>MTQE01001134.1:41878773-41891048 GCA_014337955.1 Aspidoscelis marmoratus | reverse complement strand
GTAATGGGAACAGGAAAATTCACGTTTGCATCCGGTTCTATTATTTCGGTATAGGGAAAGTGAAATAAGCTTGCTGTGGGGATTCGCCCTCTGTGTATTCAGGTGCCACTGCTTTATACTCCAAGCTCAGAGAAGCATGGCCTCTTTCCTCATCTATGCAGCTTTCCCTTTTTATTGTTACTTTGAGAACTGAGCATGCACCTTGCATAATTTGGCCTTGCACCTCTGAACCCATCCATAGGCTATCCCCACAGTACCTCCCCTTACCCCACTGCCACTTCTCCATCACTAACGTATCATGGCACATTGGAACTGTTGTTGCTTTGCCAAGGGTGTAGATAGGATGGCAGGAGCAGTGAGACTGGATATGATTCCAAATGGCTAAGCCATGATAAGAGAGGTACACAGGGTCTGGGCTACTTCAAATACAGTGCCTAGCTTGGTGAGCAATAAGCAGGATGAATAGCTCAGGGAGGGAGTGGTGAAGATTGCAAAGTCAAGTATAGAATAGGTGGGCACCAAGGCTGCACAACTTTAGGGTGTCAGGGACAAGTTAGCCAAAGAAAAGACCATGGAAAGCTGGGCACCTGCAGGACAATAAGCAAGTGCAAAGATGAATAGTGGCCTTTTTCCTTAACTGAGCTTGGCTCCCAAGAGGGGCTGCAAAGGGCAGCAGGCACTGGGCTCTAGCACTCACATATGCTCATGTGGGTGGCTGTTGTGAGGTCCAGAGTATCTGGCTTACAAATACGAAGGCATCAGATAAGTTGGCTCAGGGCACCTGAATCTCTAAAGCTGGTCCTATGAATATAATATTTCAAGTCTAAAAAGCTACTTTCGCTCTTGGGTTTGTATGTATATCTCTGGGAAGCCACCATTACAAAGAATCTCCAAATCAGAAGAAGAAGAAAACAGAAAGAGTGGGAACCTCTTGTGCTATGGTAGCCAGGGTATGGCTTGTCAGTGAATTGATTCTAGGAGCAGGTTTCACCATACCTGCTTGACTAGAAGTATCAATTCTATGCCAGAGCACATAATTTTGTATTAATAAGCCACTTCAAGATAGCAGGCATTCCTTAAAGTGGTTAGGCAGTGTAGTAAAAGTGACCACTATTGCAGGTAACAGTTGCTTTTTCAAATAGTTGTAAAAGAAAATCACAACATTGCACATTACAAGACCTAATCTGTTACTACTTTATACTGTCTAATTGTGAGTACATTCAAAACTTTTAGTTTTTCCATCCATTACCAACAATTTATTAAACAGCATTCATTGAAACTCCTTCTTCAGAGCTTAGGGCTTAAAAAAGTGCTGGGAGGAAGTGTTACCTTACCGTTCTGCTAGTGCACAGCATGCTTGCAGCCACTGCCTGTAGCTTAGCCTCCACTAGCAGCATATGTAGTGGGTAAGAAATAGAAATGTGACAGAATAGAAAATATTTTAGGGTAAATAATTTTATATAGTTGTGGAGTTGGCATAACTCTAGAGGAACAAATGGCAGTTTTGCCACTTTAGAAGTGCACCTTTTAGCTAACAGAATATATAAGATAAAATGGCCATTACAATTGTTTAATACAATGGTCATTCAGATTTGCTACTAACATTTCAAAATAAAGAAAAAATCAATTTCACACTGCCCTCTACTGTTCTCTTGAGAAAGTTTAACACTGGCAGAAGCAAAAAGAGAATAAAATGAATACGTTTTAATAAATGTGGTCAAATATTTGCAAGAGCTTCCCAAAACAATGAATATCTGTCTCTGTTACATAACTTCTTGATGAATTCACTTGAATCAACAAACTCCAAAATCTTTGCAGTGATATTCACTATGAGGTCTTATTTACCCAAGAGCTCAGACTAATGTTGCTAGCCAAATCCATCAAGCACATAAAATGGATTCTTCTTGTACACAAATCTGTTTTTTCTGTAATGGATTGCACAAGGGAACATACAAAACATACCAAAACCTAACTCAACCTTGATGACACATTTTAATGCTTTTGTGAAAGTTCTTACAATTGTTACTCAATGCTCTGTCCTCCATATGCAAAGTAATGGCTAATAAAAACAAAGATTAAGTATATTTCTATGAATGCTATTACTTTATATGTTTTTTTAATTACAGTAAGACAAATCTACCTGAATGTCCCATGAAAGGAGTCCAGTTCCTACATCCTGTTCTACTAGATGACAGAGGTCCTTTAGGTAGATGAGCAGGACCTCTAGATGAAGAAGAGTTCGTTAAATTTACTGTGCTAAAATTTTCTGCATAAGAACTCTTGTCTCCTGAGTAGGAATCTAATAAATAAAGAAATTGTCTTACTTTGGAATGTATAGAAAGTATTAACAATCCTTTTCATCATTAAAAAATTCAGACCGTTAACATTTTAATCTAAAAGAAAAGGAAATAAGAAATGCAGGCTCTAAGCATTTTCTTATTCTATATTAATGCAGATCTCCCTTTTCCCCATTTCGGTAAAAGTACAGGGATTTTTTTAACACAAATTTGTTTATTTATTATTTGCATTTTTATCCCACCCTATACCCAGAGGTCTCAGGGCAGGTGACAACATTTAAAATCAAACATATTTATCATGCTTTAAGAATATATTAAAACAACATTGTCTGAAAGTGGGAAGGGGAAAGTGAATCCCCATATAATCAAAGGCCTGGGCAAAGAGGTGTGTCTTCATTTCCTTCCTAATCGTGTACAGTGAAGGTGACTGATGCACCTCAAGGGGGAACATTATTCCATAGTCTAGAGGCCACTACTGAGAAAGCCCTTTTTTGGGTACCCACCCCTTTTGTTACTGAAGGTGGTGGTGCAACCAGCAGGGCCTCCCCTCCAGATCTATCAAGTATGGGAGTAGGCGGTCCTTCAGATATTTGGGGCCCAAGTCATTTAAGGCCTTTTTAGTTAAAGTTAACACCTTGAATTCGGCTCAGTAGCCAGTGAAATTACTTTAAGACCAGAGTGATGTGCATCCACCCAGCTGTCCCAGTCAGAAATCTAGGAGCTGCATTCTGCACTAGCTGTGTTTATCTCCCTATTATCCTATCGTATCCTATGTATAAGATTGTATTTTATCATTGCATTTCTCATTCCACATCTTTTAACAATGCACCTGACCCTTATCAGCACAGTATTAGTTCCACTTACGGTTAATACTAGCCCCACCTCTTAGATATCTTGCTTATTACCCCCAGGCATCCTTGATAATGTAATTATATAATTAGCAGACTTGGGCCTCCTCTAGACTGTGGCCAAATGACCCTATTTCTTGTCAAACCCTAAATGGCTTGGGCCCAGATATCTAAAGGAATGCCTTCTCCCAGTTAGACCTGCTGGTGCCCTGAGATCTGCTGATGAGGCTGTCTTGATGGTCACAACACTTGCAGTAGTTAAGAGGGTGCAAACACATGGGAAGATATTCTTGATTGTAGCCCCAAGTTATTGAATAATCTCCTTTCTGGGATGCATCGGGCAGCTTCAATGTTTGTGTTCAGAAGACAAACACTGGTCTTTGGCTGATGGAACAACATCCTCTTCCCATATAGGCACTGTCCTTATAGTCAAACTTGTTTAATCAAACTTTTTATCTGTTTTCATTGTGATATTATTGTAACCTGTCCTGAGGTATTGTATACCTTCAGGCATAGGATGGAATAGAACTATAATAAATAAGCCCACTAACAAGGGATAACTTAGGATATTGAGTCCCCTTACTAGTTAGACTGTCTCTAAACATTTTAAGTTATGTATACGTGCTCACTGTCACTTCCACAAGTGTGTGGATGCCTGTTTTGGCCTCCATGCATACACGCTGGATGAAGCAATCATGGCAGCTCCGTCCAGATGGTAAGGAAATGCACTCTTGTTAAAAAAAAAAAAAACAATCAGCACTGTATTTTCCAGGAATATAATTTAAGCAAGTTTTGGGGGTGGGGGAGAAGCAGGGCTATGGTGGAGTCGCCTCAGATGCGTATGGCAAGCCCACCATAGTGACACTGAAACATTTTATCTTGCTCTAGATCAGGGAGGAAGGGTTACATTTTTCATATGTTTTGACAACATTCTATACATTATTATTTTAAATTGTTGTAAGCCATCCTGGGTCCTGCTGGTTAAGGGCACAATATAAATTCTTAAGATAAATAAAATTCAAAATAAATCCAGCGGCAGATCCGATGTTTAACTAGTTGACTGGACTCCTTGGCTGGGTTCAAACCTAAGTATTAACCCGGCTTCAGTCCACTTTCAGAATGGAAGGACACATCAGCAAAGTGAACAGTCATTTTCTTTCCAAATTATCTAACTCAGCTGATGTGTTCTCTCATTCTGAAAGTGACCCGAAGCCGGATTAAAACTTAGGTGTGAACGCAGCCCTTGAGCCCTCGGCCAGAAGGCATCTACCTTCCAGCCGCCTTGCAACACGAGGCACAGCGAAGCCTCTCAGAGCCCCGCTGCCCCTCTGAGGGCGAAGCGGCGGATTGAGATCCGAAGACGACGATGGCGGTGCCCCGCTGCCTTCCCCGCTGGTGCTGGCACTCCTCGGCGTCTGTCGAAGCCCGAACTGGTAACGGGTGTGGGGCTCCGCACACGACCAAGATGAGCAGTGGGCCGAATACGAGGTGGAAGCAGCTGAGGCCTCCATTACTTGATTTTGACTCTCCCCCTCATGGACGCGGCTCCACACACCGACCTCTCTTCCCCCCCCCGCCCCCCTTGATTCGGTCGGCCGGCCGGCGAGAGAAGGAAGGAGGCGACAAGTCCCGGGGTGGACCATTTTGTACTACGGGAGGAGGAAGATTCTCTTCACTCGTATGTAAAGAAGCCTAGACTTGTGCAAAGGCAACGCTTTCTTCTCCCCTCCAGACTCTTCTGTCGCACGCAGTAACGTCTGCTCCTTTTCCACAGCAAGCAAAGCAAGCAGGCCAGAAGGTGGATCTACAATTATACCCTTGGTGCCGGCGTAATACTGAGAATTTAATGATTCTCCAGCTGGGGTTTCTGAGAAGATTGGGAAAGCTGGGATTGAGAAAGGAGGGAAAACCGCAGTATAGAATCTGGGAGCTGTAAATTCAACCTGTCAACCTAACCTACCCCTCAGGGTTGTTGTGAGGGTAAAAGATAATGTTCATTGCCTCATGCTTTTCAGAAGCTGGAGTATAAATGCAAAATAAAATAATTACAAGTTTGATTATCACAAATATACCATATAATGATGAAACAAATACATTACACATATATAAATAGATAAAGAATCAACAATAATATATCAGGAAACCAAAAACTGGAGGGCCAGGGCCCTAGCACTTTGGGGCAAGATTGGAAAAAACACCTAGGTTTCAAGTTTCTTTTGGAATTATGGCTGTCTTCATCCACAGCCACACTAGCCCAGGAAGGTCAAGTATCTTGAAAAAAGCAGAATTCAAATTAGCAGCCATGTTAGTATGGACAGAAAGCAAGGGGGTCTTGTAGCACCTTAAGATACTAACAGGAAGCGAACAGCATAAACTTTTGTATACAAAGCATACTTCATCAAAAGGGCAGCTGTTTTATCCCTCATCCTAGCACTGAACGTCTAGACCCATTTAGAAAACTGTAGTCTCAAATACTAAATGTATTCAATTCTTTCAGTTGGGAATCATTCCTCCAAGCCCTTGAGTCCACTTGACTGTTTCACTAACAAGTTACTACTTCTCAGCAAATAAATTTTGGCTACAGTCCCATTAAGCCACTTTAGGAATGACTTTGTTCTAATAAAGCAGCAATATGGGGAATTACTGCATATCCGAGTGGGATTCAACAAGTTCAGTCTTACCTACAGTATTTATGACAGATTAGTCCTTTCCATGAGGCTCAGAACATCTACCACTAATCTTTCTTTACAAAACTAAACTTACTTTGGACTTTAGGGAAAGGCAAAGGCAGAGGTAGTCACCATGGCAATAAAGATTACCAGCATTAAGTGAAACTAGCATTTGTGCAGCTGCAACCTTCTTCAGTATCCTGGCCAGGAAGGGTATATTGGTCTCCAGGAGGTATTTAGGTCATCTGGATCTAGGGAAGGCTTCTTAAAAGGGGCACCCCACTGCTCCTTTAAGAGCAGCAAGTACCACCCCATTTCTCAAGGTATACGCCTCTCCTGAACCCACCCATACCGTCCTGGCTTTTATCAACCCAAGAAGGGCAAGGATTCAGGGCTCATGTGGTTTGACAAACTCCAAACAGTACTGTGTAAGCATTTTAGGTAGGTGTAGAAAATAATGCTGCAAAATAACAGAAGTGTTAATAATTTATTTTTATTAATTTACAAAATGTAAAGTGAATGACCAAAGAGAAATCTAAATCAAATCAGAATTTGGTGTGAACAGCCTTTGCTTTCAAAACAGCATCAGTTCTTTTAGGTACACTTGCATAGTTTTTAAAGAACTTGGCAGGGAGGTCGTTCCAAACATCTTGGAGAAGTCACCAAAGATCTGTGGATGTAGGGTTGCTCAAATCCTTCTGTCTTCTCATGTAATCCCAGGAAGTTTTGATGATGTTGAGATCGGGACACTGTGGGGGCCATATAATCACTTCCTGGTTACTTTGCAGCATTCTTCCCACACCTGCTTAAAAATTCTGCACAGTACTGTAGCTTCCCAACATCTTCAGGCTTCAGTAATTGAAACTAATCCAGACAGTTCCCTGGACACTTTCTTTGGACCATTTTCAAGTGCACCATCCTGTGGATCTGAGCAATTTTGTCCTCAAAGTGTCTTGCAAAGTAATAACTATAGCATTAGAATACCTGTACGCAAGTTACATTATGCATCCATAAATTTAAATCACAAACAGTGCTATGGCCTTAAAGATTTTATTTTACCAGTTTCCTTCAATACATCTGCAAAAGAATTAGCATTTTTCATCCACTCAGGTCACATTTTTCTGAATAGCAGTATTAACTCAAATGTAATCACTACCAGCATTTATACCTACAATGGTATTCAAAACTCATTACCCACTCATCTCTTGTCCAACTCCAGCAAAACTATAAGACTGCAAGATGACAGATATGAAGCCTCTTAACAGCGTCAACTATCTTTCAATGCTTAACTGCAAGAGTCTGCATTATTTAAACAAAAACTTGCAATTATATTTCACATTCTACCATGATCTTCTATGCCTTTCTATCCTTTTCATTGTCTGCATTTGCAGCCATTATGGCTGTAAAATCACATTTCAAATATGTTTAATATACTTGGCAACCGTTAGCTTTTTATGACCAATATACTGCTGCTTGTTGGTAACACATTCAGTATTCATATATTACAACTGCTGTAATGCTTCATCTAATTTCCGGTTCTGATGACTACTGTTCAGATGTGGAAAGACACAATGAAAACATTTAAATTAGCAAAGATTTATAGCAAAAAGTAGAAAAAGTGCCATTTATCACATAACCGTTTAAATAGTTTTAATTATTTGAAGCAGTATCCCACTTTATACTAAGATTTCAGCCAAGTTACAAATGTACAATTGTGACAAATGTGAAATGGAGGCACTTCTAGAGTTTTAAGGGAAGCAGATTTCATCCAGCAGAAAACTATTATACAATTACTCTTAATTATTACTGAAATGGGGGTTCAAATAACAGTTAAAATAAATTATAACAAAGGAAAAATTCTAAAATTCAGAATTACTTGTTTAAACCAAGATACACCATTTCTCTTCCTTCAAAGGTATCACTAATTGAAAGCAGTTCATATGAGTATAAAACTTATGTAGCACAAGAAATAATGATTTAAATTGGATAAAAAGGAACTCAAGTGCATAAAGTGTCACTGGCATAAGCAAGTCAATTTCTCTCAACAGAAACAGTGCTTAGGACAATTCACTGTCTAGTACATGCTGTCACTATGATGATTGTGCCAAAAATATGAAGTCACACAATTCAAGTATTCACTGATTGTGCCTAATACATTGTGTAAGTTTGAAGAAACATAAACAGTCCCCAAAGACAAACATATTTAAATTTAAACATTTATCTACATTTAGTACCAAGAACTTCAAACACAAATAACACTCAGTTTATTTATTTTGGATACAGATCACATATAAAATGACAGTGCTCAGAATAAAGTGATAATTTATCATGTAAACACATTTAGAAGTGTCTTCTGACAGGAAAATTCAAAGCAGCTGCATACTGCAATGCTGTACACATTGACACCTAGCTTATAAGTTCTGGTTGTACATTGATCCTTTGAAGGACCTCTTCAGGCATACAAAATACAGGATTTACTGGCTTAATTTGTTCGTCTCCCAACAGTGATAATCCAGCAATTCCAAACAAGGTATGAAAAGGATCCACCTGAAACATACCAAATAATATTTTAGTGTTAGCTTCTTATGCAACATAAGGTTATTGTACATAAAGATTTCAAGAGCTCTTAAGACATTTGACCTTTTAAGTTTCACAACACTAGTAAAAGACCACGTTTAAGAAAATTCCCCCTAACACTTAGAAAATAATTCTGATGGTTCATCATTTGAAGAAGGTTTAAAACCACTTCTTAAGAGATTAAGAGGAATTGGAGAAAATTACCCTCCTCCCCCCCCCACAATATTCAATCTAGTTGAGCCCATGTTCGCAGTAACTTCTGGGACCCTGGTGAATGGCACCAGGCTTCTGTTATCAGGGAGACTAAGCCATGTATCAGATATAAAAAAGAACAAGTATTTTTAACAGCAATCATATCCTGCATTTCAGTGCTTTATTGGCAATGCTCATTAAAATAAAAATTACTTGCCATGTCTCCTGGTCTGTCAGCAAACCCTCCAGTCTCTTCATCCTGGCAAGCTAAGATAAAGCTGCGCAATTTTTCTCTGTCAATCCAATGCAACCGTCCAATTATCTTCAATGATGCCAACACCCACCATGAATAGCATACATCTGGTAACTAACAATGCAGAGTAAATACAAATGCAATCATAATACAATAAAAAAAGTCTTAGAAAAGCCCCACCACATGTGTGTGTGTGTGTGTGTGTGTGTGAGTGTGTGTGTATCATGGAAGCACATCTTACTGATCTTAATCAGGCCTTTACTGATTAGTTTTAATCTAGTTTTATCAAGTGATTTAACTGAGATTTGTGAACTACAAGAGAAAAAATGAAAAAGCTATTTTATTTTGTACTCAGAACAAATCTCAAGCAGATTATTGTTCTATTCCTGTCACCACCATTTCCACAGCTAAACTGAAATTTTCCCAAGATAAAGTGCATTGGTTTACACTATCCAAACCAAGGCTGGACAAAATATACTTGCACAAGAAGTCAGCCAGAAAAACATGAAATTTCATAACCCCAAATGTCATACCACAACCTTAAAACAGTGAAATACTCTTTGTAAACTATCTTTTCCCCCAGGAGTTCAACTACGAGAATTAAATTTCACAGCATTTACTGGATCACAGGCAGATGAAAAGCTCCTGGCACATTCCTCCTCAAAGTTTGCACAAAGCAGTAAATCAACAAAAAGGGGAGAGACTACTTTCTTTGCATATATCAATACTTTTTGATCTACTGAAGGCTTCTCATTATAGTGATACAACAGGTTTACTGATATGTTAAATCCTTAAATATATTAGTGCATAAAAATGATAAAACACAACACACTGCCCTTGAATGTCACTTTCTCTTCCAACAGCCTCTGCATTTGCCATAACTAATTTTGGAAACATGTAGGAGTGCTGTTGCTGGGGGAAAAGGGAATAAAAGTACATACAATAAAGTACTGGGTTATTTTGTATGTCCTTCAACCTAAACTGTATTTAAAATATGTAATGTAGCTTAATACCTTTTCTGGCCTTCCATTAAGGCCACCAGACGGCAACTGACGTTCACAAAGCCACCAGCCTAGCAGGTCAGCATTTATTTGATGCAACTGGCCAGTTATAGCCAGAAATCCTGTGCAACAATAGATCTAAAATTACAGATATAAAATTCATGTCTATTTAAAAACATAGCTGTTCAGAAAACGCACAAAAAACCCCCAAACATTACATACTGCATCCCAATAAATGTATAGTAGTAAGTTTAACTTTACTGTTAACTTTAACTTATAAGGCCCTAAACGACTTGGACCCCAAATATCTGAAGGATTGTCTAGTCCCAGATTGACCTGCCTGTGCCTTAAGATCTGGAGGGGGGGCCCTCCTGGTTGTACCACCACCCACAGCAGCAAAGGGGTGGGGCACCTGGGAGAGGGCTGTCTCAGCGATGGCCCCTAGGCTGTGGAACGGTCTCCCCACTTGAGGTGTGTACACGTTTAGGAAGGCAGTGAGGATGCACCTCTTTGGCCTGGCCTTCGGTTAAATGGCGATACTGTTTTAATATATACTGTTATTGTTTTAATACGTTGATTTTAAATGCTTTAACACAACCTAAGACCTTAAAGGTATAGAGCGGGATAGAAATACAAATAATAGATGAGTGAATTTTATATATGAAATATAATACAGTACATTCATTAATGAGTCTTTCAATCAAATTTCATTTTAAAACTATGAAGAGGATCAATTTAAAAGAGCTCACTAAAAGAAATTTAGATTATGTGAAGTTTTTACCCAATCCCCGTGGAGCTAATTTTAAGTATTTAGTATACTTGAACTAGTTTGTAAAAACTCAATAAAAAACATTTGATGTAGGATCAGCTAAATATAGTGTAGTAGACAAAATGTCAGACCAAGGCACACAGGGTAACCGGCGACCATTCAACCAAATACATTAGACAATCTTGTGACAGTTGCTTTTTCCCAGCCTAACCTACCTCACAATTTTGGTGGTGAAGGTAGTTTGCGCTGCCTTGAATACTTTGGAAAAAAGGTAGGATAGAAAACATCATACATGAAATGAGAGAAAGTGGCATATAAACTGATAAAGAATAAAAAAGTGTGTAACTTAATATAACCAGCATGATAAAAACTACCACAGATGGTTCAGGAAAAAGTTATATATTAGGTTACCGGTGCCTCAATTACGAGGGTAGTTTAGTCTTCAGAAATCAAACAGAAGAGGATAAAATATACTTTTTTCCAAAAATGCAAGGCACGAGATAAAGGGGTTATCAGTGCAGTTGCATTACTCACACTACTGCACAGTTTATGACAGTTTATGGCACTACTATTATGAGTGTGCTTGTTTTGGCTATGCAAGTGTAGACTATCTTCAGGCAGACACTCTGTGCATGGGCCTACCTTAACCAGCCACTGTGGATATCCAAGGTTAGACCAATTACCCTATTTTCCGGCGTATAACACGGCTGGGTGTATAAGACGACCCCCAATTTTTCTACTTAAAATGGAGATTTTGCAAAACTGGGGTGCAGCCTAAACCAAGCCTCGGACTTGGGGAGAGATGGCAGCCTTACCTGCTAATCCCACAAATGTGCTTGTAGCTTTCCTTCTGGCCATGATGCGAGGGAAAAACTTTGCTCTGATAAAGATCTGTGGCTGCAATGCAGCTTTGGAGTCTGCCTCCCTAGCGCGATTCGTCTATGATCCTGTAGGGGAGGGGGTGTTCCACCGAGCAAAATATGAAGAATCCTGCCATCATTTTCTCTTCAAAAGCCTCTCTGCTTTCAACCCCTCCCCTACTGGATCATAGATGAATCTCGTGCTAGAGGTGCAGACTCTTCTAAAGCAGAGAATAGAAAATGAGGGCAGGATTCTTCATATTTTGTTCGGTTTAGCAAGGTTTTTCCTCATGTCGGCACCAGAAGGAAAGCTACAAACCAGATGATTGGGATTAGCAGGTAAGGCTGCTGTCTCTCCCCAAGTCCAAGGCTCGGTTTAGGCTGCACCCCAGTTTTGTGCTGGCAGCTGTGGCCAGCAGGACCCGGGTGAGGGTATTACTGGTGTATAAGACGACCCCCAACTTTTCAGAAGATTTTTTGGGGTTAAAAAGTCATCTTATACACAGGAAAATACAGTACTATCTTAATGGCAACCCTGCACCTAATTCAGTCATGTCAAAGATACAGCCCGCGGGACAAATCAATACGGCCCGCGATCCCAATGTGTCTCCCGCAGGCCCCTCCTGCCCTTCGCCGCTGCCGCCTCCCCAGCCTCTCCCCAGCATGGTTTCGCCTCGCCGTCCTTTACACGGCCACGTGTGAGGAGAGTTTCCTGTCACCACCCCCTCCCCCCGCGCATTCCATCCTCGCGCGCACGCACGCTTCCCTCACAGCGGCTCCTGCCGGTGCTGAGTGGAAGCGGCATCGGC
>MTQE01001134.1:41854720-41872469 GCA_014337955.1 Aspidoscelis marmoratus | reverse complement strand
ATATATATATATATATACACACACACAATATGTTTTGGTTTTGGTTCTTACCTGTTTGTTTTGTGAAGTATGTTGAAGTTCCAAAACCAAACATATGGAAGTATGCAAGATACACAGCAATGCACTTAGGTCTACAAGCACTGATTTGAGACATAAAGTGGCTAGATGAAACTTTTGGTAGGCTATTTAATCCAAACAGAAACATGTATGAACCCTAATGCAGGCAGGCAGGGAAAAGATATTACCACAAATAATTTGTAATCAAGCCTTGCTACATGGTAAATATTTTAAATTAGCCCCTAGATGACACTAATACAGATTAAATAAAACTTTGTAATTCTGTACAAAACGTTTACTATTAAGTGAGAATGGCTGACCAGGAAGAAATTTCACTAATCAAAAAATTTAAATACCTATTTTTCATATTGTTTCTTAGGTCTCAGAGTAATTCTAGAGCTAAAGAGTTTTATCTTCAGCTTTGAATGGTCAGATAATACATGCCAGGTTACATCACAGACCTAAAGAAACTATCCATACTTTGGGCCTTAAAAGTAATACTCACGTAATCATCTTTCTTCGTTCCATAAGCAGCTATGTAGTCTGCATGCTTCTGTAACAACAGTGCTGATGGTGCATCATTTTTTATTATGACATCCTTTTGTGGGGTTCCCTTAAAAACATGATTTATGAAAATTGTAACTAATCTGATTTTATGCTACAAAAGACATGTAAAGCAAATCTGAAGTAATCCTCGCAGATGGTCTACGAGCCTGAATATTTTTTTTAAATGGTAGTTAAAAATGTGTATGTAGCACCACAGATTCAATCATATTGCTTCTCTTATTCTTCAAGGGCTATAAAAGAAAATATATTATGATTCAGTTTACCAAGGATAGCAAAGAAAGTTTAGGAAAGTGTTCCAGAAAGGATATGATGTCCATGTGCAGCCTAACAGGAAATGGGCAGCCACATTTCTTATTAGAGGACTATTTGCAAGTTCCAGAACATACACAAAATTGTACCTTAAGTATCTGTGCATACATTATTTTCTATGTGCTAGAATGCTACAATTTTCCTTATTTTATGGACAGACAATTCTTTACTGTGCATTTTTACTCATGCAGTATTTTCCCAGAAACATTTGAATATAGAAACATAAATGAGCACATGCTCACAGGTATCCAGTTACATTAAAACCGGATCAAGCTGGAGTATAGGAGAAACATTAAAACTTCTCTTGAATTGCTTCCACAAACCGTTACTTCTTGCAGAGTTAAGTTTTACTACTGTTTGTTTTTTATACTCACCAAAATACAGTTTCTTTTTAGTTGCCCCAAACTGTTCTGTAAATCACTGTCAGCTAGCGGAAGCTGGCAGTTAGAATTGCTTTCCCAGAACAGAATTACTGCATCGTATAAAGCAATGTACTACAGCAAAAGTCAAGCTGATATACATGCCTGTAAAATTTTGGTAACCTGAGATCTAACCATAACTTTGATAGCAATAACTGTGAGCAGCATATAGTGAAGAGACAACACTGGTATTTAAGCTTGAGAAGAAACTGATGAAGGTGGGGGAATAAAAAAACTGAGTTGAAGCACTATTAACTGTCAAGTGTAAATCTGAAACAAGTAACAAACACTAATGTAGTAAATTAGCTTTTGGATTTGCAAAAGCTCTGGAAATTTAACACTTACGGATTCACCCTTCCATTAAGTATTTTAGCTGCACAAAAAAAAAAACAGAACAAGGGGCTTCTTGGCTACTAAACAGGATAGATGCAAAAATAAGCAGACAGCCCCTTAGGAAACATACAAAAACTTGGGAAAGTAATGTTACTTTAAGAGCAAAAACAGTTTCATTCACCATCTACAAGAAACGACAGACTACTCCACCTGAGAGAAGAGTTCAAAACCACCTTTAAGTTATTTTGCTGGCCTAGAGAATGACCAACAGAGCTCAGACATCCTGCCTCTCCGAGTATGGCAGAAAGAGAAAGCTGACTTTGGGTGTTTTCCCACTGTCACTAGGGGTGTTTTTCCACTGTCACTAGAACTACCCATTAAGTACCCATTAATGGGTACAAAAATGCCATTTCGTACCCATTAATGGGTACTTAATGGGTACTTTTAGTGACAGTGGAAAAACACCCTAGAAGTACCCATTTTTGTACCCATTAATGGGTACTTAATGGGTACTTCTAGTGACAGTGGAAAAACACCCTTTATCCCACCCATCTAGCAGTTACTTCCACACGTGCTTTTCTTCCTCCCTTGGGGAACTAAAGGCCCCACGATCCATGGTAACAGAGGCCAAAATACTTAACTCTTCTAACTCTGGTTTCAATTGTTGCGAAAATAAATTTAAATTATTACATAACAAATAAAAATATTATATGATACTTTTCTGCTTTAGTTATGTTTTAAAATACTTAACATAACCACCAACAACAAAAACACACACCCTACCACAGCTTACTCTACACTGGACCTCACAAAACCAGGACGAACTTAGAAAATAACCAATGGACAATAAAAAGAAATTGTAGATAAAAAAGGGCAGCATTTTTGTTGAAATTACTTACCTTTAGTTTATAATCTACTGCCACGATCACAAAGCGCGCGCAATTAAACGAGGTTTCTTCTCATTAAAAACCGTTTCTTTAAGGCGGTTCCTCTTTCTGGCCCTTCTGACCGACCCGAGCAACCTCTAACGGCCGCCATCCTGAGGGGCCTTGTGGGGCGAGCAGGGGATTGAAGGCGGCCCACTCCCCGTCCTGGGGCTCCCGAGGGGCCTTAGGCGCCATCGCCCCGAGCAACCCCGAGGACAGACTAGCCCTGGGAAGCCCCGTCGCACCGGGATGCTCTTCAAGGACGCGCTCCAGAACGGCAGGGCTGACGGAAAGAGCCCACCCTGGGCCACGCTTTATAGACACGCGACCCAGACACGTGACAAGCGGGGCGCGCCCAGCCAGAGAAGCGGGAACCCTCACGTGACCTTCCCGCCCGCGGCCAAGGGGCCGCCCCGCATTCTTCCCTTCTTCCCGCCGCGCATCCGAGGGTGCCAAGATTGGCAGTCGAAATGGCCAATCCCTGCCCCGCTTCTCGCTCTCACCCACCTTAGCCTCTGTTAACCGACCCTTCCTCCTAACCCCGCCTCCCCCCCCCCGTTTGACAGCCTCTCCGTCCGCGCTCCCGACGACGTCCCCCTCGCTCTGCCGTCTACGCGTTCGGCGCTATTTCCTAAGAATTGGGAGCCGAAGCGGAGGGGTCGGGGGGAAAGGGAAAGAAAGGCAGGGCGAACAAGCGCGCGTAAAACGCCGCCAAGTGTACACGCATAGGCGTGCATGCATTCGTTCGGGTCCGATACAGGGAGCTACTAGTACTCACCATGTTGGCACATCCGCTGCGGTGCAACCAACCCAGCCTTACGCATGCGCACCGGTGAGAGGCGCAGGAAAGGAAACGAACGGCGCTTCCTCTGTGCCTGAGGACCCCGCTATAGCTGTCTATGGAGTGCCTGCTCTTAAATTGCAAAGTGCCTTTTCCTTAAAACTAATTGTCGGGTGGATGGTTTGCCGGTTCACCGGTCGGACGCCGGGGCTGCCGAATGGGAAGGGGAACCGACTGCCCGGCTTACGCTTGTTGTTTAGCAACACAGTTCCTGAGGGCCGAGGCTCTGCTGCTGCCTGTCCTGCAGGCTTACGAGCCAAAGGACACAAAGCCTAAAGCTCTGCTTTCTCCATTCCTCCCTCAGCTTCAAGGAGCCGAAATGGGTGGGGGGCTGCGAAGCCTTCGAAATACGATTATGGCCCTTTCTGCGCTGCTTGGGCCTTATTCCGGATCTTGTCCCGTCCTGGGCCTGCACTAGCATGGGGACGACAAGGCCCTGCTCCGAGATATAATCCGGAATGAGGCCCAGTGGAGAAAAAGACTTAGGCTGTGGCTACACCTAAGGTTTAATCCAGCTTCAGTCCAGAGCGAGAAAACACATTAGCAAAGTGGCCAGTCATTTTCTTTCCACATTATCTGTCCCAAAGGTGAATTTTCTGAGTCATTCGACACTGAAAGAAAACAGCCTGTCACATTGCTGATGTGTTCTCTCTCTCTCAAAGTGGACTGAAGCTGGATTGAACCTTAAGTGTGACCACAGCCTTAGAATCATGTCCCAAACTAGCGTATAGGAGCTAGTCAGGGAGATCCTAATAGATCTCAAAATCAATATTGCGAAAGGAGCTGTTATACAACTTAGTTTTATCCACTATTCGGAATACTGCACTATATATTGTATATATGGCGATTAATCCCCGCCGCCATAAGGGGGGGAAGGCTTCTTACAGAAGCTACACTCGCATACCTTTCTCCTTATGAAACGGGCTTTACCGACTCCTCCTACGATTTATTTTTTAAAAGGGGTTATTACTGAAGTATCCCAAACGAATCAATGTCTAGCATTTAGAAGCAATTGTAAAAGTCGCAGCTCCCTTAATAAATGTTTACAAATACACTGACGCTCAGAAGGCAATGCTATGAATGAGGAGGACAGGAAATTATAAAGACAGACCGAGGGTGGAAATTAACAACTTAAGGAGTGGACATTAATCGTCCATGCGCCTAAGTTCAAAGAAAAAAAAAGGCGAGAAATTTGCCCTAATGAGCCGCTAGGTGCAGAGATGTAAGAGAAAGAAAAGCAATAAGTAAAAAATAAACGGGGAGGAAGGGGGGGCCTGCAAACTGCCTGCCTGCCTGCCTGCCCGCCCGCCGAGAGTCACCGATCCCCGTTCGGGCCGCGTGGTGGTGGGCGCCGCGCCGGCGGGCGAGATGACTCCGTTGTAGTCGTCGTCCCAGTGGGTGAGAGGTCAACGATAGCGCGGGCGTGGCAGAAGGAGGGAACGAGGGAACTGAACCCAGCTGCTGTCACCATGGCTGCCTTGAAGGTCTCGCGGGTGAGGAGAAGTTGGAAGGGGCCGCGGGTGATGATCGAGGGACCCGAAAAGTTGCTGGAGGGGCGGAATGAAGGAAAGAGGAGGGTGGTTCGGCATGGCGTGGCCTGGAGCCGGCGAGCGAAAGCCGTATAGCCGAGCCGAGTGAGGGCTTGTTTTGGGGGAGAGGAGGGAATTACACTCGAACCCCGAGCAAAAAATATCATTAATGTGGCACGAGTCGATATTGTGTGAGCACAGGGTGACCTGAGCTACCACCGATCCATAGTCTGGAGAAAGCTCTGTCTGAAAGTTGGGCTGGTCGTCGTGCAGACGCCACATATATATGGCTTCTACTCTTGCAAACCTCTGCTGCGATTTTCTGTTACTGCAGCTCGACCGGTAAGACTGGTGGCTGCGTAAATGGAAATGCTTCTTAACAGACCTGCGGCCTCTGACATCTGCTGGCCCAAGTAACGCCGGGGATATTTATTCGAGGGCTGCCTATGGCAGAGGGCAAGGCAGAGCGAGGACTGCTTCCGTTGAGTCTGGTTTTGGATTTGTGGAAGGGATTGGGGTGTTTAAAATTTTGGTTGCTTAGATGTATTAAAAAGCCATCACTGCTTCTGTTCTGCCTTCCAACTGGCCTACTTTTCTGTAGTACTGCTCCTGAATGCTAGGTCAGTCCAGAATAAAGCATCACTCACCCCTAACTAGACTCTGGATGAAGTTTATGATCTGATATGGTTTACCAAGATTTGGGTGAATGAACTGAGTGAGCCAGAGCTTACTAGCTCTCTCCCCGAGATTTTTTTGGTACAGCACTGTTCCAGATCAAGATGAAGAGAAGGGGGTTGCTGTAATACACAGAATTCCCATCCCTCTTGTCAGGAGGCCAATACAGTACCTCTTCAGCCAGGTCTTAAATGTTTAGCTTCCTCATGTTGTCTTGTCAGGGAGGGAGGGTTCTATTTTAAACATGTTTTAAGAATACTTTATTTTATTACTATGATCCACCCTTCGCCCCTTTTGGTGAAGGAAGGAAATAAGTAACACTTCGTAACTGAATTTAAGAGCTTGTTCTTGCTGTTAGTCAGAGAGATAGAATGGGGATATTGCTGGTGTACTGGCCAGCAACCTCCCTGCCTGAGCTGGCTGAGATGGTCTCCAATGTGGTTTTAGAAGCCCTTGCTGTGATAATGTTGCAGGATTTTAACATCCATGAAGAGACTATTGTCGGTGGGCCAGCTCAGCTCTTCATGGCTTCCATGGGGATGTCTCAGCATGTTAATGCTACAACTCACGTAGTGAGACATACTGCCAATCTAGTTTTTGCCACAGATCAGAGTGGTGACAATCCACTGATAGAAGAACCGCAGGGCTGGAGAGATGGTGCACACCCAGAGACGTATGGAATCTAAGTGATTCCTGGGTGCTCTCAGGGTTTCCCTGTTGGCAGGGATGCTGCTCCTCCTGAGGGTGAAGGGACTTCGCATTTAACCTTCCCCTTCACATTAAAAAGATGCTGATTTATCAGTATCTTTTTAATGTGAACATACTTTTGAATGTTCTGCTGTTGCTGGAATATTGGAAGCCACTCTACTGGGATGCCAAAGCTTCTGATCTGGCAGTCTGGCAGACCAGAAGCCAATTCGGACTTCCTGCCAAGCTTCCAGTCTGCCTGTCTGCTAGTCTGGTGGACCAGAAGACATTGCACAGCTATGAGAAACCACTGTGCAGCACTGATGATTTCTGGAGGCACCATGAGACTCTAGCCTCTCTCTGGAATTGTGAGATGAGCAGGGCCATCAACACGATTGCTTCAAAGTGCCTTCAGTGCACCGTGGAGCCTGTTAAGCACCCTGGAGCTACAAGCAATTAAATGAAATTGGAAGGTCAATGGTACAGTGGAGGTGGTATAAATTCCACTGTGCGTTGGACTGAACCCGGCTTAGGGCACATTATCATGCCCACCATGTGCGGTGGTGGTGGCAAAAAGGACTTCTCTGCCTTTATTGCTCCCTCAAGGAGCTATCTGGCAGAGCTCTTTCAAGTGACAAATGGCCTTGTAAGATCAAGCCCAAAGGAGCAGCAGTGTCACACCAGCTATGACAAATTTGCAGAGCATTTAGGGAGCAAAATCACTCAGATTTGCAGGGGATTGGATGCCACAGTTTGGTTTTGTGGTTAAGAGTGAGAGACTCATATCTTGTAGTCATCAGGTTTGATTCCACCCTCCTCCATGAAGCCAGCTGGGTGCGCTTGGGTTAGTCACAGCTCTCTTTCTGAGTTCTCACAGGCCCACCTACCTCACAGGGTGTCTCTTGTGGGGAGAAGAATAGAAAGCTTTTTCAGACACCATGAGTGAGGAAAGCTAGGTTCAAAAGCCAGCTCTTCTTCTTAAAATAGTCCAAGGAAAAACACCCAGAGAACTGTCTGTTACCTTTGATCACTTTCAATTATTGCAGCCTGGTCATGTGGAAAATCTGCTTGGTGGAATCTGGCTAACAACATGTCCTCTGGAACGTTGCCCTTCTTGACTAAAAAAAGCTATGAGCAGCAGGGTATGACAAGGTGGGTCCAGGGAGTGGTGATTGTGTCCTTAAGAAATGGGGTGGTACCAATGGTTCTTAAAGAGGCCATGGTGTGCCCTCTTCTCAAGAGGTTTTCCCTGGAACCTGAAGATTCAAATTACTGTCTCCTATCCTACTATCATTTTGGGGCAAGTTGAATAGAATTGTGCAACTGCTGGCACGCTACAATTACACAAAGTTTTTGGACTTTTAATTAATATGGAATATTAGGTATATTATGGACTTGTTTGTAATCACATCCTATTACTTTTATAACTGAATAATGAAGTAAGTGCTCCCTGGAATAATATTTAATTGCTTTGTGTGTGTTTTACTATTTGTTTTCTGATTCATTAATCAATGTGCCTCTTTATGCTGCATATAAATATATCCTGCCTAGTCATGGCTTTGAGTTTTTCTCTTTACTTACTTAAAACTTCATGTTTTGCATTTCTTGGAGACTTTGTGACAATCTATTATTCCTGAAAATATCTCTTGTGCTGATGATATTTTCCCCCTCCTTACTAATATTTCCAGCTGTTTTTCAGCTTCATCATATTTCCCAGCATTACGCTTTTTCATAAGCACAACATTATTAAGTTTCGTCTCCATTTTTTGGTTAGTTAAATGCTAGGCACTTAGCTTTTGATTTCTCTGTATGGATACACTGTGTTCTAGAGCCTGGAAGGTTATGTTTTCAGATAATTCTAAAGTGATTTTCTGTTTCTTGTGTTTCAAATTGTAATATATACTTTTAATCTACATTTCAGGTAATACGAAGCATTACTAAATGTGGCTGGAGAGCAAAGTCTACTCCAGCTGCTGCCGCAGTATCACCAAAAGGCAAATTTGCAGGTGGATTTAGCTTTGGTAAGTACTGAAACAGCATTGGAAAAATACTTCGTAATTTATATTGTATTGTCATCCTGGATCTTTTTCAAAAGTCTAAATATAAAACCATAAAATTAATGTCCTTGGAGCCATTCTTCTTGTGCCAGGAATTAAAAAACTGACTGACTAATACTCCCTTATGGTAAGAAGCAATGTTGCTGCTCAAACAAGTGGGCTTGTTTAACTACTAGAAGAGGTGATAGCAACCGGCCTGAATAGCTTTAAGAAAGGAATAGATAAATTTACGGAGGGCAGATGTATCAGTGGCTCCTAGAATGGATGCCTGGGTACTGCCTCTGGTTGGAGAGACAGGCAGGATGCCCCTGAAGGTCATCTGCAGGGAACAGAGAGCAAGTGAAGGTCTTTTGCTTTGTCGTTTGCTTAAAGCTGCACAGCAATTGGCGGGCCACTGTGTGAGACAGAAGGCTGGACTAGATCCTTTATTCATCTGTGAACCACATCAGACACCTATGTTTTCCTCCTCTGATGAACATGGAAAAGTTCAAAGGGCAGCTATTTAGAAAGGGGAAATAAAAGTTTAAAAATGTATTTGTTTTCAAGCCATTACCTAATGAAATCAAATCACCTCCTATGTGTATTTTACTGTGAAACATGGCTTCATTTGGCACTGCACACATGCCCACTAATAATCTTTAACTTTTCTATGTGCAGATGTTTTCTCTGTATTATAGTTTAGATTCTTGTCTAGAATAGGGAACTATCATTATACACAGTTTCCCTGTCTACAAGCTTTCCCTGTCTACAGATGGCAAAACGAGCTTCTGCCTTGCTATTCTTGAGGCAGAATCCTTTTTATCTGTGCATTTTTACCACAGACCAGCTGTTTCAAGAAGCTTCTTATCCCCCAGTATCTGTGCAAGAAGCCAATCTCTGCATTTTTGGACATGATACTTAGAGGTTTCTAGGAAGGATGAAATGAACAAAGCAAGACTTTTCTTCACTTAAAGCAAATGGACCAAAAGAGAATTTGGTAGCAAAAGCCCCAGCATAAACAAAGTCTGCTAGGAAACTTTAGAATAAATAATAAAATGAAATGAGGAGGTGGAAGAATAAACAGACTTCAAGAACTGAGGAATAGTTTGTGAGAAATCAATAACTGGAAGCTGGAACAAGCTGAAGAGTCAGCAGATATGAGTGCTACTGGAGGATCGGGAGAGTTGTTCTAATTAAAACAGGTAAAATGATGTGGGTGAAAAACAATAAATAAAGTGCAAAATCAGAGCACGGTTCAATAACTTATCATTACAGTTTAAGAGCTGACAGTGTTCAAAATCACTCATGCAGGCCTAATGCTAATAATACTAGAGGGAAATGCTCTCAAGAGAAGTGCAGAGTAATTCACTTGAATATCATCAACAGTCTCAATCCTGCAGTGCTTTTCTATCTGTATTATAAAGCAAGTGTATGATTGTGTGTTAGTGAGTCTCTATACAAAACTTGAATAGTGTATGTGATCATATCTCATAACCTAAAATATATGTATAGGAAGATAAAGAGGAATGGTTCAGATGGTAGGCTGAAAAGGAAATGTCCTCAAGGTCCATAAGCTTTGCAGATCAATGGATAGAAGGGAAGCCTATCAAGTAATTGAATAGTAATTTCAAGGTTCTGAAGCACATTTAGAGAATGAGAAGTGAAAATCAAGGAGCCTCACTAGGTGACCATAATGGCTAGTCATAGTGTTTAGTGCTGCCATAAAACCATTATGAACATATACATCACCCTGTCCCAGAAAAAAAACTGTTAAAGATGCTTGTGGTTGAGTTAAAATGAGTTTAAAACGTTTTTGTAACTAAAAGCAGTCTATACCATTAAACAGATTGGAAGTGTTTTGGTAACAAGCACGTAAGTAGGGGCAGGGCTCAGTGAGCTCAATAGGAGGGAGGAAGGGTGAATCATCAGGGCTTACAAGCCAATCAGAGGTGGCAGGAGAGATATAAAAGGCTAGCCCAATTGCTGCCAGATGTTCTATGTGGTTCTATGTGGTTCTGTGTTTTTCTGTGTTGGTTGATCTGAGTTCTGGTCAAGGTGTGCGGTTTGCGTGATAGCTCATGTCATTCTGAGGGAGTAAGACACATAGATCCAGGGATCGCTGCACTAGGCAAATAGACAGGCAGATCTCTTAAGAAGGAGAGAAAGAAATAGGCAGGCTGAAACGTTGGTTTTGGTTAAAAGACTTACCTGATGTTCCATTCGGAGTTGAAGTTGTAAGTAATAAACGTATTCTCATTGATTTCAAAAGAGCATCAACTATAGAGCATTTATTTATTTCCTAGAGCCACTATTGAGAGATGGGTCGGTTAAGGCTACAGCAGCTCTTAGGGAGCTGAAGTTGGAAAGGAAGTTTAGTGCCGCTATTGGCGAAACTGAGAACCACTTCACATGTAATTAAGGGATTATAAAGGGAAAGTGACGAACTGCTCAGCAGGAAGTGTTAAAGCAGCCAGGCAAACGCTACACTACACGCTACCAAGAAAAGTAAAGACAGCACACAGATTTTAACAAAGACAAATATATTTAATTTCTACAAAATACTGAATTATTTGAGCAGCTCTGTCTGTGAAAGGAACATCACAATGCCTTTCTGGAGAAACTGGCTTGCCAGAAAATGGCCAGAAATTGGCTTCCATCACGTGACCAAGGCTGCTATTTGGCTGCAGTGGGCTGATGGTTATTTACATTGCTTACTCAAGAAATAACTAAGGAAAAAAAATTTCTATGGGATGCTGTTCCCTGAGAGTTGGATCTGCTATCAGTTGAGCTGGAAAGGCTGGGAAATTCTTTTTTTTACTAGGAGCTGGATTCATTTGGCTGGCCAAAAGTGCTGCTCAGTGAGGAAAAGAGGAAAGGGAGAACTAATGAGGAAGAGGGATTATAGATGGAATGCTTTGATACCTGCCATAGTAAAATTAGGATCTTGTGGAAATTCAAGCTGTATCGTAGGACTGTAATGAGCAGGCAGAACAAAAGTCTTTGTAAAGGTCTGTCTTGGCTGCAGTTTTTTATCTCTGGAATTTACAGTTTTGTATTTTGCTTCTTTACTAGTACCTCACAGCATTCTTGAGGTAGACCAAACTAGCGATGAATTTAGCACAAATTTGCCATGTTTCCCAAAACAATCCCGGAAATAGATAATTTCTGAGTGCTTAGCAAAAACACTCCCAGTGGCAACTTTGGAGACCAAGGAGAACCTCAGAAGTTAGCCTGAACTGGGCTGCACCAGAGCAAATGACCTCTGGCATGGGGTGCATTCTGCCACTTCAGTCCAAGCCTGGATCACTCAATTTGATGCAGGTGCTGTTGAGTCTTTATTAGGCATTGCACTTTTAGTGGAGTCAAATATACCTTAGATAAAGTAGTGTGTAGATCTTACAACTAGTTTTGCTAATTTCACCCTATTTTTTCCTGCAATTCTTAAGGGATTTGTTAATGCAGCATTACCCAGATTTTGGCTATTCATGTGCCACAGTTAGTATTTAAATCAGCTCACTTTTTAACTTAAAAGTGGCAGAAAAAGATTCTACTTCAACTGGTGTGAATACAAACATTTTGCAGTGATGTTGATTGGAGGAAAATAGGAAATGAAAAAAAAACACAAAAAGGCATTCCCTCACTTACCACTAAAGTGATATAGCGACGGATCCAGGAGCCTTCCACAACTTGGTATTTTCCAAGAGGGAGTGTGCCCCCTGGTAGTATGCTCTGTCCACATTGAACAGATCATAGACCAGATTAGGCAGTCCAAAATGGCTGCCTGCCTAGCCTCGTATTCAGGTAGATTTTTAAAAAGAATCTACCAGCCGATTAGCAGCCACTAAACCAGATCATGGAGGCATGCAAATGTGACATGCCTCTGTAGTCCAGTTTCCTTCTGGCAACCCATTTTCCACAGTGGCTCTGAAGCCAGGTACAATAATTCCTGGCTGTCAAAACCCATGGAGCTGGCTCCAGAGTTCACATGGGGGCTGCCCCAAAATAAATGCCCAAATGCCGGCCTTCTTCTGGGACGTGTAGATGAGATCAGGAGATGAATCGCTCCAGCTGATCTGGTCTCAGTGGAACAGTCCAAATCACGATAAATGCAAAAACTCTAATACTGACACATTGAAGCAAGGGAGAATAGAATTTTGATTGGAGACTTCAATTTATTTTCTTTATATCTATGTATGTAATGTATGTAATCTGTTCCACACTGTATTTTGAGCTTTGGGGAAGGCTGCAATAGTTTACAATGAAAAAGAATGAAAATGTTGGAATTAAGACAGTAGAGACACTGACGTTTCTGGGAAGGTAGGCTTCTTGGCCAAAGTGGGCAGCTTGAATTCTCACAGTGCCAAGGTGAGGGTTTTTGGGATTCTAATAAGAAGATGAAATTTCTGGCCTTCATATCACATAACCAATGTGTTGACAGTGTTCTAACACCTTGCCATAGGGCAGCATGTAGTTCCTGTATTGGTCAGGATAGGGAACTATGAAGACCACTTTTGACTTATTATGCTGCCATAGGTGGAGATGTAAAGGGGAATGAACCATAGCATTCTAGCTACGCAGGATGCACTGGCAGCAAGCCAGTGGAAGTATACTATATATTATTGAAGGTGCATCCTGTGCAGCTCTGAGACATGTAGTGTTCCTTTCGGTTCTTTTTTAAAATGAAAGTCTGCTGATAGATCAGTGCAGATTCTTGCATGGATGCAGGAGAACAGAACAAAGATATACTTGAAGAGATCTATTCAAAACATCTGAAAGCTGTGTTATCCTTCCATAAATCATTTTGGATATTTGACAGTCAGAATTCTAGGCAAACAGATTTAGAGGATTTGAAATTAAATGTCATGTTTTCTAGAACTTACAGAAGAGCAAAAGGAGTTCCAAGCTACTGCTCGCAAGTTTGCTAGAGAAGAAATTTTGCCTGCTGCTGCTGAGTATGACAGAACTGGAGAGGTATGTTTGCTGTATTGTGGGCAGATGTGTTCCTCTGACATTTTGCTGACTTTCAACAGAAGAGCTGTAAATAAAAGATTATCTCTCTTGTTTCTAGTATCCCGTTCCCCTCATAAAAAGAGCATGGGAGCTTGGCTTAATCAATTCACATATACCAGAAAGCTGTGGTAAGCTAACTACATATTAAACCATAAAATGAATCCCTTTTTATTAGGACCCCATCAGAAATGGCATTGTTGTCAACTATTCATGCATGCTTTAGTACATACATGCTTCATTTTTTTCTATAGTGATGATTTGCCAGTAAATTGAATAATACTGCGTTAGAGGTGGCCTATCTTTTCCCACTGCTGGACCATCTATTGCTGCCTGGTCTGTGGGGACAATTTCCTTGACTTCCTTTATTATGTTACTTGAAGAGATTTGAATCGTAAAGTCAGAATATTATAAAATAAGGTTTCCATAGGATAAAGATGACAGGACTCCTTAGGCTTTAATAGCTGTACAGGCAATTTAAGCAGATGATGCTCACATTGTATTACAGGTTTAAATTCCTGTTCGTCTCACCTCTTAAAAGGCACAGGAATTCTCCTGCCTTCTTTTTCATGCTGTAACTCAAGTGATGAATCTAAAATGTCCTCGATCTGCATGCAAGGCAAGCGAGGCAAATTTACTGTGATGTAGATAAACTAGTTAAGTTGTTCTGACAGTGGTGGTTGATCAGTTTTGCATATTTGCTCTAAGGGATGCAGCCTGAGAATATTGTACTGGGATGAATGCTCATACTGATGTACCAGAAATATAGTTAATTGCTTCTATATCCAGATGATGGCTTTTTCTGCAGAATTTTTGTTGTTCTGTTTTGTCATAGGTGGCCTTGGCCTTGGCATTTTTGATGCATGCCTTATTACTGAAGAATTAGCTTACGGATGTACAGGAGTTCAAACTGCCATTGAAGCAAATTCCTTAGGAGTAAGTATGTTACCTTTTCTGTACTGTATTTAGCCAAGATAGTGTCTTTCTGTGTATTAAAAGACTGCAAACTGTTTTGTAGCAAATGCCTGTCATCATTGCTGGAAATGAGCAGCAGAAGAAGAAATATTTGGGAAGAATGACTGAAGAGCCTCTGATGTGTGTAAGTATTTTGTCTCTATAACCTTTCCCTCATCAAGATTGTGTGTGTGTTTCTCCCTAGTGGTCTTAAATAATTTTGGGGGTTTTGCCCCCTACCCATTACTATTAATAAAAGAACTCAATTTCCCATAAGGAGAACTTCAACTTCACATACTGTTAATCAAAAACATCTGAAGTGTGCAGCAAAAAAGTGTATAAAATACCATAAAAGAACCAAAGATTTTAAACCAAAGCATATACATTTCAATGTAAAACAGCATCTGTGACTGCAATACAGTTCCTGGCTGTATAAGACAGATAAATATGAGGGGGGGGGAGCAAATAGACAACAGTACAACATAATTTATTAAGACCTTATTCCAGTACTAACCAGTACCAAACATTCTTTCCCCCTGTAACTTTAAAAGTATTTTCCCTGCGTCAAGCAATGACTTACTGGAGTGGAACCCTGACATTAAAGGGGGCCCTACTATATTTATCCCTTTTCTTAACAAAACAAAATGAACCTCCAGATTGCAACATTTGTTTGTAAGTGATATCTTGTGTATGTGATTGTCATTAAATCACTTAATTCATCACAACGATAAATCTTTGTTAACAGTAATAATACATTCACTCTAGGCTCACCTTACTATACATGCAGTTTTATCAACAGCAAAATCAGCAGCATCTAAATCTGTACTCCAGACTCCTTTCCAGAGCTAGAGGAGCTGATATGTTTATTATTAAGATTTACTAAAGTTTGGCATAAGCGTTTACTTTAGTTGGTGGACAATTTTGCGTTGGTTAGCATTCAGTGTAAACGGGTTTTGAGGATTTTATAGCATTCTTTCCTGTATGTTTCGTTTGTATTCAAATACTTTTAAGATATACATTTCTGTGATTTATCAAACCTTTTCAAGATGCATACTGGTGTGGTAAACCCAGAGGGTCACGGTGATGCCAAGCCAAGTAAGTGTTCTTGATATTGCTATCACCCAGCGGTAAAGGGATTGTGGAAAATGATATCTAAAAAGCAAGAGCACACACAAGTGATGACGCAGCACATTCTTCAACAATTTGACCTGGAACATGTCAGAATGGGAGCTGGGGGAGAACTAACAGGATTGTCAAGCCAAAATGTAGGAACCATGAGAATTATGTAGGCTGTGGGACTGCAGTGCACTTTGAATACACACCTTTAGGCGGCATACAGATATGAAGGAGGAAAATAATTTTACAGAGCTGTTACCAGCTTATCTGTAAGGCCCTGTTGAGGGTACCACACAGAATGGGCCCTTGGTGACATGATACCTTCTTTCCATTGTTCAAATATTATTGGTTGACCATTTATGAGTATTTTGTTTTGAATTGCCTAGGTGCACTGAATATAATAACTGTAGTTTTGCCTTGATTTTCTATTTTGCTTCTGTGTGATACTTCTACATCATGAGGTAGGATCTCACAGACACGAATACTGTTAGAATTCATAAGATTAATAACACAGAGAATGAATTTTTTTTTATAAAATAAAAAGGTAACCCAAGACACATAGTTCTTCCCGTTCCTTTCATTTATTAACGTTCACCTTATATTGCCTGTATGTCTTCTACGGCATTCGTAATGGTACTCATATTAACATTTAACTTTGTACACCATCCCAAATAATGATATACAGATTGTTCATAATCCCATTAGTTTTAATGTTATAAATATGATGAATCAAAGTTACTGAAATGAAGAGTGAAACTTCTAGATTATACCCATCTGGACTAATTGGATCTATCATTGATTTCTCCAAATTTTATATTAAGACAAATTATGTATAAAATCAATTGTGATAGTATGGAATATTATCGATAGTAAATTTAGTCTGGTTACTGACATACTGTGTATATATATATTTTCCAGGCCTACTGTGTAACAGAACCAGGAGCAGGGTCTGATGTAGCAGGTCTCAAAACAAGAGCTGACAAGAAAGGAGATGAATATATAATTAATGGACAAAAAATGTGGATCACCAATGGTGGCAAGGCCAACTGGTACTGTCTTTAGAAACTTTTTCACATGTTACATTATTGATTTATATAATTAGACAAAAAGTCTAATATAGTTTCTTACTTTACCCAAAATCACAAGAGACCAAGTAATAATTTATCTAGTATTCTTGTTCACAGTCCAGGAGTTTGTTTGTGAAGAAAGGGATTTGGAGAATAATTGACATTTTAAAAAATGGGGGGAAAGCTAGCCTTCTGTACTACACTGCTTCCCTGTATCCATCAGGGGTCTGTTCTAAATACTTGATGCTTAACTCTATGTATAACATTAACTCAAGATATACCATGATCACCTATTAGTGTAAAAAACTCCACTCTTGTTTCTGTGTATTTATCAGGTATTTTTTATTGGCTCGTTCTGATCCTGATCCCAAAACTCCTGCTAGTAAGGCTTTTACTGGATTTATTGTGGAAGCAGACAGCCCTGGAATACAAATTGGAAGAAAGGTAGAATACACACGTTTGTGCGCGTGTGCAGTTTCGGTTAAGTTTCAAGACCTCAAGAGTGCTCTATCTCAGTGTTCAACTGAAACAGCCCTTCTTTTTGTCAAGACAGTTGTGAGCAGATACTGGCTTTCGAGAAGTTTAAAATCTAAAAGTATTTTCATTTTCAAAAAAAGTTTTTTCCCTTCCTCAACAGAAGAATTCTAATTCTGGTGTGTGTGTGTTCCACTGACCTCCCTTAATCCGCATCTAAGATGATCTGGATCTAAAGAATGGGTTCTTCAACTAAACCGAATCTAGTAGATCAGGATTAAGGAAAGTACCTAGTGAGTTTCCTCAGGTAGTCTAGCTCCCAGTAGCAATGGGTGCTAGCTTGCTCGCAGTGGAAAGGTTGGAGCAGCCATGTGGCAGATCCAGATCTACCCACATGGAGCCCACTCGTCACCCCAGGTGATTTGGTGGACAGGGGGTGCAATCTCCGTAGACGCTCCAGAGATTCTTGGAAGATTCTCCAGAGTAGCTCTGGAGAATCTCCGGAGCTTTGCCATAAACTCCAAAGATTTGCCGCAAACTCCGAAGATCCTCCGGAACCTTTGACAAAGGTCCATAGGAATGGCATTTCTCTCATGTGGGGTCCTCTTTGGAGCTTGTGCTGTTCTTCAGAGCTGGCTTCAGAGACTGCACGGGCTTCAGAGCTTTGGGTTTTGGGGCACCCCCCCCATGGGTGTCCCCCTCCTAGACCCCATTGTCCGATTGTGGTGGGGACAGGTTCTGTATAATCTGGA
>MTQE01001134.1:41840506-41854710 GCA_014337955.1 Aspidoscelis marmoratus | reverse complement strand
CAGTGGAAATGGGGTCTTCCTCCTCTGAGCCTAATAGGTCCTTAATGGGTACTTAGTGCTAGTGGAAAAACACCCCTAGAGTCCTTAGACTATTCAAATACAGTCCTTGGTATGGTTTAGAAATAGATCATTTAAATGAATGGCACTTAGCATTGTGTACTGCAGTGATGACGAACCTATGACACACGTGTCACAGGTGACATGCCAAGCCCTTTTGGGTAACACAGTGTCATCCCAGCACCTGGGCACGTGGTTGCCATTCAGTATCTTGTAGGCCACAGACAGCTTCTGACTCGTGGCCTACAAGATACCAGGAGCACAGGTGCACTGTCTGTGTCTGGCATGGGAGGTGCAATAGAGTCACGTCATCGTACCACCAGGTCACGTACAGTGTGTCTGTGCTCTCGGCAGCTAGAGGACTGGAGACCTGTGTGCGGCAGCAATGGCTTTCCTCAAAATTTTTCCCTCTATGTACTTTTGTGAGACCTCATTCTCAACGTTAAATAATATTAAAACCAAGAAAAGAAACCAACTGACAGATGAAGTTAGTAGTGCTTGCTTGGGCTTGAAGTGTATGAAATACCAAACTTCAATTGAAGATTTAGCAAATGAAATTCAGCAACAAAAAAGTCACTAATGTAATGAATTATTTGGTTTTGCTTTCAATATATATATATATATATATATATATATTATATTAAAAATATAACTTTTTTTTTACTAGAACTACAAATATCACAAAATTATGGATATTTCTAGATGTGACATAGCATCCATGTTAAGCTAGGGTTTTTTTTGCAGATTTTGTCACACAGAGCTCAAAAGGTTTGCCATCACTGGTATATTGTATAAACAGCATCTATATGTGCTTGGTCATCTGCATTGCATAACACGTTTTAAGTTAAAGGTATGCCAGTGGAAGAGAGAGAATTCACACAAAGAGCTGTCCTAGCAGATACATGAATGCTTTGGATTCTAAAAGTAACAAATACACTTATCTTCTGGAAAATACAACTAATAAAATAAAAGGAACAGCAGCTGTTTAGCAAATGCAAAATGTTGCATTTGGGTTGGTTAGGTGATTAAATAAATAAATTTACTTCTTTTCCAAGCACAATAAAATTCCACACCTGGTTTTAAAATTTTTATTCCATCTATTTCAAACTATCAGTATTCCATGCCTATTAAAATATTCTGACAGCCTCACAAAGTAGACTTTTAAAAATGTAAGTTTACTTTAGTAGAATTAAATTTTAGTTACTATATTTTAACACTGAAGTTTATATTTTATTTCTAATTGATTCTCTATCTATATATGGACAAAGTTAAGCATATATAGGTGCCAGTCTAAAAGTACTTGTTGTACCATTGGATCATGGAATTTTTCAAAAGCTTTATAATTTTTATTTAGGAGATGAATATGGGTCAGCGCTGTTCAGATACAAGAGGGATTGTTTTCGAAGATGTAAGAGTTCCTAAAGAGAATGTCCTAATCGGTGAAGGTGCTGGTTTTAAAATTGCTATGGGAGCATTTGATAAAACAAGACCTCCAGTAAGTATGTGAAATAAAATCTGGGGGGAAAGTATTAATTGCCTAGTTCGATTTTTACAGTATCGCACTATTAAAACTGCAGGTAGCAGCAGGTGCTGTAGGTCTAGCACAAAGAGCTTTGGATGAAGCTACAAAGTATGCGTTGGAAAGAAAAACCTTTGGACACGTCATTGCAGAGGTATGTGTGTTTCTGTGTTAGAGTTGATCTCTTTCACATTCTGTTCAAGATTATAAAAGTACTTAGGAAATCAAAATGCAGGTAAAAATGAAATATATTGCTTTGTAAAAAAGAAAACGTATCCTGTAGTGTAAAATGTCTTACAGTTTTCAAGATTGCTGAAGCTGATATTTTAAAATGGTGACTCATAATGTGAAAAAGCTGTCATTGTTGGGATAATATTGGGATAACAGTTGCTACTATAGACCGTGGTTCTTTCTGCATTTATCTTAGATAAGGATCAGATGACAGCATATTCCTCTTCAGAGCCTTTTGTTTTGATGCTGGTGCAGACTAGAGAGTCTCTATATCCTGCTAGTATGCTCTGTCTGCAGAAGATGGAACAGAATCCATATCAGGGGGTTCCTGATTTAGACTAATAGTGGACCTGGTAGATAGTAATCTGAATCATGGAGACATTCGGAAGATGCATACCTCTGTGTTCCAGCTTCCTGGGGGGTGGGGAGACCTAAAGCCAGGAACTTCTTTCCTGGTTGTCAGAGCCTGCAGAGGCTGGCTCAGAATCCTGCATGAGTTTCAGAACCTGGATGGAGGCTAGATCAGAACAGCTGTTGCAGTGCAGATGACATTGTTCAGTCCAAGCCTTTATTTGATCTGGACTAAAGGGCAGTTGTTGACCTGGCTCAGATGATCCAGATCTAGTCATATAAGCGCAGTAATGCTCAAAACCCCTTAAGTATAATTGCCATCATTAGAAGCACTTCATAGGCTAGCAGCATTGGTTTTTAGTATCAAAGCATATTATTAAAACGGACTTACAGATAACCATATAGTCTTTTCTTATTTTTGGTGAGTCATAGTATATGCCAGAGGACTGTGCTTAGTTCTTAAACATGAAGTTCTTTGTAATTTCATAATCATGCAACAACAAAAAAAGCATGAAATATGAAATACTTTTTAACTGCTGCTTTGTTTCAGAACTTACTCATTATCCCTATGCCATTGGTCTTTTGTGCTGTGGAAAAATATAGAAGTGTGTGCACTGCTCCTGTTGTACCATTTGGAAAGAGTTGGGCAGTTCATCTTGTGATTAGAGTGCTGGATTCATATCTCACAGTCACTGAGTTAGATTCCACACCCCTCCACAGAGCCAGCTGGGTGATCGTCGGCTAGTCACAGCTCTCACTCTTAGCTCTCACAGCCCCACCTATCTCACAGGGTGTCTGTTGTGGAGAGAAGAATAGAAAGCTTTTTCAGCCACTCTGAATCACCTTAAAAAGGGTGAGAAAAGTGGGATATAAACATCAACTCTTCTTCTTCAAGATAGATCGATAGTAAGACATACTGGGATCTTTATGCCACCAGGCCCTTGGAGGACAGGAGCCAACCACTAAAGGAGTTTCTTAAGGGTTTCCTGTAAATCAACAAGACATTGGCAGTAGCTCAAAAGTGGCCAAATTAATTTACCTTCAACAAAACAGTTCATCTTGCCCATTTCTGTAGGAAGCTACTAGGGGAGATAGCCTTTTTTCCCACTGACAGAAAGAAAAATCAAAGATTTTCTGTTTGTATGTGTTAGCTTGCTAAGGAAGGCCACCTGCTCCAGAGCAGCAAGAGCTCCATGCCAGTCCAACTCAGTCTACTTCAGGCAGCAAATAATTAGACTGCCCTTGATGAAGACCTAGTTAAAAAGACATTTTCTCTCTGTGTCCCTCACTTCCCTGTAAGCATCTTTTGATTAGGCAACCATTATCCCTTACAATCCAGCAGTTTGAAAAGTGAGACTCTAATAGATTTGCAGAAATCAGGAATTTAAAATAGACTAATGCAGGGATAAAGACAGTACTTGAAAGATGCTGGGTGCCAGCTTGTATTGTTCCATTAAAGCCATGTCCAAAATACCCAACAGTTTTTCTGAGCTCTAAACTGGTTCATCCTTGAACTTCTCCTGAACCAAAATGTAAACTACAGGAGTTCCTTTCTGTGAACTGCCTACTCCTTGACTTAAGTAGTTTTTGCACATTCTTTGTTTATGTGTCAACTCATATATGAACCTTTTTTAAAACTTTGGAAGTATTCCTTGGAGGATTTGACTTCTCAGTACATACTAATGTTCTTCATTAATTAAATGTAGCACCAAGCAGTGTCCTTCATGTTGGCTGAAATGGCAATGAAAGTAGAACTTGCTCGCCTGGCTTACCAAAGAGCAGCATGGGAAGTAGATGCTGGTCGTAGAAATACCTACTATGCATCTATAGCAAAAGCATTTGCTGGAGACATTGCAAATCAAGTAGCTTCTGACGCTGTCCAGATATTTGGAGGAAATGGGTTCAACAGTGAATATCCAGTAGAAAAGCTAATGAGAGATGCCAAAATATACCAGGTAAGCACTACATTTAATATAAATATTTGCTCTGCAACAGATACTTAAAAAAAATTAAGTGAAATAAAAGCATGGGCTTTAGTAAATTTGCATGTGAAATACAGATGGAATAACCCTTTAATATTTGTAAAAGGTCTTCCAACTTTCATGAAACTAAGCAGTTGCAGCTAATGAGGGGTGGTAGTGTGGAAGTAAGAAATCCCTCTATTTTTTTTTCGCCAAGAATGAGACAGACTATATCGCAATTTTCTTTGATGTAGAGGGAAGGAAACAGCTGATAAGTTGGCATTCTGTTTTATTCACTTTGGTTTTCAAAGAGAATTGGCTTTGGAAAGGCAGATGTTCCAAGCATACCCGTCTATTAATGATATAATTATATCTGAAACTGTTTTGTCTTATGCTGTAGAAATGTTAGCTGAGATCTTAAATTGCAATTCTGAAGTGAATTTTTAACAAGCTTGTAAAATGTTAATTACTTTTAAGGTACTTAAATGTTGTTCAGAAACATACACGAATGATTAAATATCATGCTTTCTTTTCAGATATATGAAGGAACTGCTCAAATTCAGCGACTGATTGTAGCCCGTGAACATATTGGAAAATTTAAGGGTTGAGAAAATCTTGAACTTAAGTGATGAAGGGCTTTGAATTTTTTCATGCATTAATTGAAATTTGCAGTCATTTCCATTTTAATCTACTTTTAAGACAGAGAGAGAAAAACCATAGTCTCAAAATAATAGTAGTAATGTTGTTTTAAGAATGCTAGTCACTTAATTGCTGAAATATGAAGCCAGTAATTTGCATTCCCGTAATGTATGCCTTAATAGAATTGTATGGTTTTCTCTTCATTCTAAGTCATTCTTATTCAAAACTGTTATCTCTGTAATACTTTAGAGGACACAAGAACTGACAGTTGCATACATTGACCATAATAGCAATAGTCTGGAGTCCATTCTTTCCTCATAAAAATTATGAAGCTATTGATTGTCAGGAAATTTCTTGTGGAATAGGGAAATTCTGGTTTACCTGTTTTATCATAGAACTGTCAGTATATCTTAATTATGCCTTAAATAAAAAATATTGTTTGCAGTATAATAGGACATTATTAGCCACAAATTACCTCCACTGCCACCACATTGGCCCAGCATTGTACATAAAACAATCCAAAGATCAGTCGCAATACTGGCAAACTTTATGGGGTTTTTTTCAGAGCTGAGATTGGGGTGGAAAAGGGGACAGTGCTATCAAGATTTGAATAGGGCAGATCATCTGCTCTGTGACCAGTCCTCTTGTGTCTGGAGTAGTGATTGCTGGGGTAAGGATCATTTGATGTCATGTGCCCAGCAAATCAAAGATCATACAATAACAAGCAATGCTGATTGAGATATTGCAGCTAAGAACAACTACCATGTGCAAATCATTTTGAAGGATAGCCTAACCTCTTCCAGATGATATCATATACTTGTTATTGTGCTTAAACTAGTGCCTTCAAATGTTGGGTAAACTGAACATGAACCAGTTTTGTAATCAGTTGTAGATGTTGCAGGTGAAAGTTCTTTGCTTCTTTGAAGAATTTACATAATAGTTAAGGTGCGTTCACATTGGTAATAGCAACTTTACTATATGGATCTTTTGTTATATTCAGCTGTGGAAAATAGCCATGCAATGCAATATTTTGTTAAATATTTGCATTAATCCCATTATTTTGGTATTTGAATTCTGGGTAAATTCAAAATAAACCATCCTGTAACCATTTCTAGCTTTGGAATTTTTGATGTTGGAATGAAAAATAACTTGGTTTTTTGTTTGTTTGTTTGTTTGTTTGTTTAAGAGAGAGGTGGCACTAAGATGTAGCTTAATATATTGGAATGCAGTGTCTATTTCAACTATGCTTAAAATTAATTTACTTCCTGTTGTACTTGACTACCTCAGGTATATAAATGTATATATCCATGCCAGAGAAATTGTAGATAATTTAACTTTTGCTGTAGAACATTTTATTATCCAGTATTGATGAATGTAGCAATACTATTGAAGCATTTTGAAATAATCTTGAATTGTGTTTTGTCAGTTGCAGTGATGATCAAGCCTATAATGCCTAGGATTTCCTGTAAAAATGCTTTGTCAAATCTGTTTCATTGATCTTTATTTTGTGTTCTGGTAACAAAAAAACCTATGCCATCAATGAGCACTTTTTTAAAAAGATACATTTTTCTTCCACAATCAGAAAAAAGTAGACCATCATATCCTACAGGATTTTTTGTAGGATATTTGTTAGATGTATCTACAAATGATAAATTGAACTATTTCAGTTTAAGACTGGAATTTGTTACATTACCATTTAATGGTCATTGGATGAAAGTCTAAAACGCATAATTCTGTACCAACTTTAAGATACTGTTATTTCTAATTTTGAGAAAAATCTTACATTTTACATAACATGGGGTGTTTTTCCACTGACTTCCCTTAATCCAGATCTAAGATAATCTGGATCTAAGGAATGGGTACTTCCCTTAATCTGGATCTAGTAGATCCAGATTAAGGAATGTACCCAATGCATTTCCATGGGTGGTCTAGCACCCAATAGCAATGGGTGCTAGCTTGCTTGCAGTGGAAACACCGGAGCACCCATGTGGCAAATCCGGATCTACCCCCATGGGCCCCACCTCTCACCCCAGGTGTTTTGGCAATCTCAGGGCATGCAATCTCCATAGACACTCTGGAGATTCGTCAGAGAACCTCTGGAGTGGCTCTGGAGAATCTCTGAAGATTCTCCAGAGCCTTTGAGAAAGGCATTGCTCTGTAAGTTGTGCATATGTAAACCACTGTATTTTTGCCTTCTTGATTTAGTTGATCTCTTGTTTTTAAAACAAATTCAGCTTAGATGGCATCCTTATTTCAAAGTTTACCAACTCAAAATGTTTACTCGGACACCTAGGCTCTTTTAGAAAGGTAGGAAATCGAGAGATTCGAAAGAGAAAATTTTAATATTGCACATTACACATTCCCACAAGCATAGGAGAGAGGCAAATGTGAGATGCTGCCATTTGCAGAGCATTCTAGGAGGATAGGAGAGAGGAACATACATGCCCTTTATGAGTCATATTGCTTGCAGTTCATTCTAGCTGGTGAAAATGAAGAAGGAAGTTGCCAAGCAGTTGTGTGTCCTTTTTATAGTGTAAAATGTAGCTTGAGACACACTTTGGATAGGTACTCTGCTCAGTGACTAGACCCAGTGGCAAATTCCAGGAACTTCTAAGGAAGAGGGGAATGGTTTTAGGGAGAAGTTTACCAAAACAATGGCTAAATTTGCATCTAACTTCTTCCAGACTCCTGGATACACTAATATTTCCAGTTTGGCTGGTAGAAGGACAAAAAGGGTGATTCTTGGATAAACCCAGGAAATCTTGAAGTAGAAATACTAATTTTCCTGCAAATATATTTACAGTATCCCTTAAGTAAGACTGACAAGATAAAATGATACAGCAAGAGAAAGTAGTGGTGGGGAAAAGTCAACTTGTTCTTTTATTTCCATCCTGCCTGTCCCCGAAATATTAGGTTCACTACTTCTGTTTTTCTTTCCCCAGTAGATAGCCTAGCCATCCAACTCAGGAATCATAGTATTGTACATTGTGGGGTGGGGTGGAGTAGAATATTATACAATAGCATGATTTTTTTTTCTTTTCATCAAGTTTTAATCTGCCTTGAATTCACTTCTGTAATAACATAACACATTGACGAAGTGATTAAACTTTTTCCTTCCACATTATTTAACTCAGAAAATCCATTTGGAGGTAGATCAAAAAGAAATAACTCATTCCTTTACTGGTGTTTTCTTTAATTCTAAAAGGGTTCCATAGCTAGATTAAAATTTAAGTATAAAGGTGCTTCCGCACATGCCCTTAAACACCCATTAAGGACACATGTGGAAGCACGCATCTGCACAGCGGCAGCTTTTTAAGCCGCTTTTAGCATGGAGTGTCCGCACAGTAACACCCATTAAGCACACATGTGGGAAACCGTGTCCGCACAGCGGTACCCATTAGAGACAGATAGGGGTGGCCGCTTAATGGGTGTTAAAAAAACCCACATATCATGTGCCCTTAAAGGGTGTTTCCGCTGTGAAAACACATCCGTTTAGGATGCAGCCGCACTGTGGAAAGGTGCCTACCCGGGGCCCTCCCTCGGCCCGCCATGATTGGCTCCTTGTAGCCAAGCATGGCGAGCCGGGGGACTCTGCTGTCGGGGCTCGCCCTCGCCCCAGAAGCGGCGGATCACTGCTTCTGGAGCCAGGGGGAGCTTCTCCAAATCCCTCCCTAGCCCCCCCCCACAAGGAGAGAGCCCGAGCGCTCCCCTCCTTACCTCTTCGGCATCACCCCGATTCTGGCCAGGGAATCCCAGGAGGCTGCGTGCCTGCGTGCTGCGCGCTTCCTGACTGGCCAGGGCATCTGCACAGCACCAACCCAATCCGTTTCCCCATCCGGCCCTGCTGCTGCTGCCCTGCGCATGTGCATATGTGTGAGGCCTCTGAGAATCTGACCCTCTATGGGTCAGATTCTTTTTTAAAACGTTCTGCCTGAAAACGGATCTTTGAGATCCGTTTTCCGACAGCACGTGTGATTCTTAGGAAGATGCCACCTAGGCCAAAGTATCCAAGCAAAGAAAAGGTAACTAGGTGGTTACCAACCAAATGCTTTTGGACCACTGTGCTATCACCTCTGAGCAATGGCTATATTGACTGGGGCTGTTGAGAACTGGAGTCCAATGACAAATGAAGGTCTGCTGGATCCTTCTCCTTCCTAGCAGAAACAAGTTAAAAGCACCTGGGACTTTCGATGTGGGGATATATGCTTTTCAGTCATATTAAGGTGTTTACTCAGCTGTGCCTGATCTTTGCTCAGTGAATGTCTGCAAACTTTTTCACTGACATGATTGAAGGAATCAGCTTGGAACAAACAGTTGTTAATTAAGAAACAAGGTGTGCTATATTTAAATTTGCACAAAGACCCTTTAGGGACAAAGCAATAAATATGTGACTTGAAAGCATCTTCCAGCATTTTAAACTCTGTCAATGCAAAAAGTTACTCCCTTGCCATGCTCTTGCTTCTTACCTCAAGCTAGCAGTAAGAAGAGGACGTGCCTAGTAAGGGGAACTGGGGAACCATGTTTAATTTTTGCATAAAGGCCTGACTGTGAGGAAGAATTGCTCAGACCACAAACAAGATTTTTTTATTTCTGTAGGTTCTGGTCCTCTCACCAGTTACACACATTTACGAAGGTACTCTCCTGCATCCATGGGCTCAGGATAGAGATCTCAGCATTAAGTACAGGAAAGGTACATAATTTGCTGCATTCACACATGCTTCTGCATTCTGTGTAAAGGCTTGGTTTGGAAATTTACTTCAGCAATGATATTCTTCCCAGAGGTTTGCACAAAAGGGTCAAGTTTTAGATGAAGCATGGGTGCCCATAACATCTCTTAGTTCATGGACCAGACCATAAAGGCAGTGAAAACCTGGACAGAAGTGTTTGCTCCAACTTTAGAGACACAAGAAGTCATGTCTTTATGCTGCACACCTCACCTCTTCACTTACTTCAAAACTGGGAACAAGTCCTATTGGGACAATGTAGAAATGGAGCTGGAAGTTGGCCATTTTCGGCACATCTCAGAATAGGCCTTTATGGAGCACAAGACTAGTAGGTCCTCATGCAGTCAACATGCTTACTGTCCATCACAGGTGTACTACGTGCCCAGAAGTATGCCCAATGTCAGGAAATCACAACAACTGTCACCCTTGCATTGGTAGCCAGGAACTTGATGCTTCTGTCAAACCTCCCCAGGGCCAGTCTCAATGTCAACCAAGAAAGCAACAAAGTGGCATTCTGTGCACCAACTGGTAATTAACCTTTATATACATCAAGAAACTTCTAAGTTTTAGTATGTTAGCTTTAGATTCTGTTAATAGGGGACGACTATATGCTAGCAAAACTCTTAACAGTGGAGACCGAGTAGTTATCTGTTGCTGATTCTCTCCAAGGTCACAGGCACAAATTACAGCTTTTAGCAAGTGTGACAAAGAATTGTGGATGTTGCACCATCTGGACATTGTCATGGAAATCCTGTAGTAAGTGGTGACACTGATTAGTTCCACTGGTGATAGTGGAATTCAAGTATAATTATTGGATTCCAGGGGCGAATCCCCACAGCAAGCTTATTTCGCTTTCCCTAAACTGAAATAATAGAACCGGATGCAAACACGAATTTGCCTGTTCCCATTACTTTTAATGTAATCGCGTTCGATCTGGATTCTGAGGATCGTACGTGGTGTACGTGACTCAAGGGGGGACTCAAGTGGCTACTTTTTAAAAGCCGCTTTTCAGGGCTGCCCTGCCCTCTTCCTCCTGGGGTGAATGCGCCACCCATAAGGGACCCCTTCACGGAGCCTAGCTGGGTGGCTGCCGCTTGCCTGGATGGATGAAAAACAGGCACTGGCAGCCAGCGATTCTTTCCCCTCCTCTCCCCATTTCCCAGGGCACACAGCAGCAGCAGCAGCAACTCAAACCCCTTTCACAGTCACAGCCTTTAAAACAGAACCTCCAGGGCTTTCCTTTCCTTTCCCTTTTTTAAAGGTCAGAACTTTCAAAGAGCTAGAATTGCGCAAAACTGCAACATTGTTATAATGCGTGAATTGGCTAGGTCACTACAGTGTAGCTTTAAGGACTGGATTTTTATAGTGGCTGTTTTGAGGGTGGATTTTTTTCAATGAAATCACTATCTTTGGAAGCAAGCTATTGGGGGAGGGAAACCCTAAACACGGATTCTCATCCCTTAACACGGTACGGTCCCCACAGTAAAAAATGTAAAACGTTTCAAGCACACGATCCGGAGTGAGACCTGTTGAAATCAGGATTGAGCTTCACCACGCTTTGGGGTGGTTTAACATGGAGAAAGTGTGTTAAGTCAAACTGTCGTGGGGACTCCGAGGATTGAAAACGTTTTGAATCTGAGATAAGGTTGCCGTGAAGACATGGCCCAGGAGGCCTTATTGTATGGATGTGCAACTTGTTAGCCCCATAGGCTGTGGAACAGTCTTCCCCTTGAGGTGCATCAGCCCCCTTTAGTGTGTATGTTCAGGAAGGAGGTGAAGATGCACCTCTTTGCTCTGGCCTTTGCCTAAATGTGGCACAGTTTTCCCCCACCGCAGACATTATTGTTGTATATATATGGTTCTATTCTAAATATATCTGTTTTTAAATGCTGTTATCTGGTATATGGTGGGATAGACAGACAGACAGTATAGCAAGGGCCTCTTCAATAAACTTTTTTTTTCATAATTGCAACATACCTGAAGTGTGGTCTTCATGACTACGTATCGAACTAGGCTTGATAATGTATCGGATAAAGCACAGTAAAAGCTACACTCTTTGTATTAGCAATAGTTTGGGGAAAACCCAGGTAACCACTGTTACAAACACATACACCCAAACTCTCTTGACATGGGCAGCACAAGCAATACTCATGCTCAGGACACTGCATCTAAGCCCGCCTTCATGGTGCTTGAGAGCGAATATGATCACCTTCATGATATCCCCTGCTTCGTTAAATAGTATGCACTTAAGTAAGGAACTCACCCCTCATTTTCACTAGACAGTCCACCAACCTTCTCCAAAAGGAATCTTGTGGCCTCCAGTACTGTACATCTGCACCTCTTGCCGTATAGGCAAACAATTCTCCCAGCCAAACCCTAGCAAAATACACATCCTTCCCCATGGAGTGAAGCACAGACTCAGTCAGTGGTGGCCAGTGTCCATTAGTTCTGGTGGAACTGAGGGCATGGTAGATTAATCAGAAATGGAACCAGGGGACAGAATAGGTAGAATTAATGACAGGCAAGACTTTTTAAGGCTACAGTTCTCCATGCAAATCCACATGACAAGTAACTGCACCAAACATAGAGGATTCTTTACATATTAGAACCCTGGACTGAACCATGGATGAAAGAGAAAGTGAGTGGACTCAGAGTCTGTGCGACAGGGTGAGTGGAACACTATTTTGGACCAACTTGGTCATGATAATGAATACAAGCACAAAAACACTGTCAGTCCAAATGAAGCAGAAAATCAACACAGTACATTTCAAATAATTGGAGACTGACACAGGACTGTGTACTCTTTAATAGTCACCCTGCATTTACTGTGTTGCGTTTCCTTTTGTCAGGCTGATCCTCATTCTGTGCTAGAACATGAAATGGTGAGCATGCCAAACTTTTCTGAGATGTGATGGTGATTGTTTTTGGTTGTTGCTGTTTTTTCTTCATCTCATGTTTGAGAAGAACATGTAGCTGTTCCCATGGTAGCACTGAACAAAGCATTTACTGCTGTGGGCAAGCATTCCACCTTCAGTTACAATGATAAGTTCTCTCAGAACTGAAAACATTTTCAAAGAACCCCTCATGTAATGGCAAACAGCAGTTGGGTCAGACAGGGACCCATTGTTTGAGGTAATTAATTGTGCCTCACTTCCGTCAATGAGTAGCCTTTGATGACTTCCCTAAGGCACATACTTAATTGGAGAAAAGGACTTTGTGTCCCAGAAGCAATAGTTGCCAGAGGATCAAAAAACAGCCTTTAAACAGCTTCCCTACAGAGAAATTTGCATCCCCATCCGATGCTAAATTAGGTTGTTCTGTATACCATCAGTTTTTAATCCCTAAAGCCAAAATGTATGTGGGAGTGATCTGATTTCTGAGTATATGCATGTCTTGACACTGCACTACATAATCATATCTTTTTAACTGTCTACACTGATGTTTCCATTCAGTAGGAACACAAAGTTATGCCAGCTTTACCAGAGGAGATGAAGAACCACCACACTTCACCTGGGAAAAGCGAGCATCATCTAAATGAAACCTGATGCAACTTTTTCATAGTGGTCAGCTCTTCTTATTACTGATAATTTCCACACTTACCTTTAATATGGAATAAGGTGCCTCTTAATTCAGGTCCTGGACCTCCTCATCCACACATTAATCAAAGAGGCTAGCCCCAGTTGGCAGTGCTTTGTCTGTAGTAGATGGAGCAGAATCTGGATTAAGAGGCCCTTAATCCAGATCTCTGGTAGACCAGTTTAATCAGGTCTACCAGAAGGACTAAAGGCCTTGCTTGAGCAAACACCCCCAATAGACCTTTTCATCTGCACCGGAAGAGGTATTAGACCATGCTACATCATGAAAAAATTCCCATTGCCCACTTCAAACATGGACAGCTTGGAAGTAGTCCATACACTTTAAAGACCAACAGAGAGAAGTTGTGGTGTGAGCTTTCATAAGATTAAGCCTACTTCATCAGATGCATGAAGTAGGTTTTGGGCCTTTTCACTCTTAACTGCCCTGGGAAAACATCCCATAGCAGATAAGATTAGAGATGGTGGCCAGCATTTGCATTGTGAATGTCAGGTCATTTCAAACTTCACCCAGACACATTCTAATGAGTTTGACTAAATTAACAAGTTATCATTTTTCATTAATTTTAAGCAATTGCATATTTTCATTGTCTTAGTTGTTTTCCCAATGGCCTTGGGGTTTTGGCTTTGAGGTTTTCAACCCTGGTTGGTCAGATGAAGATCCAGAGTCCTTTAAACCATTTTTCAACAGGTGGTCAGGCACACTAATACCTGATACTGTATTATGAGTTGTGGTCTAGACACGTGTCTTTGGGGAAATTTAGTGCAGTCCAATCACCAGCCCAAGTGAGTCTTTAATAATGACGAATTGGCACAGTACTCTGAAAAAGCAAGCAGGCAGCAAGATAAAAATACTTTCCAGGACAGTTTCTTGAATCAAAGAAAAAAATGTAGCAAACAGCAGTAAAAATCTGTCCCAATCCTGTTGCCTTTCTCTATCTTTGGCCTCCTCTGCTTGGTCTCATCTTCGCCCTTTTTGTCTCATCACTCCCTACTTGTGGAATCATCTTCCCGCTCACCTCTGCTCCTTAACCTCCTTACAATCTTTTAAATTTCTATTTAAAACTTTCTTCTTTTCTATGGCCTTCGGCCCTTGTAGCTGAAGTTCCTTTTTGGCTTGTTTTAATTT
>MTQE01001134.1:41820612-41839027 GCA_014337955.1 Aspidoscelis marmoratus | reverse complement strand
CCAAAATAACTGAATTTTGGGGTTGAGGGGTCCTAGCGGTTATCACACTGTCCCAGAAAAGTTGATAGCACAAATATGTGACAGTGACTTAAGAAATGGATAGTGAAGAAAAGAGACAGAGGTTTTGTTATGTGCATCACAGGAACAAGCATTTCACACACCTGTCATAGACACAAAATCTGAAAAATAACGTAATGTCTGGCAAGTACTGTGTTTGCAAAGAGGTCAAGGATACAGTGGAACAGCCAGTCTTCAGTGGCAAGGAGGCAGGGCAAACTGACCGCAAGGAAGGCATGATATAGGCAGGATCCATGGAAACCTCAGTCGAAAGTATAATTTACCACCAACATGTAAAAGCTTATGGAACCAGAAGATTTTAAAAGGTCACAGTATAAGCATCTTGTACATAATGCTACTGGCAAAACTATTGTTAAAAAGAGCTATGTGTGGATTATTGATGCAGCAATATCTGGTGATAACTGAATTGAGGAAAAACAGCTCTCAAATTCACCAGATTACAAAAAGTTCCAAATTAAAACTGAGTATATGTGGCAAAGTAAAGTTGCAGTGTCAATAGTTCTTAGTGCCCTTGGTGCAGTTCTAAAAGAACTGAAGCAACATCTTAACTCCTTGGGTACTGATAGCATCACTATCCACCAGTTACAAAAAACAGCAAGAATGGGGACAGCAAGAATTCGGTAATGATAGCTCTGATTATCCTTGGTCCATGGGAAGGATCCCATTATCTAAGTACCAAATGATTGCTGGACTGTGCACAGTAGCAATTGCTGCTCAGACTATGACAACGACGATGAAGATGTAGAGGGTCAATGCTCTCTAAAAAACTAGCAGCTTTGATAGCCCATTGTTTAATAATAACAATATAGCTCTGATACTTCTGGATAGGTCTTTGTGAAAGATTCAACAATGAGTACTAAACCAGTCATAAATATCTAGCAGACTGTATGATGAGAATGATCATGATAAATATTTTAATAAATAATAATAATGAGTTGGTTTTTTAATATCCCATTTTTCTCACCTTTAAGGGGATTCAAAGTGGCTGACAGACCTTCTGTTCTTCTTCCCACAAGAGTCACCCTGTGAGGTAGGTGGAGCTGTGAATGCTCAAGAAAGAGAGCTGTGGCTAGTCCAAAGTCATCCAGCTGGCTTTGTGGGGGAGTGCAGACTCGAATTGTGAGACTACTAAATCTGACTCTCTAACCACAAGATCAAACTGATAATTCATAAGAAAATATCCTGGATCCCCACAACAGATATTTAGGCAAGATTTACTTCCTTTTTTCCATTTGAGAATTGGCCACTTTTAATGTCTGTGACTTCTGTACCTTTTACATTAATTTATCTTCCAGTTTTTTCTTTCCTCCCAGAAGTATGGAGTGTGTATTACTTGACTGGCTTCATTAATACAACAGAAAGCTCCTTTTTTATCCTAATGAATAGTAAAAACTTCTTGGTTATTACTCGCTTGTATAAATTAGCATGTAAACTCTGGAAAAATATGGATATGACATTAGAAGAACATAGTCTTGCATTTTATTTAGACACTTGCAGTACAGTTTCATTATTTCTCTTCGTATTTTATGCACTTCTATACTAAATATTTATTGCACTTAATTAATATTAAGCTTGAATTTCATTTTTATTAATTTTATTAATATGAAAAGTGAAATGCCAGTAAATTGTTTTTATTAGGTAGAAATCACATTTGCACCACACTGGTAACTCAGTTGACTGGACGCCTACGGTTACTGTGGTTTGCAGTACATATCATGGAGATCATTCAGTGGGACACCATGAAGTGTGCTGGTGCATTACAGTTGCTCATCCTGTCCTACTTTTTGGTGCTGGAGAACAAAGGTCTTCAGTCTCCAAAGTTGCAACCCAAGGATAATTCAGTAATGTGCCCAGAAACAGCCCTAGAAAACCAAATTCTGGAACCAGCAAAATGTTCTGGGTTACTCTTGCTGCATCTGCTAGCTATCCATGGGTAGCAGTAGGAACAGAACCTAGCCTTGGTATGTGAGGAAGACCAGACCACTTTAAAGTGGTTTCCCACTGAAGCACTTCCAGGCCCAGGTTTTATGTCCAGAATCAGGCCAGACTCAATGTTCACATGGTCAGCACATTTCTCAGCAGACTGTGCCTCCTGGTGAATTCTCTGCTATGTGGATTCTTCAGCCTCAACACACATCTGATTCAGTCCTTAATGGTCCGTATAGGATGTTGCCTTAAATTCATTTCAACATGCACTCTTTCTAAGTCAGATATTCACTATCCTAAATTTATGCCTTCAGGGTTTTTTTTTCTATTTATTTTCAGGATATTGAACATTTTTACATCAATGTTTATATCCATCCAAAAAGGATAAAGCAATATTGGAAAAAACCAAAATATAAAGCAAATAAAAGCTGGAGAAAGAGAACACTCTGTTAGTCAATGCTGATAACCAGTTTTGTCCATTCATTTCAGCTCTGCTGATGTGGGTACGCAAGTGATCCTGTTCCTCTTGGAAGAAAAGAGTCCACAACTAAACCAGATGAAAACTGTGGACAATCTGTGGTCTGTTCACAACACTCAAGCAAAATCCATTTCATTCTGGGTCATTGTATTTTCATTTTCCTGGAACTTTCTTTCTGATAATTTGTTCCAGTGTTTATATTTATCTCTTTGGTCCAAAGTTCAAGCCTGCTGATGCCCCTTTTGAGCCTCTAGCTTGGTATTACTTAAAAAATTGATAATCATCCTTTTGATAAATTGTTTCCTATGCCATTTATGAAGATGTGGAAAAGAGCAGTATTGAAGACAGAATTCAGGACAATACAGAAACATTAATCAGTTCTCAGCCTGCATTCAACCAGTAGTAGATCCATCATGCCATAGTATCCTATAGCTCCCTTTTGACCATCTTGTCTTATCATAAGAAACTTTACTAAAGGCATTACTAAGACATCACAGTTGTGATTTATAGGAGCAGCATAGCACCAGAGCTACAAAGAGACCAAACAGGCACCTTGGAAAGATTAGAAGTTAGAATATAATAGAATGAAGAATATATATTGGATTTTGGCCATTGTTACTGTATATATTTGTTCTTTTGGGATCTGTAAATGGAAAATCTAGATAACTAAAAGTAGTGACAAAATGCACATTCAATTTCGTACTCAAAAACATTATTAGAGTTCAATTTTTGGAAGAGCTTGTACTTATACTAGCTATTTCCTCATTTCATAGTTTTTAAAAGTCCTTGCTATTTATTGGTCCTGAGTGCAATCCAGAGTGGCTTAAATTAATTGGAATTTTCTTAATCAGTGTGCATGTTTTTCTTTGATTGGAATTGAAAGTAATTCTCTACATGGCTTCAAATCATCTTTCAAGTTTTTTTTATTTTTGTGCTTAGATAACTCAAGCATGGCTTTGTGTTCGTACTCTACTAAGGAATGACATTTGCATCTTGTTTGTTATTATAAAACAACATTTGTTCAAAATTGCTGGCAATGAAAAACAAACAACATTGAGTGCTGAGAATGTTGATTTCCTTATCTTCAAAGCAGGAGTAACAAATGTATATTTCAAGGTGAGCCTTTGTAACTCATGCTTTGAAGAACAAAAAGATAGTGAAGGAGAAACAAGGCTACTGCAGTATTTTAGGAAATATTTTACCAGTAACATAATAATTCCATAAGGCTATGCATACTAATACCTAGATCTTAAAAATACCGTTTATTAACATTAGACATAAAGAAGACCCTTGAGTGTAATGTTTAATTTGACGCTACGTTTTCATCATATGAAAGTTACTTTTGCCTTCTGAGAAAAATGCAGGTTTATGCAGTTATTGCATTTCCCCCCTTCACCCTGGAAAATAAAGCATATACCATGGTTGCATTTGCATACATCACTAGCAGGTAACAAACAACCTCTGGTCTCACATTTTCCCTTTCCCTCCCTAAAGTTGTTTGAAGACTTTTTGCTTTCTGGAGTGAAGGATGGAAAGGCAGACCTATTACAGAACTAATACAAATGGACATTGCATTAGGGCCAAATGGGGCGACATCCTCCTTTGTATTTAAGAAAAGGAGGTTCTCAAGGCAGGACAGAAAGCATGGTATGTTGCACACCTTCAGTTGATGGAAATCACAACTAACAGAAAAAAGAGCATCAAAGGTCCATGTTACTGTCTCAACTTGAATAGCTGTCTCATTCTGACTGATAGTATAATTCCTCTACTTTCAGCTAGCCACAGTTACTTATGTTTAAGCCAAAAGTAATGGTCAGTGTTAACTACTGCTGATTCAAGCAAACCAAAACCATTAACCGAATATAAAGCTCGCTTGTTTCAGTCAGTCACAGTTAACAACAACCAGTTTGTCAAGACTCAGAAAAATGAGACAGGAGTGCATTGTGTTAATTATGCTCTTCTAAAAGTGACAGCACGCTATTTGCTTGCCACCCTCTATCCCCAGCTAATACTAACATTGCAGCTGGGAAACTTTCATTCCCTGGCTCTGATACTGACAGCTGGGGAGGGGCCTTTTGACAGTTGGGGTGGACTTTTGTTCCCCAGCTCTGACATTGGCAGCTTAGGAAGGATCTTTGAATAATTCTTTCCTGTGATTAACAATGAACCGACTGCTCAACCATCTTGTACAGTTTAGATTGTACAAGCCAGCAGCAAAGTGTCATTAGGAGCTGCCAAAAGAGGGAATATGTGTTCTTATGGGAACTGCACTCATCCAGTGTACCTGTGAGCCATGAAGGAACACGGTTTGGTGGACTCTGCTCCCTCAGAGCAGTTGAACCATACAGTTCTATGTGAAATTGCCAGAGAAATGGGTGTTTGTTGAAACTCTGCCAAAAAGAAGTAGGGAGCACACACAGTCTGAAGCTTATGCAACTAGCACTACAGTAACTATTTAGGCCAGGATGGTTCAACTGAGCCCTTCAGACATTCTGAACTACATTTCTCATCCATCCCAGCAACTATATCCAATGGCAAGAAATTATTGGGAATTGTAGTTCAGAAATATCTGAAGGACCACAGACAGATGATCCCAATCTAGGTTACTGACAAACATGGATAAACCTCTGAAAGTATGTTCACTTTCTTGTAGCTTATGTTCATAAATGATGTGTTACGGACTGAAGGTATTCTATCAAGCCCTTTCACAGATGGGGAAAAATGGCAGCAATAACCTTGGGCCACACACTTTGAATGAAGGGGATGTATTCAAAGTATCATTCAGAATATAAAATGGCCAGATTGAGTGGTATTTTTCTTTCCAGGTACAAAGCTAATTACAACTCCTAAAATATAACCCCCCAAATAATTTCACCATTTTTGCTTTCCTCACACATAGTTTTAACTAGATCATTTAATGGACAGACTAGTATCTCTGCTTTATCTGATAATTTAAAAAACATATGATCTATTAAGACACTGCCTTGCAGCAGTGGACTCAACTTTCTATCCTTTATCAGCAAGAAGAATTTACTAGGCAGCTCCACATATAATAGTGGCAAGTAAAAATAAATGAACTTCTGTTCTTAGTGGCTGTTTGATCATTACTCCTCACTCTTGATTGAAACCCATCAATGTCTGGTTTCCTGTACCACTCACCCAACACTTGAAAGTAGGAGAGAAAATTTATAGATAATATGATGTAGAAGAGGAGGACCTGTTTTCCTCTTCCATACTTAGCACTCTATGGCCCTTTCTGCACTCACCTTTGGAAAAGTAGTGCAGGTTGTGAAGATGAGACTGTGGCGGTGATGCATGGACACTATGATTTTGTATCACTAGCCTTGCAATGCAGGCAGCACTATACCTCTTATCCTGGAAAAAAGAGCGAACTCACATAGTTAGACCACTTCAAGACAGGTGAGTGTGGAAAGTGAACATGTTTCTCTCAACTAGTTTATGAACTGTGTGTGTGTGTGTGGGGGGGGGAATTTCATCTGTGGTAGCTTCGTGGAAACAACAGTGTTGCAATTCTTGTGCCAATATAGATTTCCGACCCAACACAGTATATGCCTGTCTAGCATTTCTCCATTGTTGAATTAATTTTGAAAAAAGATGCAATAAGTAGACTGTGTAATGCTTATGTTTGTGTGTCTTTCTTAGGCCTCCAGATGGCAGGAAGCAATTGTGGGGTCTTTATATCCCATAATTGCCTCTCACTACTCTTGCCAGATAGCGGGAAGGAATCTCATGTCTTACCTCTATCTACCAACTCCTCACATTACTGTTACTGTTCCAAATACCTAGATATCAGCAAAGTACCTGTCCACTTCCCTTCCCCCCCTTTTTTTCCCTTGCATCTGGATACTTGGAACAATAACAGTGACAGAAGGAGCTGGCAGACAGTGATAAGCAGTTGGCATTATGGAAAACCTACCACTGTTGCTGAATTTCCCATAATACCAATATATTGGCTTTTTCATCTACTAAGCTAGGGCTATACTGGGAATGTTGTGGATATGTATGAAATTCCCAATATAGTCCCAGAAGAATTGCATCCTGGGAGTAACGGAAACTGTCTTCATTAAGGTTCCTCCACAGCCTCAAATGGATTTCCTTAGGGCAGTGGTACAAGTTTGAATTGACCAGCTGACAGAACAGGAAGAAGAGACTTGGCCTTAAAAAAAAGCCGATATCAAAGCCCATTTGATTCAAGATTCACATTTTATATAATAGGATAATAAACCCACAAGCTAACCACTTTTAAAGGACTGGTAGCTCCCCCCTACATTTGCTACCCCTTTTGACTGATAACACAGACATCTGATAAAGTTGCTAAAAAATGCACAAGCATACACTTTCAGCAGCCACCTGTTCTCAGGTATCAAGCCACTTAAAAAAAATAAATAAAACATTTTTAACCACATGGTGGTGTACCTATAGCATTTTTCTTTGATGTACAGAAAAAGTACAAGGCCTAATTTGGGGACATTTTCTTTTTTACGACTTCATGTTATAATATTTTATCTTTTAAGAAAAAATACCCAGCAATCATTATAAATGGATCTGTTAATTATACAGGCACTCATAAAGGGTATGTCAACCTGTTCCTACTGTGTGTTTTGATAGTAATAAATGTCCTCTGTACTGTCTGATTAATGTGTTCCTACAAATTATATGTTCCACTACCTTGGAAATGTTTACAATCTTTGGACAAGAACATCTTTTTCCTCTATGAATGGTTGTCACACAGTATTTCATCCAGACTAGATGTACAGTTTCAGGCACTGATTCTTAAATTTGATTAACTATGTTGTTATCATATCCAATAACTTGTGAAGTTGGCTTTTGAAAAGATCTCCCTCCCCTGTATTAATGGCTGTCACATTAACTTATGCATACAGAATCTGTCTGTGTTTCTTTCACCATGTCCCCTCTATTTATTAGTTTGAGAAAAGCAGTTGTAATATTTCAAAAAAATATATATCAAACAATACAATCTAACAGACCTCAAAACAATTATTAATGCATAGCACAACTATATGCACATAAAATATTAAGTTATTACATAATTCATGAATAATTGATAAGCTATAATACACAATATATACACAATTCAAAATACATTAAAAGTATACAAATATAAATATCAGCTGATAACCCGAGGAGGTAGTTCTACATTGCATAGTTTCAATGATATTATTCTTCAGAAGATTAATAACATTAAGATTAATTAATATGCTTATGTGATAAATTCTAAAAGTTTTCTCAAGAATTAAGCTCAGTTTAGGAAAATCCACATTATCAAGGTATTTAAAACCTGGGCCTTTTCACACTGAATTGCCATGGGATAGTGGCTGGTGTTTGTATTGCAAGCGCCGGCCCATCCCAGACTTCACCCAGACCTACCCAGATTGTTGCTATGAGAATCAGCAACATGGTGCATAACTGCACAGCCGCAGCAGCCCCATGCCTATGCAGCATCGCTCCAGAGCTAGCAGCGATCAGGATGCCTATTGGCTGCTGAATGCATCAGGCCGTTCTGCTCAGCCAGGTGTGAACAGAACCCCTGTTCAATTAGGATGATGAAAGAAATGGGGAAACGTCTCATTTTCCAAGTTGGATAGATAGTATTTAAAGTCTGACTCAAATTTGTCCATGTCTTTATATGAATAAAATGCTCCTAATAGGTTCACTTTGCAGTTTCCAAATTGTAAACCAACAGCAGAGGGCACTGTGGATAGAGGACTACATTCATGATTTTTAACACTCCAGCTAATGTTTGTAAATTTTAAACTATCAACATTGTGAAATCAACATTGATACTGTAACACAATACACACACACACACATATAAATAATTCTCAAGAAAATAGTATCCTTGAATACCATCATTTTTTTTTCATTCATTTTGAAGAAATTTAATTAGTTTGAACTTGCAGAGATCTTCTGGAATAACTACAAAGCACTTCTCTGAAATCTGAAATTTTGGAGCTGAAATGTCGTCATGAACCAACCTTTTCTTAGCAAAAACTTGTTTATACGAACAAAACAATAAATAATTTATGGCTGAGTTCAGATGGCCTGGTGTAAATGCCAGTAAACTGTCTGTGAAACAAAAACTGGTCTGGGGGAAAGGGGGAATTGAAAATACAGATTTGAGAAAGTGAGAGTAGTAGTATTACATGAGTAATACTGGGGAAGAGTTGCCTTTTTTTCTACCTCACTCTTCTCACTCATTTAAGAGGAGTGAAAGTAGTTAAAGAAGTTTTCTATTCTTCTCCCCACAACAGAACACCCTGTGAGGTAGGTGGGGCTGTAAGAGCTCAGAGGAGAGCTGTGACTAGCCCAAGGCAGCTGGCTTCATGGAGAAGTACAGAATCGAACCTGGTATTCCCAGATAAAGAGTCCGGCTCCCTAACCACTAGACCAAACAGGCAATAGAATCAGGCAGAGGAACAGAAGAGGCTGTCATACTGATGAGGCCACTTGGCATCCCACAGAGGAAAATGGGGCAGTGTGATTCAAAGGTGCTTACAGAAAGGAGTAGATGAATGACAGGAGGTGTATCTCCATGTGGATGTAGCCAGAGCTTAGCCTTTAGGAAAGGTATGGTATTTCCTGCTGCATCATATTAGTCCTCATCTTATTATTTCATTTAGTGCTTTATACTGTTTTATCTTGGTGGTTGTCAATCAATCTAGTCTCCTCCAAGAGAAAGAGCAGGATATAAATACTGTGTAAATAAAAACAGATTTGCAATTTGCACACAGGTATATATGACTGTATTTGCTTAATCAGGTCTCCTCCTGCTTACTAAAAAGTATATGGTTTTCAGATCTAATGTTCATATGTGCAAATGAATCAGCTCTAAGAGCAGTTGTGGTTGATAAAGATGAGATAGTCAAAGGAAACCAGAAGTCCAGACAAGTGAAGGCTTTTCTGTTCAAAGGGTCACTGGAAACGGATGTACACAAATAACAGAATGGTTTGTGCAGAGATGTGATTAATCACCACTGAACAGAATGTATTTTGTGTGTGCGTGCACACACACACCATTGGTCTGAAGGTATCATACTGTGTATTGTGTACCTCTTCTGTCTTAATTCCATAGAATTTTTTCCCCTTCAATTTCCCCCTTGTGTGACATTCCACAATGTGACATTTACATCTTGTGAAATTCCACAATGATGAGGAAAGGATTGTAAAATGCTTTTAAGAGACAGGTTGCTATTAAACTGCCTTCATTTCAAACCTAAACTTGCAGTTTCAGTCACTGGGTTCTTTTTTTTAATTTGAGGAACCATATTCAAGACTGATGTATCATATATATTATATCCATCAAAAACATTTTGTTAATCTTTTTAAGGTTTATTTTTTCAACAACCTGTATTCACAAAAGTATAGATCCTCTGTCAGATGAAACAATAAATTTATACATGCTCAAATTAAATTATAATATAAACAACTATGTTTAAGTAATAAATGCAAAAAGATATAAATGATCCTACTAATAATTGATAATTATAAAGGTATTATGATACACTATATAAAAAAGCAAGTTGCTTCTTTAAAAGTCTTTTTTTTTTTAAGAGAATAGCTACTACATGGTAGCTGGCATTAGTATACAACTGATCAATCTGGGAATTCTCATTTGTCAATAACATCACTTAATCAGTACAGGTCCTTAACAGTTATGGGCAACCTTTGCTGCTAGCAGAAACCCTGGCAGTGATACCATGATGGAGAAGGGATCTTCACTATCCATGATCTGCCCATCCTGATTGTGGTGGCACAGTCTGCCCATCCTGAACTGGTTGTGGTGGCACCAGCAATCCTGTGCTTGCCATAGAGCAAGAGCAAGTAATTTTATTTTTCAGTGATAACTTTTCTCTCTTATATGGAATGGTGTATCTTTGCAAGTGCAACTATTCAATTTTATTCTTCTATATTTCATTTCCATCAGAAAATACAAGGCAATCCAGATAAAATGTCCAGGCAGTTGTGCCCTGGGTATCGAACAGAAACAGGGAGCTGTACTCTGAGCATATAAACTATTTACAAGGATTTTCCAGTTGTTAGTCCAGCCTAGAGCTTGCAAAACGATACCTGTTTAATTCTTGATTTAAACTTTTCATCTCTCTTTTTGATCAAGAGTGTAACCATTTACTGAGCTGCATTTCTTTTTCTTTGGTCCCTTCCAGACTAGTGGATTAAATCCACAGTTAGAATAAAAATCCGCATCTTAGCTGTTGCGAATTGACGACTTGCTGTCCTCACTAAAAGCAGCCTCTGTAGCTTCCTGTTGGAGTCTGTGAGAACTGAGACCTGCGCATGCGGTCACATGAAGTGAGGCACGTGTCACAAGGGATGGGTCAGCCAATGGGAGCTGAGCTGCCATCCCAGCTCTCATTGGCTGTTCTCGCCATCCTGTCCAGACTGGCGGGAAGCTTTGAATGTATTTAAAGCTGCGCAGCAAGTGCTGCTATATCAACATTAAGTAAATTCACAGTGGTGTCACTTTGTATTGGCCGTCATCTGTGATGACTCAATCTTGGCTGCACATTCCTCCCCCCAAGCATCTGGCCTCACATCCTGAAAGCACATTTGGAGGCATAAGAGTAGTTGTCCTATTCCAGCATGTTTTCTTTGCCTTTTCTGCACTTATCTCAGTTAATCTGTATTAGCTAGACCTATAATCTACATCTGGATCAACCATAGGCACAGGCATCTGCATTGAGGGGGTTTTAGATCAGCAAATGCATGCTAAAGAGTCCTAGCACGAACACAGACCACACTTATCTGATTTGGATCTATTCTACTCCCATGCAATATGTTCTTAGTAGCTCCTTGATCAGGATTAACAAGTAAGTGCAGAAAGGGAGCTTGTTCCTATCAATATCCATTCAAAGCTGAACTTCACATGTATGTGAGAGTGAATTCCTGTTTCTGCTGGGCCAAAGATCTTCACTGAAATCGTTACTAAACCAAAGGGAACAATTTGAGCTGTCTTTCCCACTCTGAGGCTCCAAGCTGTTTTCACTGTGGTTCTGAGGTGCGAGGTGGTACAAATGAAGTATGGCTAGCTGGACTTCAAATATTTAATCATCCATTCATGATATCTCTCTTCAGCTTGGCTAAATGGAAGATGATTATCCTTCAGGATTCTTGAACCCTTTGCGTTTACTTTGCCTACAGCAACTTACCGGTAAAGGTATCCAGACTGCAAGGAAATTTTCTTGTGCTGGGCATACAACAGAACTTGCCTTAGCATGATCATTTGTGTGAATGAGCGAGTTTGTGTATTTTTGCAAGGTTTGCTTGTTCCCTGAACTGTGACGCCTGTCACCAATTAAGAGAAGACCTTGAGAAAGTTACAATTCTTCCTGCTTCTTTTTTCCAGCTTGTTTCTCACTTCCTTTATCTCTGCTTTTATTTCTTTACTTAAACTTTGAAAAAGATGTAGCTTGTCCGGATTGCCACAGTTCAATGAGACTTATGAGGCAGTGGGGATTTGAGTGCAGCACATACATGTGTAAACATTTTTAAAGTAGCCCACACAATCTATGGGGACAGGATGCTGCTATGGCTTACTACACCAAGCCTGGCCCCATTTCAACTGGGCAATGGAAGTGTGTGATTCCTATGTATCCAGCCAAAAATAACCCCAGCCAGTAAGGATGAGAATTTTTGCTTCTGGCCTCCAAAGCAAAGATGGATTGGGCTGTCCACAGTGCCTAACCTGGACTGGTGAAATGCAGGATAGTCTATGCAAAGTGGAAAGAGCCTGAGCCTATTCTCTGTAGTTTTGTACGGTTACAGTTAAAATTTCCCCAATGAATACATGTTACATTTAATTGCATCTGTTTATATTAATTGCTTCTTCCTCTGAGTTGCTACTACTGAGTGTTATTCTTCCAAATATGACACTAGATTTGACATTACAGATATATTATTGTATGTATATTTATTTCACCTCTCTGTCAGTTGCATAGTCTGACAAACCAATCATTTAGTTCTATAAAAATCCCGAACAAGAAAATGCTGCTATACATGTATCTAGAGTTGTTCTGGTATCAGCATAAAAATTGGACAAGACTTTCTTCTCCTTTAAGAGCTGCATACAAGAAGAGAATATCAGCTGGGGTGGTTTATTTTGAAGGTAACATCATTTGAAATTCTTTTTCAGTATTATTCATTTAAAACTTTCCTATACCACTTATAAAATTTCAGAGTGGTTTAAATTAAATTTAGAACAAAATTAAAAACAGTTAAAATGACATATAAAAACAATGTTAAAATTGGTTGAGGGTATGAAACAAGCACATGTTCATATTGGGAGAGCCTGGACAAGCAATAGCTTGTTAACACACACACCTAAAAGATATCAAAGCTGGTGCCCCACAAACAACTGAGGGAAAAATATGTGCCCTGCTGTGTGACACTATAAGATGGCATTCAGTGATGGTGGTGTCTGTGGAAGAATCTCCCCAGATGAGTTCACTGAGGAAGGTGACCTAGCAAGTACCTGACCCCAAACATATCATCTTGAACCTGTCTTGATTGTTAAGTGGCAGCTTAAGCAAAAGTATTAAGTGTATACAAGCAGACAGCTCATGCAACAGCCAGCCTGCTCCATTTTGCACCAGTTGTATCTGCCAGATCAGGATAGTCCCACATAGAATGCATGACAATAATCTAAATGTAAAGTATCCAAGTCATGGGCAATGAGGCTTTCCCTATTCAAGTTGGGGATGGCGGGAGTCAAAGGCAAAATGCAGTCTAAACATTTTGGAAACTAAGCATGCCAAGGATCAGTCTGCAGAAGGACCCCATACTGCTGCCATATAAGTGTATAAATGGCACCAAAAAGCCCCAAGAAATAAACAAGACCATTGTGATTCTGTTCCTTCATGGCGGCTGTGGCGAGAACCAGATGGAATGCAAATGCATGTGAATTTGTGCACGACTGTAATATTAATATATTGCACGTATGCAGAGTGGGTCCCTTCTGCAGATTACTGGCATTCTCCTTAGTCTTGTGACTACCTCAGAGTGGAGAACACCATCCTTTGGAACAGAAAGTCTAAAATGCCAAGAGATGGGATGAGCGTGTTTTGGGTGGTCTCATTGATCGCTTGTGGGTGAAGTGGCGATGGTCCTCTAAAATAAATAATTAAAACACAGAGATCAGGCCCATCCTTAATGGTAGAACCTGCTCCATTTTGTTCTTACCCATCTGATCCGGATGCTTTTGGATTACAGTTCCAAAAGGCAAGGCATATTAGAGCTATAATTCAGTAATTCAGCAACACATCCGGGCAAGATTCTCCCATCACCCTGACCTAGGGCTGCACACTGTTTAACTTCCATGTGTATAGAATGTGCAGTGCTGGGATCCCAGGCAGACCATCATTCCCCTTTATTTTCTTCACTGCATTTCAGAAGGATAAAAACAGCAACCCAGGCCCTTTCTGCACTCGGCTTTTTTCCGGAATGTACCTTGGAATAGCAGTCTGCCGGCCACAAGCTAATGCAGACTATAGCAGGGCTTACCTGGGACCTTCCATAGTCTGCACTAGCATGCAGATAGCAAGTCCCTATTCTGGGATATATTCCAGAATAAGGCTAAGTGCAGAAAGGCCACAGGTCTCCGAAGCCTCAAGACCGCAGCTTCGGGCGATCGCTGTCCCGGAGCGGCAGACAAGCGGCATCAGCACGGGAGGAGAGGACAGCTCCGGGACACGCTACGAAGCCAGGAAGGCTGCTGCCGGCGGTGGGGAAACTTACCACGACAAAATGCCCGCCGTGAAGGCGATGCCCTAATTCGACGCGAATGCGAATTTCCCTCGCATGCAGCCGACACGTCGTTGCCAGATGACTCGACCGACGACCCGCCCCCCAGTCCCTCAAACACATCTGGCGGGGGGGGGAGCAGAAGGGAAGGGAAGGGAGGTCCTGCAGTTCCTCCTCGGGAGAAAAGTCCCTACTCCGCACGCTGCTGCTGCTGCTGCTTCCAGTCCCGGCATCGCTGAAACTCTTGCCCCGCCGAGAGGGAGCGCGGGAGCGCGAGGCGAGGGATCCGCAGCGCCGAGCGACGCCGCCCCGCGCGACCGAAGTTGTCCCGCTGTCACGGTCGCGTCGCCGCCGTCCAGCGAGCCGCCTCGAGTTCCCTGGGCGGGGCTTGCGGTGCCCTCGGGGCGCGTTAGTGCAGTCTGGCTGGCTGCATATGGATTAGGAGGCGGGCTGAGGCTGGGGGGGGGGGCAGTCGCACTACCCCCCTCCCTCCCTCCCTCGCCGTATGCATGGGATCGGGAAGGCCGGGGAGGCTTTGAGCAACTGCAGCTCCTGCCGCCGCCGCCGCCGCCTCGGGCTCGCTGCCCTTTCTCCGTGCCTCCCCGGTGCTGCAGCGCCTTTCGCCTTAGCACCTCGAGGGGAGGGGAAGGCGTCGCTCTCGGGCGCCACAGCAGGCACCCGGGGCAGGAGAAGCGCGCTCAGGCAGCGGGGGAAAGAGCGAGGAAGCGGCCGGGGGAGGGGGGGTCCTGCTCCCGCACAGCCCAGCGCCTGCCCGCCGCCGCCGCCGCCGCCCGGTCGCCCGCCGCTGCTCCCGCTGCCTCTCATGTCATCCCAGCAACAAAGAGCACGCTGAGAGCCGCCCGGGCTCCGGGCTCCAGGCTCTGCGGACGCGGAAGACGGTGGGGGACCATGGCCAGGAAGGGGGACGCCGCCGCCTCGCCTTACGGTAAGCCTGGGCAGGGGCCGAGGCAGGGGTGGCGAGGGCTGAGCGCGGCGGCGGCGGCGGCGATGCAGCCCCGGCGGTTTGGCCCGGCGGCGGCTCGGAGCTGCCGGGTTCCGGCCTGTTTTGGCGCGCGGAGCCCGCGGAGTTTGCTCGCCTGCCTGCGGGGAAGACGGCGGCAAGCGGAGGGACCTCTTCGCTGCCGTATTGGCCGCCGGGCAGGGCTTGGGGGGGGGGGTGTCGGTCGGTCGGTCTCCTGTTGAACGCCTCGGCGATCCGTTCCCTTTCGCAGCCCGTTAAAAACAACGCCGCTCCTCTTGCCTCCTCGGCTGAGCGGGGCCGGTTGCTGCCGCGTCCTTGAGGAGGTCGGAAAGTTGGGGGAGAAGCGGGAACTCCAGCGCCGCTTCCCCTTCGCCCGCGTTGTTCGTTCGCCCCTGAGGGGAGAAAGGGAAGCGAGACGGCGGGCGGGCGGGGGCCGGAGCTGCCTGGGTGCAGGTGCACCGCGCCGCTTTGTCTCGCCTTTTGGGCAGAGGGAGGGGAGGGGAGGGGAGGCCGTAAGGGGATCCTTGCCCCCTCGTTGTGGGCCGCGCGCTGGGGCAAGTGGTGGCGGACTAGGGGCGGCAGGTCCCGGGAGGCTCGGCGTTGGGGCGACGTCGGGGCTGGAAGGGGAAAGTGAGGCGTCCGGGTGCCTAAACTTGGGAATTTGAGGAAGGGCACGGCTGAAATTGGAAGCTCCAGCACCCCCCCCCCCGCGCGCAGTGGTAGCCCCCCGTGGCGACGACGGTGTGACCAGAAGAGCCAGGAGGGGCTACCACTATGGCGGTCCTGCTTCTTTGCCTCCGGGTGGGAGACGGACATCATCGGCTGGGGGCGGGGCAGCGGGAGTTTGGGATGATGGATGTGCGAGCAGAGATGCACTGAGGAATCGGCGTTTGGGCTCAGGCAGAAAGGGAGATCGTGAATGTGCCGCTTGGGGCCGCTTAATGGCAGAGAGGATTGGGTGGGAAATGGGGAAGGCTGGTCTGAAGATGGGAAACTTGGCAGCATCAGGGGTTTCGGGGCGGTGGAGAGGGACAGCTGAGGTGTTTCAGCGCTGGGGCAGATTTAGGGATTGTGGTGGATTCTGAAATGGGCTACAACACTAGACAGTTGCAGAGTGGAGGCATCTGAAGAAGAAGAAGAAGAGTTGGCTTTTCTACCCCGCTTTTCTCACCCATTTAAGGGAACGCAAAGCTGCTGACAAAGCTTTCTATTCTTCTCACACCAGACACCCTGAGAGGTAGGTAGGGCTGTGAGAGCTCAGAGGAGAGCTGTGACTAGCCCAGGGTCACCCATCTGGCTTCATGGAGGAGTGCAGAACCAAACCCATTATTCCCAGATAAGAGTTTGGCTTCCTAACTGCTAGACCAGACTAGACCACTCTGGTGGTTAAAAGGAGACCCAGTAAGGTAGGACTGGGAATGTGGCAAGAGATTTAGGATAAGTGACTGTGGATGGCTTCTCATTGAGCAGTTTCTGTGCATTGGCAGATGTAGATGTTTTACATCTGTTGGGTGTGGTCGCATCTAATGTTCAGTCCACCTTTAGAGTGAGAGAACACATCAGCAAAGTGACCAGTCATTTTCTTTCCACATTATCTATCCCAAAGGGGAATTTTCTGAGTTGTTTAACACTGAAAGAAAACAGCTTGTCACTTTGCTGATGCATTCTCTCACTCTGAAAGTGAACTGAAGCTGGATTAAACCTTAAGTGTGACCAACCACAGCCCAGGTGGAGTTCAGAGAGCGTTAACAAATTAGAGTTTCAGTGATCCCCACAGATCTTAAATCATTTAAAGTTCAGAGGTGAAGTGGTTGTGTTGCAGTCAGGCCAAGTATCATATTCCAATAGATTTTATCCATATCTCTAGATAAATTGTTTGTTGTGTGCCTATTCTGTATGATTCACAAATAAAAAAAAAAAGTCTGGTGTTCTGAAAAACATCCATGCTTGAATGTAATGCAATTTATTTTATAAGCCATTGATTCTAGTGTAGAGCAGTAGGAAATATAATCTTTGTCCTGAATTGTACATATCCATGTTTGTAAATGGAAATTAAAATGTGAAACAGCACAGGTCCAGACATAGCTAAACAGGAATTGAGGCACAAGAATATGGTAGTTGTTACTCAGCAGGGGGGAATTGCCTTCATATCTACATTCTTACAATACCTGTTCATTATCTGAAGACATTCCACGCAGCATATAGCAAATACTGTGTATCCAAACCTGTTGCTTCCTTTTGTTCTAGATAAGCCAATTAATTAGAAGATTGTTGAAACAGCAACATTTTATCCACCATTACTTTTTTTCTTCCTGAGATCTCATTTTGTATGTACGTACAAAATACCTGTGAGGACCGTACATTGTGACGCCTTTTTCTTTTCTGTTTCTAGTTAATTTTTCTGTGTAAAACAGATATTAACATGATGGTGAATTGAATGCAAAATAGGAGCAGTGGTTCCCCTAGTGCATGAATGGCATTTCTGTGAAGCAAACTTCCCCTGAGTCAGGTTATTTAGCCCTTTGCTGTCTCTGCGCCTGAGTTTGCGTGCAGGAAAAAAGGGATCATTGTCATGGCTTAGAGGTGGTCTGCAGGCAGGATTGTTCATTCTAACCCCTTGAGCACATTCTAGGTTAGAACAGATGGGTTAGAGATGAAATGAGAACTCAAGAACCAGACACATGCTGCTGAGTCTAAGGCACTTAGGTGTGATTGCATCCTTAACTTGAATGGTGGAACTAGCTCTAGAAGTTCAGATGCTTTGAGCCAGAGGGGCACCTAATCCCCATGAGTGGGGGAAGTGGGTAGTGGGGAAGCGAGGGGTGGGGTGGGGTCTAGCCTAGAGTTATGAAGCCAGGTCATCTGCATGTCTGCCTGGCTGCATCTTGGAGTCTTGCGGATGGTATGACATGGTGCAGTAAAAATAGCAGCACACCAATGTTATGTCTGCAAAACATAGCCAGACACCACATTTTATGAGTGTAAAATATGCTGCAAGTGATTCCTAGTGCAGAAGGCATATGTTTGCAAATAGCTGGATGGAGCATGCATTCTATTTCTTTAATGGTGTGCTATGGAAGGCAGTGAAATTTTGACTTACATAGTCTACTTAGGACAGGGGTAGGCAAACCATGGCTCGGGAGCCACATACGGCT
>MTQE01001134.1:41773986-41804860 GCA_014337955.1 Aspidoscelis marmoratus | reverse complement strand
AGGAATAAGCGTCAGCATGAGGCTCAGGAAAATGCGTGTTTTTAACGCACTTTCCATCCCCATGGAATCCCTGTTTTCTTTGCGCGCATCTTTTTCTCCCCGCCCCTGCTCTTGTTGATAGGGTGCCAGCGGGAATAGGGAGGGACTGCGTTCGGTGCGGCCACAACCAGGAAGACAACCCCTGACAAGTCCAAAGGAAAAACAGCGATCGGTTCTCTGTTCATCTCCCAGATTCCCCCCCCCCCCGAAATGGCTTCTCGTGCTGGAAAACATTCACTCTCACCACTTTCCCTGTTTTTGCTTTCAAAAATCCACCCTGTCCGGCGCACGATCGCTCATTCACTCATCACTTTCCCTGTTATCGCTTTAAGATCCACCCCTAGCAATAATCCACCCATTTCACACCTCACAGCGATTGCAACAATGTTGCAATTCTGTGTGATTCTGGCTCTTTAGTTCTGAGCTTTAGAAAGTGAAGCTGCTTGTGTTACTGCTGTGTGTGCAGGCGGCAATCCCCGCCCCTTTTGCCACGGAGAGTCCCCAAGGTAAATGTAGCGAGGAAAACCCGCGACTTCCAGAAAGAGCGCTGGAAGTTGTTTAAAGTGCCTGTATTTTGTCGCGCGTTTTCCACGTTTTGTAGCGCTGGAACCTCATTAAAAACCCTGGCTTGGGGGCGCTCAGAGGCAAAAGGAGAGTCTTGGCAGGCTTTTTATTCCTTGGGGACAGGCCCAGAAGTCCTGGGACTGCAAACATTCCTACAAGCTTCAAAGCCTAAGAACAGGAGGTGTGCAGACATGCATAAGAACATAAGAGAAGCCCTGCTGGATCAGGCCGCAGCCCATCTAGTCCTGCGTCCTGTCGCACACGGTGGCCCACCTTATGCTCATGGGCATCTCAAACAGAGACAAGGGGCCTATTCGCACTTGGCCTTTTTTTTTAGTATTTCTCAGGATAGGGGTCTGTGGTCCACATGCTAATGCAGACTCTGGCAGACCTCACTTTGGGCCTGCTAAAGCCTGCACTAGCATTTGGACAGCAAGTCCCTATTCCAGGATATATTCCAGAATAAAGCCAAGTGCAAATAGGCCCAAGGATAAACCTTTTCATGCTCTTGAATCCCAGCAAATGGCCTGAGAAGCATCCTACTTTCCCCCCTTTCCTGCATATACTGTACCTCCTGCCCAATAGCTTTTCCCCTGACGTGAGGATGCAACATTAATTTAGGAGATGAAGTACAAAATAGCTAATGCTGTAGAGTTTGGGGTGGAAAGCTGAAAGAATTGCTTTCAGGAATGTATGACAATTGGAGCATCCATACTTAAGATAGAAGGAACCCTGAAATGGTATCCTTTGCAGTGTCCTTCTCGCTGCCCTTAAGCACTTTCATCACCGCCATGCACAGGTATTTGGCTGAGAAATGCCCAGTTCTCAGGTCATTTTTGGCATGACAGAAGTCCTCTTATCAAAGCTGTATTGTCAGCTTTAGCTAGGGCATTGATGGCCAACCTATGACACACGTTTCACAGGTGACACACCAAGCCCCTTTGGGTGACACACATGGTCACCCTGGCACCTGGGCATTTAGTGCTTGCTTGTTCTTGAAATGTACAAAATACTAACAAAACGAAATTCAGTAACAAAAGTCACTAATGTAAAGAATTATTTGTTTTTGCTTTTAATAAAATATGTATATCAGTAATATAACTTTACTAAAGCTGCAAATATCACAAAATTATGGATATTTCTGGATGTGACATAGCACCTGAGTTAAGCTAGGTTTTCTTGCGAATTATGACACACCAAGCTCAAAAGGTTCGCCATCTCTGAGCTAGGGAATGGACAAGGGTTAAGGCGTGTGGATGTCATGCACCTCGCCTCTGAGGGAGACATGAGCACATTTGCTTTGAAGTGCTTGGTATCACTGAGGTATGCACACAGCCCAAGTCTGTAGGAAAAAAGAATGAGACCTTTTCTCCTCTGATTCTCAAATATTCAAATCACTTCCCTTGAAGTTTTATTTCGGGAGCACAATCCATATCTTTGTGATTAGTCCAAATGACAAGTAGCTGTCCCTTCTTGTTCTTTAATGTGCACGTTTAAAGCTATGGAGGAATTGCATAATTTTTATCTGCAGCCAGCAGTTTTCTTTGCCTCTGAGGTAAATTATAGTGGGGTTTCCTGCTTTGCTGCCAGTTCACATCCAGAAGAAATCTTCCTGTTCTGTTAAACTATTGGTGGGTCAATAACTAGAAAACTGGAAGAGGAATTAGTGATTGCCCAATGGATGTTTCTGTAATGAAGAATCTAAAATTGCTTCCCAAGCCATTTTTTTGTTCCTGAGTAAATGTCAAGGGCAATAGGCATTTTGCTTGTCTCTTTAGCAGCACTGTAGCCAGCTGAAATTTCAGTGAAAATGGGATAAACATCAGACAAGAGAAGCAAACCAGCCTGTTTCTTTATCCTGGCCTTCGGTTCTGGTGTGGGTGGTGGAATATTCATCTTCTCTTTGGATTGGAAAGAAAATCTCTTAGGCACCATTCACATGGTGCAAAATGGCTGACCTAGTGTTAACCAGGGACAGAGTATCTGCTGTGCTACACACTAGATATGGATATCACCAGACCCTCTCTCCCAAAAGGGTGACCTTTTGTTAAACTGGGTTCAGAGGAGTTGACATGGGGCATTTGGATTGCTCCTTCATCCATATGTTGATCTTCACCATGAATATTGATCTGCATACTAGGTACTTAGCCCAGCTTCTGGTTGAAGTTCCATACTGGCCTATCCATCCAAGATCATTGTCTGTGCAAGCAGTATTCCATTTCATACCCTGCCAAAGTCTGCAGAAATAATAAATCTGGGAAGTGAAACACAATTCTTAGGTACAGAAGTAACTTTGTCTTGTATTGTGATTTTGGGCACAGGTAGTAGGCAGTTTTCTGTAGTTGAGCATTCCTGGCTCTTTTCTATGCTGAGATGGGGGTACAACTTGGAACCCCACATGCACTAATTCTGTCAGGAGACAAAGTAAGATGGAAATGTGAATGGATTTATGATGATGATGATAATGAATATGTATATTGCATAGTTCACATCAGGATGAGTTATTTGTACAAGTTTTAGTGATACACAGTGAATCATGTTGCAGACTTTGGCCATTTCTGCACTTACCTCCCTTGGAGTAGTTTAACTAGTCTGCTTTAGTCTGTCCATGTCCAGGGGTGATTTTGCACTTCCCTTCCTGTCCGCTGGATGGGAAAGGAGCACAATGAACCAGCGTTGACTAGCACTTGCACTTGGAACACTAGTCACCATTACCTGTCTCTCCCGCCTTCCCGGCGATTGAATACTTAAATTCTATTGCGGGGCTGGTCCTCTTCAGAGTGCTGCCATTTTGGCTGTGGTGCCCTGCGTGACTGAACATGTATCAGCGCCATCACCATGTGCGGCACCTCAGATGACCCTGGAGCCCTGGAAGATTTTCCTCTACGTGTGGATGCTCTTTCCCAGAAGTTCCCTAATCAAGCACTAATCATGTAGTGTGATAGGTCTCAAGCCCAGCAGGTGCTTGCTGTATTGTGAGGGCTGGAACACCATTGTTTTGGTTCAACACTGGCAACAATACCAGGAGAACTCTACTGTTGTTGCAAGCACTACCAACCCTTCCCTGTGATCAGGTCATGTCCCCATTGCTCCAGTGCTGCATCCAGTGCATAAGGGCAGGACTAACCTACATCCATATTTGAAGCCTGCAGAAGGAACAATCGAAAACTCCACAACCTATCTTCAAAAGTTATTTAAGTTTTAAAGACAGGGCTGTGGTGTGGAAAAGTCCTCTGGCCTGGACCAGACAGAATTGGAACTTTTTAAGCAGGTCCTCTGTTACGCTGGAATAAGGAGCCCTTAGGACAGTTTGCAGCACCTTAAAGTCCTGGCAGAATGGTGAATCTTTTATACCTTTCCGGGATTGTCTTGTGGTGGGAGTAAGGTGTCTCTGCACAAGGCACTAAAGGTGAGGGACATGAATTTGGGGAAAGATCATGTATGCTTGCTTACATTGAGCAAGATGTTATGCTAATTTAGGCAACAATGAATTAATCAACTGGTCAAATACTGAAGATGGCACAAAACCAGATACTGCAAATGTACCAAGAGGTGTGAACCAAACAAGTCTGAATATTTGTGTGATATCAAGTTGTCCCAAAGTTGATCAAAAGGGGTGCATTAGACTGCCAGCTAATTTGATTGCTAGAAAAAGATGAGTTGCCTTTTCTACCCTGCTTTTCACACCCAGTCAAAGTGGCTGACAAAGCTTTCTGTTCTCCCCACAGCAGACACCTGTGAGGTAGGTGGGGCTGTGACTAGCCCATAGTCACCCATCTGGCTTCATGGAGGAGGGCAGAATCAAACCCGGTATTCCCAGATAAGAGTCCAGCTCCTTAACCACTAGACCAAACCTGACTCACAAGGCTTTGCACTAGAGAGAACTTACCTTGTGTCCTTCCTTTCACTCCTATTTGCTTTTGTGAAAGTGATTCAGAACAACAAGAAAAGGGCTGGTTAGCTGCCCAATTTCATACTGACACATTTTCCCTTCTTGGTTTTGTTTTCCAGACATAGCCCATGGTGTTTTATGGTCTTTGTACCTGTATAACTCTGTTGTATATAGTATGTGAGTTGCGTGCGTGTCTAAAAGTAAAGTTGGTAAGATTTTTATGCCCATTAAAGGCCAGAACGTGCCCTTTGGAGGTGAGATGGGAATAGTGTGCAACAACAGCCAATGCTAAGCCATTTTCAGCTGCAATTAAAAAAAAAACTGTGTGGTGATGCAGTCATGAATGAATATGTCAAAAACATGTCCTTCACTAAGTGAAAGAGGCTAGTATTTGCAAAGCATATTTTTCTTTTAATCAGCTAATTAGGGTAAGGAGGTTCCGTTTAGCCGTCTTGATTAAAATAATTTCCCCAATTGCAGTTCCTGTGAGTTAAATGATTTCCTTCCCTATCCTTTTTTTTCACTCTTTTGCAGTTAGGATAGTGAAGTAGTACAAAATAAAGGGATGAAAAGCTGCACATTGTCTTCCTGTCCTGTCTTCTGCAAATTTGGGTGGCTCATTAAAGAATTATCTTGGCCCATGTTTTTCAGTTGTGGTTTATTTGGTGACAACTGGATACCTTGAATAATGCAGTTCTGGGTCTTACTATGCAGTATTACTTGTACTGGATGGTACAGTAAAGCTAATTGGTTTTTCTTCACTTACAGTTGTCCCTGACAGGAGCAGTTGGATGTGCTCGGAATGTTAAAACAGCAGCTGATGAACAAATAACATAGCAATAATAAAGTATTTATTTTGGATCATTCCAAGCCAATGATAAACAGCCTCTGTAATGTGACTTGCTGGTAACTGACAAAGGGCAGTGATTCTTAATGTCTGAATGCACCCTTCTGTTGATTTCAGTACAATGTGTTGTCTGTGCTACCATGTAGACAGCAGTTCCAACATGAAAAAAAGATAATAAATGTTTCATCTCTCTGACTAGTGCACTTGGGTTCCTGTAACATTTATTCCAGTAAGTGATTTTGAAAATATGAAATAAGGCTTGTTTATTTTTCTGCTGATGGTAGAGCATTTGTGTCCTAGGTCTCTTTAATTCTTGCAGGTAGAAATCCTTTGCATAACTGTGAAGGAATGTTTAAAAGTCTCATGAGAGGGTAAGCTTTGTAGTCTTGTTATCCTCTGAATGGACAAATATAGCACCACTACGCTAATGAAATAGCAACTGCATCTAATAGTTGCCCTGCTCAGAAAGGTGGGGAAAGGGGAGCCCTGCAGCAACTCCCTGGAGCAGTGGGAAATCCAGGAATATCTTTAATACCTCTGACTTGCCTGCAAATCAGGGCTGTGATGGAGATGAGAACGCTTGCTCATTCTATATAGGAAGGCAGCGTATAAATAACCCAGAAAAATATATTATCCTGCTGTATTCTTGCTATGTTACTTCCAGGCCCAAAGTCTCCAGCAGCAATAACCATGCTACAGTTTGTAGATAACTATGCAGGCAAGGTTTTGAGTCCTGTAGTGGTCCTCACTACTGCACTCAGGCAAGGACGGAGAGCTCATATAACACGTGCTGGATCCTCATGGCACCTTGAACTAGCAATGATGGTGTAGGGAGCATGCAGGCAGTTCCTTTTAATTCAGAAAGGGAGGAATGCTGTGCTTGTAGAGCTTTTCCTTTTCTCCTATGGGGAAATGCCACAGGAGCTGCATGAGTCTCAGAGAAGGCGATTTGCAGAGAACAAAGGGATTTGGACTGAGGATAGGAGACTCATTGAAGAGGTGAAGGATCACTGGGAGGAATCTTCTGATAAGCATCCGGAAGGAAAGGGCTTGAAATGTGGTTAAGGGAGTCACAGACACATTAGTTTCTCAGTATGTATGATGTACAGCTAGTAAGTAGGAAATCTAAATTCATGCCCTCCAATGAAAAGCTGTCATGGGGCCTTTTTGTACTTTGTGAAAAGGGGAAGTCCAGGGATGTTCCAAGATGGAGCCTTCACCGCATGCTTCCATTCAGGAAGCATCTCCATGTGTGCTTGAGTATCCATCCCTTGACATAGTGGTAGAGCATAAAAATGTGCTCCACAGCTGTACTAGCCACCAGCTAGTAAAGACTGCCACACAGTGTTCATAATTCTTCTAGGCTTCATGCCAGGAGAGGTACTGGCTATGCAAGCTGTGCATTCTTAGCTGGATTTCAGAATGACTGAGTGACTGCATTTGAATGGTAATTACCACCATATTCTGGTGGTGTGCAGTAAACCTTACTGTGTAAACTTTATTAAAACAGTTTCTCCCAGTACAAAATGCAACTGTGTTGGAATATACATCATCAGGCCAGAAAGACCATTCATTCTGCAAAACACCAGCTGTCTGGTAATCTTGTAACGTAGTCATAACTAGTTCCTGTGGGAAGCAAATGGTGTTATGAGAACCGGGACTCGGTTAGGATAGGCCTGATGTGCCCACATGAGGTATCTGCGGTTCTATAAAATCATGCTATTCCACATGTATAACTGTTTTTCCTTGTGCTCCTATGTGTGTGCAAGATAGAAATGATGTAGAAGATGAGGTAGTGTATCTATATTCATATATTAGTGGTTAAGTTGTTTACCTGTATTCTTTTCATATACTCATGCATTTATCCAGTATATCCATGCATTTATTCAGTACATACTCTGCAACCATAAAGCAATAAAACCTTCCTTTTTGGAATGCAACCAAGTCTCTATTTGTGCGTGTGAACTCCAAGCTCATATGCTATCCGCTGTGCATTTGCCACATGCAAGCTCTGTTACCTTTTGAAGTTAGAACAAACTTGAAGCATCTGATGAATTAACTCCTCTCTGAAATCCCCATTCATATAATCCTTAATATGTTCAACCTGGCACCTGCTGCAGCAGTACTTGGGTTATCAAGCACAGCGGATGAGGGTAGGACAAAGCTAAGAATTTGTCCAGCAGATTTTAGAGGGCAATCAGAAGGGCTGGAATCAGGAATCACCAAAAGACTCTGGGGAAAGGTTTTTATAGCATGCACATCTAATTGGTAAAGATAGACCAGCTGTCTATGGTATATTACTAATCAGAAACAGTGTAAGGAGGTACATTTTCTGCATCAAATGATAATGACTCAGCCCCAGTGAGGTTCTGAAGTGCCTAAGACTTTATTATTCTTCATGACCGCTGTTCAATGCACAGGATATCTACTCTGTTTCAAAATATTATGGAACAAGGAACCTATCTGAATAATTAGGTGTTGTATCTATAGTGAAAAAATGTTTCTATGAGAGAAGGAATGCTTGTGGCTGGTTTCTTCTGTAAGAGATGAAGCACTTGTGTTTCTGTCTAACAGTTGGCCTGTGATAATATATGGAGAGCTACATGGGACCTAGGTAAGGGAAATCATTAGAACATATTGGGTTCTCAGTGTGTTGCCAGCCTCCTATCGTTTGTAATTTGTGGCTTCATTACTGAAGTGGCATCTAGTGTGTATTATTTCTGGAAGTATGCTAAATGCCTTTAAACATTACAAGTTTATTATTTCAAGTATGCATAAATTCCTCTTTGGCAACCACTTTCTCATAAGGTTGAATCCCATCAAGAAACCATTCTGAAACAAATGGCAAATTGATTGGAAAACATAACTTTTTACAAAACTACCTACTTTCCAAAGCTAGGTGCCTAGGTGGATAGGCGTGAGCTACCATTGCTGTTCTTCTCTCATCAGTTGGTAGTAAGAGGTATGTCATCTTAAGTATGGAGATTCCATTTGGCCTATCTGATAACTGTTTACAACTGTGTTTCCTTAAAGGTGTGTTGTCACCACATCCAGTTTAGCTATACATTCTGTAACTGTGAATTCTGTCAGCTAATGACATGCTAAGAGATGAATTCTGCCTATCCTGATTTTAATGAAATGGCTTATAAGTTTTATGAAAGTAGAATCCTCTGTTGGTTATTTTCTCTAAAATGTTGTAGTCTTATTTATCTATTTGTCCAGTTCATTGATCAAAGAGTGAGCAACCAGCACTGTATACAGTATTTTAGATACAGAATTTTAAAAGATTTTGATATTGGGAAATCTCTGGGCTAACAGCTCTTACCACAGAACTACCTTAAAAAAAACTTTCTAGCAATCATATTTAAGGTTGCAGCTTGCAAGATGCTGTTGAAATAGGAGCAGGAGCACCATGGTTCCAGTGACTGTCCATTGTCCTTGCACTTTTCCATGGGTAAAATGATACGTACAGAGACTTAGGCAGCTCCTGCGCAGTCCACAGTCCACAAGGGCTGCCAGGGAACTTGGAATCTACTTGGTAGAGTAGTTCCCAGAAGACTGTGGCTCCCAAGGAACAGCTGGGCCTCCAATAACCTGCTCCTGCCTATTTTAACAACTGCTAGGATGAGAACTGGGAGTGGCTCAATAGATACAGTAGATTTGGGCCTGTCTGGGACCTGCCTGAGTATACTTCTTGCCTTCTTCTTCCCTTCTGGTGGTCTGCTATGCCCATTTTAACAGTTGCCTGTCTAAGAGGGAGACACAGAAAGACTCTTGAGCTTTTTTATGTGATGAGTGTCTTTTCCCCCTGTAATTAATTTGAATCTTTGTTTTTTTAGTTTGAATTAATAATGTACTGTTAAATTATTAGTATTTATGTAATAATGTAGTCACTTTATGTTACTGTGCTATATGGTTTACTGGTTTTATTGTAAACTGTCTTGAGATTTTACTTTGGAAAGGCAGTATACAAAAAAATTGAGGGTGATGATGACTGTAATGTAGCCACACATGCCTTAAGCTTGGAGTGTTATCTGCACTAGGGAGGGCTCTAAGGGATGACCACTTTAACAGTAGTTTCTGGAATGTTCCCAGCTATGCAACAAGCAGTATGCAAAGCCTAGTACTATTTTGCTAGGCTTAATAAACAGCTTGCAACTTTGGAGACTTATGTGCAGCCAATATTGAGCCGTCATACATGACGGCCAATACTTTGCGGTGGTGGCGCTTAATAGCAACACTACTGCAAATTTACTTAATGCTGATATAGCAGCACTTGCTGTGCAGTATTAAGTAAATTCGAAGCTTCCCCTCAGCCTGGACAGGATGGCCAGAACAGCCAACAAAATTTAACTTACTCTTCATTCTGCATTGGTAATTTGGGTGGGAGTGGCTATATCTGGAGAAGTGATGTGCACTTATTTTTCCTGGTGTGCACACAACCATAGGCAGTATTTGCTTGATTCCTTTATTGCATTGTGCATGTGCTATGACGAGGCAGGATTTATACACAATCATGCCCCCCCATGCACAGAAAGAGTGCATTATCCACAAAGAAATGTCATTTCCCCCTTTACCATTCTGACATAAATACTTGAACAGCAGACCAGAAGAAAGAGCATTCACAGTTCTTTTTTTGACCCTGAAGTCACCACTCAAGGGTTTTTATCTGTCAGCAGCCTTCCTTGGTGGCATTCAGAGCCACTGAACACAATAAATGGCCCATGGGGCCATTTCATGTATTAATCAACCCCAGCCACCACATCTGGAGATCAAAGCCAGAGATTCCGTTGTGGTGGTCCCAGTGGTGGGGAGTGCTCCTCCCCATCACAATCTACCCATTCCCTAGCAGAATCCTGACAATTTATGAGGGCCAGGGCTGCAGGTGGCATGCAATAACCACACAGGTGCATTAAGAAAAGCTCTGCAAATGTAACATTATGCTTAATTTATAGGAAGAGGCAGCATTATGCGGGTAGCTGTGCAGATTTTGCCATAGTTTCCTTTTTCATCTAAACTGAACAAAGCTAGGGTCTTATACTGCAGTTTGAGGTATTTTTAAATATCCTTTTCAATAACTGGTGTAATTGTTCCATTCATCCTTCTGTGATAGTCCCTAGTCCCTTTCAGTAGCCCTTTCATTCCTTTGTCCAATTGTCTGACTCCTTCCTCCTGGCTGCTTTTCCTCTATCTGAAATGTTCTTTTTGTATTGCTTATGAGCTTGCGGTTCTCTGACAACTGTGCAGTTATCTACTAAGGTGGATCACTATTGTTGCTGGCTTAAGTGCAAAAAAAAAAGTTAAGGATGAGAACTAATAACAGAGCAGCAGATACTGGCATTGGTTTAAATTAGGATTTAGAAGAAGCACATTATTTATTTCAGAACCAGGCAGTGTATGTCCCTTCCTGAATTTTGCATTGCAACACGCATCATTCCTAGTGGACAAGGTCAATGACAATGAGGAAGAAATGGTATTTGCAATTCAGCAATATCTGCAGGACATAGGTTCCACAATGCTGATTTATGAAACTGTAACAACAAATTCATTTATATGATGAAGAAAAACCGAATTTTTCGTAGCAGATTTATACTACGTGCAATTTCCCCCTTCCTATCTTTTGATGACTTGAGCCAGGACATTTTTATGGATTTAGAGATGGTCTTTCGTAAGGGGTTTCCAGTCCCTAGTATTCTTTTTTGAAAGAAACAGGGAGGTCTGGGGTAATAACATACAGTATTCAACAAAGGTTCAGAATATCTATGATATCATGCAATTCCCTGGGCTTTTTTTTGCCATTGCTTGTAATTAGGATTGCAATCTCTCTTCTGACTGCAAGTTAGTGATTCTGATTTTGAAAAGTTGGAGACTCATGATCTGGATCACCAGTAAGCCTAATCTGGAAGACAGAAGCGTAAGCACAGAGGTGTGCAGAAGGTGCATGTCTCCATGTTCTGGTTTATGGGGGACACATTTTGGTGGTGTGCCTTATTGTGCCACTGAGAACTTCAAGGGCGTTGCAAGAGATGGGCTGGAGCAGTGTTGCAGGGTAGATGCTGCTGCTCCAGACCTAGCCTTGATGTGGCCTGGATCAGAGGGCCTTGTGTGGGTCAGACCCGATGGGCTGGATTTGGACAACGTACATGTAAATTGCTCCTCAAATAAATTGAGTTTATTTCTAGAATGGGAGGAAGTGAGGTTTACAGGCTCGAGGCCTTGTTGGAAAGAGAACTGGGCCAAATACAACAAAGAAAATGGTGGGCAGAGCACTGTGCATAGATAACTACTACTTTGCTACCTGTGCATAGTTTCTTATGTTGAAACAATGCACTGACATTCTTAATGTGTGGTGTAATGGGATGTATATGCTCAAATTGAAGGATGTTCTTCTGATTTTCCTGGCGAGCCTCACTTGTCATCTTCTTTACTGTGATAAAAATGGCTTCACAGAAAACATTACTGTTTGAAATGAGTAATTCATAATTTGTAAATTAAGAGACAGCTGGAATTTGTAGCTAATCAAAAACTGATTCCTGTTCCTTTGCAAGATGATGCCCTATACTGATAAATCCTGAGGCCGATTCGCACTTTGGCCCTGTACTTCACAATAGGTGACCATTTGGGCAAGTACATCTGTACATGCAGAAGGCACTTAGAACCTACAAGTACCCCCTGGCTTCCCTTACCCACAAGCTCACCAAGCCTTACCCGACATGACCGGAACATACCTGACAGAGTCCAGCTGGTGACCATTTGCACCTCTGTCGGCTGGTGAGGCCATCGCAGCTACTGCTCAAGCATGCTGGCAACTCCAATGACCCCCTGATGCAAATGCACAGAATGTGCGCATTGACGTGGCGATGGTGCTGATGCACACACCGTCCCTTAGGGCGGCACGCCCAAGATGCTGGTGCCTTGCAGTGGAGCAGCCTGGCGACTGAACACAGGTGGGAGACTAGCGCTTGCACACCATTGCACACCTTTGCCATCCGCAGGGAAGGGAAGTGTGAAATCGCCCCTGGATCCATGACTATCTCTGTTAAACACAGCTATTGTGAACTTATTCTCCATGTTCTGTGAAGCTTCCATCTGTGGCTTCTTCCAGAAGAATCTTTAGCTTGCCAGCACCTCAGTGACCTCTTGCACTGGAAATGGTGGGAATGCTCACCACTGGATGCTACAGGTAAGTTTTTAGTCATGATTGGATAATGTTAGTATGCGTGTGGTGCACGATTTCATGCATCATTGCTAGTTTACAATAGGTTAACAATAGGGCAGGCAGAGGGCGTTTCTAGGCTATAAACACCCCCTACAAGGGCAGATGCACCTGGCCAGATATTAACCTATTGCAGACTATCAGGACAAGTGTGAATTGGTCTCTGGCCTAACTCTTCTAATCTCCTTTCGAGCCTTTCAGCATGGCTGTATGAAAAGAGATAGGCTGGAGTCGTACATCTAAGGCAAAGAGTGTATGAGCCAGATGTTCCTTTGAGTGTTTCCGCACCGGCCCTTAAAACCCCATTAAGCACACATTAAGGACACACACGGCACACATGTGCAAGGTAGCTTCCGCACAGCAGGGCAGATTAGGGCTCCTTCAAGGACGCTGCTTCTGCACAGCTTCACGCAAGATCCATCTCTAATGGGGTCCAGAGGCTGCCAAAACCGGTTTCTGGGAAGAACTGTTCCTGCTTGCAAAATCCGCATCAAGGGAAGACGCTTCTGCACAGGAACAGCAGAGGGAATGCGTATGGGCAGGACAGGAAGTCACCGTTTTGAGTGAGGCAGCAGCACCACAGGCATGCCGCTGATTGGGGTGGAAATGAGCAGTGACTGATGGCTGAGTGCTACAATCACGCGGCTCCTTGGGCTGCAGGGCTGCAGAGAAGCCTAATTCTTCTGGATATTGGTGCTGTGGTGTCCGCACAGCAAACACATGAAGTGTTCCTCACTATCTGTGCTTCCCTCGTGCGTGTGGAAGCGTTAGACCTCATTTGGATCCAACACTTTTTCGACAGAACTTCCCAGAGATGGATTTCAGAAATCTGGATTTCTTTAATCTGCATTTCAAGTGGTAAGTGTACAAATACCCTTTGATATTATTTTGTGCTTGATGCTGATGCAGCAGAGAGGGTAAGCAGGAAGCAGTTTTCCCTGAGGTTGTGATCATGAATATTAAAAGGGTGGACTTGGGGCAAATTTGACTTACTGCATCCTCAAAACTGTGATTATCCCTCCCTCCTACAGATGGAAATAATATATGTTTGGGTGAGAGTCTTGTTTGGAGCAGATGAGGTAGAAAGCTACAGAAATGGCTGCTAGTGGCCAACCAGTCAGGAAGCCAAAAATCCAGTCAGCATCATCCAATGAATGGCCAGGACACATCTTCTAAAACAGTACTGGTCAGCCCAGCCCGCACAGTGGTCTCATACAAGTCCTCAAATTATACCTTCACCACCCCAGTAGTCCCAAACATGGAGGGATGCTGTCCACATGACATGCCTCCTCATTTGGAATCAGGACCCTCTGGTCTTCCTGTAGTCACATTTAATCGTGACTACAGTTATTTCCGATCAGGAGCCTTCTGGTCAGGATTATGCTCCATCTAACTCAGACTGAAGGGATCTGTGAGATCCAGAAGACAAACATGGAGGCCCCTGTTCCTGATTAAAGGTAAGAGAAAAAGGGCCTAGGTCTCAATGTGTAAATTGTATTACATTGAAACTGCACAAATCAAATTTGCTTAAAATGGAACCTTGCTGTAGTATGGAATATAATAAAATTAGAAAATTGGACTTTTCAACTTGCTATCAGAAAAAAAAATGAAGATTAAGCTCATGTATCACCCACTGAATAACATTGAGCTTAAGCCTGTAAAGAAGCCTAATAATGAATAATTAAAAATGCTGCTGCTGGAAGATTGTTTAAAATGCTTGGTCTGTGCGTTCGATAGGAGCAAATGATGCTTGGCTTTCTCACAGAGGTACATAGAGAACAGTTTGTAAAGGACTTGGATCAAATGCAAAGCATAAGTGCCAAGTGTTATAACTGCTTTATGAGATACATAATCTATTAACCTTGAGCTGCTGTTGATTGATTCCATGTGATACAAGCTGACAGGGCAGATATGGGAGTGTAATTTGGGGAAAAGGTCACCCTAACCTAACTAGAGATGTCCTAGACAGTGCCTTTTTGTAAAAAAGAAGAGGAGGACTGTGAAGAGCTCCGCAAGGATCTGTGCGTGTTGGGTACCCAGATGGCAAATACCGCTGAATACGAACAAGTGTAAAGTGCTACACATTGGAGCTAAAAATCCTAACTATTCATAGACCCTAATGGAATTAAAGCAATATCCAATAAAAAAAAGTTCTTACAGGAATGATAGAAGTTCAGTGAAAGTGCCAAAACAGTGTCCATCTGCTGTAAAAAAAAATAAAAATAAAAAAGGCCAATAGCATATTAAGGATAATATAAATATAACTATAATATGCTTACAAAAATCTCAAACTTGGAGAAGGATCAGAAGAGGATGCCTAGATGATTAAGGGGGACTTGGAGGAACTTCCCTACCAGCAAAGTTTGCAAGGTTTGTTGCTTTTTAAGTGGAGAAGAGAGGAGAGTGGTGGCACAGGTATTCCAGCAGTAGTGCTTCTTAGGACGACTACTTACCTTGTGGACAGAGCTCCCATGATTGCATGTATGGAGATGATGGTAAGAGTATCTGGGTATTCTGGATGTCTGGATGCCCATGTAACTTAAAATGCACAAAGAAAGCATCACAGCCAGCTCTGTCTGGCTAGCAAGGAATAATGGCAGGGGATCAATATCCTTTGTTACCCCTTGCTGGCAAGTTATTCAGCTGCTGTCTGGAGGTGGCATAAACCACTTCAGAGATGCCTTTTTCCACTGCATGTGAACACAGCTTGAACTAGGGCCAAATTACGACCTTGGCAATTCTTTGCTTTAAAATTTGGACACGCTGATGAATCTTGCTTCTTTGAAACATCTTCCCCGCAGATGTTTAAAAAAGAATTTATATCCTGCTCTTCATCCAAAGGTCTCAGATGCCAGCTTGTCAGATACATAACATGCCTATTTCAGCAACATGCCATATTGGTGTATTTTAGATTGGTTCTACGAGATATAATTTTTAAAAATAAATAAATAAGATGCCTTGGTTTCCAAATTACACAACAGTGTATCCAAAGTTCTTAGCAAGCTGCTTCTATTAATCGTATCTTTCCAGCCTGAGGGTACATATACTGCTTTTTCATCAACAGCAGGGAAGTAGACAAAGGAACTGTGTTGAAACATCTCTCCAGCGTCCTAAGATATAGGCTGTGAAGATTGAATGGATAATAGACTCATGTTTTAATTAGAGATTTGAAATCTTTAAATGCTTAATTAAAAGTCAATGCTGAAGAAAGGTTTCTTTGTATCCTGGTCATGGAAGGCACTGTGAAGAAGTACCTTCAATGCATTGCCTATGATTTCCTGCTAATTGAGTTATCTTATAAATGGCTCCCATGACTTCTTTTGCCCTAAAGCTGTTTACAGTTGACCAAAAGTTAACTGTAATTAGGTTGCATTATTTAACTGATTAATTGGCTAGATTAACTGATCAAAACACTTAATTGACTATCATTTTTTTTGTTAATAGGCCTTTTTGTTAAATAGCCTTTAAAAGTGTTTTTAACAAAAAGAATAATAGTACCTGTTGTTCTCCAGAGTCTTTAGTTATTCTACTGTTGTTCTTCAGCTCTCATCTCAGTGCTAGCAAGTAAGGCCAGGGATGATGATGATGATGATGATGATGTTAGGGAAAGTTAAAGTTTCCTCCTCCTTATCCAAGAGAATGTCTACAACTCCTCATTCTAACAGAGTATATTCCTTGCTTGTTGCCACCAGAAACTGGGGGAAGGCTTCCAACCACAAAAGTCCCAGGTGCAGGTCCAGCCTGTGCTCTACCAGCATCCAGTGGTTCAAGTGTAAATGTGAAAGATCAGCCAACTAAACAACCAGGGCAGCTTCTGCACTGCATAGCTTGGTGCACAATGTGGAGGTCGTTCTTGATCCAGATCACTAAATCTTGGTCAAGTGTGGAGCAGGATGAAGAGCCACATGTCAGGAGCTGCCAGCATTGCTGTGGTCCCACACTGTCCTTTTTGGAGCTGGGAAAAGAAAGTTTTCCAGCCTCTGAAATTGGAGGCCAGGGGGATTTTGGTAGTGCTCCATGAACAGTCCACTTCTCAGACCATTTTTGAAGTCTGGTGAAATAGCCTCAGACTATGTGTGCTGTGAGGGCTTCTCCAGCTGTCTGCATAGCAAATGGCTGGGAGTGTTCCACAGCTTAGGAACCATTGGGAGACTATTACAAAGTGGCCTCCCTTTGTGGCATTCCCTGTGTAGTTCTCCAAGTGAATGGTGTGCCTAATGAGTTTCCTGGGATGCTGTGGTAGGGTCTACTTTGGTGAGCGGACACCATTTTCCCAGCCAGCGGCTGGCACAGTCCAGATCAACCATGTAGAAGCTATTAAAGTATCTGTAACTCTGTTAGAAGTAATATGATGTGATTTTTTCATGGTTTATTTAGTAGGTCCTTTGGTGCTCAGACCCTAAATATAATATATACTTACTACCAAGATATGAAGGTACGGCTGCTTTGTAGTCAAACCACTTTGAGCTAACATAAAACATTTGTACACCACTCTAAATTTAAGGTACTCAAGAATATAAAGTGGTCTATCAGTTGCTCGCTTTCCTCAACTCTGACATCTTCATGAATGAAAGTAGCTCGGAATTTCGGAAATCAGCTCCTTAAGAAAAAGAAAAAGCAAGCAAACTGAAAATAACTATTCTCTTCAAAACTGTTTCATGGGGAATCTTTATTGGAATCTTCATTTCCCTTTGTACCTGTGTATGCGAGTGAAAAGAGGAACTTTTATTGTGTTCAGGAAGGAAGAAAATTATGATGCTTTTCAATCTGTGAGGACATAATTGAGCCTTATAGATTTTATGCATGCAGTCACTGTATTGATGTTAGACTGAATTTATCTTTGCATCCAAGTGTTCTGCTTTCTTTGAATAGCTCCTTCTGAATATACTCCTAGCATGCAGCAGGATGGTGAGCTGTTATTTCATTAATTAAATATAAATGAGGGTCCCGAAGAGTCAGAAGACATAATGAGAACTCTTATGGACACAAAACTTCATTCTGCCTTCTTTGTTATTTTCATGTAGCATAATTATTTTATGAGAACCTGCTTCAACCCCTGCAATTTAATGTCCTTATCTCTAATCTCCTGTTAAATGAAATGTCTTATCTCCATGTAGCACTGGACGTCTGATGAACTTCCTAACGGTTAACCACTCAGGCTAGAACTTCTCAAATTCAAATTTATTTTAATTCATATATTCTTCTTTCCTCAAATCTTTGAGACAACTAATGGTAGTTAGATTGCCGGTTTTGCAATAGTTTTATTTACTGGTATGCTTGTATTCCTCCTACTTCAAAAGGACTAAAGGTAGCTATCAAATGATACATTGGTACCAAAGTGTATATAGAAATACAGCATACCAGATTGGGTTCAAATGCTAAAATTGAATCAAAATGGAGAGTGAATAAGTGTATAATTTGCTCCCACATATTATAAACCTCAGCCATTGTTGGAAAACAGGGTGACTAGAGTGAATATTTACAAACTAAGGTCTTTTCTGCACTTCACTTCACAATGGGCTAGTGTGCTACATTCATGCTTCTGGGCATCTTTCTTCTGCACTCCAGTGCAGACTGAGGCCAAAGCCCCGGGTAGGCCACTGCATTTGAATTGGATGCAGTGTAACCTGAGGTCAATGCCCACTTGGCCTTGTAGTTTGCAATAGGTTAATACCTTGCCAGGTGTGTCTGCACTTGCAGGAGGTGTTTACAGTCTAGAAATGCCTTTTGCCTGCTCAGAAGTTAACCTATTGCAAACTAGCAGCGGTGCATGAAATTGTGCACCACATGCATGCTAGCGTTACCCAATTGCTACTGAACACTTACCTGTAGTGTACAGCGGTGAGCATTCACACAATTTGTGGTGTGAGGGGTCCTCTGAGGTGCCACATAAGTATGGTGGCATCTCAGATGATCCTTAATGCAACTGTGTGTGTGCAGAATGTCATATTTGCCATAGCACCAGTGCATGCACAGTCACACCGGGTGCCATGGTCAAAATGGCAGTGCCCTGCTGGGGATTGGACGTGCGACCAGGCGGAGGTGAGTGTCTGGGTGTGTGACTGTTAGGCTACTGTATACACTAGTCTGTTCTGCACTTTTCCTGTCCAACGGACAGGAAAGCAAGTGCACAAACACTTCTGGTTTAGGCAGCCAAATTACTGCCAAACTTGAGATGCCAGTAGGCTTGTTTTAACAAGTCTACTGGTAGTCCAGGAACTGCTAGACTCGCCTAGAGAGATGTGCAGAAGGGCTCACATCTCCATGGGTTCCTGTAGCAGAGGGAGTTATTTTTGCAATGCATGCCAAGATCAGGAACTTTAGTTCCTGGTTATTGGAGCCCACATGTGAGCTTTGGAACAGCATGGGGTCTGTCCTGGAACAACCTTTCCGCATGCATATAGACTTGTTCCAGGGCAAGTGGACCACTCTTGAGTGGAACCGCTCCAGTTGAAGCTCCACCCCATGCAAGTGCAGAAGGAGATCATGTGAATGACCAGGTAAATGAGTGCTAAAATACATAAATAATTAATTTAAAAAACCAAATAAATACAGAGTGAAACTCAGCTAAGGTGAAGAAAACTCACTTAATGTTACAACTGTACAAGCCATGAAAGGCCATAGAATGGAGACGAGTCACTTAAAGGCTCAGAGCAATCATTTATTATCAACAGAGCTTTGCTAGACATTGATGGGGGCTAAATTAAATGAGTCTTTTGATTCTGTATGAGGAGACATGAGATGAAGAGGAAAAAACCTCCAAAGAAAAATGCTTGAAGCAAACAAAAGGAAGGATTAGTTTCAAAAATTATTTGCTTGAAGTATGCAGAGAGGTAAAACTGTTATTAATATTAATAAACAAATATTCAGACTAGGGTAGTAAATAGTGGGAAACTATGGTGTTTATGGCCCTTTCTCCACAGACACTTAATAAGGGTCCATGTAGTACACATCTAAGCCTCATTGGCCCTTCCGCACTGGCCCTTATTCCACATTATATCCTGGAATAGGGACTGCCATCCGCATGCTAGCGCAGACTGTAGTAGGGTCACACTGGTTTATGAGGCCACACCCCTTGCTGGTCCACTGTGCCTGCATTAGATAAAGTGTGATCCTGATTAGGAAGGCCTTAATATGAATCACTTGTAGATCTGCTTAGGATCAGTGGGCCTGGCTCCTTTGGACTCAGTGATCCTGACTAAAGGCAGATGAGTGCACAAGGGCCTATGTTTCAAGCATATGGAATATGCTGAATTTCAATTTTTGAATGGGGTTAAGGAACTGTGATAGCTTATTTTTTGGAGCTGGGTTCTTGGATTCATACTGCATTTTGAGCTGTGGAAATGTCATGTGAAAAACTGATATAATTGTGGCATTGTCCTGGGCTGTGGGCTCTTTCAGAATTTTGGGTATGAAACAAAAACAGTTTGAAATTCTGTTGAGAAGCTGTTATTTGGTTATAAGAGAAAAATAGCGGGTAGAAACGGAAATATTTGGGAAGAATTGTGAGTATCTCTTTGTGAGAATACAGAAGAAATTTAAAGCAGGGGCCCCATGGACAAAACATGGGCGTTTGGCAGGAGCCCAAGGGACAGGCTGGTGCACCCTTGGAATCTGCCCTCAGAAGCAATTCTTTGGTCCAGCATGGTAACCTGTTCTACAAGGTGCTTGCCACCCTTGAGTGTCTCTGCTGCCATCATGTGGATTGACTGTGACAATACAAGTGACTGCTTAAACTCTTCTGGTACCTCCAGTGGAGAGAAATAGTAATAGGTATCTTACAGTTTGATGTGTTTGTGTGGTGTTGTTGTGGACACCTGGGGGCTTTATCCTACTCTGAAGAAAACACCCATGAGTACCTCAGGCGTGTAGATGTCACATGTCTGGGATCTCCACTGAGTGTCTTCTGCTGCCTGTGTAGATAGCCTCTCTATAGCCTATTTAGAGAATACCTGGGAGTAATTTGAGGGATAGAGAGCCTTGAGCAGAGGAAATATTTGGTTGCTGTGGTAGACACTTCTGACTAAGTTCTTAATTGGGCATGTCATTAATTGGCTATCAGTATAGTTTAGGAATGTGACTGAAGATGGATTTTAATCCATCTATTTATAGCAAAATGAATGTAACTTTACATAGAAATACCCTAAAGCAGTTATTAAATTTATTATGCATCTAACAATAAGTAAACCTCTTATAAAATAAGTTTTTCTCAGTTAAATATTTACACTTCTTAAACAGATCCCCTCTTTATACTTAGCTGTTGGGTGTGGTGAAAAGGTGCATGTAGAGCTCTAAAGAGAGTATGGAAATAGATATTATTAATGTTAATGTTATTGAGGACAATCGATATATTATCTAGACATTTTTGGCTATGGTGGAATCCCCTGCACAGAAAAATTTGCTGAGGTTCTGTTAACTAAATACCACACCCTAAAAAGAGGAGAAAAGAAAAGAAAGTAACGAAGGTTGCATTGACCAAAACCAGCTATTTCTGCACTTACTGGAGTGATTCTACTAGACTAGCTTAGGCTGTTCCATTGTAGCCTGGTTGGTGCTGTTTGCATTCAGCAGTATCTGCAATGGAAACGGTTCATCCTCTGGGCTGTTCCTTGTGGTCCCTCTCTGTCAGAAGTTCCAGCCATCCCTATCTGTGTTGCTGCTATATTGCACCCATTGAGCGAAGGCCTAGTCATTTGACCCCAGAGGCAGATCTGTGAGGCCCCAACTCCCTGGCCTCACAAGTGGTGCAGAAACATCATTTCTGAACTGTTCCTGTTGCTGCAGGTACGCTTGTGAACTGAATTTCACCAGTCCACAGGGAGACTGGGACAGGGAGCTCTTATGACACTTCTGGAACATTTTAGCACATCACATGTGTGGAAGAAGTGGTCCAGGGATCCTCTTGACCGGGAATACCAGGTAAATGTGAAAAGATTCCAAATAGTTTATCAAGTAGTTTTCAGTCAAACTGTGGTCTGCAGCCCATAGAGGGCTACGTTATGTTAACTTTCTTTAAAAGAAAGTTTCTGCAAACATTTTTCTTTAGAGCTCTTTGTGGGCTTTGCTGATTGGCCTTCCACTCTTTTTGTATTTTGCTACATTGTATTTTGACAAGTCTATAGTGAACTGAGATAACACATCTTGATGGAAAAGGTCACATGGAATTAAACAGACAAGTTTTCAGATCTCAATTGATTTTTTTAAAAATTGTTCACATGCAGTGTTAATGATTTTGTTGTCATCTTGCTGCAGCTTCTACATGTAAGTCCTGTAAGTTCATTTATTTTAAAAAATAAACTTTGTCAGATTATGTTTGTGTAAGTGTTTGCATGCACACACGCACATGTGACTGAACTACAGAAGAGGTGAATTACTGAGGGACATTTTGACAGCTTGGTTTAGCACTGAACCAGAAATGGCCAGATTCCAGGCCATTTTTTAGTCTGGTGCTAAAACATAAGTATATTTTAACAACTTACAACTGAATATTTTTGCATGGGGCTCATCTATTGTCCCAGTGGGATCCCTGGCACGTCATCCATGGCACAGAATCATCTACTGGGCCACCACACTCCTGTTAAACCTTTTCATCCCCATAGGATTAGGGTTTGGGGCAGGATAAGGTACCAAAATGGTGCCAAGGAAGTTGGGGAAGAACTTTTGTTCCCCAGCTTCAGCTGTAAGCAAGAGCAAGAGGCCTGCACTCCTGCCCCTCAGATGCCTTTTTGCTTATATCTCCATTAAATGCTTTCCTCTTCTGACATCTTTCTGTGTAAGATTACTTACTGCAATCTTCTCATCTTCTTTCTCTTAAACTTTTTTCCATTTGGTGTCAATTTTCTTGATGCTTCAGCTGTTTTGTGCTCTGCTTCTTCTTCCCTGCTACTCTTTCCAATTTTGTTTCTTGCTTCATCATGCTAGGTTCTTATCTCTCATGTTACTTATAGCTTATTTTGATTCTTGAATAGTACAAGTATTAGTTTCCATACTCTATTGAGAGTTGCTATTCTTTCCCTAAGGGAAAATGCTGCTAGCCTTAAAATGCATTGATTTAATACCTGTATAAATCTAGCAAAAGAGGGAGAGAGAGAATAAGGACAGCTGTAGTGTGGTTAGAATATAGCAAAACAGGAAAATGTTTTTCAGTGCGCTACTCCTAGGTAGTGTATACCTTGAATTTTCTGTCAGAAAAGAAATTTTCTTAAATGCTTTATTTTTACAGATACAAGCTGGCTTCCAGAGTGCATAACAACGGGGGCCTTTTTGCAATTTAATAATTAGGCAACATCTGGGGAAGCACATCTGCACCTAGAGGAGGCTTTTACAGGCACCCTACAACCTTGACCAACCTTCCCCAAAAGCTTGCCTTTTGTGTCCAGCTGGGGAGCATTTGCTCTTCTGCTGGGTAAGTTCAACAGAGCTGCCGTGCAAGCGCACTGCAACTCCTGATGAGACTGCACACAGCCTCAGCATCATCATGGTGATGGCACTGATGCGTGCACATCTCAGAGGGCACCACATTCAAGATGGTAGCACCCTGAAGAGGACCGGGGGTGGGGTGGGGGAAGGCCAACATTGATTAGTGCTCCCAAATGCAAGCGCTAAAACAGTGGTTCTCAACCTGGGGGTCGGGACCCCTTTGGGGGTCGAACTGCCCTTTCAGAGGGGTCGCGACGAGTCTTCCGCCGCCCTTCCCTCCCACTTCCCAGCTGCTCTACCCCCGTGGTTGGGGGTCTCCACAACATGAGGAACTCCATTAAGGGGTTGTGGCACTAGGAAGGTTGAGAACCACTGCACTAAAACATAAGTTCATCATGCTCCTTTCCCATCCAGCAGACGGGAATGGAAGTGCGAAATTGCCCCAGGCTATATAATAGGACTAGGTTATATGAGTGGGGGGAAGAAGGTATGTAGTCACACCTGTAGCTTGGGATCGTATCAGTACTGTTAGTACTGATAGTAGAAATTCAAGAATCTTTGTGCAACATAGATTAATTGACAAGTATAAATAGAAGGTATCTAGCTGACAGTGAAATTGGACTTGGCGAAAGGGTAAATTTTCAGTCTCACAGTTGCCCAGCTTCAGAAAGAGAGAAAGCTATCAGTATCTCTCCATTTTTTAATAGCTGCTTTTAATTTCCACTTCATTTTTTTCAAATTAATTTTGTCATCTTATTATTATTCCATGAAACTTTCTGGAGCTCACCTCTACTGTCATTTCCAGCATGCAACTTTGAAGCTGGGAACTTCTGTTTCCAGACTTAGAAGATAAGCTCAGTGAAGCCAGCATCAGTGTGGGTAGCTGCTAGCTGCCAGTCTGCTCTTCTCCATTGCATCCTATTGCTGGCCTAACACATTATCTGTAGGTGCACATGCAGGTCTTGTTGGCATTATATTAGCTTTACTAATATAATGGATGTAAAACTCACAGATAGATCCTTGGGTGGATTATGGATTATTTTAACGTTCCCCTTGCTGGTATAGCCCAGTTTATTGTGAGATACTTTCAAAAGGGAGGGGCAGTGAGGAAATTACCTGAGATGGTGAGCAAAAAAGAAAAATTACCAATGAGAGAATTGCTTTGGGAATTAAAGATATATAAATAAATAATTTAAAATAAGGGAAACAAGAATTGAAGTGGCGGATTATTAGAGTGGAGATTATTAGACCATCAAAGGCATCTAGTGATTAATTCTTTAAAAAATTGGAAGAAAGGTGGAGGAAATGTTAGATTGTGGGCGCATCAGCTGACTTTGTAACCAAAGAGGAGGCAAGACTTTTAAGGACCTTATAAAATGCTTTGACAGATAGCACCTGGTCTGCAGGGTAACTGCCCTAATATAATGCATTAAAAATATGGAATATAACTTCTACTAAGAAACAGTGGGACTGAAATTGTGTATGCTGGAAGTACACTGATGTACAGTACATAAATTGTTGCACTTCACCAAACAATATAAATCTCAAAGGTCCTTTGCTGCCAAAGGGAGGAAAAAATGACTGCACTTTCCCAATAAATGCAAGTGCAAATAAGTCTTCTGAAGCCTACTAAAATTAGTCTCTAAAAAAACCTTTGCAGAATTTCAAGCAGGAGGAGGTTGTGAAAGTAAAGGAAGTGAGGCTGTTTAGTTTTTGAAGGGCTGTGTGAAACAGTATGTTTGTACAGGTGCAGATCAATGATTAGAAAAGATGCTAAAATTCTAGCTAAGGCTCAAATGATTTCTGATTCTTTTACCATTTTTCCATCCATACAATCTGGGTTGCAAAGAATTGCCATCTGTGGTAGCCAGTTGCAGGAAGCTTTGCCAAACAGCCAAGGGACAATTCTATCCCTCTATTCCACCTGGAATGTCTCTTTGTTTGGAAGACCATGCACAGCATCAAAATCACTGGCAAAGGACAAGCCAGGGACCAGAAGATCACCTGGAGATTAGGTTGTAGGCTCCACAGGGAACTATGGTGTGAAAATTAGTATCTGGATGACCTCAAAGACAACTTGGGATCCACAGCACGGATATAGCTTGATACTCCTGGATATCAAAGGCTAATCTCTAATTATGTAGGTATTAATAATTTTATGAGCTGATTCAAAGGTTTTGAATCCAGTAAACTTGCTAAAATACATCATTACCTTTCTGTTGTTCAGGTTTTTCAGCCTTTAGGCTTTGCTGCGTTAATGTTCCTATCAAGATTGTACAGAAACAGTGATAAACCAGTTGTTTTGCATGGAGATCATTTTGGCCAGGATATACATTATCAGTGAAGGAGAAGAAATTCTCCAAAGTTGCAATTAGAATTTCTCAATAGAGCTAATTTTCAAGATGGGCAAGTCACTATTTTTCTGGTCCTTAGGTTCATTGCTTTATAAAATTTTATTCCCAGCAGCTACTGAAATAGAATTTTTAAAACTCTTAATTGTTTATGTCAAATAGCAGCTTCCTCTGCAGTATAGGCTAGCTTTCAGTTATGGTATTACTGTGAGTGATAGGTTCATTTGTAAAGTTAATTTTTGGCTGCAGTCGGGGAACAGGACCATTAAGTTCTGCTTAAAAGAAAGTGCTAAAAAATAACTTCAGTTAACCTCTGTGTGATTCTTTTGAACTTGGGAAGGCTATGCACCTCCAACTTAGAGAGCTCAGTAGAGGTATAAGAGGTACAGATTAAGGAAGACCACTCTTTTCCTCCCTGAAATCAGAGGCCTTTTCACACTTGGCTTCGCAGTCATGCAGATGCACAGTGCATTTGAACCCTTCCCAACCCTCCCTCTTCAGCCATATTCAGATCCTGGGTGCTGGTGCCATAACCAGCCAGTTATGGCACATGACATGTCAAATGTCACATCATGAGTCACATCAAGGGCATGCATTGGGTCACATGACACATCAGCATGTGCCATGTGATACATCAGTGGAAGAGGTGCAGAAAGAGCTTAACCAGGGCCTAATCAGTCCTGCACTAGTGCAAGCGCAGAGCACATTTTAGTGTTTGTACTGCATGTGGCCAGCTCTGGGATGCTCTGGGACATGCAAAGCCATTTCTGTAGCAGAACCAGCTCTGTGACATGTGTATAATGTGTCGCAGATCTGACCACCCCTGTACTACAAAGGCCCCCAGTTTTTGAATCTGTGGTATCCTTGTACTTTGTATGATGTGATCCCGTCCTAGGTTTGCTAACGGACCAAGATGAAGGGGCTTTGGGGTCGTGGGGGGAAGAAATATCCCTGGGCTACTCAGCAAAAAGAAAATTCCTTACCATCTGCGTGGCTTTTTGATACTTCTCTGCCCTTGCTAATTAAAGGAAAAAACTGATCAGCTGTATCTGTGATTGACTGCAGTCTTCCACCCCCACAGTTTGTTAAAAAAAAAAAAAAGGACCCATGATTAGAGGGATGCTTTTTGTGCTTTATTCACAAGAAACAGATTCTGGAGTATGTTGCCAAAATGCAATGAGGGTGTTCTTCAGTACTTAATGAATCTTGTACAGACAGTCACCATAGACCAAATAATGTCATCAGCAGCTTGCATGAGTTGGCAGCAGTAGCATCAGGTGCAGTTCATGTAAATGTGTGTGAAATGTATTATTCAGTTTGGTTGTATTTGGCAACAGTTTGTCTATATTGCCCAAGTTCCATTAGAAAGCTTATATGTTTGTCTCTTGGCTTCAAGCAGGTAATTATGGAAAAGCTCTCACTACCATTCAGAAAATAATAGTACTGAAAAAAAGGAAAAATGTGTGTGAGTCAAATCCTGATGTGGCTCGCAAAGCTTCCTTGCTGTTGTGCTCTGCTTCCTCCCCCTTTCAGCCTGTGTCTACTTGCCAGCCCACACTGCTTGCCTCTGCCTTAGCCTACACCTACCTGTTGGCCTGCAGTGCTGTCTACGTCCCTTCTCTTACTCTTATTGGTCCTTAACTATCTGCTGGTCTGGACAAGCAGGATGCCTCTAAGGCCATTTGCTGGGGTTCGAGAGCAGGAGAAGGTCTGTCCTTGTCTCTGCTTGAGATGCCCATGCTACTGTGTGAGACAGGATGCTGGACTAGATGGGCTGTGGCCTGGTCCAGCGGGTCTCCTCTTATGTTCTTAGCACTGACATGTTTTTCTAATGCTACACATTCTTGTCCTGGTACTACAGGACCAAACTGTTATCATGTGTGGTTCCATATCCTGGTTGTGTGCTCAGCATGACTGATTGTGTTACAGGCATTCCCAAAACAGAAAATGGAGCGCATGTGAGCAACACTGCCTCCTGGAACTTGTCAGAACATGACATACCAGAACAATGTAGCAGCAGTAGTAGCTGGCAGGTAGGTAGAGGGAGCAGTGGCACAGGTTGAAAGGCATATAGGCATATAAGCCTCTTTGTGGCTCCAAAATATGTCTCATGTTCTTCCTCATTAACCTAGCATAAAAGTCTACAACCCCAAACTAGGTAAGCTGAGCCTAGATTGTATTGATTTATGCAGTGTTCATGCCATTTCGCCTGTTCATGTTATATAGCCGCTGTCATTTTGATGTGAATATTTTTTTAAGTCATGCACAGCTTCTTTTTGTTTTTACCAATATGTGCATTTTGTGTCAATAGCGACTCTGGCTTTTTTAATGAAAAGCACTGGTCCATTATAGACCCTTTCCATACTTACCTGTATTCTGGAATATATTCCAGAATAAGGATCTGATTTTACATGCTTATATGGAATATGACAGTCCTCCCCCCCCCATCACATTTCATTGGTTGATGCATTGAGCTTCTTTAAAGAAGCCCACAACCAGAACAGTGTCCCTATTCTAGACTATGAAAGGTGAGCAGATAGGCTGGAATGTGCTGGGGGTCCCTTTTCGGGCAGTGGTCTAGGAAGTGCTATCAGAATTCATGTGCCACTGAGAAGGTCACTCCCGGAAACCACAAAGGACAGGAACCTTTCCCCCTTGCCTTTGCAATCTCTGAGCTGCTCTGAAGGTTGTTCAGAGGCATGGGGGGGGGGCTGCACCTGAGTGTGGTCAGTCCCTTAAGTGGGCAACTGCTAGCCACTTTTAGCCTGCTCTTTTGTGGCCCATGACTATTGTTCCTTGCTACATGGGTGGAATAGTGCTTTACTTTCTGTTCCTTAGCTATTTTCTTTTCAATTCAGTAATCAGATCTGTTATTTTATTCCATGACTGCTAACTTTCTAAAGATTACCTCAGAGACCTATTCGCATTTAGGGCTCTGGTATACAATTAGGACGGCCCTGGGACAGAGCATTTGCTCTCCGGGCTGGGCGGTTCTGTTCAGAACTGTCCGTCCAATCCCAGAGCTGGCCTAATTGCAGCTAGGGTATACAGCATGAAATCATATTCCACACCTGGCCCAAGCCGTCCCTGGATGTCCCCGAGCTGTCTGGCAAGGAGAGCATTTGCACTGTCCCTGCCAGGCAGCTCTGGAGTCCCACCCAGGGCTGTCACCATTGGGCCATATTGGCCTGCCTGCTGGCAGCCTCTTTTGGGGGTGGGGTGAGACGGGGCCGGGACTGTCCTGGGGTTCTGCTGGCTGCTGCTGCCCTGATGGAGCTAGCAGCCAGTGGGGGCTTCCTGGGTGCCCACCCCCACCCAGGGGTGCGTACCACTCTCCAGTCTTCCACGCCCTACTTACCTTTCTGGACCCCTGGCTTGGTCTGGATAGGTCTCGGGACTTTCTGGGATTGATCTGCCGCTTTATGCGCAGGCGTGTGCAGTGGCAAATTGCCCTCATGTTGAAGGCATGTGCAGTGGCATACCGCCCCCATCCAGCTGAAGTGCGAAAAGGCCTCTGAACAGAAAGTGAATATGGAATATAGCTTATCTACTTTCACTCTAGTTATCCAGATGTCTAGGGCTATAGTGCACCTTTGAGATGTCTATGTACATCATAGCATGCCATCCCTGTAGTAGTTGTGCTTTTGGCTATTTGTGGTTTCAAGGGTATGCCAACATAGCCATGCCCATTTCTGGCCGGTGTGACCATGCCAGATATATATGCAGCTTCTTGAGAGTCCAAGTAGATAATTTCTCCCAGATTATCCTTATGAACTTGTTAATTGATGTCCTTAAAAGACTATAAAAAGTTAATTAGAGCTGCCCTTCTAAGCAGTTGGTGATTTTATTGTTAATGGTTTCTGTTGCTTCTCTGGAATAAATGTTAAAGTAAGAGGCTTGTAATTTTTCAAGTTTCCCCTTGGTCCCTCTTTGAAAGTTGGATATTAATTGGGTACCTTCCAGTGCTCAGCTGTAGAAGCTGAACATAATAACAAACATAATACTTTTAAGAGGTTTGAGATCTAAACTTTGAACTCTTTTGGTTGGATACCATGTGTGTCTGATAATTTCTTCTTTTTTACTTTGTCTGGTCACCACACCTCAAAAAGGATATTGTGGAACTAAAGAAGGCGCAGAGAAGGGCAACCAGAATGATTAAGGGTCTGGAACACCTCCCTTACGAAACCAGGCTGCAACGTCTAGGCCTCTTCAGTCTGGAGAGACGGCGTTTAAGAGGGGACCTGATTGAAGTATATAAAATTATGCACAGTATAGAAAAGGTGGATAGAGAAAATTTCTTTTCTCTATCACACAATACTAGAACCAGGGGGCACTCTATGAAGCTGATGGGTAAGAGAGTCAGGCCTGACAGGGGGAAGTATTTCTTCACCCAGAGGGTCATCGGCTTATGGAATGTGCTGCTGGAAGAGGTGGTGACAGCTACCAGTATAGATGGCTTTAAGGTAGGGTTAGACAAATTTATGGATGACAGATGTATAAATGGCTACTAGAACGAATGCCTAGATGCATCTTTCAGGCTGGGGGTGGGGAGGAACTGGGGCGCTTCTAAGGCCATCTGCTGGGACTCGAGAGCAGGAGAAGGTTTGTCCTTGTCTCTGCTTGAGATACCCATGAGCATTTGGTGGGCCACTGTGTGCGACAGGATGCTGGACTAGATGGGCTGTGGCCTGATCCAGCAAGGCTTCTCTTATGTTCTTATGTTCTTAGTGTGGGCTAGCATTTCTTTTGTCAGACTTTCCTCCTTAGAAAAGTGCATCTTCTGCCATTTCTGCTTCCCCCTTTGGCACATCTCATTGTGTGCCTCACTGTCCGAATGTTCAGTGGCTTCCCTCATCAGCTTTCTAATGCATTTAAATAATTTTTCACCATCTGTCTGGACAGTTTTTGTCCAGATTTTCTTTCTGTGCTTTTACTTTCTATTTGCATTTTTTTTTGTTTACTAAAGTTTGCATTCCCCTTTTTATCTTATTAGTCTAAGATTTCTATCTTTTGAAGGATGTTTTCTCGCTTGTTATGTAACCCTTTCCCCCCAAAAGATTATTCTTAACATCCTATTCCAAATTTATTCTACAAAACTCATGCTAGCTTTCTGTGTTATGTCATTCTGTTGGAGTTTAGGGTAATTGACAAGAACAAAGTTACTGAACTGGAATTTGACAATATGTTTCCTTTGAGCATGGATGAAAATATTGCAATAAATGCTATTGAAGTGAATGTGTTAAACAAAGTATAGCTTTTGATTTCCCTATTTTTGTGTTTGCCTGATGAAGTAGTTAGTTAGCACCCTGGTCTGAAATATCTTCAAGCATTTTTGAAATCATATATGAGGTCACTCACAGTATCTTCCAACAGTGTGTGTGTGTGTGTGTGTGTGTGTGTGTACGGGGGGGGGGGAGTTTCAAAACCAGTTCTCCTTAATAATTTGTTCTAGATGGTAGTAAGATCCAAGTGACCAAGTAAGGCCACATTGAAAAGGCACTAAGGGTGTTTCCACACTAGCTGTGGAACTTGGTTTACCCCCCCCC
>MTQE01001134.1:41738505-41766714 GCA_014337955.1 Aspidoscelis marmoratus | reverse complement strand
AAGTGCATAATTATGTAAAAATTTTATTGTAGATCAAATAAAAAATTATATATATATAAAAAAAAGGCAGAAGTTTCACTGCTGCAAGAGGACTTCCCTTTCAGCGACAATCCAGAGGCAGGAGCTACAACAGGGCCAACCGCATTTGCCTGCCACCACTCCTTTCTCCCAGAGTTCCAGAAACAATCTCTCTCAGAGTCGGCCCATGGAGCCATGTGTATACACAGCCCTGGTCTCTCCCTTTTCCTACTTAATATAGTTTAATAAGGATTTGATTTTACACTAAATTGTTTTGTTAAAAAACCTCCCGAGAAGAGGCAGGATTTTGAATTGACAGGATAGGTTTTGCACACCTAAATATATAGTCATTCACTTATTATACACTTATATAATTGTGAAGAGCTCTCCTCATTTATAAAAATCTATTTTTTAAAAAAAACTTGTAAAGAAGTAAAGAGTAGTTGATCTCCCAGCTTTAGCTAGTTTGTAGAAATTGCTCCTGATGCATTTGTTTCCCAATTTTTGCTTATTACAGTGCTTCCAGAGCCCACACACTATATTTTGCCAGGATTTCTGATGATCACACATTCATTGACTCTCTTAACCCCTGATTTCTTATATAAAGTAGAACATCTCAGTGACTGTTCTGTCAGTTCTTGTTTCCATGGAGACTCTCTTTGAATGCAGTGATAATTAGCATGCTGCAGCCAGAGTAGTTTGTCCTCTGAAAGAAATAAGAACATCCTAGAAAAGATGTGTTATACTGTCAATTTTAGAACACTTAAACGGAAGCAATTTCTATGAACTATGAGGTCAAGCTAATAAAATGTGTCTAAAGTATTAAACAAGCTAGCCGGCAGATGTCTTCTACACATTTAAGTGCAATACAAATGTTTTCAAATGCTGCATTAATTCTCTGGATGTATACATTCATGGTGTTCTTATGGAATTTGCTGAGATGTGAGCTACATGTTATGAGTACTTTATTGCATTTTATTTTTATTTTTTTGCAAACAATAATTTGGAAACCAGGAATGGAGTTGTCAAAATGTTTATTCTTGGTCCTTGTAGACTGAAATAGCTGTATCAGTGATTAGTGAATAACTGTTTGCCATTGAAAAAATGAAAATAAAAACTTGCTTCCTTTAGCTTATTAGGATGGCTGGTACTTTATGTCATATGTTAGGATTTCTGAGTTTAAAAACATGCTTTCATGGTTTACTGTGATGCAACCTGGAAAATATGTTTACTTTTAAACTCAAGTAGGGGAAGTAAGGGCTCTGCCTTGCCCCTTCTTTTTGGCCTTTTCCCCTGCATGAAGTAGCAAACAAGTTTCAGATTCCCAAGCAGGAGTCAAGACTATAAAAAGGACAGTGCCTTCCTTCTGGACCCAGTTTCAGTAAAGCTGAACCATGGATCTATAGGCTCTGTATGGTGTGTCCCACACTATGCTGGGATGCTTCTATGCTGGATCAAGTGAGTGAAAGTTCCCAGTCTCCATGGGTCCAGGATACCACCTTGGAATCCTACATGGATCACTTACAAGCAGTCCATGGTTTCATGCCATAGACCATTCCAAAACATTGTCCGATGCAGACACAGCATTTTGCCTTGGACTGGTCTGCATTGTGGACAAGGCATTCCAAGGGGTCTGCTGGGCTTTTCTATTGGCCACAATATAACATAAGTAAAGATGAAGGAAAGTGTACAGAAGCCCTTTCTGCACTGGGCCTTATTCCAGATTATATTCCAGAATAGAGAGCTGATGGGGCCTGTCATATTCTGCACAAGCCTATAGAAAACAAGTCCCTATTCTGGGATGTAATCCAGAATAAAGCCCAGTTCAGAAAGGATCCCAGTTCTGTTCTCCTTTCTACAAGAATTAGGTGAGACTACAGCTGTCCAGAATGTGGGACTACTGAACCAGTTCTTACACATGCTAATGACTTGGATAAAATTGATACATTCTGAAGCTCAATTCCCTCCAGGGTGCTTTTGGATGATCCAGTAGTGTGCAGCTTTTTTATTTTTTAAGCACTTGGGAAGTAATCTAGGCATCTAGACATTGTTTATTTAATCTGGTATATTTGGATATTCTGGAATAAAGCATGGATATTCCAGAATACCCAAGTAGTAGTAGTAGTAGTAGTAGTAGTAGTAGTAGTAGTAGTAGTAGTAGTAGTAGTAGTAGAAGAAGAAGAAGAAGAAGAAGAAGAAGAAGAAGAAGAAAGAAGTTGGCTTTTCTACCCTGTTTTAGTCTGTTCTTCTCCCCACAACAGAACACCCTGTGAGGTGGGTGGGGCTGTGAGAGCTCAGAAGAGAGCTGTGACTAGCCCAAGGTCACCCAGCTGGCTTTGTGGGTGAGGGCGGAACCAATCCCGGTTTTCCCAGATAAGAGTCTGGCTCCCTAACCACTAGAACAAACTGGCTCACAGTAAACATCTGTATGCAGCCTTAATGGCAGATTATACATGGTTCACATATAGAATTTTCCCATGCCAGCCTACCTCATTACCCCTTGCATGAACATTCTAGGCTAAAAAAGGTGAATTAGTGATGGAATGAGAACACAAGTGCCACATACTACCATCTTTAAGGTGCCTTTTGTGTTATGTATAGGCACAGTCTTAGCTGAGAATGCCTTTTAGCATCTTTTGTTGACGGCCCAGTTATGACATGGATAACATTAAACTAGCAGTAAATAACTACGCCTTAAAAACAACAACCCATGACCATAATAATAATGCATTCTGCGTAGATCTGTTTATGATGAAGGGATTTCAGCTAGTACACAGTATGACAATAACTCAAATTAGAACTGATGATCTGGCAGTAGTGTTTTTACCAATTGCATTGGTTTCCAAACTGTTTTCCATACTGTTGTTAGGACTGTATTGTGAAACTTGGGATCATGGTATAATCTACAACCGCAGCCTTTGTTCCTAAGCAGACCGTACTACATAACCAAACTGGTTTTCCCTTGATACACTGTTATAGCTGTTGGTATTTTGATAGTTTGATGTTTTATTTTCATGGTTTGTTATGCATTTTGTGTTTGTTATTTTGGCTAGTTTTCTTTTGCTGTTTTTGCTCACTGTCATGAGACTTACATAACAAGGAATATAAAAATCTTCATAGACACAAATAGTTCCTTGACTGTGGAATAACCCCCTTTTGAAACTGTAGCTAGTTCCTTCTTATTTCTGCACTATCACCCCCTTCAGCAAGCTAAGGCTTAGATGTTTATTTTATATGAACAAGATGTCATAGTAATTTTGGTGCCTTCATTGGAACTATTATGCTGTAGGTCATATTTATGAGCTTTTATTAATTGTAGTTTATTTATTCTGTTTTATTAGTGTACTGTAACCTGCTTTAGGATTTCTTCTCCCAATGAAAATTGAGATATCAATAATGTAATTGCACATGCCTAACAGCTATTTTTTTTTTAAAAAAAATTGATCTACTTTGCAACTGTCCTTAGTTTAAAAGTACCAACTGCATAGAGCCCTTGGACTCACAGAAATACTAGTTATGCAACATTTCTGGTTTGTGGCCAATGTAAATAACAAAAATACCTTCAATTGCTTCCAGTGGATTTATGTTTATCTGAGAGTTGAACCTAATTCTAACTTGTTAAATTTTCTCCTCCAAATCCCTCTGGTTTAATTAGGCTTGTGTAATTTCACATACACAGACTGCAGATTGTTATTGCTAAGGAAGTAGCAACTGGGGCTTGTTCATTTTTTCCCCACATAAAATTATGAAGAAATACTACACTTTATGTCATTTAGACCAAAATTACATATTTGTTTACTGGCTCACTGGAGGGTTCACAGCAAAAAAAATAAAAAAAAATCAAAATTAACATATGCAGTAAACCGAAACACTTAAAAGAATGTAATTTTTCTGTCCCCAAAGATTATCATAATCTCTTAGTGCAAAGTGACTGTTTACAGCTTCTAATTTTTCTTCAGTTCACAGCTATTTCATGGGAACATCATTGAATCCACACAGGTAGTTCAGGCAGGAGACCACAATGGGTGTTTTCCCACTGTCACTAGAAGTACCCATTAAGTACCCATTAATGGGTATGTAATGGCATTTTTGTACTCATTAATGGGTACTTAATGGGTACTTCTAGTGACAGTGGAAAAACACCCTATGGTAACTTCCACATGTGCACATACAGTATGTTATGTGGAAAATGCACCTGGCCTGGAAAAAAATTCTAGGCCAGGAATGTGGCAGCCATCCATAGCCCAGCCTGGCCTGCCAACAAAGCCAAGGAAAAAACCCCAGCTATCTTCTAATGCTCTGAAAATGTTCCTGGGATGCAGGACGAGCAATGGGCTGCTCCTGGTGTCACTGCCTGATGTGTTTCAGGCCATTTTATACTGCAACTGGTTTTTAGCCACCCACACACCCACTAGAGTAGGCCCAGGGGAGGATTCCATGCTCAGGTATGGGCTAGGTGGATGGAACATACAGCCACAGTATCCCAAGGGCCTGTCTGCCATTTTTGTTGTGTGACAGTGTGCCCAATGCACTTCCTTTTGTTGTTTTTTGTGAGCTTGGCTGACTGCCACTTATACAAATCCACTTCATTTCAGAAGCACCTGGCAGATGTCCAGATATAGGAAAACTCGGTCCCTTTGCTGGTATACTGGGTTTTCCTTAAGTTCATCCAGGCAAAGGGAGCCTTTGGAAGCAGCAGTAAGGATTTTTTTTTGTCCCAGTCTGGCTTATTTTTGAGCAAACTCACTTCTGGACTGCTGCTGAAAAGAGATCCTCACGGTAGACTGGACTTTGGGGTCATGCCACCCATATGCCTCCATGGTTCAGTATACCAGCACTCAGCTGGCTGTAGACCTCTTTAAATACTTCTCCTATATTGGGCTAGGATACCATTTTCAGTGCCCTAACCTGGTCCACTCTTCATCCAATGCAATTGGAGTGGGCAGGGTTTGGCCTGGTTCAGTATGTGCTGTCCCTTATTCTGGAATTTGTTCCAGAATAAGGGGCAGTAAGTAAAGGGCCTCACTTGATTGGAGAATGCAGTTAAAGGCTATTCACAGAAAGTTTAGACAAGATAGAAGTAATTGTTAGACCACTGTATGAGACAGGATGCCTGGCTAGATGACCTGTGGACCAATCAAGTAGGGCTCCTCTTAGGTCCTTATAATTATCTATTACTAGGCTTCTTTCACAGCAGCAGCAACAGCAACAACCACCCTTTGTATCTCCAATGCATAATAGAATAAATGATAAGTGGTTAAAGCCAACCAGGGCCAAGGACCAGAACAGGTCTCTAGATCTCAGCTTGTGGGATGTGAGTAAAACACAAATTCTTCTCTATGTAATTCACCTGTATGCCAAGTATTTCTACTCCTCCATGCTTTTTACCCAATGAATGAATTCAGAGCTTGACTGGCAACTCCTGCAACCAGTGGGAAAGGGATTTTCTGGTTCATTTAACTGTTAATATGATTCCCTTGATTCTCCCCAATCGTATAATGGAAAAGAGCTTCCTGCTTGAATCTAAAACATTTTCCCCCATTTATTTTGATATAAAAGTTATTACCCTGAGAAAATAATTGAAAAATTCAAATTAGATGTGATAGAAGAGTACTTTCTTCAGTCAATTTAAACTTAATTGAAAAACTTAGAATGATCACTCAGAAGTAAAAGGTTTTTTTAAAAAAATGTTTGTATCTTTTTGATACCAGTTTAATTTAAAGGGGAAAACCTGTTTAAACAATACATATGTAAACACTAAAAATTACTTTGATAATGCAAATAGTGTACAGGTAAAAACTATCAACCATACTACACATTGGATATTTAGGATAAATAATTAGTTACGTTGCTTTGTAAAAGATCCTAGAATTATTACATAAATATATATCTTTGAGGAGAGCCCTGAGATAATAATATGATACCTCAGAACTCAGAATCCTGGTACAGTAAAAGGTCTTTGGTTCTTTCTGGCCCTCTCTCCCTTTTGGTTTCAGGTGTGGCCTAGAGAGGCTATGTCCCCTGCTAGGTAACCCTGTTCTAGATGGCCCCAAATGTCTGCCTACTCCAGGGCAGAGGTAGACCTTTGTAGTAGGTGAGGTAAATCAGCTCAGGGAGAAAAGGGCACAGTCCTTCCTGTTTTGCTTTATCCAGGAAACCCATGGTGGCATGGCACAAATTGCGTTGCAAAAATGCCCCCACCCCCAGGACGTCAAGGCCAGGAACTTTAGTTTTTCCACTGGGCTGAGATATGTGCTGTGTACACGGTTGGTACCTCCTGGCCTTGTGATCTTTCAAGCTGTGGAACAAAAGCTCCAAAGCTTTGAACTTTATACCTGTTTAATCAAACAGAAAATGTCCCCAGAAGGGTGGAAAGTGGTCCAGGTACCTCTTTCTAGTTGGCAGCAATGGGGCTGCAAGATGTTGAAACTTACCATATTGCACCTTTGGTCTTCTCTTAGTTGCCTCTGAGGGTGGCTTTTGCACCCTGGAGGTGATCTGCAACCCTATGTATGGTCACTGCACCACAAAGGCTTTTACTGTACAGCTTTCTTTGTCATCTGGATGCAACCTCGACTTAGCAGTACAGGCGGATAGCAAAACTAGGGTGTTTGACATAGCTAGTAGGCTACATGTGGCTTGTCTACCCATCACTATTCTGCTTGCCTTCTTGGAAGTGAACAGTGACATAACCTGTATCAATTTTGGGGTCTTTTCTTGGAATGATTCTAGCTGTTATATCTGATTCTGATATTTAAATAAATAAAAGAACTTTACGTTAACTGTCTAGCTTAATTCTTGAATACTGCCGGGGTTCGTGTAAAAAGATTACAGAAGAAACAATTCACAATAGTGAGTATTTTATAATAAATAAACTAGTATCAGAACTGATAATGCAATTGCATCAAAGGAGTCTTGCACTTTAAAATAAACACCAGGAAAGGAATAGGTGATGCCAGAAAATTTCATTTGAAGTCTTAGTTTGAGAAGATTAATATCGTCAACTTGTTGCTGGAGTCTGGAATTCCTTTGTGATAGGGAGCTGTCAGGATCCGCACATATTGGGCTTCTAAAATTAGCAAACTGCTTGAACTTCTAAAACAGCTGCGCCACTCTGGCAGGTTTTGGTATCCAATTATTATATGAATATCCCCTGTTGTACTAGTGTAGCCTGGGCACGCTTTTCAGATTTGAAAGCAGCTGATGAAGGAAGGTTGGGCAGATAATGGAGAGCTGCCATTTCCATCAATTTTTCTTGCTAGGAAACTGGAGAAAAGTTTGAAGAGATGGATTATATGAGACCAAATAGCTGAGTACATGGCCTTTCCACTGGTTATGAAATTTTAGAGTTGAAGAGGACTATAAAAAGCAAAGCATTTTTATATTGCTTCTTCATTTATTATGAAAACTCAGAGCAATTGACAGTAAGTTGTCAGCACCAGATTTCTAATAGATGACTGCTCACTGTCTGCTTAAATTCCCCTGAATGTATAGTATATAGGGATATGCATTAATATTTGTTATTAGTCCAAATTGTCTGAATTTGGACATTCATACACAAATGGAATGTTAGGGCATTCATACAGATATCCATGTTTTGAACATTTGTACGAAAAGTTTGAACATTCGTTAAACTGGGGAGATGGGAAAGTGGCTACAACAGTCACATCTGCAACGGATCTAGAATACATTCAACATGATTGAGAGTGGATTAGAAGTGGGTTCTGGTCGGATTTGACACTTTCAGATCGGACGTGCAATGGGATATGAATATTGGACACGTATGTGTTCATATCGGATACGTATGCATTCGTATTGGATATGTATCGGATATGTGTATGAATTCATACGAATACATTCATATCAAATAGAATCCTACCACATTCAAAGTAGATCTATTTGAACAAATACAGATTTTCTAACATTTGATTTGTTATGAATCGAATGCCAAAGAAAACATTTGTGTACATCCCTAATAGTACATTCTTAGAACAAAGTGGACTGGAAGGCATCTGTTCTCAGTGTTCAGCCCCCAAATCGTGTTCTTTCTTTGCTGTGTGTTCCCAAGCAACTACTTCCTTTTGGGAACTTCAGGCTTTTTCGAATTTGCTAAAATGCTTATGACTGATTGTCTTATAGAAAAATAGATGCCAGTCTGAAGATAAGATTCAATCAAGTGATTCTGATGACATTCTAAAGTTGAAAGATACAATTTGAATGGTTTATGAATAGCTCCACAACTGAGACGTTAAATTACAGCCTGTAAAACCACACGAGGACGATGAATACTGCATACATAAAACACTTTTATTACCAGTTACCTTTAAGGCTGAGCAGAACAAAAATCCATCATGCAGGAGGATCCCTGCAGCACATCTTGCACAGGAGGATTACAGTCGAATGCAGCAGGAGGAAGTGAGATTGAATTTGGGATTCAAAGAGGATGACAATTTCAGGGCCTGTGACCCAATATAACGAGGAGGATTATAGGATGCATGATATGGGGGGAAAGGATTACAGCTTGTGAGGTGGAGGAATTTATAAATCCTCATTTCCTTTCTTTTTGAAATTTGCTTTAGTCAGTAGAATCCAGTAGAGATCTGTTGCAACAAGGGAATGCTATCTTTACAGCACAGTCACTTTGGATGTTTCTCTACTCACCAATGTGCAGGTGATACAAGTGTTATCATGCTTCAGCACATGGGCAAGCGACACCCTCAAGTATTTATGCGAATGGTAAGGGAGCCCAGGTTGTTAAAGGAGGATTAAAACATAAGGTGTACTGCAAAAACCAATTACTGGAATAAAACACGATCACTGTAAAATTGCTGGTTATTAATGATTTTCTTAAATGTTTGCACAGTTAAATGAGCACTTTGGAAAATTTATTGCCATTTCAGAATTAGTTTCCAATGCTATCCATACACTTTAGGTAACATTAATTGTTTACTTTTCCACTTCTTGAGAAATGGTGGGTTAATGTGATGCTCATCAAGAAGGCTAGTTAAACAGTCACCATGTGCTGGGTTTTTAGTATTTCATTCCCATGGCAGCCAGTTGTGCTGCTACAATACTACAGATTCCACTAGCATGCTACATGCAAAGAAGGACCTATTCCAGGTTAAGAAGGCCAAATTATGAGTACCTTGGAGTTGAATGTCATGTTGTTTCTTTTATCATTATGTTGTTGCAGTTTAATATTTGCACTGTACTCCCACTATTAAGGCATGGGTGAGAATGTTAAGATTTGTCTGTTCTCCTACAGGGACAGGCAGGCTTTAAATATGTTATGAACAATTTTTACTGTATAAAAAGTGAGGAAGCTGATACTAGGTGGTAAAAGTCATGGTCTTAGTTGGGAGAGTCAAGCCTGGTCTGCATATGGGGTTGATGCCAAAATGCCCTTAATGACCATGCCTCTTGTACTTACACTGTGCAGTGTAAGAATGCTGGCAGGATGCCTGAGTGAGTGGTCAAATGCTCCATCCCCAGAGCGATTCTTCACTGGAGTAGCATGGAGAGGCCCTGTCCCATTTTAGTATGTTCTGTCTGCACAGGGTGGAGTGTAGGCTTGGCTGATTCAGGCTACTGATAGAACTCTTTGTTGAGGTGAACCAGCATACAAGGGGATGGTATACTGGATCATAGAAGTGTGTGGATGGCATGCCTCCACGTTCTGGTATACCACAAGGGACCAATTTGAGCAGCACAGCAAGGTACACTACTGAAATAGGCCTCCCAGAAGTTCTGAAGGCTAGAAACAAACTATCCTATCTTGAGATGGATTACTTATTCCAGTAATGTAAAACAGGAAGTCTGAGAGTACATTGATGATCGATGCTGAAACAGGCCTCCTGTTTGTCAAACAGTGGGATGTGGGGCAGAAGGCATGATAGCAGGTCTCCAATCAAGCTGATTCTATGTCCTAATTCACTGTACCTGTACTGTAAAAGTCACTGTTTAATTAGAGGGAAAAAATTTACTGTCTTTTCTTCTTGGAGTTGTAACCAGGATCTAATGATGAATGAGTAGGAACATCAACAGCAGCCTCATATCCTGATTCATCAGTATACTTGTTTTTATTTTATTTTATTGTTTTTGTTTTTCATTTTTGAGCTTTCAAGATGGTTTTCTGAAGTCCTCTGAAAAGTCACAGTGCTATTCATGTGAAAAATACTGTGCATATATTTTTTTGAGTAAAATCATAATAAAACTTAATTCTATGGATATGTAAAATGCCATCTCCAAAGCAATTCAAAGCATTTGAGACAGCCATGCCACTTGTACAAGGGAACCTCGAGCTCATGTTGTTCTTAGTTGCCTCTCTCAACCTTCTTGAAACCTGGCTGTGGGGCCGCTTGCTAATTTGTCAGGTACCTCATAGCCTGATGTGGCAGTGGCTGGCCCCTTTCAGAAATCTGAGTAGCAAGCTGAGGTGAGTGCTCACCTTTCTCCTAAAGTTTGCTAGCTGTTCCTCTTATTTTGTGATGCATTCTGGCACAGCACTGTGTGTATGACTTAGGACTACGTACAGATGTAAAGTAAATGACCCTCTCATTCTCGATACTCTACTGGGAATGCCAAAATGTGTGGTGCAATGCCAAAAAGTGCATTGCTATGTTACTACAGGATAGCCAGTAGCAATACCTGGGGCGATTTCCCACTTCCGTTCCCATTACACAGATGAGAAAGGTGCGTTATAGGCTAATGTTGACTTTCAGCCTGCGTGATTGATCATTCATCTTTTCACTCATGCATCCGATTCCTCTGCAGGGTTCCACCATCTTGATTAGATGCAAGCAGCAAAGCTCCACTTATCAATGCTTCTGCCACACTATAGATGTGATTGAACCAAGAAGGACTGCCTCCTGCAACTGCAGATGCACCTGTCCAGATATTGATTAATTACGAACTATGGGCCGAAGTGCGAATTGGTCCCAGGTTTCCTGAAATAGCCCTGCTTACCTGCACGTCTGGTGAGCAGCATATATGATCAGCCCCAAAAAGGACTGCTGAAAAACAAAAACAGAGGACAAGTGCTTGGTTGACTTCTGGTAATCTCTCTTGGCCCAATCACATCTATAGTTTGGCAGAAGCATTGGTAAGTGGAGCTTTGCTGCTTGCATCTAATGGAACACAGCAAGAGGCAATTTTGGCATCTTGTTGAGGTCCCACATTGCGTCTTTCCATCTGGAGGCAGCTCTAATGATGTGTAGTTCACACTTCCCCAAATTAAATGGAAATTCTAATTGCTCCTTCTGATGAAATAAATTGGTTGAGTCAGTTTTAGGAAGGAGAATAAATATTTGGCTGTAATGGTGGCACTGATGTTAGCAGATCAGAGTGTTGCCTTCAATGATGTCCTTACCCATGACCTTGCAAAATGAAATAACACATTTTCTCTCTGTTACTTGGCAGTTGAACTATCTCATATAATACTGCTCATTATATTCTAATGCTAAATAAAAGAAACTGTCAGATGAGGAAAATGTGGAGATTGAAATTGTTTCTTCGTCCTCTTTTTTTCTACATAGATTTCAGCAAAACATTCCCTCTACCTTTTTCTTTTGTGTGTGCAATGTTTTATTAAAATAACATTACCCAACGCTTGCATTTAACTATACACAGTATTCTCTCCAGGGCGCCTGATTGCTCACACATCAGATAATAATGGGGCTTTTTCTGAGCTGAGACTTGTCCTTCTGGCCTTTCCTTGCAGCTGTTTGTTCATTTGCCCAATTGCCCACTTGTCCTTGCTGCCTGTTCACATGGTTGCTTTCTTTGGACAGCTTTAGAAAGCAAGTGAGTGAAAAGGAATATGAGGGTGAACAGACAACTCAGTGTGTTAACAGATGGTTAGTAGACTATCTGGCAGGATGAGCTGCAGGATCACAGGTGCCTAAAATGTGGTCAGAGGACCATGTGTCCATCTCAAAGGCCTGTTCTGTGGCCCATGACAAATTGTTCTGTATGCAGGGGAAAAGAATTGGCTTTGAATTTGTGGTCCCCAGACTAATACCAGTAAGACTTTGTGGACTCCTTATGTAAGACCTTTGGGTACCTCTTCCTTATAGGTTGTATTATTTATATTTCTATCCTTCCTTATACTTGAAGGTCTCAGGACAAGTCACAGTAGTATACTGAGTTACATTTAAGCAGCAGTTACATTTAGTGGGTTAAAATAGTGAGGTTCTCACATGAGACAGGTACGTTAGCATTGCGGGTGTCCCCAGGTGAACAAATATCCAGGTCAAACTTCATCTTGTTCTGGTGTTCGTATAAGTAGCCTTGCAAAATGTTACTGGTCTCTTTGTCCATACCTGCTGCCGCCTATCTGCATGATGACAGCAGGGCCGGCACTCAGGCTCATTTGTGAGGAAGATCACTTTAACATGGTCTTCCACTGGAGCATTCCCATGCATACTTGTCTGTGAGTTGGCTAGGCTGAATGCCCTGGCACATGGACCCTGTGGACTCAAAAACACATCTGGTGGGTAATGTGGATGCCGTCCTGTGTTTTGTGCTTAGCAATGAGCTCCTGTGGAGGTCATGAAGAAGGTTGCCCAAGAAAGATTTCCCAAATGGGTTTATTTGATGCTTGCAAACCTTTAACAACAGAAAGCTGGTGCAGATAGTTAACTGTAATGCTTGATGACCAGCTAACTAACATATTATGATTTTATACAATTCATGCAAATACCAGACTATTTGAGTGAATAGTTCAGAGTGTTACTGACTCAAGTAGAAGGCGTTCATATTCGTTATCACTTTCAGTTGTATGAATGCAACATAGTGCATAAAAATGGAAAATGGGTCATAAAATGTTTAGATTCTGTGACTTTTTAGTAGGGTTCTAAAACAATGAAGTATGCTGTTAAAATGTGAAAATGTATACTGAAAGAATAAAATATCATAAAAGTGTGCACTATTTATTCTCCGTTTAGTTGTTTTCCCTTCTCTTTCCATTGTTGCTGTTACTTTAATTTTAAATATTTTAAATCCATTATCATGACAGAGTCTTTCCCCAATGATGGGTGTTGTTTCTGAATCTTTTCTATGTGCATTAAGAAATTGTCTTGACAAGCACAGGACTCTTCAGAAAGTATTTCACAATAATTTTTGTTGTTTTTCTACTAAACATTTGTTTAAATATTTTATGCTGGTGATGCAAAACGAGCAGGACCATAGGAGAGGATAAAGAGAAAAGCAAGGAAAACTTGTCTGAGCTCACCTATTTTCTGTCAGCTACCAGGAGCCTGAACAGTAGGATCCTTATTAGAACTTCTAACTGTCCTTCAATCCCCTGCTGCAATTTCCAGCTGTCCAGTATGGCATCCTTTATCTTGGATGGGATATGCCGAATGGCAGTCTCATTATAATCAAAATTAAAAACATCATTTCTCTGATTTGGAGGCAGACTGAAGAAAGGTGTAAAAAGCCCTGTTAAAACTATCACTGTAGATACAGGTTTCTTTTACAGAAATGCCACTGCTAAACTGTAGTTTAGTGTTTCACTAACTTAGTTTCACTAAGCTGCCTCAAAAATTATTACGAGGGTGAAATATTCTTATGCATACAGGTAAATTTTGAAAGGCAAATCATACTTGGAGAAGCATTTTGGTTACTTATCACAGTTATGTTTCTATAAAGCAAGTTTCGCTTTGGATTGACACTACTATTGTGGGCTTAACTGTTTATATTTATATTCTTCCCAGTTCAGACAGCATGATGTGACAAGTAAAATATTAAATCATGCTAAATGTATACTTCATTGTAATTCCAATTTGCATTATTTAATTATAGTAAATCTTTAAGGGCCTCAGTGTATGTATGTGGGAACAGGAGATATTTTTCTGTGTGTTATTGTGAAAACTTGTACTTCTGTTACTATGTATAATTGAAAGTAAAAGGTTTCTGTGTGCCATTACCAGCTCTGTCATTACCTCACATGGTTTTGATTTGATTTTGCATAGCTTACCCCAAAATGCAGATAACACCTGCCATTGTGTAAACCGCTTTGAAATTTTAATGGAAAGCAATATAGAAATGTCTTAAATAAAATAATAATAAAGGTTTTTTTTTTAATTTTACTTGCTCCCCTACCTGCCTTGATTATATTAGTGTAGGTCACATGTTAGATAGTTCTAATGTATATTTCAGCTTGATCTTAGAAAGATAATTTGAGCTGTAGTTACACAGTTGGCTGACTTGGCCCTTTAATTTCTTTTCCAGTCTTTATTTTAAGATTGGGTGAGATATCAAGAAAAGTACAATAACAATAAAATAAAACAAATTATTATACAGTATCATAGATCTGGAAGTTTGCCTCTTTTTCTTTTAAAAAAAATCCTCACTTTTTACAAAAAGGTGGATAAGTGTGAGAACCATGCAGTTCATTTAACTTCTCTCTTGTGAACTGGAAATGTAATCATTCTGGGAAATTAAACATGAGTGACTTGAATTACTGAGTAATAACGTACAAACGATAATTATGATAATTCTACACCAGAAATTCACACATCATTTAGCTTCTGTCATTTCCAAAAAGTAATTTTGTACAAAGTCCATGCCAGAATATCTTATCACACAGGAAAAGGTGAAAAGAGAACCCCTATTAGTCAATAAACATCAAAATTTTATTGGTTTTGATGGTGGCAGTCTCTCATGTAAGCCTGCATCCCCATAGTAGCAGGATACAGCCTAATGATTGGGTGATTTCCACAAAACATGTGAAATATGCCTTCTGGTCCTGAAAGCTTCCCAGTTGCGGATCAGTTTCCCCACCCACAAAAGTTCTAAGGGGGGGGGGCACTTTTATGCTAGGCCAGAAATGACCTCCAAATCAGCCATTTTCAGCCTGGTGCCAAATAGTCTTGGAGGAAGTGTCCCTGCAAGGCACCTCCTTCACCCTCTATGTGATGGGGGAGGAGGTGTTCTGGGGCAGAACAACTACTGCTGAGAGTTATCAGAAGTGGTGACTTACAGGTAAGCTGACTCCCTGGACAGGTGGAGTAGCGCAGGAGATATGTGAGCGGGTGCATGTAAATTATGTAAATTCACCTCCTGTATGGAAACTCCACCCCTGGGCCAGCTGGGGAGGCGAGTACCTTATAGCATCCATGTGGATGCAGCCTTTGATCTAAGTACTTTTCGGGCCAGTGCTGCTGCAGCCAAGTGAAATTTACTTGCATATAGATGTAACATATTCAACTCTGATGGATTTTGAGTTTGGTAGATTTCAGGGCTGTTATATTTCTTGAAAATAACTTCAGTTGTAGAGTTCCAGCTGTAAGAAAACTAGTTGAGTTTCCAACTTCACTCAGAAAATCAGAATAGGAAAAGCATTTCTTGCTTAAGTTTGCCTGCTTCTGCAAGGGAAGGTAACTTTGGCTGATTGACAACTTGTTCAACTAGGAGAGCTACGGACAATCAGGACATTTGCTAAAAGCATAATTTAAAACAGTGGGATGTTGGGAAGGCTGTGGTGGAAATGGGAATGGATAATTTTAGAAGACAAGATTCTGCAAAGTTTCACATTAATCAGCAGATCTGTAATAGCAATGTGTACAGTAACTGGAACTGGTAATCATTACAATTGCATAAGCAAGATACTCTTAATGAACTAAGAAGATTAGTTTTAATACTGGACTAAAAAGAGTGTGTGCGTTTCTATGACTGTGCAAATAGAAATGATATTCCTGTGTCTATCATTCTCTTTCATTTTGTGTGCCTTCAAAATTATTCTGTATGACATTGCTACACCCCTTTGTACTTGGAGAAGAAGAATTCTACTGGGAAGACAGTCCAAATGGAAAGTCACTGAGAGTTCTTTGACATTTTTCTGATAGGCAAGCAGAAAATAAATCTATAGTAGCATAAGGCTGGTGGGCCACAGGCCGAGTTGGACATTCCAGTTGATCAAATTTTATCTAGTGTAGGCTGGCAGAGAATAGTTAAATTGCTCTAAGCAAGGTAGATGTCAAAACAGGCAAAGATTAAGGTATTCAACTACACCCTTTAAGTGTCCTTTATCAGCTTTCAGGGACTCATCAATTTCTTGCTCTCCTGCTGGTTAATCAGTCATCCTCACTTTCTTTCTTATAGTTAATGGGAGATATATTCAAATTAATAATGAATCTTGCAACAAGTAAGGATGTTAGTTGGATCATTTTAGATCACAATTTTGAAAGGGCCTATTTAGGTATTCAGAACATAAACTGACCACAGGGCATATGGGATTATAAATGCAGAAGTTCCTAATTAGGCACTGCAGTTCTCTTCCTATAACACATCTTAACTGCTATATTTAATGAACTTTTAAAGGAGTAGGTTAATAGACCTGTGTTCTATAAATATACACTCAAATGAACTTGTAAAAAAGGTGTTGAATATAAATCTACAAATCTACTTGGTGCTGTTTTTTTGAAAAGATAGTATAGTTGTGGGTAAGTACTTTTACAGTAATGTTCCGGAATTTCTATATTAAAAGCATATATGTGTAAAGCTATTGTCTAACAAAGGGATAAGTGACCATTGCAAAACTATAGACTTTGACCCTAGGCTCATAGAAAAACTAATTAGCTACACAAAGTAAACTGTTAATTGACCATTAATTCACCCTTTTTATTGACCATTAATTCACCGGTTTTAATAGCTACATGTGCAGGATAAATCCGGTTTTGCGGGGTAGATCCGGATCTAAGAGCGATCTGCCACAAACTTCAAAGATTCTCCAGAGCCTTTGACAAAGGCATTGCTCTCACATGGGGGTCCTCTTCGGAGCCTGTGCTATTCTTTGATGGCAACTTCAGAGGAACTTTGGAGGAACTCTGGAGCCAGCTTCAGAGAATGTGTGCAGGCTTTGAAGCTTTGAGTCTTGGGGCACACACACACACCATGGGTGCCCCGCCCTGAGCCGCCCATAGACCTCATTGCCCAATAGTGGTGGAAACAGGCTCTGTATAATCTGGATTTGATGCATGAAGACCCCATTGTAGACCCCTTTAATGAGGTCTACAGGGAATCCGGATTATAGGTCCTGAAGGACCTATATGATCCGGATTTCCCTAGAATAGGTGGGAACAAACGTGGCTCTAATGGAGTCTGTAGTGGAAATGAGGTCTTCCTGCTCTAAGCCAAATGGGTCCTTGGTGGATGCTTGATGGGTACTTAGTGCTAGTGGAAAAATACCCTAAGAATATGTCTGGTCGTTTTCCCCTCCTCTTAAGGACTGCCTATCCGTTGCTTGTAAGAACTAAGCCCAGTGTCTTTAAAAGATGCCAAGAACAATTTGCATAACAAGAGGGTTTGAAATAAGATCTTAGCTTGCATGTATCCTGTGGTGGACATCTGAAAGACAGTTTTTGTTTATTCTCATTTTAAGCAATGTAGCATTTTAATATAATTAAATTGTAAAAAAAACTCTTTTGGAATCTAATTTTAATAAGAGAAGAGTTGTTTTGCTGACTCAGATTGAAAAACTGTTAATCTAGCAGTCTGATTCTAACACGCACACATATGCACACCAAGCATAGTCAACCATGTATCTCTAGAGATTTCATATACAGGAACTGATGATGACAGCCATCCTGGCATTTTTATAATGGGTTCCATTCCATTTCTTATGCTATTATCAGGTTTGGGTTTTATTTTTTTACACTTCTGCACAATAAATTTCAAGACTGCCAACCCTCAAAGGAAGGAGGTGATTAGCACAAATGAAAATTACGTCAACATTCACTTCAACGCGAAGTGAGGCAAATTAAAACAAAAGTGCAATGCCTCCTTAGTATGTTTGTACTCAGGATCAGGACATGTGGGCCGGATTCTGGGGCTTAATATCCATTTCCAGCTCAGTAATTTCATATAGATTGACTTCACCGTAACTAAAGTCCATTTTACTGCCGAAGGTGGTGGTACAACCAGGGGAGCCTCACCTCCAGTAAGACACAGACAGGTCAGTATGGGAGAAGGCGTTCCTTCAGATATTTGGGGCCCAAGTCATTTAGGGCCTTATAAGTCAAGGTTGAATTGGGCTTGGTGGCGAGTTCGCAGCCAGTGCAATTCTTTTTAAGACCGGCGTGTTGTGAATCCAGCTAGCTGTCCCGGTCAACAGCCTAGCAGCTGCATTCATCATTTTAAAAATGATGAAGCAATGGATTGATTGCTTCCGTCTTAATAGATTAGTATTATATATTTATAATTTTGACTCATTCAGTTAAGTGAAAGTACTTTCTTTGATATTATTTACTCTTTACTGAGGCATCTGCGTCAGTTGTACTCCAGACTTTGGGAACATAATTTAGGTCACATGTTTACTGTTCCATATTATTGTGCGCATTTACTATTTCAGCCAAAATTCCCAGACTGGTCTTCTGATTATCTGATATTTGGCAGATATCAAAACAAAACTTCACATGCCAGGATTTTAATCCACTGCTGAAGACAATTGAAAGAAGGTAACATAGAAAGAGTATGAAAACAAGGTCACAAAGTGTTTGTATTAGCTAGTATTTTTTCTAATATATTTTGTATTTTGTTTAAAAGTAAAATAGATTTTGAGTTTATGTTTGCCTAACTGTGTATTTAATATGCTTTAAATGTACGTGATAATTATATCTGTGAGTGCACATAACTGGAGTATATTTTTCATAGAAGGTAGCTTTCTCTTTTGAATTCGTCTTTGGAAGGCGCCTTCAGATAGTGCAAGGCCTGGCCCTCCTCGGGAGCTTCTCTTCCAAATGTTAGAGTGGAAGACCCGAGTGAGGCCTGGTGTAGGCAGCCAAAATGGTCACCTACACCTGGCCAAGAGTAGACTTGTCCTGTATGTATAGGTCTGCTGGCATTCCAGGAGCAGCTAGACTGAACCAGGGAGGCACATGGAAGGGCACACTTCTCCCTGTTCAGGTTTAATAGGACACAATTGGGTAGTACATCAAATAGTGCTGCCAAAATGCATCCTTGGGGAACTGAGGCTCTAGGAATTGTCATCGTCTGCATTGGCATGCGGATGATAGGCTTCTATTTTGAAATATAATATGAAATGAGGTCCAGTGCAGCAAGGGTTGGAGGGTCTTTCTATAGTGGTCTGTATACCAGTCTAGCATGAGGCCTAGACCACTTGGGCATCTTGATTTGCACTCTGAAGTGAATCAGAAGAGGCCCTGCTCCTGCTAGGCTGCGTTGTCCACATTGGATGGAGTGTATCCCACCTTAGAGCAGAGGAGGTTATAGCTGTATCCCTGTCTGTCTCATTGGTCCAGTGTCAGCTAAAGACTATAATTGCTTGCCTTAGTTTTTGTAGCAAGGCTTTCTCATTTAAAAGCCTCTAAAAATGCAAGATGAGATTGCAGCTGTTACCATATTAAAATAAATAATTACAGAGTGTGCAGCACAGTGTGGGGAATATTTAGACGTGAATGCAGCGGATGCCATGAAGTCTGTGTGTGAAGTAGCTTTTTATGTCTTTAAAATATATATATATATATATAAAGTAGTTATATGGTGTGACTCAAGATTGGTAGACAGGGAATTCTCTGATGTGTTTGATGTGTTTTTATGTGTTAGAGAAGACGGAGATCCTTAAGACAGTGGAATTCTTATTCTCTGACATTTATAGGATCAGCGTATGTTAGCACAGGGTGATACCAGTTTTAGTCCTGCCTCCATTACAAGTTTTATCTCTATTGGTTAAACCTATGCCACGCAATTAGTTTTATATTTAAACCATGGTTAAATAGCAGTTTGTGGACATAAGCTGCTTGTGCAAACTGTTCCTCCTGCAACTGAGCTCCTAGTCCCAAATTACAAGAACCCAGAAAGCAGGAGCATGTGTAAGAAGGAAGAATTCTATTATGGAAAAAATGGTAATCGGTTTATTTTTCTTTGTTCTAAGTAAATAACTTTGAAAAATATTTTCCACCGAAGACTGAAATGAAGGTCTATGAAAAGTTTTTTTCTTTTCAGTGGCTGTATATTTTGGCTCTGTTAAAAGCAGTGGTAGTTATGTACAAATCATTTTTGTTTTTGTTTTTAGAAACTGTGTATTTAGTTTTTTTTATACTGTATGTTTTTATTGTATATTTTATCTATATACAGTGACTGTAAATTCAAGAACAAATCTGTTAACTTTTAAAGAGTTTAGTTACAGTTGTAACTTCAGTTGCCTACAAGATAAGCACTTATTGAGTATAGTTGGAGTAAAATACACATAGGATTTTACTGTTATACTGTAAAGGCATTAATTAATGAGTCAGCCCAGTTGAGTTTTAGGACTACCCTCTTAGTAAAGAGACTGAGGTAGACAAATGCAAACATTTAAAAACAGTTTTTGTGTAGGATCTGCTCCTAAAGGTGCGTTTCCAGATTTTGTGAATGTTAGATATTTAGAAAGAAAAGAAAAAGAAATGGATGAAAAAATTGAGGCTGCTTCTGCAACCTGCATATTGATGTGAAACACAGCTTTCATCTGGCCTGCTTTAAGAGATTCAGGTCAAGATGGAAGAGGCTGCAACATCAGCTTGTATGCATGATGGCTACTGTTCCAACCTAATTCTAGGACACCCTGACTACATTATTGTGGTTCATCACAAATGGCTCATTTCGCTCTGTTTCTGGGGCCTACCAAAATGGTACCAGGCTCTGCACACCAGTTGGTTTGGTCCAGCTGTCTGCATGGCAGATAATTGACCCAAAGCTGGGAATGCTTAGGAGATCATTTTGAAGCAGTGGCCTGCTTATGTGCTCTCCAGCATGATTTTCGTCCTGGGGAGCTCTCTTAAGCTAATGCCTCTGCAGTTTCTGTGTTTCCTGGCAACAGCTGGCAGAATCATTGTCTACAAATGATGGATCTTTCTTTTGTACTGTCTGTTTGTACAGTTTTTTTTAGAGTAAATATAAAATAATAAAAAACCTTTACAAGTAAAAGGTTTCTATGATATTTTAAGAATTTTCAGATATGTGCAACCTATCAAAATTCCTCCTGCACTGCAGTTAACTTCTTGTATTCTGAATGAATTTAGTATAGTATAGTATAGTATAGTATAGTATAGTATAGTATAGTATAGTATAGTATAGTATAGTATAGTATAGTATAGTATAGTATAGAATAGTATACTTATACGGTCTCAGACCAGATATATCAAATGTTAAAAAATACAGATATTTACAAAAGGAAAGAAATTATTTAAAATCACAATATGCATACATAAGATTTAAAAAATGTGTGATCAAGAATAAGTAACTTAAATCAGTTCGCTCGATTACAAGGTTTCGTTTTCTGATTTCTCCCTTTTAACAGCTACGGCCAGAAACTTTGCCACAGCTAAAGTCATGCCAGGGTTAGTGTCACTTAACAGCAATTTGATGTATTCCGAGGTGGATCTTCCTGGGCATAAACCCAGCCTGGGGTTCACCAGTTCCTGTCGGGCAGTGTTGTATAGACTGCAGAAAAGGAGAACATGCTCCAGTATTTCCACATCGCCACTTCCGCATAGGCAGGTTCTATGGGTAATGGGGACATGTTGGTATCTACTCCAGTAGATGTGAGGGTAGGATATTCAGTTGGGCCTTTGCAAAAGCAATTCTGTATCTTTTTATGTGTAAGTTTTTTTGGTACGGTGGCATATTTGATATCCGTAATTTAGGCCTGTACGCAAAGGGGAGCAGGTGGCATTTGCTCTTGCAATTACATCCTGGGTGGTGATATCCCAGCTTCTTTGTTTGATGCGCATGAAGGCGTTTTCTTGTCCCAGCTGGAAAAGATAGTCTGGTGATCAACCTAACTTGGAGATCTTCTGGAATTTATTGTTAGTATTGATCATTTGCAAACTTTCAAGTTGTGTCAGTAACGATGAGAAAAGGTACCCAGCAAATATGAATTATTCTGATTTTGGATCGTTGTGAAGGATATATGGAAGTTTTTACTAATGTTATAATTGTCTTAAGTGAATTCTGTCTATCCTTCCTCCATTTGGTATAAGAAAGATTTTGTCTGATATGTCATTATGGTAAATTAAACTATTGATCTTTATTGGAGTGATGTTCCTGTAGCTGTATCTGGTCTACAAGTGCATGGCTTTTCAATATTTTATTGTGATAGGAAACCAATAAATGTATGCCACTGATACTGATAATGAAAAATGTTATTGTGAAATATACTTTCCTAGCTCACTGGTTATACCATCAACTATTCTGCTGCATGAAAGAGGAGAGTGAAAAAGCTGACTTGTGGCACCTGGTCCCGTCGCTTCCTTACATGTAGGTTGTATTCACACCTGCAGTAAGTTTTAATCCACTCAGCAAAGTGACTTATTATGTGGATAAAGTGGACAGATATTGTGGATTTTTCTTCCACGTTATCTAACCCATATGTGGATTTTCTGAATTAGATGATGCTGAAAGAAAACAGCTTGTCACTTTGCTGATGCATCCTGTCATTCTGAAAGTGAACTGAAGCTGCATTAAAATGTAGGTGTCAGATTTTGTTTTCTTTCAAAAATCACTGCAAATGGTGATTGCAGCCTTGAAATTAAACGACGTTTGTGCCTTCAGAGGAAAGTTATGGCAAACCTGAACAGCATACTATAAAGTAGAGACATCATCTTGCTGACAAGGTTCATATAGTCAAAGCTGTGGTTTTTCCAGTAGTAATGTATGACTGTGACCATAAGGAAGCTGCACCTTAAGAAAGGCTGTGTGCACCAAAGAATTGTGGCACTGAAGAAAACTTTTGAGAGTCATTTGGACTGCAAGAAGAACAAATAAGTCAATACTAAAGGAAATCAATCCTGACTGTTCATTGGAAGAAGAAATATTGAAGGTGAAGCTCAAATACTTTAGTCACATAATGAGAAAAAAGGACTCATTGGAAAAGACCTAGTGCTAGGAAAGACTGAAGGCAATTGAGAAGGGAGCAGCAGAAGATAAGACTGACAGATAATGTTGTGGAAGCAACAAACATCAAGTTGGCCAAACTCCAGGAAATTGTAGAGGACAGAAGGGTCTGGTGTGCTGTGGTCCATGGGTCACAAAGAGTCAGACATGACTTGATGACTGACACTGTATTAAAATTATATCTCGGGATGTAGCATTTCTTATCTCCATTTATTTTCTTCTGTCCTATGTTTGCCTATAAACAGAGATCTAGACATGAGCCCTGTACATTGAAGGTCTATCAGCATGGAATGGGCTGTCCTGTGACGCAATGGCTCACTGCAGGCAACCTGGCCTATGCTTCAGTCAACCACTCTAAGGGCTGCCCAGCTTCAGAGGACAGGAACAAAAGTCCCCAGCCTCTGAAGTTGCTGTCCAGGACCTTCAGCCAGTGTCACTTCTGAGTACCCAGCAAAATGGCGCTGGTCATGGTATAGTGGCCCATGGCCCATGTGCTGTCTGCAAATGGGCTGCTGATCCATATTCCAGTTCTGCAAACTGCTTGGAAGCAAGCCATGGTTGGAATGGGCTACTGTACCATTTTTAAGCCCTTGCCTGCTCCAACACCACATCCTGTTAGGATGAATCAGTCTACTGGCGAGATGTGGTCTCCTAGTAGAACAATATGTAGTGCAGATGAAACATTCTAGGGTATCCTTTGGTCTGCAGGGCCAGTGTGGATACAACCTGTACTATTCTAATAAAAAACTCTGATTAAAAAATAGAAAACTGCGTCTTTGCAGGTCCTACAACAGTTCAGCCACAGTTTTCAGCAGCTGAGGCTGCAACCATTAGGTACCTCTGGAGCCAATGTACTCACATTCCTTTTTTGTTTTTTGTTTTAATTTTTGCTTTGATTTGCAGAACCATTGATATATCTGCTCCGATTGTTCCCACTTTTGGTTAGGATTGGTCTGTACGTGTTTCCACAGCAACTTTGTGAAGCAGCAGAAATACAGCAATCTCTGCATCAGAACTGGCGATGCAGGGATGGGTCTTGCCTTTGATCTGGTCTTGCCTTCAGCCTTTCAGCAACATTGTTGGGAAGTATGCTTTTCTCTAGTCATTCAGTTGTGTTGCATGATTTGTGGCTGTGAAGCAGTTGTTCAGGTTTTTGGGATTTGTCCTTTTCTATTTTGCATTTCTTTTGAGAATTGTTCTATATTCTTGTTTATGCAAGTGATCAGGATTTGGTATATGTCAATAATATTGACCTCTATTGTACGGTTTTCTGTTGTGTATAAACAAAAAATTGGTTTACAAGTGTTAAATGAGCCTGTTTGGAGGAATTCAGCTACTGCCACTATATAGAATATAGCCAAGATCATGTAGCATTCCCCTTATGAGCTTAGTTTTGGTCCGAAGAATTTCTGTGTGACAGGGTAATTTTTGCTCTATACCAGCCAGCAGTTTTATCACATACATCTGCTCCATACCTATTAGCTTCCAAGGTTCTTATGTGAGCAAAAATATGTTTTTGCTGGTTATTGGCATGGAAGGGAACATCTTTGCTACAACACAAGCAGAAATGAGACTCCTTTCTTGCTAAACAAGGTCTATATACTGTACAGTATGTGTACATTTTCTGATATGAAGGGTGATGATACAGTTAATGAGTAACTTTTTTTTCAAAATACAGAATGTTCACTGATAATTCAGGCCTACAGATGTATATTCAGCCCTGAGCATAGGGTGGATCCCACATTCTTTTGATACAACTACTAGCAGTAGAACACAAATTCTGCCTTCTCTAAGAACTGGGATTTAAGACTTATGCTGTTAGGTGCCACTGAATTGCAGTCAATTCCTTGTTACTATATGAACAGCTGCTTTCTATCTTGAATGTTCCAAGGACATTCTAGTGATCTCTTTGATCCCATACATTCATCTTCTCTTTTGTCTTCCCCTTCACCTGCTTTCCTCTACTTTACCAAGCATAAGCATCTTTTCATCTGCTCACATCACATGCCCAAAATTTGTGTGTTTTATCATTTGAAGGTAGCATAATTTGAAAACATCTACTTCCTCTCCTTATTCTCAGCATCCAACCTTTATAACTGAACATTACAGTGGAAGAGAATTGCTCTAATTAGTCTGATCTTTCTTAAGGAAATGTTCTTATTCCAAGCTTGTCATCACCTTCTTCCTTAGAATCATTCTTAATTCTCAAACATGCTGTCCACCTTTATCAATTTAGGAGGCTACAGCGGGATCTGCACACAGTGGCTGATGGCACAGGACAAGGGGTGTCCAAGGGAGGGCTTCCAAAATGGTTAGTGGGCTGGAAACCATGTCCTATGAGGAAAGGTTGAAGGATCTAGGAATGTTTAGCCTACAGAAGAGAAGACTGAGAGAAGACATGAGAGCTGTCTTCAAGTATCTGAAGGACTGTCACAGTGCAGCGAGATCGGCCCTATTCTCACTTGCACAAGATGGGAGGATTAGAAACAACGATATGAAACTTCATGGGAATCAATACAGATTAGACAATAGGAAAAACTTCCTGACAGTGAGGGTGATCAGTCAGTGAAATAGGTTGCCATGGGAGGTAGTGAATTCTCCTGCGGTGGAAGTCTTCAAGCAGAGGCTGGACCTACATCCTGCATTTGAGCAGCCGGTTGGATTCGATGACCCTAGAAGTCTCTTCCAGGTTCCAGCTCTATGCTTCTGTGATTCAAATTGTGGCAGCCTAGCTTGGCCCAGCTTTTGAGGCTGGGATGAAAGCAGCCCTCCTCTAGAGCAGTTTCCAGGAGCATGATGAAATGGCAGCAAGCTCCATCTGCCAGGTAGACTGACGCAGCCACTCAGTACCATCTGCACAGAGCACCTCGCCCAGTATTTTGACAGGGAACATGCAGGAGACTGCTTTAAAAAGATCTACTGCGAGTGCTAGCCCAGTGCCCCCCCCTAGACCAGATGTTTCCCATGGGTGCAGGCCTGTGTTAGCTACCTTCCGTGGATCCGGCCTAAGACTCCATTGAATAGAGCAAGTCTATCTCTGTGATGACACAGGCCAGCACCCATGGGAAACATCTGGTGGACAATTACACTGATTTTCAAGACATAGCTCTTCAGTCTTGGACCTCTTATCACACAGTGTTTCTACCCAGCTCAGCCTTTGGCAGACTAGATGCAAGCCTGGAGGTTAAACTGGATAGCAGTCCACTCAGTGTTCTGGAGAATGTGTCAGCATGAAGGCAAGAAGGGCATCTTTGTCTCAATGGTAGGTTGCTTCTTTCAGTGGGAAGGGCAAGAGGTTGCCTCAGCTGGTGAGTTGAGCATAATTTGACCTTTTTGTACTGCATTGATAGTGCCCGAGAGAAGAAGGCTGTGTTTTCTTCCTTTTTGAAATGCTCTTTTCTTACTGTTTCCTTTTCCCAACATGCTTGACCGAGATCTTTCTCCTTGTTCTTTTATGTTCAATGTTGGAAGTTCATGTTCAGTCACCATACATCCTCCATCTTTCGCTGCCAATTAATACATTTTGAGACTGTGTGATTTTGGGAATATTTTTCTTCAGTTTTCACAGTATGTCTTCTATTTCCTGATAGCTATTCAATTAGCAAAGGCTATGTTTTTGTATCTTGATCCTTGGTCGTGTACTTTGTATGTTCTTCAGATCATACCTGTTAAGGTTAACACATATTTTTGACACTAGTGATTAATTGTTCTATTATCTGCACCTGGAAGTGCCTTGACTGACAAGTTTATGCAGTAAAAATAAATTAAATAAATAGGTGGCTTTAAAGTCTTTTAGAGGTGGTAGTATGTGGCACAAGTGTTCTTATCCCATTCTCATGCCATTTCCAATCCACCTTTAATGTGCAAGTGTGATTTTTTTGACCTTTAATATGTGATAGAAATAAGGGTTCTCCTATTGTCTACATTAACATGTATATACCCAATCTGAAACTTCCTGTTAATCCAGGTTCCATCTTGTCTGCTTTTGCCTTCCAATTAGGTTTTTTTGGCAGGCTGAAAAAGTTACAAAATTACACTGATATACCATAGCTGTTCTGAATGAAATGAAGTGAACATCAAACCTGTATTGCTTCTTAATGACCAGCTTCCACAATCCACACTGCATAGCTCTGGTTTCCTGTGGTTGCTATGCTTTAAATAGTATGTTTATGTACCCTTTTAAAAGAAAAAAAGTTGTACTAGTAATAGATTATAATAAAAATAACTTTTCAAATGTTGCTTTATACCATTCCAAGAGACTGGTTTAGCCGTTGGTTTATTTTTACACATCTGTTTTCCCAACTGATTCTGGCTGAACACTCATATGGAAATATGCCTCATGTGAATGAGCTAATTATTTGTATTGCAAATGTCAGTTCTTCCTATCATGGAAACTGCACAGAATTCTCTACAGTTGTGTAAGTTTCTATCACCATTAATGGAGTTTTTAGAGTGTGTGAAATTCTTCGTGTCTTTGTGAAGACAAGGCCCAGGTTTTAAGAGGATGTGAAATTCTTTGTGAAAACAAGCCACAGTTACTTAAGTATGGAGCAGCAGTTTGAATGGGCAAGTTTGTTTTCCAGCTATTTACCCTGAGAAATAACTTATCTCAGTCTTTGATCTGCAGTATAAAGCCTGATGATGATACTGTAAGCAGAGTGTCTTCTCATTTTACCATTTCTGAGCTCCCATATACACCTGTTTTGCCAGCTTCACATCTTTGTACAGGGATGTTGATAAATATGGGCCATCAATTTGATGAAAAATATCAGTTTAACAAAGACTGCTATAAGCTGTTATGTGGTCAGTGTGATGTTTGTGAAACCAGAACATTAGAAACTTAACAGCAATTCAGAATAATTTTTGAAGCTTGTCTGAATTAGCTCATATTTTAAAAATGGATTATTAGAAGAAGATGAAACACCCTGTAATTTTGTATTAGGTGCCATTTCATTAAAGGAGAAGAAAAATCTGAAAATGGACAATTGAAATATTTCCTCCCAGGTTGTGGTATTAAAATAGTTTCATACAAGTTTGGGCTATGAGTGAGTGGACTGGTTTCTTGTTTCAACAGAACAAGCTTGTTTTAATTTAAATGGTGAAAGTGGGAGAAGCCTATAGAAATCAATGAAAAAATCCAGTTATCTTAGGATAGTTGTGATTGGTATGTATTAGTTGCCCCTCCCCTTGGTCAAAAAATAAATAAATATGTAGGCAGTGGGAAGAATCTCAGTTATTCCTAGTCCTTGGGCCTTTCTGCACTTGGCCTCATTCTGGAATATATCCCAGAATAGGGAC
>MTQE01001134.1:41716777-41735647 GCA_014337955.1 Aspidoscelis marmoratus | reverse complement strand
CCATTAATGGGTACTTAATGGGTACTTATAGTGAGAGTGGAAAAACACCCCATGTTTCCCACCCTCACCACAGATTGCCTTCCTCTGACCTTTGCCCAGTCCCAAATGCCTGAATGGAAGGAAAATGTACAATCTTGTATAGATAATTGGCAGGGCAAAATTGCACAGCAAGCCTGGGCCCTTACCTCACGTGGCTCTTCTTTGATAGTGGCACAGTGGTTACTTCTGGGTATTGTGATGGCAGAAGAGTGAAGATGCTGGGCTCCACGCTTGCAAATGGGCCAGTTTGGTCCTCATTTAACCCTATACTTCTGTGGTGGCCATTTTTACAAAAAGGATCTCAGGATCAAGCATCCAGATAGTTAAATAATATCATTATTTTGGAAGAACACAGATTGGATATTGATTTTACTGGAACAGAGATGTGCCAGAATTTCAACCCCTATATCTCAGGGTGATGCTGGGATTGCCATGGATATATGTGGAAGTCCCAATATAATACTGGGAAAATCTCACATTTTAGGCCCAGCCTATATGGATTATAGCTGACAGTATTTTTTTGTATGTTGGTCTGTGTTTTGAAGTCTCTAGGTTGTAACTGAGTTCATTTGGGGTGGGGAATTCTGTGAATTAGACTGTTACGGGAAGTGTCAGGTGGATGTCAAGTGAATAATGATGACTTATGGTAAAGGAAGTTCCAAATGCTAGCATACAATAAAATACTCAAAAGAACTTATGTTTATTCCAGCTCATTAAAATTATGACTTTGTGGATTGTTGCTAAGTTAATTGCATTATACAAGAAATGATATTTATTTCTAGCACTTCACATAATTATTGTTTTCCATAGCTCTCTTGAGTCTTGGCCACACTAAAACCAGCAGTTTTTGCAAAATTACTTTTCATCTTCATTGAAACTGATATAAATCTTCAGAGTATTTTTATGGGAGATGCAAGGCTGTAGATAGAGCTTCTTATTTCATTTTAACATTTCCAATTAAGACATTCAGTGATGAGTTTGAGAGAAAGTAGAGTGCAATCTGTATTTTTTATTTATTCGTTCATTCATTATTCTTGGGAGCACAAGAAATGTATTTGGAAAGACTACTAATGTTAAAACAGGCTTCAGTACCAAGGTATAGAGATGCACATCCATCAGCCTGTTTTTGAAATCTTGTCATCTTCTCATTGATTGAACACCTCAGTTTCATTTAATGAAGGTGCCCTGTGGGCTATGTCAAATACTGGTTGTATCCCCACAATGGTTGGATGCAGCCCACAGATGGAGGACTTACATAATTCATGGCTCTCCAATGAGAGGTACAGAGAGGTGTGGCAAAAGTTCCACAATTGAGTGTCCATGGTTTTGTACCACAGAAGAATTCGGCCAGGAAATCAGCCATTTTTGGTCTGATGCAAACACTGTCTCCATAACCCAATTCTTCATGAAGGGAGGGGAGTGCCTAAGGGTTAGCCATCTGCCTCAAGAACTAGGGAACCTGACCTACAGGTGAGTCTATTCCCAGGACAGTTGCAGTGAACTTCCATTTTTTTGGGAGCAGGTGCATAGGGGGAGAAACATCCTAGGTTCCCAATAAGATGCTATTTTTACTACCCTCAAGTCAAGCAAAGGATCAGTTCTTTTTCTACGTACTAGGTGTGGAGTTGGAGCCTTGCAGGTGGGGTCACATTGCATCTTTGTAGTCTGAAAAATGTGTGTGTGTTTTATTCATTTATTTTCATTTTTAAAAAAGTATTTACACTAATTGTCACAAATATAGTGCTGAAATAAAGCCTTCTAAACAAAAGGGGGGGGGAAATCACCCTGCAGTTTCTGCTTAAATATAAAGTGAAGTATATCAGACTAAAATATTTGAAAATGTACACTATTGGAATCTGAATTTTCTGCATCTGCACTGGAAAGGGATCTTGGTGTAATGCATCAGTGAAAATACCAACACAGTGTGCGTCAGCCATATAAAAGCCAATACCTCCTTGCACAGAACAAGAGTGTAATGGAACATGGAAAACTTAGTAATTTAGGACTTAAGTGTGGATTCTGTGCAAAAGATCTCTGTGAGCTAGAACTGAAAATCTGAAACCTGTGCACTGTGTTAATGTACAGTTGAAGAAAAAAGGGGACAAAGGCTGTTTTTGCACAAGTACTAAAGACCCAATTAAGAAGAAGAAGAGTTGGCTTTTCTACCCCACTTTTCTCACCTATTGAAGGAGACTCAGAGTGGCTGACAAAGCTTTCTTTTCTTTTCTCCACAACAGAACACCAAACTGGCTCACAGGACCCATTCAGGTGCCTCCACCATCTCGCGGCAACATTGAGGTGTGTGGCGGTGGTGATTGCAGCCACATCTATCAGTGTGGCCGCCACTGTTGTTGCTGCCACCAGCCCCCCCAGGAGGTAGCGGGAGGAGGTACCAGCAGCGGCAGCATTGGGGCAACGATTGTGCCCTCCAGCTGAAGTGAACAGCCACGATCTGCTTCCCTCCCCCGCCCATTCAGCTGCAGAACTGCAGGACTCCTGGGGCCTGTTCTGGCCCTCAGGAAGCATCCTGCAGCATCTGCACGGAGCCCTGCTTAGCACCCATTCCAATAAAGTTCTAGTGGGCCCTTGTGGATCTATTGGGTCCTCCTGGAGATCCAGATCATGAAGATCTGGATTCCAGGGAGGACCCCATCTCAAAGATCTGTACAAAAACAGAGAAATAGATCTTTCTCCCTTTAGCTATAAGATTTTTTTGGTGTCTGGTAGTTTTTCCACTGTGTTCTTCAATTTCTTGCCTTCATTCTTCAAATGTCCTTCTGTGGCCTCAGTGCCTACTTCTTCACTCCTAGGTGCCTACCTTTGGGAACTTAATGGATTATTCCAGTAAAACTATAGTACCAGTAATGGCTACAGTCGTAATACTGATACATTTTCATGTGGCTGCTTCCTTTTGGATTAAAGCTGGACCACTACCACACATTTGGTAACATATTATTGACTTCTTTCCTTAAGCGTTATTTCATACAAATGATTTACAGATTATTTCTGACTTCTTTGTACTGGTTACTGTGATATATTTTTATAATATTCTGTTTTAAATGCAGGTGAACCAAGGAAATTTGACCCAAAGTTCAGAGGACCTATTCATAACAGGTAAATATTTAAATTTAATATACTAAATTCCTGCACTGTTTTTCTGTTTCTCTTGCCCAAGACTTCCTTGCTGCCAGAAGATTTATGTAATAAAGGGCAGTTTCTCCTTTTCCTTCAAACATGACATTTGGGACATTTAATATGTTTAGACACTGTGTAAGGAATATCCATGCATCTTCTACAGATGTACATCATAGTGAAATATTTTCTGAATGTTGGCCCTAGAGGATGGGGAATTGTGAAATGTTTATGCAAGAATGACTAATCAAGAGTTATGTGCATGTAGATATTGTTATAAAATTGTGCTTAAATCTGGGCATCAATACATATTTTTTAAAAATAAATAAGCTTATGATTAATGTATGATTTGAATCTTCAAATGACAGGCAGTATCTATTCAGAGAAATGTCACTACTTGAATCTTTCTCATTGGAGCCACTGTCAGGCAGACGAAACTTAATCCAATATTTGTTATTATCTGAATATTTTGGGGATATATTATACATTTGATATTTCTGTTTAAGTTTATACTTCCTCTAAGGCCTTGGCTATGCAGCATGATCATGAGCCAGGAAGTGGAAATAGAATGTGTCCTTCCCACTTTTGCTTTCTCTGCCCATAACCTACCAAATATCAGTCAGGCTTGTCAAAGATTCTGTTAGCAGTATTCAGACACCACTGACAACCAGTGAGACTAACATTTCCCAGGAAAGCACTCTGACAACTGATCCAGATTTTGATGGCATGCATGTCTGCACAATGGCCATACAGCCACACACCTTGGTAGCTTTTATGCCCCACACTTTGTCACATGTTGTGGAATGAAGTGATTCAGGCCAGGAATAATAATTCAGGCCAGAAGTAAGAGAGGCACCATGGAGTGTGTTGGCAACCATCTGCAAAGTGCTGCCATCTTGGCCTACCATTGGATAAAGGTTTCCAAGCCTCCAGAGTTTCAGCCCATGGGTGAGGGGGATTCCATGGCATGTCTCATGTTTCAGAGTTTGGCAAAATGGTGCGGGGTACTGCAGGAGCATAGACTGATCCAACTTTGCTGCTGCCTGTCTGCGTGGTGTTCAGCTGAAGCTGACCAAAGGCTATGAATTGCTTCTCTGTGCACTTTCATGCTTGGAAGCACTCCAGCCACTAGGCTTCTGTGGCTTGCCTTTGAGATTAGTGCAGTACTGAACTGACTCCCCCAGTAAACAGGAATATGGAGGTATGCTTCAGTGATCTGAACTATGCCCAGCATTCTGCATCAGGAGGCTCCTGATCTGGATCATACTCCATCTGGTGGAGATGGAGCTTACTAGCTGATGGTGGGGCCTTCTAATCTACCCTGTGGAGACAGAAGAGGCACTGAAGAGTAGTACTGGTTGCAGTAATCTAGATCACAAATAAGTGCAGAAAGGGCCATAATTAAGACCAGTGAAGGTGTCTACCCACAGCAGCAATGAAACCCCCCCCCACAAATTCAGTGCTAGGGGTAATTAGAAAACAATTCAGCAAGCCTCAAGGTGTCTCTTTATAAATCTGTGGTGAAGCCAGATTTTGGAATATTGTAGACAATTCTGGTCACCACACATCAGAAATGATATTGTGGAACTGGAAAACGTGCAGAAAAGAGTAACCCGAACAATCATGGGAACATAACAAAACCAGGCTGCAACATCTAGTCATCTTAGATTTGAAAGACAGAATTTTAAGAGATGACCTGATGGAAGCATATAAAATAATGGATGGTGTGAAAAAGGTGGATAGAGGAAAAGAGTGTTTTTCGGCAAGCAGTCCTCCGGAGGATCCGTCCCAAATAAGGATGGATTCCAGGAGGCCCCATGCGTCCGCACACACATGGGGAGGCCGGATCAGATGGCCGGATCACCTGGGTGCTGCGTGGAAGCGGCCGCACCCATTCCAAAGGGCATCTGGCCTCCCATGCCACCGATGTCGCCCCCGGAGCCATAGGACTGGAGCAGTGAGCTGCCAGTCACTGGGTGTTTCCAGTGGCACACGGCACACAAGGGAGGGGCCTCCAAAGCAGGCTGTCCTGCTTCCGCCCCTCCCAACATGGTGGCCACCGGGACATCCGTCCCTTTGCCTTGCCATGTGCGTAAGCGTCCTGCTTCCACACGGATCCAGGCGAAGGGATGGATTGAAGACCTCATTTTTGAGGTCTTCAATTTAATCCAGTTTTCGGTGGAGAGACCCATTTTAGATCTCACTCACTGAAATGTGGAAGCAGCCGCTGCGAAGGGCCCTTGAAGAGGTCTGCAGTGCGGAAGCTAACAAGGTAAGTGTTTTAAATCTGGCCTAGGAGGGTGGTTAATCCAGTTTCCGCACCCAATGCGGAAACACCCAAGAAATCTTTTCTCTTTCATGTGACAGTAGAACTAAGGGTATTCTATGAAGCTGATGGACTTAGGACTCAGAAGGGGAAATATTCTTTCACTCAGAGGGTAATTGATCTATGAAATTTACTACCAGAAGTGGTGACAGCCACAAGCATAGGTAGCTTTAAGAAAGGGTTCAACAAATTCAGAGTGGACAGGTGTATTAATGGTTACTAGAATTGATGCCTAGGTATTGCCTTCATGTTGGAGAGAGAGGCAGGATGCTTCTAAAGGCCATTTGCAGGAAGTCAACAACAAATGAGGATTTTGCCTTCTGCTTGAGAATACCCAGAAGCAAGTAGTGGGCCGCTGTGTTTGAGGCAGGATGCTGGACTAGTTAGGCTGTGGCCTGATCCAGGGGAACTTTTATTTATATTCTTACGTAAGATGCTTTGGAGCTTTTTTACCACACTTGGATGCATCCATGGTGTAATTTGAGAAAAATATTTTCGAATAAAGGCATTTTGTGTTTCTCATGACTGTTTTCATAAGTAACATTTTCACTATCATGGCAAGCTTTAGGAACAGCCCACTTTTCTTTTGGCACATGGAAGATAATTCATTCATGATAATTTTTTCCTTTCTTTTTTAAAAAATGATGTTTATTATCTAATAAAGCACAGTTTCAAGATAGAGCCAGTTTCTAATCACAAAAGAATGACTGCTTTAATGAGATCACTGTAGAAAATAACTGTATTTTTCAGAGCAATGTGTTATATTAAAACTGTTAATTTTTCATTCTGTGTAGCTTACTAGTCACAGCTCATCAAAAAGAAAATCACATTCAAAGCAAATTGAATTGTTGCAGGGTTTTTTTTAAATGTGAGTATAACTTCTGGCACTAATAAGAGTGTGGAGATGAGATATTTAAAAAGTCATGATTGGCTTTATTTAAAAATAGTAATATCAAATGTTCCTGAAGAGTTGCAAGTTATGCAGTTTATCTTACAATCTTTACTTAAGCCCTCTTAATATTAATGCCATTTGAAGACCCTTGATAACTTTCAAATTCAATATTCTGGGTAGAAGTTTGTTTACAGTATAACAAAGTCATTTTCTGAATTTAGTCTGTTGCTTTGCACTGTGATGCCTTAACATATAGTTACCATGACAATAGCTGCAGGTATTGCAGATATTTTTATTATGCTGCTTTTACAACCACAGCATATTCCTGAAAGTAGCTACTTCTTTAGTACTATATCGCCCAAACTCAGTATGCTTTATAATGCTCTGGGGGAAGATGCAATATGGGGGGAACTGGTGTTTTGCTCCTTTCCTCTCCTTTACACAGTAATCGCATAATTCAGAATTTTCATGCCACTGACTGTTCCTTTTTGGAAACCAAGAACATTTGCCCTTGGACCTGATTATATTGTGTCCAATGACAAATTAGATATAATTCTTATTCCACGGCAATTGGCCAAGGTTCTACATTGTCAAGAAGGGTGTTTATTTAGCATAGTTTTTCTGTCTATATATTAAGCTGCTGCCAATGTGTCATACTTTATCCTCTGCAGTGAATGTTGTTCTGTTGGAACAGATGTGTGTATGGGAACCCATTATATTCTTTAACACCCCTAAAGTTGAAGGTTGTGTGCTTCAGGGTCTCCCTCTGTATTATGTACGAGGAACATACTCAGTTATAGCCTTGCTCAGTTATAGCAGCTTGGTTCCCGTCAGTATTTACACTGAGGTATTATCACTTCACTATTATCACAGACCATGTAGTTTCAGACCATGAAGTGTCATCAGATTCATTTGGCCCAGTCTTAGGGGCAGAATCTGCTTCAAGAGTGTTTCTTTTGCAGGGCGTTAAAATACAAATGTTGTGTAGTGGCCTGATGACCACTGGAGCACTATTATGCAAATTGCCAGGAATAGTCTACTTCTGGGACCATTTGTGGCACTTCATGTAATGGCCCTGGCTAGAAACTTTGATACTGGAAAACATTCTTTCTCCAGTCACTGCATTTGCATTGGCTGGGAAACATAAGTGGATAACCTACAGTTTGTACAGTAGAACATCTTATTTGGATAAATATGTACAACAGCCTTCACCATAAGAAGCTTTTTTCTCTTAGTAGTGCCAAGAGTGTTCATGAAAGTGAGTAGCTTATCCCAACTGGAGGCTGTACAGTCAGGATCCATCCTGTATACAGAGAGTCATAAGTAAAAAAAGGCTGTGTCCAGACTTATTTACACTATGCAGTGAAATGCACAGTCGCAATTAAGGTGTCACACACAATGTTTGATGGATCGTTGTGGCATCGCATTATCTGATTGGGACTGCACACTTACCTTAATGCTGATTTAACAACACTTGCTGCACAGTATAAACGAAATCCAAAATTTCCCTCCAGTCCAGGCAGAATGGCAAGAACAGAACAACAAGCATAAATAATAAATACAATTATTCATTGAAATTATTTACAACTGTCCAGTTTTTGTGGTTACTACAATGCCTTTTATAACATAAGGCCTTTTTGCACTACGGCTGGTAGTCAATAATTAGCGAACGTCTGGGGAAGAGACGTTACAGCCTCCAAGCATGCCTTCCCTTCCCACAAGTTCACTGATTTTTTATTAGTGCTCCACACCTTAACCAACCTGAACCCTAAGCTTACCTGGAACATCTGGGCAGCAGCCATTCACACCTCTTCTGGTGCTCCAGGGTTTTTTGAGGGATTGCACAAGTGTGCTGACACCTCAGACAACCATAGACACAACTGCACGTGTGCAGAGCATCAGCATCAGCATGAGGAAGGTGCTGATGCACATGCGGTCGCGGAGGACACCGCAGCCAATGCCTTCCATGCCTTGAAAACAGAACTGTGCTTTTCATATTAGGGGAAGTGCACCAGGTGGGTCTGCGCCGAGGCAGCAGGAGCAGGCCAGGAGCTGTCCAAATGCTTTCTCCTTCTCTGGGCATTAAGTGCTTGTGACCCCAGTGCTTCCCAGTCCTCTGTATGGTAGGCTGTGAGTTTGATTGATGAGAGAGTATGTGATCCTCGCAGCCCTCCAGTTCTCCCATGGTGCCATTACAGTGCTGTGTGGATCCTGCCAAATCCTCAGTACGCAAGAAACTGCTGAGCAAGAAGTCTACTGATTTGTTTGCTATCGGGATGTGGAAAAGCCTTTGGGAACATTGGCCAGGACCTGTCCTTTAATAGTTGTTCAAAAGAGGAAATTAGGCAGGTATAATTTGATTACAAACTCTTCCTCCTTAAATTCCCTCCTTTTAAAGTCATAAGAGCTCTGCCCTCGTTTTCATATGGTAACTCTAGCGTAATATGGTGGCAAAAGTATTGGATCAGGACCTGGACCCAACTTAATCTACCTCAGAGGATTGTTGTAGGCATAAGGTAGCAGGTAAAATGAATTATTATTAAATAATAAAAACAAATGAAATAAAGACAAAGCTGTACTTAATGACAGTATGAACTTGGCTGTTAAAAATATGTGCATGCACATAAACTTGCATTGCCAAAACAAACTATTCAGCTACTTTCTTGCATAGTACTTATTCTACTGACCAATTGTTCTGTTTCACTTAAAACACCAAATTTTGTCTTGTGTTACTTACATCTATGACTTAAAAAGACAATGTCATGTATTACTGGCTTATTAGATAGACACTTATTGACCTGTATTTACTTTCCATGAATGCCCCAAAGGGATTGCTTAATTAAGTTCCAAGAGTATGTGCACTCAATAAGAGAGAACTACTGGCTAGTTGAGAATCTGAAATGAACAGGGTAGAATAAGATGTAGCCTTTTGGCTAACTGATGGATGAACTGATGACAGAATGTTATTTCAGGTACATGCTAAGGGCCTGTAAGTCAGTGAGACCTCTCACCTCCAAATGGCGAAACTTCTTAAATCCTGAAAGTGGAATATTCTATGCAGTTGTTGCAAGGCCTTAGCTCACTTTAATTATAACTTTTGATGTATTGGATAATAGAAAGTATACATGCATTTGGGTGTCTGGCATGCCCAGATGTGCTCACTGTTTTCTCCATGTGTGCTCTCTGAATGGAGCAATTATTAAAAGTGTTATTGCTGGAAAACCCATAACCAGTATCCGTTTGAGTTTCATTGCTCTCCATTTTGGATAGCCTACATTTTAAAACTTTCTTCCAAATCATAGAATTTATTTTGTGGGTTGTCTGATACCTAGCACCCATTACGACCAAGTGTCCACTTTGTTGTTACTAGGAACAAAGTGGACAATTGTCATTAGGAGCAGTTAGGTGTTTAAAAGCCACATCTCTACTTACGTTTGGAGTCAACTTCAAAAAACTTCTTCCCGCTTCAGCTCCACATGCAGCAGGAGTAGATACCTCATGACAAGTGTGACAGTGCATTTGTGGCCCCGGTGGCCATTTGAGGCAACTGTTCTGCAAGGCACAATTTCCCACCCTCACTACAGGCATCTTGGACCACTGCTTGAACAATACCTTTGTGCTTTCCAGTGGATGGGTTGAGCAGTGTTATGGAGTTGTGACACAGAACCTGGCTCCTTTGACAGGTGGGGTCTTTCCAGAATCATTTTGCTTAATTGAAACAGTCAGATTGGCCAATATTCCAGCAAAATCTTTTAATTATTCATATTTGGTTTTTGAGCATAGAATAAATGCAAAAACCTTCATGTATATTCCTGCTTGAATTGGCCTTGATATAAGATAATGGGAGATATAATTAGATTATTATGGGTTGTGCAGCTTAATGTGCTGGCTAAACTAAAGCATACTGTATATGAGAGAGATCACTTAAGTACTAATAAGATTTGTGCATCCCATAAAACACTGTATCCAATATGAAGCTTATATAAAAACAATGTGGCTCACAGAAGATGTTGTCTGAGTGACTGGGAAGTTTCTCATAGAAATGTTTAGTCTGTCATAATAAAATAGTAGTGCCTAGCATTTTAAACTAATGACTAGTGAAACCCCTTTTTAATTTTGGATTAAATCTTTAGTGAGTAGACATAAACCCCATTTATGAAAGTGTCTTTGGAGGTGCATAATTATATGGAGATTCTGTATGAGAGAAGTGCTTTATGCAAAATTTCAAGGCTTAAGACTTATTAGAAGTAATAACTGTAGGAATGTAGCTCACTGCATCTGCTCTTCTGTGTGAAGCTGATCCCATTGTGTTCTAGGAACATGGCATGGGTGTGCATGATACCAAAATGCTTGGACCAGGAGTCAGATGCTGTCCCTGAAGATAGGTTTTCCCTACTTTGAAAACACCTTGACATTTGATCTCTGGTTGCCATTTCAGCACCCAGATGTTGGCAGTGGCATATGACCATCACCACCCTAAGCCCCTAAAGGCTTCACAGCACAGTGGATTTTCAGACTTTGAGTGGTAGAATGCAAAAGCATGCTAGAACGTTCCTACTTACACATTCAGACCATTTGTCACATTATGATGAAGCTAATGCTCCTATTTCAGTGCTACGGCATGCTTGGATTGCCATAGTATCTTCAGCAAGTTTTGCTGCTACAGTTAAGTCAGATATTTCCAAACATGCCTAATTGCGGTAGGGTACATTGCAGTACAATGATAATAACCTGGTGGGTGGGCAGGGGAAAGCAGCCATGGGCTTAGTTATTGCCCAGTAGTTAGACACTTCTTAAGTTCAGAGAAGTACTCATATTTCTTTGACAACTTGTTTCTCCAGTGCCAGTTTGTAAAAGTCAAGGAGGTACTAAAAGTAGACTTAGCACAGCTTGTTCCTTATAGACTCCTACAAGCATATGCCACCATGCTATTAAATGTGGAGAACTTGTACCCCCCACCACGTGACTCAACCCCAGTCCCAATGTGCCTAGCCAACATGATTTGATTTGCATCCCTTTTGTTTCTTTTGCAGTTTTATAGCACTTTAGTATGAGTCTATTCCTAGACATTTTAAGTCTCTGTGCTTTAATTGGTGAATAGCTTCATGTGGGGAAGGAAGCTTGCTTGCTTGCTTTCAATGGTGTTGTGCTCCAGTCACTTGCTACTAGGTTCTTAAGTGTAAGTTGAACAGCACTGTGACCTGTGGCTTCAGTTCACCTGCTGGGGGAGTGTGATTGGCACCCATGCACCCAAATACCCGTTGTTTCCCTGAATATTGAATATACACTACAGGCGGTTGTTCCATCAAAAATTTCCAAAGCATTATTTTTTGAGATTCAGTCTCTCATATTTTTAGATGTGGTCTCCCATAATGCAAGTTGGCAATTAGCAGAGTTGCACATGAATGACAGTGACAGGCTGTATAACATGAAAAGATCCCTTTTTCTTGGGAGTCCCTAGAAACATCTAGTGCTCAACTCCAAGAATCCCTTGAGCATAGTGCTGTATAACAGAGCCATTGGCATGCCACCCCCACATTACTTGTTGTGAAAGCAAACTCCAGAAGAAACACTACCTGCTACTGGAAATTTCGTAGCTGTGTAGGAACTCTGTAGGGATAGCTATTCTTTCACAGCATTTCATACAGAGTTCTGCATAATTAAATCCATCTCTTACTATGGTAGAATTGATTTGAAAGTAACACATTAACTCAGCATACAGGGGCACATATTTCCCAGTACTTCTCGACACTTCCCATTGCAAGCTTCAAAGACAAGACTCTGTGTTCAGTGGAGCCCTATAAAGTGAAAAGGTTCTACTGCACGTTAATTTCACTTTTATGGGGTTCCGTTGAACACAGAACCCTATTTTTAAACAGTGTTCAGGAAGGGCTTAAAACTCTATCTGTGCTGTCTTTCTTTTGGGTTTTCAGTTAGCATTTGCTGATCATTGGTACTAAAAGCTTTAAAAATGATGTTTCAAAATAATACAGAAAGAACAAAATTGTTTGCACTAATCAGTATGATGGTGAGAAGACCCTACTCCTTTCAACACATAATAGCCCATAATAGCAGGTTTCTGTGTTGTGGGTATGATGATTTTGTTTGGAGCTCCTAAGACTCTGCCACCGGAGATTTCTCAGGATTCTGAGAAAATCAGACCTTGCCCCTGATGCCTAGCATCCAGCTTTATGGTATCCAATTTGAAAAGGCATTTTGAAAATCAGCCACTTAAATAACTAAGAACTAGTACAGTGATGGTGAACCTTTTGAGCTCAGTGTGTCAAAATTCGCAAGAAAACCTAGCTTAACTCAGGTGCTGTGTCACATCTAGAAATATCCACAATTTTGTGATATTTGTAGCTCTAGTAAAAAAGTTATATTTTTGATATATGTATTTTATTAAAAGCAAAAACAAATAATTCTTTACATTTGCTAAATCTTCATCTGAAAGTTGGTATTTCGTACACTTCAACAACAAGCAAGCACTACACGCCCAGATGCCAGGGTGACCATGTGTGTCACCAAAAAGGGCTTGGCATGTCACCTGTGACATGCGTGTCATAGGTTGGCCATCACTGAACTAGCATCTGGTTTCTCAAGTCATTGGCTGGTACATGTGGTTGTAGTCTAGTGCAGTCTTGGGCTGCCTCCAGGCAATGAAAGGAAAATGCAGGATCTTGTCAAGATCCTGCCATTGCCTCTTGCGGCCCACACCAAATGGCAGGGCAAAATTTTGGGGAAGCCCATGCCTTTTACCTGTTTGGACACTTACCCATGTGATGGCACACTGTGTACATCTGAGCATTTTGATGATGCAGAATACCCTGAAGTTTGCAGTTGCTGCCCACTGCTCATGTGTGCTGGCCATTTTTGGCTTTGTGTGTTCATAATGGCTATTTCTAAGAAGATGGCTCCCAAGAGGAAACATTGAAATAGGTAAATCCATATTGCTATCCTGGGGGGAAATGATTTTGGAGATGAATTTTCCAGAATAGCCGTACCATGGAATTTTACCCCTTTATCCTGAGGTTATGTTGGGATTGCCACAGATATGTGTTGCAATCCAAACACAAACCCAGGATAATCCTAGTTTTGTGCTCCGTCTGAATGCAGCTTTAGGAATGATGTTTAGTCTTTCGACTTGTCCAAGAGCAAAATCCTCTGAAGATTGATATCGTAGCTGTATCCGGAAGTTTAGGTTCACAGAAGAAGAAATCTGGAACACAGCATAATAGCCCAAAAACTGTTCCAAATGAGGAAGTCCTTTTTTGTTATAAAATAGAACATATATCTATGGCCCAAATCCCGACACTGCTTATAACTTTTTTTCTAGATTGGATTCCTCCAAATTAACTCTGATGCAACACTAGCTGTCACTGTCCTGATTATCTGCTCAACGTAAAGGAATGTATTATTCCATTTTAAAAAGAAAGGAAAAATATGTATATTTTTAACATTACACTTTTCTTTTACACTTTGCAGTAAAACCAAATAAATGCTTAAAGTTGTCAACAGTGGAGCTAATATTTATATTACATAAATAATATGACATACATTTCACTGTACATAGATAGCACAGCATACATTAAGAAGAAACGTGTATTTTTTAATTGGCTCTTTTGATCAAAAATGGTGATTTCTGGCATCCAGATGTTGGATTCATTTCTTTCTGTAGGAGAGTTGGTCCAATCAATCTGAAAGGGTACAGATTTCCTCTTCATGTTCTGAAGGTTTGGGCTGTTGTTTCTTTCAATCTAAACTAGGTAAAATATTATATTCAAAAGGCATGAGCATGATTAATTGCCTACAAGATATATTATCTAAAATCTGTCCCATTTTAGTGTATTTCTGTGTGATTCTGATAAAGATCAAGACTTCTGCTACAATGCATGGCTCTGTTTCTCTTTCTCCGCAAAGATTTAAATAAGCTTAAACTGGGGACATAACCTGCATTATAATTTGGTTTCCTGACATGTTTATTGATAAGATTTTTGTGCGTGAGTTAAACTCCAGCATAAAAACCTGTTTCTTTAAACTAGAAAAATGAATTTAACATATGCTATCAAGCAATAACAACAACATAGTTATTAGAATGGAGCTTAAAGTGCAGGGACCTTTCAGCTGAACTGGAGTATCAAAGAATTATTTAACCATCAGCATATGAAATGTGTAATTACGAATCCGATATGATCTAACATCTTGCCACTTTGTTATAATTTATAACAGCTCCGTATACATGTCTGTGTGGAGATGAATCTTCGTTTGGTGCACAGGCTTTATGCGGTATTCAGTTTTTCTATTTTAATCTTACTGCATATGTTTAATATTTAATGCCACTACTAGTGTTGAGAACTGAATTTTGGGACACAATCTATTTCAGTCAGCTGCTGAGAGTCATGGGACTCTAGTTATGTGTTGGCAGTAACAGCCTGAGATGGGTATGTGAAATTCATATTATATTCTAGGTAATTGTGGTACGTCAGATAGACTTTCCAATTTGTTTAAACTATTCAGAAAAGGCACAAAAGAAAATAGTAGATGTAAAAAGTTTCTTAGGGTGTTTCCGCACAGGGGCTAATTAATCCGGGTCTACTGCACCCGGGTTTAGTAAAACCGGATCCCAGGGGAACCGGTTTCACCAAATCCGGATCCCCGGTAGATCAAGATTTAGGGGGTAGATCCGCATCTAACAGATGTGGATCCACCCCTGGCCCCATGCCTCCACACACGCGGCATAGATCCCGATTGGAGACGGGTGCTGTGCGGACGGATAGCACCCGCCTCCCATCCATGCCCCTGGGCCCTCCCCCGGCCCACCATGATTGGCTCGCCGGAGCCAAGCATGGCAAGCCGGGGGACCTCGCTGCCATGGCTCGCCCTCGCCCCAGAAGCCTCTGTAACCACACCCATTGGATGTCAGCTTCAGAAGTAGTAGTGACATTTTCAAATACCAGGAACAAAAACTTCAGGCCTTCATATTTGTCAGGATCCTTGTTTTAGTGGTGCACTTTTTGTACTGCCAAAATGTCGCATGAGATTTCCTTTCCTGCATGACATTGCACACTGTGAATGTCTGACAGAAACACCCCCTGCCTGCCCAGAAGTTGCCTAATTGCAGACTAGCTGTGGTGCATGAAATTGTGCACCGCAAGCACACTAACCTTAACCAAAGCCTTACCTGAAGTGTCCAGTGGCAACCATCTGCACCTTTTCTGGTGCAACAGGGGCCTTTGGAGCTGCTGTGCAAGCACGCTGGCAGCTCAGATGGCCCCTGCTGTGATGGCACTTTTGACGGCGCTTGTGCACATCCAGTTGCGCAGGACCCTGAATCCAAGATGGTGGCACCATGCAGAGAATCAGATGCTCAATCAAACACAGGTAAGCCTCTGATCGTGTGTGGGCTAGGCTAACATCGTCTAGCACTCGCAAGTGCAAGCACTAGTCACTACTTCTGCACCTTTCCCATCCCACGGACAGGAAAGCAAGTGCAGAAACGACCCAGGACTGGCTGTCACAGTGCAGCCATTCTTGTCCCATGCCAGTGGCATCCCATCCCTTAAGATCTGGAGGGGAGGCCCTCCTGGTTGTCCACCGCCTTCAGCAGTGAGGCATGTGGGCACCCAGGCGAGGGCCTTCTCAGTAATGGTCCCCAGGCTATGGAATAGTCTCCTCCTGGAGGTGCATCAGGGTAACACCCCTGCTTAATTTCTTTCTTCTACTTGGGTAACTCCTCAGTTGTCTGTAGCTCATGAGTTTGCTGGTCCTACCACCACTCCATCATCCACCTAACAAAAGGTATCAATATTTAACATCCCACAAGGAGAGACAGATATTTTTTAACTATCAGCTAGGTAGTTAGTAGCACTTGGAGACTAACAAAAGATGGGTTGTCTAGATGTGTCTACAAAACCTCATGCCACCAACGCTTCTCTTGTTAGTCTCCAAGTGCTACTAACTATCTTGCCAGATCTTTCGAATTAGATTAACACGGCTTTTTCTCTTGATATTGAGATTATCAGCTGTTCTGCTGAAATGCCTATTAGTGAAAGTGCTTAGCATCTTTCTGTCATACTAAAACCTCTATTTGTGACACTGAAAATAAAATAGTATCCCCCTCCCAAATAAATTGAACTTTAAGGACTTAGTGCCAAGGTGACTTTGCTAAATGTGATGAGAATGCTTCTTGATCTCAGTCTGTTAGTTATGTGAATGTATAACTAAGTTATCTTCAAAAACAAACAGCAAAATCATATCGGTTTCTTGATTTGATGCATCCTTCATGAATTATTGCCCACTTTACCATGAGCTGTTTAGCTGTTTATGAATTATCTTACTAACAATTTCCTTCTGTTTTGATAACTTTAAGAAAGCTCCCCATTCTGTCAAACAGGCTCTGTCAATAGAACTGAATAGGCAACTTAAACAATTTAATTACAGATACATAGGGTCTATAGTTTGCTTACCACTGATGTGAATGTTATTTTTGTTTGGTTCCATTGCACTGGAGCTGAATTCTGGTGATTACATAGACATATTCACACAGTTTCAACAAGATCCAAATTACTCCTAAAAGGGATGTGTTTTATGCCACTGTGTGGAATAGTGGCCCAGTGGTGTGGAGCTGTGGTCTAAAATTATGCTTCACCCCAGAGCATGGAGGAAATGCTAGACTCTGTTCCCCCTGGGAATGCATTTCAGCTCCCATAACCTGTTGAGGTAAATCAGCTTAGCAGAGTTGGCATCCAGGACATACACAGCAGATAGGCATGTGTGAAGTTCACAGCGAAGACAGAGTACTTAGTATATTCCAAATAGAAGGCTTTATTTCTTGAAGCAAACGTACAGGATATATGCTTGCATGAGTATATGGATGAATAAATGCATGTATATATGAAAATAATAAATCAGATATACGAATATGAATAATGGCATACTAATGCAATCACAACACTACATTTTACAACTAACTTTTAAAAATGGAGAATATACACATGATTATAGAGAACACATCAAACCACATGGTCACTTTGAATCATTCCTAGGGTAGAACTATTATTAGTGTCACATTGACCTAGTTCTCATAACAAAAAATCATTTCTCACAGTGTTACAATATAATTGTGTCTACACTCTTAATAGAAAGCAGAATAACAGAATTCTGTACGCCTGCTGTTGGTCAGCTTGTGGTAGCTCTGAGGGCTAGTGATTTGAACTCTGATCCTGCCAATACATTTCATGTGTGCAAATGTCTTGACATGTTCTGAAATAGGTTCTCCTAGTAAACTGGAACAGGGAGGCTTGGCTCTTTCACATGCCTCCCCATTTCATTCTGTGGGCCCCAGAAACACTGGAAGACCTGTGAAAACGGTTTACTGGTTTTCCAGAATAGGCAGCGTTTTCCATCACTGTGCAGATGGATTGGCTCAGGGAGAGAGTGAGGCCTCTTCTTCCATCTTAGCATGCTGGACTGTTTTTTAGGTAAGTGTGAAAATGACCTACATCTAGCACTGGAAGCTTACTCTTTACCTTATATGGGGCCTCATAGTCCTCTCAACTAGAGTAGTGAATGTGGCCATTTTTGTATTGTGCAGGTTATCTTGTGCTTTGCTGGCCTGAATCAGTGGGCAACCTGCACCAAGGGCCATCTGCATTGTGGATACTATTCCAGCCCAAATATGGAGCCCAAGAACAAAAGTTCTTGCTATCCATGGTGTCCCAGTCAAGCAGCAGAAGCATGGCCTCAAGCCTAGTCTTTATTGCAGCAACAAAGATAAACAATATGAAAGTTACCAGTCTAGAGTCAAAAGCCATATCTTACTGTTGCAAGTTCAGAAACAATAAAAAAAAAATCAGGGTCAGGAGCAAAAATGCAGGTCTGGAGTCAGGAAACAGAATCATGAACAAGAGTTTGCAGGCTTCAGGGAAGAATGATTTCTAGCAAGGGTCCATCCCCATGCTGAAGAAATTCCAAAATTATTCCGAGTTTGCCTCAGGAGCGTCTCCATGCAAAGCCCTAATATGGGCTACATGCGAGACAATACGTGTTAACCCCCCCCCCCCACTTAACAAGTGTACTACATCTGAAATAAGGGCTACCACGTATTGTCCTGGGGTCATACAGATGCTCCCGGGTTATTTGGGGTGGAGCTTGGCAGCCACAGTATTAGCAGACATGGTTTCGCCTCTGCTCCCTGTTCCTGCTGTGCGCACTGTGATCAGACCCTGGCAACCTGTTGACTCTTAAGCCACATAATAGTAGTAAAATTAAAAGGCTTTTGCCTCTTTCAGGATTGGTTGATTTGAAAGTGATTGAGACAAGTCAATCTGAATTGGGAGAAAATTTTGAACCAGTTGCGAGCCCACTGTCATGCTCATGTGCGCACCTCCGCTAATCTGTGGTGGCCAAGGAAGGGAATGACCTGCTTTTAATTATGCTTTTAACTAACTTTTGGTTATGCTTTTAACTATGGTGACCAAGG
>MTQE01001134.1:41685382-41716679 GCA_014337955.1 Aspidoscelis marmoratus | reverse complement strand
ATGCTTTTAACTAACTTTTGGTTATGCTTTTAACTATGGTGACCAAGGAACTGAATGATCTTTGTGTTCGTGGAGGTGCAACTGAGGTGTTTGCCTGTCATTGCTGCAGCTGTTTGTCTGTCTTAGGTGCAGCGGGCGGGATGGGTTATGGTGATGTCAACCCGGCTTCCTATCAGGGGAGAGGGTGGGTGGGGAGAAAAAGATGCGGGTTCACGCTGCGGCTTTCATGGGGACAGGCACGTATGATTTGAATCCGTGTTGCCCCAAAACACATGGGGACGCTTTCTTGCGAGTTACAACGCGGATTTTTATGACACACGTCACAAGCAAAGCAACCGGCTTCCATGGGAACACGCCCCAACAGGTTGCCTAGAGGGAAGCTGCTATTTATCACTCTGAATCAGAGACCAGGTGGCCAGTAGAGGGATCGGGTTGATAACATGGCATTTCCTGGTTTCTTCTTTCTTTGTTCAGCGAGGGAAGACCTTGCATGATTTTCCTCAGCTGCACCAGGCTGAATATCTGTTAAGCATGCCTCTTTGAGATTTGTGTCTGTCTGGACTTGAGCTTCTGACTCTCTGACCACTGTGTGATTTACAGCTGGCTCTGCTATAGTGACTGTCTTGGAGTAGACAGAGTCAGCTGCATCAGAGTCTGAGACAGCTTGTGGAGAGCACAATATGACATATAGTTGCTGGTTGGGACATTTTTGGCTGGGTGCCCAGAAACACTCTTGGTACTACTTTCCAGGTGTTCAGCAAAATGCTTCTGGGCATCTTGGTCTCAATATACTGAACCAACCACTCAGGTGTCCTCCATACAATTGGTTGATCTTGTATACCAACCTAGAAGACTGTGTGGACCACTTACAAACAGTCCACAGTTGGATCAGGTTAAATTGCTATTTTTATGCCATAGCTCATTCTGATGACTTGTCTATGGACACAGTGCTCTACAGGAGATGTGACTTCCCAGTAGTCCAGTCCATAGTGTTGATGAGGCATACCCGGGAGTGTGCTAGGTCTAATGTGTCAAAAGGAGTATACTTGACATTTAGCCTATGTAGCACTGTCCCATGAGACCTCTAGTGAAAACACACATTTTGCATCCTTCCATGAAATTTGTTAAGCTTCTAAGTACTAAGTGATAGCCAATGTAAGAAAATAATGAAAAATAGCTAGGATGCATATCAATAATGTAATATCCATGTGGAATCAAAGTTCTCTTCAGCTATGCTGTGGATGAAACATGTGGAATAATCCCTCTTCTGAAATCTAGCAGATGAAATCTCTTTCGAGTTTCCAGCATCTGCTTAAAATTTATTTGCAGCTTTCTGATGGCTAACCATTGTTGTTCTTAGCATGCTGAGTTTATTGTTTTAACTCTTTTATCATTTGATTATTGCCAACAACTCCAGGATTTGTAAGGAAATGGTATATAAATATTTTATATACCTAGAAAAATCTATAAACAATTCAATGCATCTGTCGCTAATAGAAAGCAGCTTTGCTGACCACAGTTTTATTTTTCTCTGGTCAATAAAATGTGACACTCTCTATATAATGTGGTGGTACAAGCACCACACATTTTGCAAAAACCATGTTATACAAGTAATTGCTGGCTATAGAAAGCCAGTAATTAGGGGAGGTGCTAACCAAGTGACTATACTATGCAAGAAACCATATGTACCAGTCCTGTAGAGCATCTTGCAAAAAACACACACAAAAAACCTCTTATTCTTACCTTTAGGTGAAAGTATATTTCTACAATTTCTACCTTAATTATTCATCACTAGCTAAAGTTAGATTTTACATGCAGCTAGAAGTTGTTGAAGTCGAGTAATGGCATGTCCAATTCTACTTTTTGTCCAAGGCAAATGAAACAGATTGGTTACTAATCATGCCTCTGCATGCAACCCAATACTTCCATGGGTAAATAGGGAAGCCCATTCTGAAACAGTTGGGAGTCCATGAGCACAATGTCATTAGACTGAAATGGAACCTACACCCATGTGGTCCATAACCTTTGTCAGCTGGTTTTTTTTTTCTGTAAGGTGCCCCCCCCCTTCTCAGAAGAAACATTAACAAATTGGCATTACATTTGTAGTCCTGGGATTTCATTTGCGTATTTCTTGCACTGAAACTATTGGCTTGAAATGGGCCTGTGGATTTGAAAATTAGATTGGGAAAAGATTAACAATTTGCTTGTTACTGCCAATGAATGGATGCTGAACAGATGCACTTTTTGCCTACAGTGTGCCAAGAAATGAATTTATTTTGGGTCACAATTGTCTTGTTGGGCACATTGTAACTGTTTAATATGTTATGTTTTTAGGCATTGTACAGATGTTCTCTGCTGTGTCATCTTTGTTGTGGTCATCCTGGGTTACATTGCTTTAGGAATTGTGGGTAAGTACGTACACGTATAATTGCAGCTTATCTTGTACCCTGAGGAGCAGCTATGCATTTACTTGAGGAGCAATTATGCATTTACTAAAGGTACAAAATGTTACTTGAAATCAAGTGGACATTTCTGCTAAACGCTTATTTTAACACATATCTGGGAAAACAAAATTATACCTATCTGCTCACAGTTTGATTGCTGTAATTATGTTTTGATAGAGAGGATTTAAAATGTTCAGTATATTGATAATTTTTTTTTAAAAAAAATCTAAAACAAAATAAAACAGATAAAATTGAATCATGGTTCAATAATATTGTTCTGTTGATTGTAAAAGCTATAATTATAGCAGAAGAATTTTAGCAATTATCAACTTTAAAAAAGTGAAGAAATTTTCTGTGCTAGAGTTCTATTTGTTAAAAATGTTAACCCATACGCACACACACACACACACATTCCCATGGAAAGAATGGGCAGAGCACTACAATACATACACAATCACATTTGTAGAGATTTGGATCTCCAGAAATGCAATTCAAACTGAATCCATGCAAATCAAGGCCTTTAACTGTTTCCCTCTGATGATGAAGAAGCCCTGTTACCTCTTGATACGTAAGATACTATGGATGTTTTCACGCCTTCAGTTCCCAGGGAAGTGAAGATAGATGATAGATCTGGTGTCCTTACTGGACGCTGCAACTATCCCTAACTTTGCCAGAGCTGGGATGGAGTTAGGCAGTTATTTAGACAGCACAGGGCACAAGGCAGCAGCCAATTGGCATTACCAGCTAGGGGCTTATTAGGAGGCTTTTGGGGGAGGCTGGGGGCTTTGAGATGGGTTTAACTATTTTTAATTGTTTAAATTGTTTTTATCATAGAGACTTCATTAAAACAAATTGTTCAGATTCCTTTGGCGGGTTCTGCTCCTCTTCTACTAGCACTGGATTACAGAAGGCAAAAGGGATCTGAGTGAGAGGCTGATCCTTCTCCGGCTGGCTATTGGCCTGTGTGAGAGACAGTGATGGGAACCCAAGTTTGTATCCACCTTCTGAATGAGAATCAGAAGGTTCTCCTGTTGTCCCAGGGCTGGAACAGGTTACTTGAATTTTGGCTAAGGCCATCCACATTGGGATGGCCTGTACTCTAACAGCCCTGCTCTGTGGTCCAGGATAGTACACCTAGCATGCTGGTATACCGTAACGTCAAGATCTACTTGTAAACTGGGCTGGGGTACCATTTTGGATGCCCTACTCAGTCTTCAACTTGTGATAGGAGAGGGCAGGGCCTCCTATAACCCACACTAATGTGCCCAATGAAGACCTTTAGACCCTTTTTGTCGTGGGACAGTGTCCCATGTGGAAAAGACTGTCATTACTAAGTGCTCCCCAACGCTTTGCTCAGGGGCAATACAGTTAGTTTTGCAACTATAGGGAACACATATGTGTGCTTTACATTCCAGGTGTCATAATTATAAAGAGATGCTTTTTAATTAAAGCTTTAATTATCTGCAGATGTGCCAATCAAAGCTTATGTAGAGTAAATCAAACTTCCATTTGTGGGAACAGTCACCTATTAAATACAATTTTTAAAACCTTCAGATTTAAACATAGTAGTACCTAAGTACACATCCTGACTGTTTTTATTTTAATACTGTCTTGTTTCTCTCTCTTTTTCCTTTGTGTTATTTTAAAATGAAAGATGAGATCATCTTTGGATAGACTCCAGGCACTTGCCCTGCTCAGAATGCATGAGAGTCAATAAAGTTCATATGAAGGGAAAATAGACTTTAAATCAATTCACAGTCATGAGTTGTGCCTAAAGCATCTCATGACCAAATAGGATCTGTGTATTTTTGTCATTTGGCTCTTTGGAGAGGGAAAAGGAGGTGGTAGAATATTTTTCTAGTGCTGCTAAATAAATGAGAAAGTGACATATATTGTGCTTTTTTACTTGGAAAGATTAAGTTGGGAACCTCAGTATTACCATCATGCAAGGTACAAACCAGGGTAGGTCTTGACTTTCATTGGGTTTTCCCAGACTTGATTTGGTCATGCACTGAAAGAATAACAATCTGTCCTTTGATTATATAACTATTTATGATAATGGTTTTTCTTTGTCCTTCCTTTGTCCTGGCTGTTGTCTCTTAATAATAATAATAATAAAAAGAATTTAAAATATTTTCCTTGTTGTCACTGTGGTCTATATACTGTTGGAGAAATGGTAGTAATACATTGAAATGTCAGCTTTTGTAGAATGCAGTATGCGTTGTTTATTTATAAGCTTTCTTGCTTATTATTAAGATTTTAAAAAAAGAGTCTAACAAAATGCCACAAAATGAAATAATTAAGAAGTAAAATACTGTGGCTTAAACTGAGATAGCAAAATATTGAGCACCATTTTATGGCACTGAGGCACAATGCTTTCAGCCCTTAGCTACATTTCAGGGCAGCTTTGATCCAAGGTCCCCTCCAGACTATGTTGTGCAGTTGCTGCAGGATCGCTGCACAGGGGCTTGTGGCCCACCAGACAGGTGGACCAGAAGCTTTGCAGAGATGCTGAATCGGCTTCTGGGCTGCCACACTGGCTGATTGGGAGTTTCAGTGTCCCAGCCGAAGGCTTCCCATCCGTGAGACAGGAAGCTCCATCAGCAGCAGCAGTAGTGGAGCATTCCAAGGTAAGTCCACATTTAAAAGATGCTGATAAATCAGCATCTTCTAATGCACATGTGGGGAAAATACTCTGCCGCTACTGTGGGGGATGAAAGCAGTGAAGTCTGTTTGCTACTTTCATCCCTGTCTGGAGGCACCCTAAGTTGATGCACATACTAGTTCTGCTTCTGCAAAGGCCATGAGTAGAAAATACATTAATATTTATACGCAAACCTTTATACTAATATGGATAAATTCAGGATTGTGATCTGTTACCTCCTTAAATGATTACCTACTCCTGCACCTCCTTGAGTGATTATATCTACCAACATGCAGCAGCAGTTGTAAAATCAGATCTGTTAACGTTTCACCAGAGTGCTCAGCAAAGGACTGGAAGATGACATAGACGTTGAGCAGTTCAGCCCAGTATTCCAGGTTTTCATTGAACATTGGGTCAGGTTAACAGGCAAACAGTCACCCATGCCAATTTCACCATCGGGGTGCCAGATGGAGTGTCAGTGATAATAGTTATTCTCTGTATTTTTGCTTTAAGTGAAAAATACTCACAGTATTACTGATTAAATTCAAATTATAAATGGCACAAACCATTACAGGGTCTCCTCCCCCCTTTCTCCTTTCCCTGGCCTGGGCAACGTAGGAAGGAGAGGATGTCTGCTATAACTTTGTCTCTTTTGCTTTGGGAAGCAAAAATGGGATGCTTTACATTGGAGAGACGGAGGGCACAGATCAGGGCACCAAAAGTGAATTTGAGTTTGTATTAAAACCAGTGGGAAAGGATGCCCTATATACTTATTGGTTGTCATACATGTGACATAAATCAGCATGAAATAAACACAGGCGCGAAGAACACAAGTAGACATTTTTTTTAATAGCATAAAGGTACATCTGTATTCACTTTATATGTGTGATAAGGGAGTACTGGGATTTTTAGCTGTTTTTTCCTATGTGATATCTGGAGTTGAAGTTCTTACATTTTCAAAATAATACTTTTCTTATTAAAATACTTTCAGTTGAATGTTATCTTGTTTTGCTTTTTCATTTTATATTTCTCTAATCAAACCACCAAAAAGATGCTGGAACCCAATGTTCAGCCAATTACCATGACTCTATTCTTTCTTCTGCCTTCAAGGCAAGTCATTGGTCATTGCCCGCCATTAAGTGTTCAGCCGTGCAGAGTCTTCTATGAATTCTGGAGTTTTGCACATTTGGGTTTCATTTCGTTTAGTACTGTATATTGGGTCAGCAGCAGTTCACTGCAACAAATACCTGCGACAAACTACACAGCTGTCGAAGGATAATTATGATTACAGCCTTGCTATCTACTTTTCATTAATGTTATTCAGTTGGTTCCTATTCTTTGTAGGACTGGAAAAGGAATGAGATATTTATGAAGTACTAAAACTTAAACAGTACTACACTCCTTATGTTCAGCAAAGACTTAAGCGGTATACCCTCTGTATCTGTGTGACAGATGTGATCCTCAATTAAAGGAGCTTATTTCACAGAAAACTAAGACCATTCTATTTGCTAAACAACCCTGTTGTTTTGTAAAAGAAATAAGCCTAAATTCAGAACAAAAAAAAAGAAGAAAACTCTGTTCCTTAAACTAAGCCAATTAGGGAATTCCTCAGCAACTACCTAAATTCACTATTTTACCTTACTTTGTATGGCAAAATGCAACCCTTTCAGTTGTCCTATTGTCCCGCTTCCATCAATCCACAAGCCCAGTCTCCACCTCCACCTAACAAGAGACATGTTTTTAAAGGACCTCCACCTAACCTTGGTGTTTCCATTTTCACCAGGCCCAGACTTGTGTATTACTAAGAAAGTTTTATTGTGACTATAGTGGAAAAATGGCACCTAATTGTGAAAATATGTGTTATGAGCAATAACCTTCAATTGCCTCTCAGTGCAAGTCAGAGGAGGAAAGGAACCTGCACCCAAAGGACTACAATACATTCAAAGGGGCAATGCCAATACATACAAAATCTGTTTTTTTGAAATCTGCCATGCAGATGCCTGCCAAGATGCTGAAGGCATATGTGCCATGCCAGCCTTGTGACACACCAGTACAAGGGTTTTTCACCGACTGCAGTGGTGAACATTCCCAGCCAGGTTTCTTTTTTTACAGACTGCAGTGCTGAAATCTATAGATTTTATATAAGAAGCCACTCCACTCCGTCCCCCAAATACGCACATCTAGCAAGGGTATTTTATAAACTGTGGAGCTGAACACACTGATGTCATGCAAGACTCTGACTCCTCTGTACACAGAAAGAGATGAGAGCTTTTTGTAGAGACTGTAATGCTGAAACTCACAGATGCCATACAAGAAGCCACACAAACACACGCCAGACAGGCGTTCAGTGGCAAATCTCAGTAGAAATGATAAGATTGCCCCATACCTTTGATTATTTCTGTGGAGGAAAGAGGTAGAAACCACTCTCTTCCACTTAGCTGCTTGCTTTGGAGTCATTTCTTTCAGAAAGCATGCCCAAAAAAAAAAGGATGTCTGTGGTCAACAAAATAATTGTGCATGTAGAAACATTCTGGGTACAAATAAGCATACAGCCTGTATATTAAAAACACTTTGCACTCATTGACTCATCAACTATGCCGCACATCAGTTCTCGTAGTCAAGATAGATAAATGGACATGTTTATCTCCAATAGGTAGTGTGGATTTTTTGGTCTCTCAAGGTAATCCATGCTATACACATGTACCTCCTTATGCAATTTGGGAGTAATTCTCTTTAAAGAACAACAACAATCTTTTTAGATTGATTTGAACCAGGCTTATAAATGTGCTTGTTCATATTAACCCAGCCCTTGTAGTAATGTGTTCTGAAGAGATACTAGTTATCAAAGAGAAGAAGGAGAAGAAGAAGAAGAAAAGAAGAAAGAAGAGAGAGAGTTGGCTTTTCTATCTCACTTTTCTTACCCATCCAATGGGACTCAAAGCAGCTGACAAACCTTTTCTCCCCACAGCAGACACCCTGTGAGGTAGGTAGGGCTGTGAGAGCTCAGAAGAGAGCTGTGACTCACTCAAGGTCACCCAGTTGATTTTGTGAAGGAGGGCATAATCAAACCCAGTATTCCCAGTTAAGAGTCTGGCTCCCTAACCGCTAGACCAAAGAGGGGTCCACCTCAGTGAGTCTTGATAAATATTTGATCAAATAAACAGTATAATGTACAATGCAACCTATTAAATCTAGTGATCACCTTTATCTTAGTAAATGGAAGAACTGGTATTGCCTATATCCATCATTGTTACATATACATTATGTTGCTTAAAGTAATTGTTTGCCTCCAAAAAATTTAGAAGCATTTGCACTGTTACTTCTAAGAAACAAGATCATGGCTGCAAGTGACCATGGATATGAATTGGGATCCTACTGATTTTAGTCTACCAGTATCTGCTGACGACATTCTTCTTCAACACAGTTCATGTAATATATTATTGTTTCATTATGGAAATGTTATAGACTGTCATTAATAAGAATGTATTGCGTTTCTGTATTATGTAGCATCACTGAAACATGAAAGTTACTTGCAAGGTGGGATAGAATCCTGCCAATAAGAAGATCTTGCTGGCAACAGTCATTAATTCTACATTATCTGTCCCATGCATGTGTTAAGTTTCCTGACTGACATTACAGAACCGTTTAAATCTCACATGGTAGGATTTATCCCTGCTGGAGTCTATACAGATGGGAAGAGTTGCATAAGGATGAGTACGGGTATCCTTGGCAATGTTTAAATATCTAAGCAAAATCTTCTGAAGTACGCAACAGGTTGTTACAGATACTGCTCTTGAGAAAATATACATAGAAAGATCTGCATCACCACTTCACGCTGTAGCAAGAGGGACTGCACATCACCACCTCCGAGTGCAAAATCCACTCCAGGGAGCACTCTGTTTGCAGAGCGGCAATTCCATCATCTTCTATCAATTCATCATTTTCTAACAAAACCGAACAAAGTGCCTGTTATCTGGAACCTTCTGGAATTTGTAAAGTGCATGCTGAAGGCACATCTTTTTAACCAGGCTTTCCCGATGTGCTTTTTCTTTTTTCCATCCGTTGTTTTTAAACAGTATTTTTTATGCACTGATCATTATATCTGCCCTTTGTTGGTAACTGCTTTAAGATTATTTTAAAATGGGAAGCAATTTTAAATAATAAACAAGCATGGTAGCAGATCCCAGCAGGCTCGGGAGAAAATATATGCAAGATTGAACTACCAGTCAAAAATGTCAAACTGCCCTATTCCTAAGAGCATGTGAAGTGGCACATTTGCAATTATATTTTTCTATAGATTGCTGCAGTTAAGTCTTGTTAGTAGAAGTAAGGAATAGTTTCAGTTTATGTATCTTCTGAACTATAACCACATCTAATAGCAGAAATTATATATATATACATACATATACATATACATATACATACATATATACACATATATATATACACATATGCACACACACATATATGCAACTAAACATTCCTTTTTAAAATGCTTGCCTTTTTCTTTTTTTGCTGAAGGCATTGTCTGACCATTTGTAGCCTTATAAAACCAAGTTGATATTTTCTTGTGGTGCTAAATCTAGTTATAGACTTCCAAACACTTCCAAATTCTACCAATGGAAGAAAAATGGAACTTGCTTTCATGGTTATAGGTAGAAAGTAACCTGTGAATTAATATATCTGCACCAAGTCAGTTTTTAGGACAATTTTGCACTGTCTGGTATACCAGACCAGCAAGTATGATAGGAGCTTCCCTTCTGTATGTGGATGGCATCTAAGGGATGGTCTGCCCTGCCAGGGTCTTCCTTAGACTGCACCAGCATGTGTTGGTCTGGTATACCAGACAGTGCAGAATTGCCCTTAGCTACCGAAGCACAGATAAGCTTATCATATGCTGTGCCTCACAGCCTCCAGATCACAAGGGCAGCAGCTCAGGCTGTTGTTGCTGATATGCTTCCTACTTGGCCTTGTCGTTTCATGTCTTTGCACCATAACGTCAGAGGGTTTTCCTGTCAGTGACCTTGGAGGATGACTTGGTTTTGAGTGTTTCTAAATTTAATGTCATTCCAAAATGTATAAAAGGGTGCGAGGATGTAGCAATTATAGAGGATCAAGTTCAAAGCGATTTGCATGAAGTGGACTGAAAGAAGATTTTAAGTGGCTTTTGTATAGTGCAGATCAGCACACAGAAAGAAGCTCATCAGAAGCCTAAGTGAAGGCACAGTTTGCTTTGTTTAGTTTCATTGAATACCCATGTATGGCTTTATGCCAGTAAAGCTTTTGCAATGCTTGCCTGCCCTAATTTTAATAACTATTATTTTCTGAATGCATTACCTCATCTTCTGGCTACAAGCCAGATGAGTCCTGATGGAAGTGGAGAAGGGAGGAGGAGAGAGAAATGTTTTACTTCTAGCCACTTACTTGTTCATACTTCTTTCATTTTTTTAAAAAAATACTGTTTAAGGAAAATCAATAGTCTTCAGTAGATATTGAGAGAGGTTAAAATGCTACAAGTCTGGCATTGCATTTTAATGATTAGCAAACTTTAACTCAAAGCAGACTGGCTGGATGCAGAAATGAACAATGGCTGCTGTGACAACCATGGAGCTGTCTTGACGCAACCCATGTTGCAGTGCATATTTCTGGCTAGAAGCTTTTTGCACTTCAGCCAGATGTCCAGGTCAGCATGGGGGCAGTCTGATGTGGCGCATGCCAGCGCAGAATGTGGCAGGTGGCTCCACAAGCAGCAGGGATCCATCAGACCGAGCAAGTGGTCTGATCAGGGAAGTGGAGTGTTGGGTGCTGGGGGGCAGTGTGCAACCCTGGGTGGAGGTGGGCACCCAGGAGGCCCTTGCTGGCTGCCGCTGGGCCGATTGAGGTGGAGGCAGCCCATGGGACTCCAAGACGGCCCCGGCCCAGACTAGTCCCACCCCCAAAACAGGGCTGCCAGGCAGCAGGGCCAATAGGGCCTAATGATGACACCCTGGGGCTGGATCCTGAGCTGACCAGCAGTGTGAATGCTCTCCCTGCCGGACAGCTCTGGGATGCCCAGGACACCATATCCTGGCTGTGATTAACACAGCTCTGGGACAAACTGGAACACTTCTGGGCTGAACTGGCCATCCCAGAATGCATATGGTCTGTCCTAGATCTATGCTAATCATGTTCCAGAGGCCTAAATGTGAATAGGACTCTAGACTGTGTTGGACAGTCACTAGAGTCTTTGCAATAGAGAAGGTAATAATCCATTAGTAGGTGTACCCATAGTGACTCATTGATTGCCACGGATGGATCTTTTCTTGGTGAAATTCGGGCTTATGGTCTCTGTTCTACGCTGCAGGGATGAAGGACCTATGAAGCTGGTCCTGCCTTGAAGTCCTACGGAATCTTGTGGATTCCTGCTGGCTCTGGGGGAATTTCTGTTTGACACTGCACAGGTTCCATTTTTGAGTTATGAAGTGATCAGAGCTTTTACCATGATTGCTCTCAGGTACCATGACTTTGTAAGATACCATTGTAGAGTGGGAGACTGCATGTGATGAAGCTAGAGCACAAGTGGCATAAATCCCAAAGTGAATCTGACCAAATATGGGTAAGAGCATGTCATTGTGCCTACCACGAGGCAGTGGAGAAGGTGGTTTTCTTCTCTGCCTCCATAGCATCCTCTAGTCCAGCAGAGCTGTTCCTAGTTGTTAAAGGCTGTAGTTATCATCACACTAGAAAAATCTATGCCACATTTGGAAGCATGCTGTGACAAATTTGCAGGGCAGCTTTGAGGACTACGCAATTTGCAATACAGCCTATAATATGCAATTAGGCAACATCTGTGCAGGTGTATCACCCTAACCGTTACCTATTCTAACTGACTCCTTACCTTTAGCATTCAGCTGGCGATCATCTGCACTATTTCTGGCTGAGGGGGCCATCTGAGCTGCCGCGCAAGTGCATTGGCAGCTCACGTGACCCCCTGACATGACTGTGCTTACATAAAGCATCAGCGTCACCATAGCGACGGCACTGGTGCATGTGCAGTCACGCAGGGCACTGGATCCAAGATGGTGGTGCCCTGCAGAGGAATCAGATGCATGACTGTATAAGGTGAGTGATCAATCGTGTGGGGACTAGTCAGTGTTAGTCTATAATGCACCTTTCCTGCCATGGCAAGGGAATGCAAGTGTGAAATCACCCTGGGATTTAGAGGCACTGTTTCTCTTCCAAATTCTTGGGTAGACTCCAGAGAGGGGCAGTGGGGAACAATTGCTCAGCTCTTTGGAATTCTCAGTACACTGATGAGTCTTAATGTCTGCATTATAGCGGTGGATGAAAAATGTTTGTCACCTTCACAATTCATATGAATTGCAAATGTTTGAAACTTTGCATTTGAATATTGGCTATATTCAAAGACTGGCTTTCATGTGCAAGGCTCCATTACTTCTGAATCACAGGAGGTGGTGAAAATACTTGATCGCTGCCTGAAAGCAGTAATAGGCTGGATATGGACCAGTAAATTGAAACCAATTCCACACGTAGATACTGTGTGCCACGGAGACCTGAGTCCAGGAAGTTAGAGGGCATCTGATTCTTGATGAGGTGCTTCTGGATTCATCGCTGTTGCTTGAAATTGAGGTTTCAAGTATTAGCCAGGAGTGCTTATCTTCACCTCCGGTCAGTTCACCATTCTTGGTTCTTCCTGTGTAGGAACAACTTGGCCATGGTGATAAGTGCTTTATGTGGATCTACCTTTGAAGATGGTCTGGAAGTTGGAACTTGTGCAGAATACAGCAGTTTGACTGCTGATGGGACATTCTGGCCAGACACATATCACACTGGTCTTGAAAGGTTTGCACTGACTACCTGTTTGCTGCCAAGCTGTTGATGTTAACATATAAAGTCTTAAATGGCTTGGACCCTGAATATCTGAAGGAGTGCCTTCTCCCATACAGACTTGCCTGAGTACAGATTTCACAACAAGAGGCCGTTCTTATAGCTCAGTCACCCGCAGAAGTATGAGGGGCAGTGGCACATGAGAGAGTCTTTTCTGCCTGGTGACCCCCAAGAACAGCCTACCACTGAAGATACACCAGGTAGCAATGCAGTTTAGTTTTCAATACCTATTTAAAACATTCTTATTTACCCAGACCTTTGGTGTCTAGTTACCTCTTAATGGTATCCTGCCATGGTGGGGTAGTTACATTTTAAGTGTATGTGTGTGTACTCCTTTTATTAAATATTGTAACTCACCCTGTGCCCTTAGGCAAAAGATTGGATATAAATATTTGAAATAAATAAAACAACTAACATTGATGCTTTCCCTTGTCTCTCACTCTCTTCTTGGCAGCTTGGGTACACGGTGATCCCAGAAAAGTGGCTTACCCAACTGACAGCTATGGGCAGTTCTGTGGTCAAAAAGACACACCTAATGAGTGAGTATCAAGGAAGCCAGTTGGCCTTGCTTTCAAACCAAACTGTTATGCAAAGAATATTTTTAGATTGTTTTCCATGTCTTAATTTTTTCAGCAAGTCCAAAGTTAATAGCATGAAGATAACTATGTTAGGATAAAATTTTGAAAACTCCCAGAAAGAAAGAAAAGAAAGAAAGAAAGAGGAACTGGCACACTGACCCACTGCTGACACAGATCACAGATTTCTCATTTATCAAATCTGAAGTTGGCCCTAATTCATGCCTTGAGGGAAATTAAACTTAGAGATAGATGCTAATCTTCATGATACTGCTCTTTTGAGCCCATCAGTACACAGCTATAAAATGTAAATAAGTGCTCCAATCGTTTTAACAAATATTACACCAAGTAAATATTTTAAAAGATTTGATACTTCATCACTTATAGATCAGGGGAAAGGGAAATTAAACTACAATAATGTAGAACTAATTCCAGCTTGTCTTATTGCTAACACCTCTCTAAGGAACCCGTCTGCACCTTAATCTATTTCTTAATCTATGTGTAAGACCTGAATCTGTTTTACATTCAGATTACTATTGTAGCAGCATGAAATGCAGCCTGCTAGTGCAGGAGAAAAATCAGGCTGGTGATGATTACAGAGTTGAATATTTATTCTTTTCCTGTACTATTTTACTACCAACAGCTAGCAAAAGCTTCATAAAATGAAATACTATATGCCAGGATATACTGTAGCTATGCCAGCGAGTGAAGTCACCTCCAGTATTTCTGTGATCGGAGTTTAGATCCAGTGGATCCTATCACATAGGCCACATCCATACAACTTAAAAATGCCACCTTTTCTTCATTGTCCGGGCTCAGCAAGTGGCCCTACCTTTTATTGGCCTGCCAAAAGTGCCTGAAAAACTGACCTCAGAGTCACCCAAGCCACAGACTGGGCCAAATGTCTGTGAAATTGGATCACCGACCTAATTGCCCCGTCCTCCACCATTGAAGTGATGAAAGAGCAAGAAAGCAAGTTAAATGACTGCTTTCCACCTGTGGCATTTTTGCATCGCACCAAAAATGGACAATTTCTGAACCCTTCAAAAAGGCCCCTTCTGCAGCTGGACAGGTTTCTGAAACCGCAATCTCCTGCAAAGGAGTAAACCATTTGATCAGAGTGGTTGCCATCTTTGCAGCAGATTCTGCATATCCTGCTCCTCAAACTGAAATTGGGGCCATCAGGATGCTGCCTAAGTTTATCTCACTCTAGGAACATTCTGCACAAGTCATCTTTATTATTATTATTATAGCAATCAATCCATAGTTTACGGTTAAAACTACCTGAAATAAGTAAAATACAGGTATGCAAAAGTGCCTGGAGCAGCTCTGGTTAGGGTATGGAAGCTCCTTTAGACCACACCAGCATGCTGAAACAAGGATATTAGTATGTTTGCTAGGGACATCCACAAATATTTGTTACATTCAGAATTTGCACTAATCGTTCAAATTGAGACATTTGAATCAAATGTTTACATTCAAAGATTGACATTTGAATGTGAATCAAATGCTTCTATCTATTCGTATAAAGTCTTGTTACATTTGTGAACCTGGGGAAACAGGAAAGCAGCTGCCCGGTCACATCTGTAGTGGACCCAAAGCAGATTCAAAGAGGATTTGAAATATATTCAGAGCAGATGCATAGGGGATCTGTAGGTGCGACCGGCAGCAGGGATTCTAATTGGATTCAAATTGCATTTGAAGAACATTCATATTGAATTCAAATTCTACCACATTCAAAGAGGCTTTATTCAAATGAATGTGAATTTTCTCATATTCAGTTTGAATATGAAAAAAAGATTCGTGCACATCTCCAATATTTCCTGGTCCTCTATACCAACCAGTGCATAAGAGTTGAAGTAATACTGAAAAACCATATTGTCTAAGGTAAGGCATACCTAAACATTGTACAGTATACATGTTTTGTGTTGCCTCTTTATATAATAAGTGTAAATTACACTTTTGGACTTTGGCCCTTGTTTCAGAGCTTTCTGCAGCCAAGTGTTTCTTGTGACTTGTATGTTGTCATTCTTCCTCACGTGGTATTTAAATTGCGAGTTGGTATGGATGAATGTAAAAATGGTCCCTTCTATTTCCAACTTTTCAAAAGGTCACTGCTGCATCTAATAAAGGCTTTATGGACTTGCACAAGAGTATCAGAAATGAATAAGCCCACTCAGATGCCATTTCTAGTCAGTGTTTTTGTTACAGCCCATTCCTGAGCTGTTCATGGTGAATTCCTGGGATTTTTTCCATAGTTGTCTGAGGCAACAAAATTCTTGATTGATTTTTAGTGCCATCTTGTGATTCATATAAAAAATACCAGTTTAACAGTACAGTGTTTCAAATAAACAACTATTTATCCTCCCTTATCTGCAACAAATTAGCTCCTGAAAGGGAACTTGACAGCAAAAATCCATGTAACAAAAGGAGTTATTCAATTTATGCTTTGAAAAATGTTCTATGCCGTCTGTTCCAGATTCACCCAGAAATATCCCTAAATACCTAATGCCTTAAGGAAACACTTGTATGATATAAAAGAATAACACATGATATTATACCTGAAAAAATAATTAAAGGTTAAGGTTAAAATATTAGGCCAAATACTTTCTAGTTCTCTTTATCAAAGTCAAAAGTTCCTGTTATAATGCTATATGTAGTTAGGTGTTTTTCCACTGTCACTAGAAGTACCCATTAAGTACCCATTAATGGGTACAAAAATGCCATTTCGTACCCATTAATGGGTACTTAATGGGTACTTTTAGTGACAGTGGAAAAAGACCTGGTGATTCAGAAAAGAGGAACAGGATCTGAAAATTTTCCTTTATATAACAAAATGGGTAATAATAGACACAAACCTTATAAGTGAAAATCTGTATGTTGAAAACATAAGAAAATGAGAGGAGCCCTGCTGGATTAGGCCATAGCTCATCTAATCCAGCATCCTGTCTTACACAATGGCCCACCAACTGCTTCTGTGTATATTTCTCAAGCAGAAGACAAAGGCAAAACTTTTACCTGCTTTCAACTTCCTGCAGATGGCCTTTAGAGGCATCCTGCCTGTCTCTTCAACCTAGAGATGATACCTAGTCATCACTTATGGTTTTGTTATTTGTTCTGAGGTTATAATAGGATGGGATATAAACAAAACAAACAGATAAATAAAAGGCCTAGATAACCTTATTCAGTAAATTTCTTATTATAATCTTCTGCTTCGTCCCTGTAAAGTCCCTCCTCTCCTTGGTGGATTCAACATTCAGAATCAGAAGATTGCAATAATTTTATTGTGTCTCAGAATCTGGAGCAAAGTCACAAATCTTGTGGCAAAAATGGACTTTTGCTCTTGATGTCTGCTGTACCTGGCTTCCTTCAGCTTCTGCTGTCTGTAAAGCCCTCTGCCTTATTCACTTTCTTGGCATTCTGCTGTTCCACAAGCTTCTGGTGGATCTGCACTCACTTTTCTCTCTTCCAGACAAAGGCTAACAGTTCACAGATTAGCTCATATCATTACTTTCTCACTTTGTCATGGGTTTTCTTGTTCTCCTTTTCCACTGTTCACTTATTCCAGCAGATAGAGGCATGCTGCAGGTTGTATTCCTATCAAGTACAGGAGCAGTGCACCACCCAATTTCAAGGAAAGATAACAGGAGAAATGGAAATGTCAACGTTTATAGGACAAAGGAGGTCACAGTACTAAGCCATTTAAGGATAATTATATCTTAACTGTGGTCTTAGAAGTTTTAATTGTCCATGAACCTCTGTATTGGGCCTTATGCCAGGATATATCCCAGAATAGGGGCCTGCCTTCTGCATATTAGTGCAGACTATGGCAGGCCATGGTTGAGAGGGTGCCAAGACTTTGTTGCCTTTCCATCCTCTCTACACACCATCTTTCATCTTCTTCAGAAGTCATTAAAGATAAAATAGGCTTCAGCCTATCATTTGTATTGAATTTGGCAGTGAGTGTAGATGCATGTGGAGGATGAAAGGAGATTAGCATATGTCCAAGACTGAGTCATTGTTCATTCATCAGCCACAAGCTTGATGCTTATAGCAGAATTACGCTAAATGAATTTGACCTTTAATATCAAGTTAATGTAATATATTTTAAAGTTAATATAAGTGTAAATGACTTAATGCCACTCTGGTCTACTTCATAACGAAATATTCTTCCTGGAATAAGACCTCAGATTCTGTTACGTTTTCCTTTATTTTTCAGATATCTTTAAATGAAAAATGCATTTATGAATTATATTATTCTTATATATTCTCATAGAAACATACATTATACATTTTCATACAAAATGTAAATTTGTGCTGTTATTTTTATACTTTTGCAGGAACAAGACCATTTTGTTTTATTTTAACATTTTAAAATGTGCCAGCCCTATAGTGCTAATAAACCTACAGTGCCCTACAACACAGGTATGTAAACAGCAATCAGACTACATAGAGCAGATCTACTCAGAAAATAAATATTTATGTAACTGTTGTTTTCTTCCTCTGTAGCAGAAAGTAGGAAGAACTAATGCTGCAAATTCTCTCTGTGTGTGTGTGTGTGTGTGCGCGCGCTGAAAGAGAATGGCGAATTATATAGGAAAACCAAAGAAAATAAACAATGATGTGAATGTTCAGTTCTGAATGCATATTTTAGAGAATATTTTATATAAAGGAAAGGAGGTGGAAATTAAGTACAGATTTTATCTCCTGTGACAGTCAGTGATCTTGCTGTTTGTAAACCAGTGCTGTATTATTAAACATCTTGGCAAAAATTAATTCTAGTTAATTCCAAGGAGTTCTCCCCTTTCTTTCCAATACAACAAATATTTTGAAGAAGTAAAATTAATTTTACAGCCATCAATTGTTCAGCCAGGCATTCAGAATATACATGTTTTCTGACTGTGTTGTTTATTTTGAGCTGTAACAGTATGATGCAGAACTGCAAGATGCAGCAGAAATCTATTCAAAGCCATTGCTGGAAGCCATGGCCTCCAAAAGGAGGGCAAAGCAAGTGGCTAAGAGGCCCAGACACTTTCTATATACAAGCCCTTTTTTGGACGGTAGCCTCTAAGAGGTGACCATTGTATTATCAGCTAGCAGAAGATCATTCTGACCGTTTCTGCTTTTAGCATTATTCTGGAATATATTCCGGAATAAGACCCTGCTATCCTCATACTAATGAGAACTATGGCAGGTCCTGTGCTATCATGCCTTGACCACACTGGATGCTTTGGTTCAGCAGTAATATCTGTATTCCGAACTACAAAGGGAGTACAGACAGCAATCCTTATCGTCTGGAATATCCTAGGGACTCTTTTATTCCACAGCTGCCATGTTGGCAGCAGGTGGGGCTGTCAAACACAGGAAATGGCATCATGAGTCATTTCTTGTGTTTGACTATGGACAGGATACCAAGGATATTACAGGTCTTCTCGAGTAGAGTAACAGTGCAGCAGTGGCAGTGAGACAGTGGGGACAAAACCAGTTACAAGAGCAGAGAGTGGTAGGAAACTCTTTTCAAGCTGTATCTATTGCTGTGGTCTTCAGGTGCTCTAACAAACCCTTATAGTGACTTGACAGCTGCATGAGTGCGGATCTGTATAGACATTTCACTCATCCAATGCAACCAGTGTGACATTATTGTGCTGGTCCATGCAGACCCTGCACACTAATTGTATATTCATGGTACCATGAAGTCATTGTGTGGATCTTTAACCACACACAGTCTCAGAATAATGCAAAACTCATTTCTGTTTAACTGAGCTGTTGCAAGAGAATTGTGAACCAGTTTGGTCTAGTGCTTATCTGGGAATACCGGGTTTGATTCCGCACTCCTCGACGAAGCCAGCTGAGTGACCTTGAGCTAGTCACAGATCTCTTCCGAGCTCTCACAGCCCCACCCACCTCACAGGGTGTCTGTTGTGGGGAGGAGAACAGAAAGCTTTGTCAGCCACTTTGAGCCCCTTGAATGTGTGAGAAAAGTGGGGTAGAAAAGCTAACTCTTCTTCAAAGAAGCCTTAACTTCTACAAATACTTCAGGTGGTGGAGGGGAGGGGGGGGAAATTAAATGCGCTTTTTACAATGGGCAAAAATTGTTGAAGAGATCCAGCAGCTGGATACAATTTCAAATTACTTTTGCTCAGATCATTTCAAAAGCATTTATGTCTTCAAAAGAAGCTGGAAAGACAACTGTGTCTTCTTAAGCGCTGAACTAGGCACTGTGATAAAATGAACTGCTCCTAGATATGGCTTTAAGAGGAAAAAAGGTCTATTTAGTTTAATTCCTCATCTTCAGTGCTGTTTTGATCAATGTGTATTTTCTTACCTTACAGCTTTGTGTCTCGAAGTGCCCAGATAGATTTGCAACCTACATAGACATGCAATCTTCCTACAGATATAACAAAAGTTATTGGGAATACTACAGGCAGTTCTGCAAGCCTGGCTTTACTAAGCCATGGAAGGTGAGTATTAAAACACCCCACAATCTTTGGGTTGCTCCTTTGTCTCTATAAATAAACACATTTATATCTGCTTCAGGTACTTTCAGCTCCATCTTGACAAAGCCCATCTTAAGCCTCTATCTTAGCAAAGCCTGTCTTAACGCTCCATCTTAACAAAGCCCATTGTTGGATTAGATGGAGCCAAAATCCATCTTTTTTAAGAATATATATTTTATTGAGCCAAAATCCATTTAATTAGGGAGAGAAAGTTGATCCAGATGTTCACCCTGTGTACCACCAGGCGAAGAGTTGGCATGGGAACAAGGTGATGCTGGTGCGAACTCTTACAAAAGGAGTGACCTCACAGTAGTTTAAGTGAAAGGTTGCATTTAATAGGTAGCCCTGTGGATGCCCACCCCTTGGCCAACACTAGGCTTATCATTTTGACCCATTTGGATTCAGCCTGACTCATTTCTGAAACAAACTGGGTCTAAAATTCCAACATAGCCAAGAGTGAGTGATGGATTTGTTTATAACTGTATACTTTATGCTTATTCTGATTATTTTTCTTTTTCTGTCTTTTTAAAAAACTTTAACCTTAGACCTTTTGTAATGAGGAAATAAAAGGTTAGTGGCTATTTAGTAAATTACTAAAAATAGAAGAAAACCTTCTAAAATTAGCAAGTGGGGGCACATTTTAATGCAAAGAGCTTGTATATATGTACATGCATGAGTGTCCTAGAAAAAATTACAATACTGAAAATAAAGATTTACTACTTTATGGAATGGACTATTGCCAAGCCACCCAGGAAAATTTCAGCATTCCTGATCAGCCACATTAAATGTCCTTCCTTTGAATCCATCAGTGCTCAATTTATTGAGCATATCAACTTAGAAGTTATTTTTGGAATAATTTTGCAAGCCTAGGATGTTCCAAATAATTCATTCTCTGAATTCATTTACACATCTTTTTATTTGGATGATCAGCAGGAATGAATTGCCATCATCAGAATGAATTCCTGAAATCATTCATTTAATTATAAAAAAGCCCAGCTTTCATTTTTTTTTAATTTTAGCACACTTTAAGTTCTTGTCCTCATGGAAAATGCCTTACTGAGTTCTGATTGTAGCCCTAATTAAGTTAGTTGTGATAAAAGTTAATTTTGTTCCATCTGAGGTAAGGATGAAGCTATCTGCTGAAATATTTGCTGTTCAAAAACACTCTGATGCCTACTGGAAAAACCATAATTAATAATACTTTTCTGAAGAGAATTTCTAAATTATTTTTTCCTGGTTCCAGTCTGTGGCCCAAGTTATGCGTGATGAAGATTGTCCTGCCATGCTCATTCCAAGCCGGCCTTGTGAGTATCTGACCATTTATAGCATGTAGGTTTATTTTATCTCATCCTTCAGCCAAAGTCCCAGGACAGATCACAACAGAACAGTATAAAATATACCGGGAGATGCCTGGAGAAAAATAGTTTGGGCAGCAGCTTTCAGCATATGGAAAGCGTACAAGATTTGTATCATTGGATACATACTGAATATTCGTACGAATTTGGATTTTCAAATATACTATTTGTTACAAATCGAATGTCGAAAATTGCATTCCTGCACTTCTAGTGTGTGGTGAATATTTTAGATACAGATTTTCCAGGGCTAGCCCTCACTGATTTGTGGCATATTTTGAGACTGATTTGGTACAGTATCAATTCTAATACAGAAGCTATGAAAAGTCAGAGCCAGAAACAAAGCTCCTTTTGAAACGCTTTAACACCTGAGATTTTTCTTGTTCTTCAGTTAGTTTACATTTTCGGCATATGATATGCTTTCATCTACTTAAATGTCACCACACTCTCTTTCAGTTAGAATTGAATAATAATGTTGGAAGGAACAACCTAGTCAGTGTTTTACAATTGCTGTTGGGCTAAACTTCCCACCATGCCTAGTGAACATGATCAGTGATCAAGAATGATGATAATAGTAGTTGTAGTCCAGTAACATCTAGAGGAACCTTGGAGCCTTTTAACACTTACCTGACTGGTATGGTATAATAATATCATACAGGTCAGATAAGGTGGCAATTCATACTTTGAGTGTTGGAAAAGCCCCATACCAGACTAGCAACCCGTAAAGTGCAAATAGCTAGGGTAGCCAGACCATGGGAGCATCAAGCATGCACTCAAACATTGCCATGGTGATCTGGACACTGCAGGCAACTGCACATCAGCAGTCACACTGGCACACCCACTTGCCACACTGTACCCAAAAGAGGGTGCAGACACTGCTGTCAGGAGACCGCTAGCCTCTTCTGGTAAAACTGTGGTCTGCTTTTTAGCAGTCCATAGCTGGGTTGCTCCAGGGAGGAATTATCACACTCCAGGGCAGCGATAGAGTACAAATGGGCCTGACCAGGTAGTGGATGGAACCACTCCACTTTGTAAGTGCAAATAGGCCTTTGGTTGGGAAACACTGATCTAGGCTACTGAGTCAAAACAAGAGTATCTTCAACAGAGGGCTGTGGATCTTTTTAAGACACCCAATGAAGAGAAGGTCAGAGAGAAAAAGACCAATTTTATATTCCAGGGTAAGATGCAGTCATACAGCATATGACCAGTGTAGGCAAAAAGTAAGATCCATAGTTCTCGCCACGCTGTAAAATTGTGTTTAAGTAATGTTGCCAGAATTTCTTCTAAAGGAAGTGTGCATTTATTTAATTTCACACTCTGTCTTAAACAGTCTCAGGGTAGATTACATACACAATAAAAGAGAAATAGAATTAAAATATGAGGATAAACACAGATAAACTGCAAAACAGATACAATATAAAATGAATCTTATGCTTTCTGAAAGAATAAACACACACAAAAGAAAAGGTCTTAGTATCAAATTAAGCATACTGTAAAATGCTTCTTTATATTTAACATGCAGATTTTTAATCATGAAAAATTCAGAGAACATCCCAGTCAGGAAGTAATAGAAACCTTATTGAATGTCTCTCACAATTGATCAGGGACAAGATGTAGTCTAGTATACTACATATGATATTTAATCGATAACTCAGTGCCCATTCTGATAATTATTAGAATTGAAGAGGGACAGGGAAAAGTTAATCCAACTTGCTGCAGTCTGTTTTTAAGCTGCTGGGTTTTTTTTAGGTCTCAAGCTGGGAATAGTTAAATTGCTCTTCCAGACTTATTGAGATGGACATGATTATTTATCCTACCTCACTAGTGCTTTCTGCATGTTAAAAAAAACTCCATATAGTAATTCTAATTTCTAAGAGAGAGTACCTGTTGAAAATCTGAGGCCGCTGCTTGAAGCAGACTTCCAGAAACCAAATTCCTCCAAAGAACAGTAAGGCTGCATCCCCATAGATGCTGTTTAGTGAGGAATGGGCATGCATGGGACCGGGGGTGGATCCAAGATCGATCCCAGCCTGCCCCCATGCCATTCCCAGTGACGCGGGCTGGGTGCAGGTTGGGTGCGGATGCACCTGTCCCCATATAAACCGCGCCAAACCCTAGCACGGGGGAGCAGTGCCTTGGCAATCGGAAAACGAGGGTTGAAAATTTTTGGAATTGGAACAGAAATTAAGCCGTTATCCTGCCTGCCTTGGTGATTAGGATTTTTCCACTCCCAAAAAATGTCAGCGGCTTCAATCTCCAATGCACAGGGCAGGCAAGCACACCCCACCTCCAAACGACGTGAGCACCAATCTCCTTCCCCGAATGTCCTGGGACTGTCCCCATGCGCAATCTCAGCTTGCTAACCAATGTGTACCGGGACCCCCAACCATGCTCAGACCAGGTACCAGATTTGGTCCTGGTCTGGCACGGTTTGGGGTGATTTGGTCTGCAGAAAGTGGAGCAAATAGAAAACGCATGGGGAAACCCCATGCTGAGCCCAGTTTCGGTACCAGACCAAACGTGGATGGGGACGTGCCCTAATAGTGGTAGAATGCACACAAGAGCCCACAGGCTGGCCAAGGACAGTAGAGCCTCGCCTTTGATGTCTCAAACCATTTATGTTCCACAAAAGAGTCCATCAGCATCAGCCCTACTGCCTTTCCTTCTGATTCAACTATACTGGTCTTCACTAGTGCTAGTTATGATTATATTAAAGAAAATCCTGTATCCACTAGTAATTGGATGTTAATCTAAGTACAAATATTGCTTCAAACATGCCTTTCTTGTAGATCTTCTTTTCTATGATGACACAGTTGCTGAAATAAAAGTGGCCATATGGCAGTTTTTAAAAAATCAGTCTTAAAAAGAAGACTGCACAGATGCAAGTCTGTCTGGGATCCTTAAATTTGTAGGATGAAATTAGAAATGTGAAGTGTGAAACGTAATTGTAGTAAAAACCAACCTCATTGAAGACCATGTTTTTGTTTCAATACTGTAGTTCTTAAGAGATGTTTTCCTGATTTCTCCACTAAAAACGGTGTTCTGTCCGTGGCCAATCAAACTACTTTTAAAGATGGAAGAGGAAAAACAAGGAACGTAACTGATCTCAGGGAAGCTGCAAAGTATGGACTGTGTGTGTCTGTGTACATTTGTTTGCTTGTATCACTTTTTCTGATCTGTTTGTCACGCAATAATTCGCACAGTAATGCATTTACAGAGATTTTTCATAGCACTGTTCACATAGCTCATTTCTAGATTAAATAAGAAATAAATTGGCATGTTCCTATTTTATAGTATTTGCATCATGGTCTTATTACCCAATACTTTCTTAACACAGAAAGAGGAAAGGAAAAGTAGGTGTTTCTCACTTGTTCTGTTATTTCTAAATATTCACAGCTGTTGACCACATCAAACTGAGGGCTTTAGTTGTATAGCCAAACAATGTGTGTAGCATATGCTCAACCTTAGGCTTTTTCACACAGTGGGCTAGCATAGTCTATGAAGGGGTTCAAGGTCTCCCTTCAGATATTGGTACATAGTAGGAGAAGTCTTCCCCCACTTAGAACACTTGGCAGTGTATGAAGCACAAGGGCAGAATAGGATGCCAGAATGACATCCTATCCTGTCTTAGATGTAGACTTTGACAGTGAGGTCTACTGATGTCCTGGTGGGTCAATGGAGGATTGTTTTTGTTTGCGCTCCAGAAGTGGAACTGAAAAGGGCCTTTCTGGAAACTCTGAAGGCCAGGAATGAAAGGTTCCCAGCCTTTGGAAGCTGAATGCTGGCTCTGAAGGCTGGGCCCAGGCTTCAGAGCTGGGGCTGGAATGGCACATGCTATGCAAAATGCGGAGAACTTTATCCTGCTCCACTAGCAACTTGTCCCAGCATAAGGCATGTTGCTTATCATGGAACAGAGTTTCTCATTCTGTTCTGGGATAAGGAGGAGGGGAGTGCAGAAATTACCCTAATATTGTATAGTAATTTAAAATACAAAAGTTTTTAAAGCTAGCAATAATTTGTTTAAAAATAAGAATTTTAAACCTTTTTGCTTTTGTCATCTGGAAATTGTTCTTGCCAAGACTTTGCTCCTAAGTTCAGTTTTATATTGAAGGATCTTTGGCTGTTAATACTGACGTTCTATGGAGTTTGATGTTACAAATAAGAAGAAATTAACAGCTCAATGAATTCTGTAGAAATTAAGGCTCAGTGACTGTACATTATATCCCTAAAGTAGCCATATAATTTACTTTTTTCCTATTTTGATGGTGGTTTGGGGACCCAGACTCCCACCTTTGAACAAGTGAACTCTGTGTTCTATTTTGCTAGTGAAAAAGTGGTACAAATATAGCCATGACTAGAAGACTTATTTATGATGCACTCTCTATCTCCCTGTCCCTATGAACTCTTAAGTTGCTACATTTAGCTAAGTTATCCTTTCCGTATAGTCTAAACTTCTCACACTTTCCTTTTTAAGTGGCATTAATAATGTTCTTGATGCAAGATCAGTTGGAATGAAAATTTTTGAAGACTACGCCAGTTCATGGTATTGGATTTTAATGTAAGTCCTTGATCTCATAGTATTTATGACCATGAAATTTTGATTGCATGGGCATTACAGACATTCCTTATTGCAATTCTTGCATATCTTCAGACTCCTCCTGGCTTAAGAGGACCAAGAGGGTAAACATTGTCACTTCACATCCAATCTGAAGTTGTCACAGTAGGCTTGAAACTGGGTGTTGCCATGTGATGACATTAGCATAACATGACATAAAAATATTGAGCCCTGCCTCTACAAGGTAGCTGATGTGTGCCCAGGGGCTAGGAAGGGTATGTTAACATTTGAATACCAACACTGTGTGAAGTGTGTGTGGCTGTTCTGAGCAATTCCAAACAGTATTTTGCACACTCCTACATTCTACTGCAGTGTTACAATAACACCTCAAGGCTAATCATGTGTGTAAGGGTTATCACAGTTATGGGAATTTTAAAGCTAAGCTTTGAGTTTGTAATTGGAGAACTGGAATTGATGAAGGATGGGGAAAAGAGGCCACAGGATCAAATGTTTCCAGTTCTGAGAGCTAACTCGGCTTATTTTAAAACTGGTAAGATGGATAGTGTTCCTAACAGAATCGACTGGAAGGTTGTTACCATGTATCAAGGAAGATGAAATGTGAACTGAGAGAGTGGAAAAAGAAATAGGAAATTTAGAACACCAGCAGGGAAGCCAAATGTTTAGGTGTGTCAAAAGCGAGAGTGGATCTTCAAGGAAGCCATTTCCTTGCTTTAGCAGCAGGGGGCAATGATGTGAACTAGTTTGTCAAGTTGGGACCCTCACTCTCCCGAGTACTGACCTGAGAGTATAGCTGCAGGGAAAGTATAGTATTCCCTCTGGGCTACTACACTTGTGATGATATTGGCGCTTGTCACACTCACTTCTGGGTGTTTGACCTCCCAGTAATTTTGGTGGGTCCTTCCTGATTATGGCAGAAAGTGGTTCAGTTTAGCTGGTGTTCCTTGCTGCTTTGGGTAAACACTTAGGCTCATACACACATATGCACAGACTCACAGAGGAGAATCAGGGGCCCTTTTATTGTGTTACGTTCCTCACTGTTGCCTATGTAAGAGTGAAGGGGAGTGAAGAGGGACCAGGGAAAGCTGCATAACTGTTTCTCTCTTCAGGAGTCAGGATAAAAGATCCACTATCCTTAAATGTCCAGAGGGAATCAATCCTGAATATTCTTGATCTTACTAATGCAGACTCAGAGCACAGACCTGGTATTGTTTCTTAATGCAAGCCAATGTGTTTATGCAAAGCAAAAATAACAGATTGGGCCAGTCGTGGACAACAATGAAGTAAATAGTCTCTGTCCTTCCTGCTTTTACCTCCATTTCCTTCTTTCCCTCTTGGGCCGCTGATCATATGACCATCTGTTTTTGGCACAAAAAACAGATAATACGTCAGGCATAAAAATGATGTTTTACCAATGTTAAACTCTCACGGTGAAAAACTTGAATTCTGACCTGGTTTCTAACTGTGGCAGTGAAAGCTAAAATGATACCCCTTCCCTGGGTTGTTTTTACTATCCAGGAAATTTGCACTTCCCATCTAGGAGATGGGAATGGTGAACGTCTCCTGACGTGTTCTAGCATTCACATGTGCAAATACTAGTAAATGCCAACTCACTCCACCACACATCTGGACACTTACCTGAGTGCAGACCCGTGGTCTGGGTGCTGCCATCTTAGGTCCCAATGCTGACGTCACTGCACATGCACCATTGCCATTGCTAGAACAACAGTAATGGGCCACGCACGTGACGTGACACCAGCACGTCACTTGACACATCAGCAAGCTTGCGCAGTTGGTCATGTCCGCATGCCCCTCTGTGTACCATAGAGGTGCGGATGGGGGCACCTTTGGTTGGTGCTGGACAGGGTAAGTCTATGTGTGGAGCACGATTTCGTGCTCCACATGTGGTTTGTGTCCAGTACACTCCTGCACAGAAGGGGCCATTTCTGAGTTAGAAAGGTCCCCTTCTAGTGCAGATGCTCTGTCCGGAAGCATGCTGCACACAAAGTATCGGGCCAAGTGCAGAAAGGCCCCATCATATATTAGCTGTGGTTGGGAAAATCAGAAATGATAGGTGTTGAAGAGAAATCACATTGTTTACTCTAAAACCAGCTTAAGTAACAAATTAAACATTTTCAGCAAATTGTAGTTAGCGGTGGTTATTCTTCCATCAGCCGCAACTTGTACAGTGGGGAAAGGAGAAGCAATCCAACTAATTTTTGATGGTGTCAATCCACACTTTGGTCTTCTATGCATGAGTCAATGCACTATGCATGAAGTTCCCCCTGGCTGAAAAGTTGTGAGAATGGGCACATAAAAACACTGGGCATGGAAGCAGGTTATTGGCTGATTTATCCATACTGTTTTGTCTTTCTTCCCCTCCAGAGGTCTGTTCATTGCAATGGTTGTCAGCTTGCTCTTCCTTATTCTTTTGAGATTCATAGCAGGCGTTCTCTTCTGGATTTTCATCTTTGGTGTCATTGGAATTATAGGATATGGTAAGTCCCAGATATTTCCTTTTTACGCAGACCTACACATCCTGAATTTGCTACCTAAAACCTATGTGTATGGAAAAATTATTCTTGCCCAAAGGGTTGTGGTTAATTAAGAATTCCATATCTTTACTTCATCCCTGTTAGTCCTTTAAGTGTTGAGCCATTTAATCGACCAGTTAAACTTAAGGAAAAGCCCTCCAAATTAATTTAAGGACACTGGTAGTAAGCAGTTGCGAATCCTGGGAAACCAGTCTTACTTAGGTCCTACTTCTTGGTCATTCCCGTTTATGGAGTTAAATGTCTGCTTATGGCATTCTAAGGCATAGCTGGGGAGAACCCTCAGCAGAGGTATTCTTGCACTCCCCTTCCCATCCGTTGGACAAGAAAGGAGCGCAATGACCCATCATTGACTAGCGCCCGCACTTGAGTGCTAGTCAACGTTACTTGCTCCCTCCCCCAAGGCTAGGGTACTCACCTTATTTGATCCCGAGGCCCAGTCCTCTTCTGGGAGCTGCCATTTCGGCAGTGCTGCCTCCACAATTGTGCATGCATCAGCACCTTCAACTTGATGACGCTGATGCTCTGCACAGGCACAGTCGCGTCTACGGTTGTCCGAGGCGCCAGTGTGCCTTCACAGCACTTCAAACAATCCCAGAGCTCTGGTAAGAGCAAATGGTCACCCTGCTGGACACTTCAGGTAAGTAATTAGGTAATGTTGGTTAATTGTGCTCCACCCCTAATCAATGATTAGTGCACTTCATGAGAGGGTGGGCACACTTGTAGGCTGTAGCAGCCTATTCAACGTGCATATGCTCTTCCCCAGAGGTGCACTAATTATTCACTAGAGGCCGCAGTGTGAAAAGGCCTCAGGACTGTGACATAGGCCATCCCACACTGGAATCGGTTGCCTTCACACTGAGATGGCCTGTCCCATCCCAGACCCACTGCTCCCTCTCAAATCTGGGCCATCCTCAGAGCTGGCACTGGAACCTCCAAAAGCCAGGAACTAAAATTCTTGACCTTCAGAGTTCCCACGGAGGACATTTCAGTGGCCACTCCTTGTATCCTAAAACAAGAGGTTCTGTGCCCTCTGTTCACAGCCTAGTATTTTGGACCAGACCCAGTAACCTGCTGGTAGACTGGATCATCATGTTGACCAGTGAAGTGGGGTAGGGTGCCAATTTGGCACACTGTCCTACCTTGAGCTCCATCCTGTGAAGATGCAATATGCTTAGATGGGGCGGGGCTTCTGTCTCTGTGTTAGCTTGCACAATAGGGTCCTCAGCCCCCTTTAACACAAGATAACATCCCATGTGAAAATGATGATATTTTCTGGACGCTTCGGCTAAAAAGGAACAACAACCCAAGGCTTCTTGACTATAGAATTCTGCAAACATATAGATTTATACAGTGGTAGAGTTGTCATTTTTCTATTTTGAGTTACTAAAATCTGAACTATTTTATTTGCATTTTTATACCACCGTCTACTGGAAGGTCTCTAAAATACCTAGTGTGTTTATCACTACAAATTTCAGAAAGGCTTAGGGTTTCTTCACACATGATAAGGGATTTTGTTTTGTTTTTTAAGGAAAAAAATACAAAGACAATTTTTAGTGTACAGTTAAACCCCCCCTCCCCCAGAAATTAGATCATTTGTTTTTCCTGGATCTGATTGTTGGTCCTGCATAAAACAAAAGAAACAGATACACGTATGAAAACCTTGAAGGATTTGTTAACACATAGTTCATTTACTTTGGTAGGTATACCTGATCTCTGTGTTAACACTTTAGTTGCTGTTTGCAAAGATGACTGACATATAATGTGTGCGCAGGGACCTTGTGCAGTGATGAGAAATTAACTAAAAAATGTTTCAGAATATAGTTCTTTAAAGTGAACTATAAAATTTAAATTGAATTTGCAATAACTATCTTGTGCATAGTTAAATGCTAATTACTTCTCCATTAAAAAAAATATGGTCGTTAATAATGAGGTTGTCACTGAAAAAATTTACAGAACTAATCGGAAGCAGAGAAACTGCTAGTTGTTGCAAGCTTATTTTATAAATTGAAGGAGTGCAGAAGATATGTGCCACATCATCTGGTGTATCATGAGCAGAGAATACATGGTGCTTGCTTTGGCAGCACATATACTAAACTTGGAATGATACAGAGAAGATTAGCATGGCCCCTGCATATGGATGACACACAAATTCGCAAAGTGTTCCATATTTTTATATAAATAAATAAAAGAGAATACATGGATCAGAACACGTTTTTGTAGGACTGTGCAAAGCATTCTGTACTTCAAAAATTCTGACTTAGAATGGAGTGTCCCAAAAATTGAATAAAACAAGGGCCTTTATTACAAGGGCCTGTTTTTAGCTCGTCAGCATTTTGACCAGTTTATTTGACATTTAATCTCAACCATGGTCCTTAACATAAATTGACCTGCCTTTGGCTACAACCCCACAGCAGAGGAAAAAGAACCTGATAAGTGCTTGTGCCAGCCCCAGAGGAAGGAGGCCCCATATCTACATAACTTCTTCCTCCTGGCTTTGCGAACTTCAAATTCCTGGCTTCAGAATTTCCCCTTGTTCCCATTAAGGGTTGCATAGGAAATGGACCCAGAAATTGGTTATTTCCTATGCATCTTACACTGGGCTTGGACACTGAGCCACCAGAGTAAGATCCTCACACCAATACCATCTATCCACATGTTTCCCCCACTGCAATAAGGATGCATCCAGGAACACTTACTACTCCTTAATGATGAGCTACAGACCCTGTTACCAGATCTGCTCCAGTAATAAACTGTAAGCAAATGTGGATAA
>MTQE01001134.1:41659168-41683852 GCA_014337955.1 Aspidoscelis marmoratus | reverse complement strand
ATCATATTTAGCTTTTTCTTTTTATTAATAATCATAGCTGGTATCAACCCATCCTGCAATAGGGGTGTGCAGGATCCACAACCCTTAGGCCTTCACTGGACATCCTTTCTGTCTGGCGTGGATGCGTCTTTTAACTTTCTTGCTCTTCATCCTGAGCATGTCCAGTAATAGCAGCCGGAGCTGCCTTTTTTCACAAAGAGTACTGAGAAAACAAAGGAGGAATCAAGGACAGAGAAATGGAAGTATTGCCAGAGATCTGCTGCTGTGAAATTGAGTAAGATGAGAGGCAAGATTATAATGGTGAGAGAACAAATGGGTACTCTCATAGGGTAGGGTGAGAGACAGGTGGATGAAGTTGGAGCAGTGACAAGCAAAATGCTGAAAAGGTTAAAATTTTTGGTATGGGTTGGCTGTCTCTTTTAAGAGCTAATGACTCCATGCCTAAATCCCGGCTGCCATGAATCAGACTGCCCATCCTGAATACAATCCCTCATCCCCAGAATTCAGGTATATTGGCTGGTTTGTGATAGCAACAATAGTAATTGGATGAGCAAGAGTGCCGGTTAATCCAGTGAGCAGGTAAGGTGAAAGACAGGAGATAAGCTGTGGGAAGAGCCTGTGCTGGATGAGCCTTACCTGGTGATCCTGCCTTGTTTTGTCCTGCTCTTTGAAACACCTTGTCTACCTCTAGACAGTACCTGGATATTCTGCTAGCAATAAGAATATTGCCTCTACACCATTATTACTTGCTAGCCTGACAGTGCTTGAGCATTTTAGTGACACACATATCTGGGTATTGGGAAAGAGCTGAATACCCAGAGGTCTGCATTGCCACCATCACGTATGAGCAGCTGTCTCTTTCAGCCTCCATGCATGCATGGTGAATAGAGTTACAATAACAACTCCATCCAGAAGTAAACATGCTATTGTGGAAAACTCTCCACCAGTGCTGGGCTTTCCAATGATAGTTTTTCATGTTTTTTAGGAGAAATATAGCAGAGCTTTGCTGAGATTGCCACAGATACGTTTGACAAACCCACCATAGCATATATTCCCTACATCTGGGCAGGGCCCTAAAATGTTTTGAGTTTTGAATTTTGTTTGGTCTAACTATTCTGTTGTTGTTGCTGTTCTGACCAAATGTGGAAGCATTTTGCATTAGTGTTGATCTGGCAACAAAACACAAAATCTGTTCCATGTGAATCCTTATCTTTTAATCACTCACAGATTATCTGCATTGCTAGGTACTGCATAGAATCCACACCCAGTGATGTGAGTATCTAACAAAGCAGTAGGCAAGACAGCATGATTGTGCCAGCACCTCAGATGTTTTGCTGGGGTCCTCAACAAATAGGTCTTGCCACTGGATATGGAGACATGATGCCCGATGCCTCTCCTCCCAGACACCTGCACATAGATTTGGAGGCAAGGCCTGAATCTCTATTACCTCATATTAGTTCTATCTCACAGGATAAAAATTAGCCAGGCCTGGAGCATTTTAGCTCCAAATCACCAAATGTGCTTCATATATGAGTGGCGTAGAATAACATCCCACATAATCTGTTCACGGGCATCTCCCACCATAACCCCAGAGTCATGGCCTCAGTTTCTAGTTTGGTCCTGTGCATTTGATGCCCAAATCTATTTTGGATGTTTCAATGGACATGTTTTCATCATAGTTCTAGTCTGAAAATAATATACTGTTGAATGCTGGGAGACAAAGCCTGATCTGCCTTGTGATATTTTGCTGGGATATATTTTGAGATATTTATTTTGGCTCCTGAAGCTGCCTAATTTGAAGCTGTGTCTGTTACTATTCTACCAAGAACTTGCTCTTATCTTGAAGAAACATAAAAAGTGTCTTTATGGCTCCTTTGGGTAGGAAATTAATCTTATTTGCTTTTCTTGTGGCTTTTTATATGCCTTTTCTTTTCAAAGGAATTTGGCATTGCTACTGGGAATATCACTGTCTTCATGGAATACCTGGCTCTGATCTTACTATATATGACATTGGATTCCAGACTGACTTCAGGGTATACCTGCAGCTGAGGCAAACATGGTTAGCGTTTAGTAAGTGAAATTTATGTAAAGCCTGGTTTTGGTACTCACTTTTGGTCATTGAATTAGTTTTGTTTGTTTCATGGAGCTCTTAACAAACTGAAGACCAGAAGTAAAGAGTTGGATTTATTTTGCTGTCAGCTGCTATGCCATTCTTCATAGCAAACATGCACCAAACTGAATGCAAAAGACATTCCATGGAAGAACTTTTGATGTAATTTTAAAATAGCAAATAGAGTTCCCTATGCACGTAGCTTTATTTAGTGTTGGATAGACTCATTGGCCAAAATTGCTAACACAGGAGTGGAACAATCTCCATCGATTTGTCAGAGCTTTTCTTTGGCTCCTCCCCCTTCACCAATCCCAGAGACAAATTCTAGCAAGAGACCAGAAATAGATCCAGAAACTGGGCTGTATATGCTGTACATAACCCAAAGTCCCAGGCAGAAGACAGACATTGGGACGAGAAAGCATCAAAATGCCCCCCATGCCATCTCATCTGAAAGGGTAGCCTGGGAATGCTTTCTCTCAGCTTAAATAGAGATCTCACTGTTTAGAGAAAGGACTATGTCCACTTGTCCACCAACCCCTGACCAAGTAGAGGTCGACCAAAGATGACCACATGGATAAAGCCTAGACTAGAACAAGGACTAGTTTCATTCTGTCTAGTGCATATCAGAAAGTAAAAGATCTAATGTCAGTGTAGTGTAGACTTTGAGCAAAATTGAGCATTTAAACCTTCTCTAGAACATAAAAGCTAGGATTACATTTAGATTCCCTATCTTTTATCCTAGGTTTTAAAACTTCTAGCCTATATGAAGAGATTCCTCTTTATATTTTCTCCAGACAAAAATTATTAACTCCAAAATAATCATTTACACACATATATACTCAAATAAATATATAGCCTCAATTATATTTTGTAAAAACTCCATGTTCTGGGATTTTCACCTATAAAGCAGAAATCTAGTTGCTTGCTTTACTTTTTTAAAAAAAATGGTATGAGAATACTGCAATATCATAAACCATTATAAACCCCCTGGAATCATGCAAATCTCAATTACAACTTGAGCATGCATCCTTGGAGAGTACATATTTCTGGAGCAAATGAGGAAGATGCTTTAAGGAACCAATTTGCATAAAACATTTTCCGCATGACGGTTTGCCCAGGGCAGTTTTTACTTTGTAGTTTCTTCTCTCATACCATTTTTCCAAATGCATCTGGCACTGTTCTGTTCCTACCCATCTGTAAAGAAGGGAATGAACTGATAGGTTTAAGATCACTACCCATTTGTTCTGTGTAATATTGTTCACTGAAAGCATCAGTATATTTTTAAAGACTTGAAGTAAATAAAATCGAACTAATGTAAGCACATGCCTGAATATATAAAAACAAAGGAAGAAGATAAATAGAATACTCTCACTTTATTTGGAAAAGCTATTACACAGGAAAATAAGTATATGAAGAATGCCCTGCTGGATAAGACTAATGCTGTACCTGAGTAACCTGTTTTCTTATTGACTGAGTGGTTTCTCTGGGGAAACCAACAAGCATAATATCCAGCAAGCCTACAGTAGTAAGAAAGTTACTAATGCAGTAGTCCCTCAAAACTCATGCAATTGAAACCTGTGAGTTGCATACCTTTCCAGTTGTAAAACTATACAGTATTTTTAACCTCAGGTTGTGAATTTGCAAGTTTGATCCTTACACTGTTTCCAAGTCATTCCTCCACTTCTTGTCAGGCCCTTTCTATACTTACATCTGTTAGACCCAGATCAGTGGACCCACTAATCTGAATCACCTGTAGGTGTGGGCCAGATCAACGCCATCTCCACTAACATTGTTGATACAACTCAAGCCTTCCTGTGGCTGTAAAGCTCATGTGAGTTTTGTGATTGCTCCTCCATGCCTCTGAAAGCCAGGAATGAAGGTTCCTACCTTTGGGACTTGAATGGGCTACTTTTTGGTGGCACACTATGTCACACTTCTCAAAAGCACCTTCCAATAGTCCTGGAACATGGAGACATGTAACTCCAAGCAATTTGGATTAAGACCTCTTAATCTGTATATTGCTTTGTCTAGTGCAGATGGAGCCAGACAAACAGGGATCATGGCCTTCTTGATCCACATCAATGTGTGGATGAGGGGGCCCAGAATCCAGATCTTCGTCTGGATCAAGGGTAAGCGTAGAAGTGGCTTTATACTTCCCAAATTCCTGATTCAGATTCCTGATGGGTGATAGAAGAGGGAACACATTTGCTCTCTCCCTCGCTATATTTTTATAAGAGAAGCACCCTAGAAGCCCTTACGCGCTTCCCAACAGTAACCAAAAGGATTCTTTCGTGCTTAAAATATAAATATGTTGCCACATAGTGCATTAACCTCTAAAAGTCCTCATCAGTTTTTTAGCTTTTATTACAGAAATTGTTCTTCTATAACAGAATTTTTATTTATTTGCAAACAATTACATTTTTACTGTTTATTCCCCCTTGGTTTCTACTGATGAAACATTCACTGTGACCTTGAACTCAAGCTTCTCTTGGATTTTAGTAACCCAGTAATTAATGTAGAATTATTTTTGAGTGACTTTGCAATAATAGTGCCCCAAAACAACTGCTTCTATTAAAACATCACTTCTTTAGATACCATAAACTAAAATAGGAGGAAAGGACAATTATTCCTAAATGGTGTTTAAAGCATAGAATTGTATTTACCAGTAATTGCTTTAACACAAATAGCTTTTTTCACAAAGTAATTCATTTGGTTATGTAGCTTACATACACATAATTGTATGCACAAGTGAAATATAAACAGGTGCATATTCAGGCTAGTGTCCTGCTTTTCCAAGTGTTTGTAAACAAAACTTTACTCCAAACACATGGAAAGGAGGAAAGGTCACTTTAGTCTATATTACCTTGTAACTGGAAAGGATTGTAGCCAGAGTGCTATCTATTAATAAATTTCTTTTTTCTGGTTTTCAGTGATACTTCTTTGCATAGTGGAAGTTGTCATTATACTGATGTTAATTTTTCTGAGAAATCGAATCCGTATTGCCATTGCACTTTTGAAAGAAGGTAGCAGGTATGTATATTGGTAAAACAAAGGTGACTTAAAAAAAAAAGTTCTGATCTGATGTTCCAGGACCATGTCACTTTGAATTCTTGCAACGACCAGTTGCACCTCTGAATCTATGCCGAATCTGCTCCAGATGAAGGCACAAAAGCTTTCGCTTTGCACGCGAAGGCCAGAATATAGCCGATATTTTATTTGCATGCAAAGTTTCAAACCTTCACAATTTGTATTAATTGTGAAGGTGACAAACATTTTTCGCCCATCTGTCTATGGGCATGGTTATGCAACCAGTTTTGTCATATCAGTGCTAGAACACAAATATGCAGCTGTACATTTCTGGATTCGGACTGCTGTCACGTCACTAGCAACAAAATGTGGCTGTTCTTGTGGGAAAAAAGCCTGCAGTTTAAATCTGTAATAGCTGCTTTTTCATTAAAGCTATAAACATGGGTATTACCAGTTATTTCTTGCATTAATAGACTGTGCTATATAATTTTCCTCTTTTCATTACAATTCAGAAGCACTTTATAAAATAAGATGCTTTTATTCAAACATGTCCCAAACAGAAACACTTCTGAACCTTCATAAACTTCCCGGTGGGAGGTAATAATGCCTTCTACTTTTGCAACTCCTTTCCAAGGTCACTTGAGGACAATTCTTTCCAATATTTATGTATAATGCATGGGGGTGGGTGGGAATGCTACATATAATTATTATGAATGCAACAGACCATACCCTGTAGTCAATGTCTTGAAAAATACATTGCTCGTGACTGAGAGTTAAAATATTTTTTTCTGTGAAATAGCAATTTGTATGTAAAGCACTTTCAGTATATTGCTAGAATAGTTAACAGGATGCTTGTTGGAGTAAACTGTCTGCAATTTCACTGTCAACTAAGTGGCCTATCATTAACTCCTGGAAACCACTTATTTATAATGATTATTTCTTAAATAGCATTTTTCTTCAATCATTCAAACGTAGTCAAGAGGTTTCTAGCACCAGTGGTAGATTGACCATGCAGAACTATTTAGTGTGTTCACTATCATACGTAGCATGCATTTTCATTAATCAGTGAAGGCCATGCCAAAAACATAGGAAAAAGTGCTGGAAATATTTATTTATCTATTTACATCTGTATCCCATCACATATCCTAGGGACTCAGGGCAGGCTACAGGGGTGAAAATCTTATATTAAAAAAAGTTTTAAATTAGTTTAAATTACTATGTGTGAGTTCTAACATTGCACCACAGCACCTAAAAGGAAGAGGCACACTGTAGATTGTGTCTTTATCCAGAAGCCTGAGTAAAGAAGTAGACATTAACTAGAGGCCTATTCACACTACAACTGGTAGTGCATGATTAATGAACTTCTGGGGAAGGACATCTGAACTTGGAGGAGGCTGCTACAGCATCCAAGTGCCCCCTGCCTTCCCAGAAGTTCACTAATTGTTGATTAGATGTGGAGCACGAAATTGTGCTCCACACCTTAACCAACATTACCTAAAAGCTTACCTGGAGCATCCAGGCAGCGGCAGTTCACACCTCTTCCAGTGCTCTGGATGCTTGGATGACCATAGATGTAACTGTGTGTGCACAGAGCATCACTGTTGTAATGCTCTGTTGTAATCACTGACACATGCACAGTCACATAGGGCGCTGCAGCCAAAATGGCGACTCCCAGAAGAGGACCGGTCCCGGGATTGGTCTCTGGTGAGTGACTGATCAAACGGGGCATAGGCTCTTGTTACCTAGTGCTAGTTAATGTGGGTCATTGTGCTCCTTTCCCATCCAGCAGACAGGAAGTGTGAAAACGCCCCAGTTCTCTACATATGTAGGAGTGGCAGTGGTAGTATTCTGCTTTCATTGCATGTAGTGTAAGACTTTTGCCTAAAAAATTTGGAGCAGAGTGAAGAATCATGCTAACAAAGAAGTTGACGCTGCTCTACAACTTTATTGCACAAATATTCTGTGAGTTAGTTGGTGAATGCACAGGGTCACCCCAATGAGACTGCCTTTCTGCTGACTGTGGAAACCCCATGCATAAGTAAGTTGGATGATATAATATAGTGGCTAGAACCCCAGGATAGCATCTTGGAGTTCTTGGGTCATCCTAACTTACCTCACAGGATTTCTGTGAGGATGAAACAAATTGGTGAAGAATGATGTGTGCTACTTTGCCTCTTCAGAGAAAGGTGGGATATAAATGCCATAAATAAATAAATGGAGGATTACTGTCAGAGTGAATTCCATAAATCTGCTCTTGCTGACTCTGGCTACCAGTGTTAGTATGTGTGCCAGGTGAACTGAGCTTATGGTTCATATGCTCAATAGTAAGGGACCCCAGAGAACCCTAATCCACTTAGTCCTGTCCCCCAGCAATGGGCTTACAAGTACAAAATAAAGAGTCCAGTAAAATTCTGCTTTAGCATGCTTAGCTGAAAGCTGAGTGAACAAGAAAGAAACTGAAGTAGGATTTACACTGCATTTAAAAGGCAGCTTGGAAAAGCATATCACTGAACCTCGACCCGGAGCCCTCCTTTGGAGGACTGGCAAATGCCTTTATGAAGAGCACCAAAAAGGTCTGAGGCCGCTTGCCGCCCTCCTTCCTTAGCACTGCTCCTATACAGATGGACCACGGCTCTGCCTGTGACTTATTTGTCATACCATCCACACTGCAGAAATGGTTGAGTTCTGAGGCCATTTCCAGTGTGTGAGTATCCTCAAAAGGTCCCAGTCAGGAACTTCAAGGCTGTGATCACATGTGACAAAAGGGCAGCCCAGAAGTACCTCAAGAGACAGTAGAATGTGCCCCTTGTGTGCTCATTCCATCTCTGATCCTCCTAGCATAGGAAGTTTATGAAAGGGGGGGGGGCAAGCAGATGTTGAATGATCCCAGCTTGGAACTGTCTCTAAGCTGTTTCTGAGCCACCTTTTATTCTGTTTGTGATCACAGTCCCAGGGAACTTCCATTCCCAGGCTTCCATGTTAGGTGGATAGCTGGGTCTATGCAAATCCTACTTGATTGTTTGTGGACCTGACAAGATTACTGAGTAAGAGAAAAATCAGGCAGAATAAAACTAGGCCTTCTCTCAAATAATTTTTAATGTAGGCAACAGCCAGATAAATCTCAGTTCTATTCTGTTCTTACTGCACTGAACCCAGGCACCCAGTAACTCAGCTGGGCATAAATCCATTCCACATTTCAAATGTTCCCATCCTCCCACCTATTGCAGATACAAAGGTATGTTCTGTACTGAATGGTAAGCAGTTTTATTTACAGAGTTTTACGCTAAGTGGAAGTTCCATGTGTTTGAAAAAAAACCCAGCTTTTAAAGAAGCCCTGTGTAACTGGCATTAGAAACCTAAACTATCTGAACAGGAGACTGAATGGATGTCTGTTAGTTTCTCTTTGGAAACTAACCACTGAAAATCGACCTTCCTCTAAGTATTTCCCTGCTGGCAATAAAAACAAAGTTGACTTTAATCTTGTATACTAGAGGTATTCAACTGTGAGCCTCCAGATATCCATGAACTACAGTATAAGTCCCAACATTTGGAGCTCACATAGAATTTTACACGTTAGAATTCTACATTTGAATGCTGGGAGTTGTAGTTTAGGAACATCTGGAAACTGCAGTTGAGCACCTCTTCTATAAAGATGACCAAATTTGTCTTTAGTGGTGTATGAAAGTAAAACGAAAGAGATTGTTGGTGTGAGCTTTAAAGTATAACGTGTCAGGCAGGAACATGAATATGAAAAAAATAAGGAACAGAATAGGAGGATATATCTGTGCATGTTAGAAATATGGATGCAGCAGCAACTCAGTTGCCAACAGTCTGTGACTATCTCCATATATGTACCCAAGTGTAAGCATGGGCTGTCTGAGGCATGAAGTACACATGTTCAGTGGCATAAAAAAACAGACAGTATGCATGTTGCCATCCTGGGGCACCAGGAGTTAATGATGGTACAAAATGGTTCTGTCAAAGTTCATCTGTGGCATTTTCACATGGCATTATGTGCCAGATATAGAAAAAAATAGGAGGGTGCTTCCCTGGAGTTTGCCTGCACCTAGGCATCCCTCACTACATGTGTAGAGACATGACTTAAAATGCTGACAGAAGCCTGTGAGCCGTGGTGATAATTCCAGGTTTCCAGTCCTTCTTCTAAAAGCACATACAATGCATTGGCTTTCACTAGCCACCACAGTGCAGAGCATGCATCAGCAATAGCCAAAATGATAAAATGCCATTAAAGAATGGAGGATGAAATCAAATGGTTGAAGACAATAATATAAGGATTTAGGACCTTTCTACATTTATCAGCATCCCAGTATAAGGCCAAGACTCTGGTCTGGAACAGAAGGAGCCCCACCTTCTGCATTTGATGGAGCATAGCCAGAGGCATTTTTGCACTTCCCTTCCTGTCTGCTGGATGCAAAAGGAGCGCAATCACCCAATGTTGCCTAGAGCTCGCACTTGTGAGTGCTAGTTACTTGCAGCCTAAGTCCTGCGGGATTGCTCATTCACCTGTGATCGATCTTGGGGCCGGTCCACTTCAGGGCACCACCATCTTGAGTGCACTGCCCTCTGCTGGCGCTCCTCACAGTCATAGTTGTCAGGATCGCAACAAGCTGCCAGCACGCATGCGTGTCTGTTGACCTCATCCAGCAGAAGAGTGAATGCTCAATGGCTGGACATGTCAGGTAAGCTTTGGGGAAAGGCTGGGAAAGTTGTGGAGCACAATTTCATGATACACACCTAATAAACAATTAGACAACTTCTGGGAAGGCACGGGGTGCCTGGAGGCTGTTATAGCCTCCTCTAGGTACAGATACTCTTCCCCAGATGTTGCCTAATTGTTGGTTGTGGGCCGTAGTGCAAATCGGCCTCAGGTCTAGGTGGACATTTTTAAACCAGGAACTACTAGAACAGAACAGGGAGAAGTGTGAAAGGGCACGTATCTCCATGTTCTGGTTTAGCAGAGGGATCCATTTAGGCGGCACACCAAATTGCAGTGCTAAAATGGGTCCCCTAGGGCTTCAAAGCCAAGAACCTCCATTCGTAGCAGTTGGACCCCTTACCACAGGCTTTGAAGCTCATATGAGCATTGAAACAACGTGAGGTGCTGGTGGAGGTCTCCCAGAATAGGCCACCCAAGTGTAGAGCATCTTGTTCCAAAACAGCTGGACCACTCCAGCTGGTAACTGTCCCAGTAATGTGGATATGCCTTTAGAAAACTGGGAACAATGGTATTGGGTGAGTATAAAATCTCACCCAAAAATGTATTCTAAATGTCATCTTCCTTTGTTTTTAGGGCTGTTGGCTATATCATGTCTACATTGTTCTATCCAATCATCACTTTCATTCTTATTGCAATATGCATTTCTTACTGGGCAGTAACAGCTGTGTATCCTTTTGAGTAGAAGACTACCTGAGCAGAGAGAATCTCCTCAAATTATATGTCCAGCATTTGTATTTGCATTTACATAACATCTTTCCCTAAAAGATGTCCAAAGTGGTTCTCAGCCAGGCAAAAGCACAATAATCATTAAACTAAGAATATGGAATTTGATGCACAAAACAGCAACAAAAAGCTGTATTATATACAGTAATGCATACAGTGACATACACGTACATTTCAAGATAAGGAGAACAAAAAAATAACAAATCCCATTGATAAGCTACATTGTGAACAGCAGCCATCTCAAATCTTCCTTCTTAGCAAAAGTAGCTATGGTTTATGGGGCAGCATAAATAAATAAAAATAATAATCAAGTGTTTGGCAGGAGCCCAAACAATATGTCAACTCTGGGCCACCATGCCCATAGCGCTCATAACTCCCTTGGTAGCTGATCGAGAGAGAGAGATGTCTTGCTCTTGAGTATATGTGCATCACCATACAGATTGACAGTGGCACCGTAGAAGACTTAGGCTGCATCCCTGACTTACTTATTCGACTGTATTTGGATATTCAAGAATAAAGCACAGATATTCTATCACGCTTTATTTCAGAACGTCCAAATATAGTGGAATAAGTAAGCGATGTCTGGATGCAGCCTTTATGAGTGATGACTTTTGGGGGTAATTTTATGTGCATTGCTTATTGGTCATAGTCGTAAACTTTGAAGCCAGTAGACAAAATGTTTGAAGAGTGTTCCTCTGCCTTTGGGATGGAACCCCACGCCACTTCTCCTCAGACCATTTTTCTCACCCCAATGCAAAGGTTGCCTTGGTATGGTCACCCAATAGAAGGGAGAAAAGCCCGAAACCATTGTGGTGGCTCATAGTGAGCCAGTTTGGTCTAGTGGTTAGGGAGCTGGACTCTTATCTGGGAATACCAGGTATGATTCCACACTCCTCCATGAAACCAGCTGGATGACACTGGGCTAGTCACAGCTCTCTTCTGAGCTCTCACAGCCCCACCTACCTCACAGGGTGTTCTGTTGTGGGGAGAAGGATAGAAAGCTTTGTCAGCCACTGAGTCCCCTTAAATGGATGAGAAAAGCGGAGTAGAAAAGCCAAATCTTTATAGCTCAGCTTTATATCTCATTTTCAATTACATATATCCAACAAAAATACAGAAAAAAGAAAACTATTATGAAGCTTGTGAGGCTGAGTACAGTGATGAATCTTTGCAAAACTCTGACATCCAAAAATTTTCCTAACCACCATACCAGAATGTGACAAAATATAGTCACATTCACTTCATCAGAGCTTTCCTAGCACTGAGTACATTTATTTTTCTGTCATACTGAATGAAACAAAGTTAGTGAAAATTTTGGATTTTGGATCGCTAGGACCTTTTGCATTTGGATAGAAGCATCGTGGGATATTTATACTGGTTGTTTTTATGCTAAGGAAAATTACTACCTAGTCAGATTTGTTTTTTCAGTTTATGCCCATGGTATCCATAGAAGAGATCGTTAAATAGTTCCATTTAAATTTGGTCCAAGGTTATCCATTTGTTTTACTTACTGTAAAGCAAAGGGATAGCAAGGTTTTGGACTTTCTGTAACGTGCTCCCAAGCCCAGCAAATAGGGCTTGAGGGCGATTCCGTGGTGACCAGTTTACCAGACCAGCAAGCATATTATGAGATTACCTTTGTAAAGGCCGCCTCTCAGTCGGGTAGCGATTTTATATATACCTTTGGTAGTGTGGTAGCGTTGGTTTTACTTTTTATATTAAAACTCTTGTTATTCCCTTCCAAGAGACATGCCTTTCATTTCCCTTTCTCTCCTATTAAGTTTGATAATAATGTTGCCTCCTTCTTGGTGCTGCAGCTGACAGCTCCTTCCCCCACTCTGCCTCGCTCCAGCAGTGGGTTAAAGATACAGTATCCCTTCCTTTAGAACTCAAGCTTACTTGACTCCCTTTGTAAGCAGAGTAAAACAGATAAAGCCTCTTTAAAATAACAAGAAAACAAGTTTATTGTTTACAATTCAAGTTTCAAACAGTTTCTTCTTTGAGTTACACTCTGTTACTGCTATTTAGCCAACTATTCTGTCCTTAGCTTTCCCACCAAGCACAAGGACTCTCAAAGTTCATAAAATAAGGCAATCGCTTCATATAGCGTGTGTGGACTTTACTTCCTATAACTTCCTCAACAATGAAAATCATATATTATTAGACTCAGGACTCTATTCCCCAGCTTCCCTAAGCTAAAAGCCCGTTTCCCTCCTAGTTAACTACCCTCTCTGGTCAGTTAACCCCCAGGCAGAGAACACTAACAACTCCCTCAGGCTCCCTTAAATACTAGCTTAGCCGGTGAGCTGCAACCTGATTGGTTGATGCTCCTCCAGGATTCTATTTCACCCTCTCTCCTGGAGAGCTGGAATAGCCTCTCCCTTTACCAACTTACCATTTCTAAATAATCCACTTTGATGATACTTCTGGATGTATAGATGACCCATTTTCACCACACTTTGTAATTTTGCCAGAATAACTTAATTTTAGGGTGAGGGGTCCTCGCAGGCACCACAACCTTCTGCACACTGAATTGTCCCATATTATATGCTTGACACAAGAAGCCAGGAATTTGTATGTGTTCTGTGTAAAAGGGATTCTGTAACCGTTGAATTATCTGTGCAATGCTATTTCCTACTTAACCCAATTAATTAAGTTTCCTGGCCACATCAGGGGAAGCTGTGTACAAAGTCATGGCTAATCAAAGCCTGTGCAAGTATGCAAATCTGACCTGTTATCCAGAGGTAAGCATGCTTTTTTTTTCTTATAAAATGTTACGTGAATATTAGCACTTTGTTCATTTAACATACACTGCCATTCACTATCAAAACCAGTACAATTTCAGTTTTTCAAAGCATTGTACACATGAGCCAGTTTGGTCTGGTTAGAGAGCCAAACTCTTATCTGAGAATGCTGGGTTTGATTCCACACTCCTCCATTAAGCCAGCTGGGTGACATTGGGGTAGTCACAGCTCTCTTCTGAACTCTCACACCCCTACTGCCTCACAGGGTGTTCTGTTGTGGGGGAGAAAAATAGAAAACTTTTTCAGCCACTTTAAGTCCCCTTAAATGGGTGAGAAAAGCTGGGTAGAAAGCCAACTCTAGTAGTAGTAGTAGTAGTAGTAGTAGTAGTAGTAGTAGTAGTAGTAGTAGTAGTAGTAGTAGTAGTAGTAGTAGTAGTAGTAGTAGTAGTAGTAGTAGTAATTCTGGGGAAAATTTCTGAAGTGCCTTTTTCTAGATGTGCCCAGATGCGGGATGCCTAAGAATATAAGCTAGTGCCGTCAAGGTTTGGAGCTGTTCTCATGAAATTATTTACCAAATGACTTATCCTTGAATTCATATTTGGTCTTTGATTGCTTAGAATGGCACTGAATAATTATATGAACATTTCTTACAGACTTTCAACATGACCAATGTAACTAAAGTTTGTCCAGGGGCCCAGTGTACCTTTGCTTTCTATGGTGGGGAAAGCCTGTACCACAGATACATCTTCATCTTTCAGATCTGCAATGTGTTTGTTTTTCTTTGGCTGGTCAATTTTGCAATTGCACTGGGTCAGTGTACCCTTGCTGGTGCCTTTGCCTCCTACTATTGGGCCTTTAGGAAACCTGCTGATATTCCACCTTGCCCACTCTTTGCTTCCTTTGGACGAGCAATACGGTGAGTTAAATAGTGAGACATCTTCATTTAAGTTCTTTTTTGTGTGTTTTTAAAATGTTCTTTATCTTGCATTATAAAAAAGACTTTATAGTCAATTTTGAGAAAATTTAAGGAATCATGTACGCACGTGTAGACCTTAAAAAGTATCTCGGATTTCAGTCTGAACTCCCAGACCTTGCAGGATTTGTTCTGCCGCTGCTGGAACAAAATTAATCCTTTGTTTCTGCTAACCCTTCCTGTTGGTCATCAGCTATTGCAAGTTTCCGTTTTTCTTCAGTCATTGTAGCAATGTGCATACTTGGATGTCCCAGGAAGCCTTCCTTGCCCAAATCATGTTCAGACCGACCACCGAGTACCACATCAGAGGATTTTGCAGTAATACCAGCCCAATAAGCACATTAAAGACACCTTATAGATCCTGCCTTGAGAGCTGCTTTAATATTGGATATTTAGAAGATTTGAACTGTAGTCTTTCCATAGCCCTAGTAATAGAAGTAATTATTTATTGTGAAAATAAAATCAGTGAAATTGGTTGCCTTCTAGTGAGAATAATATAAAAACAAAAATAGTTTCTTTAAAATGCTTTATATGCAAGTTAAGCATGATAGAAGTATTACATCTATTCTATAATGCATTTGTTTTTATCTAAAAGGGGTTTTAATAGTTATCATTTTTATGTGACCATTAAGATTATTTTATAGCTGTAAAGGAACCCGTATCCTGGAAACTACAAACATATTTATACTACAATACTTTTTTTTTTTTGCAGAAGCTAATGGTAGTTGTCTACCCTGTTTTAAAAAATTAATTGAACTGCATGTCCAGTAACATACCTATTCCTGAGTGGTACCATCTCTTTCTACTAGATATCATACAGGTTCCCTAGCGTTTGGCTCTTTAATTCTTGCAGTAGTCCAGTTGATTAGAGTAATCCTGGAATACCTGGATCACAAACTCAAAGGTAAATTTTACACCTGCACTTTTGAAACACATTGTATACTAGTAGATGTTAGGGAAAGTCTGAGAAATCTATTTGAAAGCATAAAAGCAAATATGGTGTTACAAGGATGTCTTATTTATTAATTTTTTATACTGCTTTCTATTTCTTGTTAACAGAATTACAAAAAAAACCTTCTATAGATACAGTTAAAGGAATTTGACAAAAGAGAATCGCCAGCAAACAACCAGTAGTACCATCAAAATAGAAATGGTATTTTACACCGATTAAATTGAGAGATAAAATGCTTCTTCAGTTGGCCAAAATATAATATAGTGGGATTGCTAGAAACATCCGAAGCTAGCAAAGTTCTGTAATGAAACAGAACAAGACATTAGGAGAATACTCCTCTAGATCATCTAGAATTTACTTGTTACATGGGGTGTTTTTCCACTAGCACCAAGTACCCATTGAAGTACCCATTGAGGACTCATTTGGCTGAGAGTCGGATGACCCCATTTCCACTACAGACCCTATTAGAGACACATCTGTTTCCACCACAGCTAGGGAAATCTGGATCATATGGGTCCTTCAGAGGTTGCATCCCCTGTCCCCAAAACACCTGGGGTGACAGGCAGACCCTTCATGGGTAGATCTGGATTTGCAAATGGGTGCTCCACTGTTTCCAGAACAGGCAGGCTAGCACCCATTGCTATTGGGTGCTAGACCACCCATGGAAACACACTGGGTGCTTCCCTGAATCCGGATCTACTAGATCCAGATTAAGGGTACCAATTCCTTAGATCCAGATTAAAGGAGCTCAGTGGAAAAACACCCCTGATTTTCATGTTAGAGATCTTTGGAAAAAATGAAAATGTAGTAATAAATGATAACAATGGAAATGTAACATTTCATGTTGACTAAAGGTCACTGAAGAGGTAAACTGCTCATACCTAAAGTCAATGACAGAGAAGGCCACCATCTAAAGTGTCTTCATTAATTGCATCCATAAACATCAAAAAGGTAGTTCAAGTTTAGAGCTAGTGTCATGTGTTCCTACCTCTCATCCACACTGAAGCCCAGAAAATGCATTTCCTGGTGCTTTTAATGGCATTTGATAGAAGATTTAAAAAATTAATATACAATTAAAACAGGAACATTTTTCTTCTGGGTTTGATGAAGTCAATACTGGAGAAAGTTATGAAAAATTATTTCAATATATGATTGTGCCTGCAAAATTATTATATGCACAAGGAAGGAAGAATTCATTGCTACTCACCATGGTAAATTGGCTAGTAAAATTGATAGCCTTGGCAGAACTGGACAAATTGACATGACAATAAAAGGAAGAAAAATTAACATAATTTCTTAAAATTTGAGAACCCCTACTGAATTTTCAGTAAGGGGACAATAATGTTCAATTGATCTTGGGGTTTGATGACTATAAATCTGGGATTGCCAAAATACATCAATAGCTGTAAGAGCAACAGGAAGGCATGAAAATAGATATAGATTTTTAGGCCGCATTCCTATGCAAGCCGTTGGGGGCCGATTGGGCTTGCATGGGACCGGGTGCAGGACCGAGATCGAATCTCGGCCATCCCCATGCCATTCCAAGTAACACGGGCTGGGGGCAGATTCAGGCATCCCCATGCAAACCGTGCCGGGATCGTTGTTTTACTCGCTTTCTGAGGCAAACCGCTTGCTTGCCTCTAACAGGGAGTAAAAGCTAGCCTGTCAGCCACCTTACTTCCTTTCCTAGGGAGAGGGAGTAAGGGGGTGCAGACGCTTGAGTTTTCTTCCTTTTCCAGGGGGGCAATATTTATATTTATTTATTATTTACATTTCTATCCCGCCCCATACCCGAAGGTCTCTGGGCGGGTAACAACCTTAAAACAGATTAAAACAAAGTATACATTAAAATACTTTTTTAAAGGATTCAACAAATATAAAACGATACACAATATGTTTAAAATAATAGTGTCTGTACTGGGGGGAACATAAGCAGCTCAGCCAAAGGCCAGGGTAAAGAGGTGTGTCTTTGCCGCCTTCCTAAATATATATAAGGAAGGGGCCTGATGCACCTCAAGGGGGAGGCTATTCCACAGTCTGGGGGCCATCACAGAAAAGGCTCTCTCCCGGGTGCCCACCAACCTCACTATTGAAGGTGGTGGGACAACCAGGAGGGCCTCACCACTTGATCTTAAGGCATGGGCAGGTCAATATGGGAGAAGGCGTTCCTTTAGATATTTGGGGCCCAAGTCATTTAGGGTCTTATAAGTCAGAGTCAGAACCTTGAATTGGGCTTGGTAGCGAATTGGCAGCCAGTGCAATTCTTTTAAAACCAGTGTGATGTGCATACGGCTAGCTGTTCCGGTCAGCACTCTAGCAGCTGCATTTTGCACTAGCTGCAACTTCTGAACCGTCTTCAAGGGCAGCCCCACGTAGAGTGCATTGCAGTAGTCCAATCTAGAGGTTACCAGAGCATGGATAACTGTGGCAAAGTCATCTCTACCCTGAAGAAGCTTCACTTGACGGACTAGCCGTAGCTGGGAGTAGGCACTCCTGGCCACGGCCTCCACCTGAACTTCAAGTGTTAGCCCGGAGTCCAGGAGTACCCCCAAGTTATGCACCTGTCCCTTCCAGGGCATTGCAAACCCATCAAGGACAGGGTATCTCTCAACTACGCAGACCAGAGACCCTGTGACACACAGCACTTCTGTTTTGTCTGGATTCAGCTTCAATTTACTCATCCAGCCCACTACTGCCTCCAGACACCTGTCAAGCACTTCAACAACTTCTCCTGATTCAGATGGTATAGATAGATAGAGCTGGATATCATCTGCATACTGATGACACCTCACTCCAAATCTCCTGATGACCTCTCCCAATGGCTTCATATAGATGTTAAATAGCATGGGAGACAAGATTGACCCCTGAGGAACCCCACAAGTGAGTTCCCAGGGTGCCGAATCAGTGTCTCCCACAGCCACTATCTGAGATCTGTTCTGGAGATAGGAGTGGAACCAATGCCAAGCATTGCCTCCCACTCCTAACCTCCAAAGTCTCTCCAAAAGGATACCATGGTCAGTGGTATCAAAAGCCGCTGAGAGGTCCAGTAGAACCAACAGGGTAGCATTCTCCCTGTCTGTTTCCCGGAGAAGGTCATCAACCAGGGTGACCAAGGTGGTTTCTGTGCCATAACCGGGCCTGAAGCCAGATTGAAATGGGTCTAGGTAATCAGCTTCTTCCAAGCATGCTTGGAGTTGAACAGTGATAGCCCTCTCCAGAACCTTGCCTAGAAAAGGTATATTGGCCACTGGGCGATAGTTGTTTAGGTCTTCCAGATCCAGGGAGGCCCTCTTCAGGAGGGGGTGCACCACAGCCTGTTTCAGTGCCAATGGGATCACCCCATCCCTCAGAGAAGCATTCACTACCTCCTGGATCCACATGGTAATACCTTCCCAGCTGGATTTTAACAGCCAGGAGGGGCAGAGATCCAGAGAGCATGTCTTCGGCTGTACCCCCACAAGTAGCTTGTCCGCATCCTCAGGCCGCAGCAATTGAAACTGAGGTAAGGTTGCCTCCCTGGAAAAGGGAGAAATCTCAAGCCTCTCCACCCCCTGTTCCGATCTCTGCTGACAGGAAAGTGGCTTGAGTTTACTTCGGGAGTAAGTCAAGCCTCTTTACTATCATCAGAGACCGCAAAGTCTGGGACTGACCCCATGCTCGGCTCAGACCAAATCACCCAAACCATGCCCAGACTTGTTTTTTCCAGGACCAAATTTGGTCCTGGTTTGGCATGGGTTTGGGCAATTTCGTCTGCGGAAATTGGGCCAAATTTAAAATGCATGGGGACTCCCCTTGCTGGACCTGCTTTCAGTACCAAACCGAACGTGCATGGGAATGCGTCCTTAATGGCTAAAAGGATTATCAGAATTTGATTTTTTTTCATTTTTTATTTTTCCTCTAGTTTTTTCTATTTTGATTGTAACTGTAATATATAGAATTTAATTAATTAAAAAATGGCCTTTGATGTGGATTAAAGGTGGGATGAGAACACTATCAATTGGCATCGCTAAGCCACTTTTGAGTTGCTTTTTTACTGCATGCGAGTGCAGTCATTACTAAGAAATGCTCCTCTTATTTTTACAGGCTCGCAGAATGCCTTTGCTAAATTCCTGCTTTGTTGCCTCAAATGTTGTTTTTGGTGCTTGGAAAAATTTCTTAAATTTATCAACAGAAATGCCTACATTATGGTATGTGTATTTTTTCTCCTTTTTGGTATCGCTGCATTTGCATTTGTGTGCAGACATAGGCTTGTCATTTCTGAAAAAAACAGTTACTTGTGTGGCAATCAACAGTTTTGTAATACGTAAGTTGATTGGGACAAAGAGATATTTAAGCTTCTGTCAAAAGGAAGGAGATCTAGAGCTTTTCTGCACTTGCCATGATTGATTCAGATCAACTGATCTAGATCTTGCCTCCTGTACCACCCTGAAGCTTGCATGAGCTTTGGGGCCAGTCCCAAAAGATCCATCAGCCAGGAATTCTTGTAGAGCCCTAATAAGTATTTATGGAGGTCAGGTGGAGTGTATGAGCTTGGAGTAGGGTCTCTAGTCTACACAAGTTTGCTAACAAAAAAGGCCAAGAAAAGGAATACCAAAAGTGCAGATTAGAGCACCAGATTACGATGTGCAAAAGGGAGCTGAGTTTACCATCATTCAAACTATATCATGATGTATTCCAGAAAAGCTTGTTAAGCTGCAATATAAAAATGTTCGGGAAGGCTGGAGAGAAGGATGGGGAAGAAAACTGGGTAATGAGTTTCTGTCACCACTTGTCCCCTCTCCTTATCTAGGGTACTCAATACAGTGCTGGAAAAAGTGGAACACCAAATTACTACTTCTTAGCAATAATTGCTCCCATGGATGTGCTTTATTTTGGGAACACAGTTTTTAGCAGGAACTTTAGCAGGATCCTTGGGGAAATCAGAAGTACAGCACTTTTTTGAAGAAAATTCCCAACCAGTTCCTTTATCTTTACTGCAGTTCAGATATGAGGTGTTACTACTGCAATGCATACATATATAAATAAGCAGATTATTAAGAAGGTGACTCATGTGGTCTGGCAGTGGCTCTGAAGAGTTCATTCCAGTATCTAACAGCAGTCAGGGAACTGTTGGCCATCACATAGAGGTTTGCGTGAACCTCTCCAGACCATCACTGACACACCACCAAAATGTACATGCTAGATAATGTTGTAGGCAGCATAATGTGTACTACACCATTTCCAGACTCTTTCACATCAATCACATGTGCTCAGTGTGAACCTGTTTTAATCCATGAAGTGAATAGGGTGCCAATGGTAGACTTGCCAATTCTAGTGTTCTCTGGCAAATGCCAATCAAGCTGCAAAGTGCTGGGCTTTGAGCACAGGGCTTTTGGGTGTCCTCATGGAGTCTGGAACATGCATACCAATAGCCTGCTGGAGATCATTTTGTAGGGTTCTGGAAGTGTTCCTCCTGTCCCTCCTGGAACATAGAAGCAGGTACGGGTCCTGATGTTGGATTGATGTCCTTCTATTGTCCTGTCCAGCTGTCCACATGTAATGGCCTGTGTCCTAGAATCTTCTCCATTCTCTTCAGACTGTGCTAAGAAATATATTAAACCTTCTTATGATGGCACGTAAGGATGTGCCACCCTGGAGGAGCTGATCTACTTGTGCAACCTGAATGGGCTACAGATACTGCCTCATGTTACAGTAGTGACATGAAAAATAGCAAAATGCAAAACGAGAGAAGAATCAGCCTGGAATGATGAGTACTGTAAAACCATTCTCTGTTTGGGCCTCGTCTTGCTGTTGCCCCTCCAGTGCACCTGTTTGTCACTTTCATTTTCAGCAAAACAGGTGAAATTGAGTCATAATCGCTTATGCATCCAAACTGGACAGATTGAGATCCATGAAGTTCAAGTGACTTGGGGTTATACTATGATGCTTAAGTGTTCCCTTAATTTTTTGGCATACATGGGCTAAAATGGAAGGAATGAAACTTGAGCTAGTGGATTGGTCTAGAGATGAGAACGCATTGAATTATTTGCCTAAAGTCATTAGATAAAAGAAATGGGTCATGGATTCGGTTTAGGGATGTGCACGGATATTCGAAAATTTGAAAATCCAATTCGAATTTGATGAATATTGACATTCAAATTCAAATTTGATTTTCAAAAATCCGAATTTAAACATTCGATCGAATTTTGGATTTTTGAAAATCCATATCGGATTTTCGAACAATTCAACTGAATAGATCCGTTTATATCACATCCGAATATCGTGTTTATTTGCATTTATAACGCGGGATAAAACGGGATTCAAATGGCATGAAAACGGGATGTGCGCAAATTGGGAAATCGGATTTTCGAATGTATGGATTTGGATAATCCGTATTCAAATCAGATTTTTGAAAATCCAGATTTTAAAAATTTGAATCCAATAAAATATTTGAATATTCAAATCAATTCGAATTCAAAACTAAAAAAATGCAAAAAATGCATTCGTGCGCACCTCTAGTCTGGTTCCATTTAAGGAAAGTGATATCAGGCTGCCCCAGTCTCACTACCAAGACTTGAGTTGAATCTGGGGAAAATATATAGGTAAACATTAGGTTAATAGGAATCTCTTAGAAAGCGATTCAGAATCTAAATGTACCTTGCCATGAATGCCTATACTGTCCTGTCTTCTGCTTGGCAGGGAGGGTGGAAGGAGGGTGCAGCTGAATAGTACTGTGCTGCTTTATAAGTTATGCATACTATTTATCCCTGTTTTGATTTTTTTTGTATTACCAACAAACCTGTTTATTTTAAAAAAAAGTTTTTTAAATTTTTAAATTTTATTTACATTTTTTCAGATTGCAATATATGGCAAAAATTTTTGCACATCAGCAAGGGAAGCTTTCTTTTTGCTCATGAGAAATGTGGTAAGGTAAGGAGGTAAACATTCCATAAACGTCATACAGTTTCCCTCTACCTTGTTGTTTAGTTGTGTCTTCCACAAAAACACACTATTTATTAAATAATGCCTACTGAGTCCCAGTTCAAAGAGAAGCAGCTAATTTACTGTTAATCTGCCTAATGGTTCAGATGTAGGAATTCAGTTTGAATATGTCTGCATATCTTTTTTTAAAGTGCAGTAAAAAGGGGGGAATTAAGGCTGTATCCAGTCAACCTCAAAAATGCAGCAATATCCTGGCATCATAATGGGATTGCCATGTGTATCCATGGCAATTCCAACATAGTCCTGGATATAGAGGCAAAATCCCTAATAAAGAACTATGAACCCAGGGGTGTTTCTGCACTTGCCTTCCCGTCTATTAGATGGGAAGAGTTCAGAACAGACTAACTTGTACTAGCGTTCACACTAGGGAATGCTACTACACGGTAGCCTAAGCCCCACATGCCCAGACCTTCATCGTTGTCCGGTCATGTGTCCTTCCCTAGTATGGTGCAGCCATTTTTAATGGCAGTGTGGCTGTGTGGCCTCTGTCACAATCTTTATTGCATCAATGACACTCTGGACATGGGCAGCACCTCAGATGACCTGTCACATCGGAAGTGGTTAGAAGGGACAGATAAGTTTGGGTTTTAAATGGGTTAAGGTTAGTTTGTGTGTGGTGCACAATTTTGTGCACCTCTGCTAGTTTGCAATAGGTGAACATCTGGGCAGGCAGGGGGCATTTCTAGGCTGTAAATGCCCCCTGCATGTGTGGACCCACCTGTCCAGATGACCTATTGCAAACTATGAGTCCAATGTGAATTGGCCTCAGGTTTTCATACGTAGTGATATAACTTACCATGTCTGCATAGTTCCAGGTATTTTACCATCAGAAGCATTGCAAGAGTGAGGGCCAGAATATGAAAGGCTCAGGCTTATTTCAAGACATCACCATGTCATCTTGCAGGGACAGTCAGAGGCAGTTGTGGAATCTAAACAAGAAAACGCATTTTCCTCTTGTCTGGAGGCAGTCAATGTTGCTGTAACTAGGGACGTTTCTGGACTTGGCTTATTCTGGAATATATCTCAGAATAGGGACCTGCTATCTGCATGCTAGTGCAGACTATTAAAGGCCCCAGGTGAGACCTGCCAAAGTCTGCATTAACTTGTGGCCAGTGGACTGCTATCCTGAGATATATTCCAAAATAAGGCCTAATGTAGAAAGGCCCCTGATTTCTACTTTAAGAACAGTTCTTGTGAATTATATTTTCATTTAGAACAGTAATCAGAAACTAAATAAAAAGATTTCCGTCTTTTGATAAAACTAAGTCCATTAAGGTTTGGAGTTATATTGTTTTTAAATAACTTCTGAATGATTCTCCCCTCCCCAAGTACTATTGAAGAGTTTACATAGTTTTAGCAGCCTGCTCTTTTTTTTGGAGATAAATCTTTTCCAATCTTATTCATTCTCTGTTGCATAGAGTCGCAGTCCTGGATAAAGTGACAGACTTCTTATTATTCCTGGGGAAAATACTAGTTGCAGGAGGTGTGGGTAAGTCTATGGATTCTTTCCATTCAATATTTTCAGCTTCTATTAGATAAATGAGAAAGATAGCTGAGGGTGCTCTCAGAAGATTTGGAAGAAGTGAACTTTGATGAATCCTGGTTGTCATATTCAGTTTTGCAGAGAACGTTATTCAACTTATTCATTTGAAATCCAGTAGCTGTGAGTCAATTACAAAAGAATGGTGAAATGGTTGATATTTTTCCGCACTAACTTCCTTAGTCATTTTCAGGGATACGTCAATAAATGAACTTTTCGGTTTTTATTAATACATTTTTCAGTTTTTCTGCTTGCAGCTTTGGATAGTCAGATGAGCCACACATCTATATACATGTCTACATCTCCTGCTTGGTTTTTCTACTAGAAGCAAATGCCCAATTAAAACAGAGTAATCCAAGGGTTAGTGAGGTTCCTAGAAAGCCTAATGAATTTAAAATTCACAAATATGAAAATGAAGTGTCTTGTGGAAAAAGGGGTTAGTTCCTGCAGCAGCTTCCCCCTGAAAAAAGCATCCTGGCTGGCTGGTTGGCTCTGCCACCGCTAGCTGCACACACACACACTTAAACATACACACATCTCCCAGTTCCTGCAGCAGCTTCCCCCCTTTCCCTTTTTAAAGATCAAGGAAGGAGGGAAACAGCCAGAATTGCACAGGATTGCCTCTTTCAATCTTTAGGCTTGTGTGGGTGGGAAAAAAAACATTGTCATCAGGTGTGAAGTGGCTGAATTGTTACAATGAAGCAGTCTATTGTATAGAGGAATACTCTAGCATTTGCACAGCACTAAGGAAGAAACATTTTAAAAGCAAAAGCGGAAAAAAAACACTGGAAAATTCCAGTGTTTATTTATTGTGTTTTTAAGCCAAATAATTCTCAAAATACCCCAGAAACTGATTGGGAATGGGGATGAAGAGGATCCAAACCATTTTGAAACCA
>MTQE01001134.1:41637118-41652411 GCA_014337955.1 Aspidoscelis marmoratus | reverse complement strand
CCGCCCGGATTGGGTTGCCACAGGGCGGTATACAAATAAATATTATTATTGTTGTTGTTGTTGTTGTTGTTGTGGGGAGAAGAATAGAAAACTTTGTCAGACACTTTGAGTCCCTTTAAATGAGTGAGAAAAGCGGGGTAGAGTGGGGTTGAAACGCCAACTCTTCTTCTAGCAACTGCAGCAACAAGGTATGGTAAGGCATCCCAAGTAACAACATATATCTTTTTCTGTTTTTTAGACTGTCATTATAGGTTCTTATCTAGTTGCACACGGTTTCTTCAGTGTCTATGCAATGTGTGTTGACACACTTTTCCTCTGCTTTTGTAAGTAATCCCCTTTTCTTCCTTTACTTTGCCGTCTGGATAATGCTTGAACCGAGAACCATGAGACCAAACGTCCAACAGAGTTCACAAGATACATACACAGTGGAACACCATTGTTGCTTCTTTGTGTGTGTGTGTTTTTTCATTATAGTCTTCACTGCTTAGGAAATTATGAAGCACAGCAACATCAGACAAGACTTTACTAGTTCTGCCTATGAAATGCAATTGTGCCTTGATGGAATTGCTAGCATACTAAAGATTTCTGTTCCTTAATAATTACTAACACCTTGCTTCTGGATGCTGTGTAGCTTCACCTTGTCCAGCGGCATTGCGTGTAGATGACAGCGGTGTGTTTTTGCTGATAACATTCATGTTCGTAGCCACCGTGGTGTGGGTTGATTTAAAATAAAGAGTTCAGCGTTCATGGAGATTTCTCTTCTCAAACATTTCTTCCAACACTGAATGTATCTTGTCATGGAAATCTGAATTAGTTTTTGGATACCTGTTAATCTAAGGCTGTATTCACGCAGTGAATTCATGTCTTCTGGGGACAGGGCAAACAAATCCTTCTGCCTCTCTCCTGCCCTCAGAACTCCTGGACAAGTGATGAAGAAAGCCTTTCAGGCAGCCTGGTTAAAGTACTTTGAGGCCACCCTCATCACAAGATTTGCCCCATGCTTCCATGTGAATGTTTGCTGTGGCTGTGGGCAAACATATGCCCATCAGCCAGCCCCTGTCGCTGTGGGCCACTGAAACTCTGGTGGACTTCTACTAGTGCTTCCAATCCCTGCTGGCACTAAGCCTGGCTGCATTTGATGGCTGCTGCAACAGTATCCACTGCTGTTGCATTATCATGGGACTCTGAGGGAGACACCTCAAAGCCTCACTGTCTGCTGTTGCTCTCAGCCTCCCAGGTGGCTTCTCTGAGTCAAAGCTCAGATCCTGCTCCCTGAGGATGCCGACTAATGTAAAATCAACATGAATTGGTTTCAGAGATTGGCATCTTGGAGCATTTTCCTCTTTCTGTCCACTAGACGGGAAAGGAGCGCAATTAACGTTGACTAGCGCTCGCACTTGTAGTGCTCGTCAACTTTAGCCATTCACACACACACATACGCCCGGCGACTGAATACTTTCCTGATTGGATTGCGGAGCCAGTCCTCTTCTGGGCGCCGCCATTTTGGCTGTGGCACCTTCCACAACTGCAGGTGTGTCAGAGCTGTTGCCATGGTGGTCTGATGTGCTAGCACACTTGCGTGGCACCTCAGATGACCCTGGAGCATTGGAAGAGGTACAAATGGTCACGCTGTTGGATGCTACAGGTAAGCTTTTCATTAACATTGGTTAAGGTGTGGAGCATGATTTTGTGCTTCACACCTAATCAACCATTAGTTTACTTCTGGGAAGTCAGGGCATGCTTGGAGGCTGTAGCAGCCTCCTCAAAGTGCAGATGCTCTTCACCAGAAGTTCACTAATTATGCACTACTGGTTGTAGTGCAAATAGGCCCTGGTATATCAACATAAGCATAGTGGTAACCCTGAAAGAATTAAGTAGTGTACAATCTACCACCATGTTGCCTGTAATCAATCCATAGGGACCTGGAATATTGTAGATCGAGCATTGCACTTAAGAAGGTAAAATCTGTTTTTAATTGTTTTATCCTCAGGTTTAGTTTCTCTGATAAAACACTTCTAGTAGACTTATTGTTGTTATTCACAGTTGCTAGACAACAACTGAGCAATAACTATATCAAATAGAATCCTACCACATTCGAAGGGGATCTATTCAAATAAATACAAATTTTCTTACATTCGGTTTGTTACAAATTGAATGCAGAAAACCCATTTGTGCATGTCCCTAGTGGAGGACCTTTTGAAATCAGTGCCAAAAGTGCTCTAGTGATTATTTTCTGGTCTTCATTGGTGGGCATAGTATCTGGCCATTTCCCTGAGCTTCGCTTCCAGATATCAGCATTGTCTGACCTCTTGTGGCAAAAATAAAAAATAAACCAAGATAGAGCTAGTAGTAGTGTAGTAACAGTGACTTCTACCTGATACGTTATTAGGAGGGGGAAATTCTGTCTCCATAATAATCCAGCTGCTCTTACTATAGCAAGAAGCTGAAGGCTGTGTAGTACTGACTTTGTGCAAAATAGGTTAACCCTTTTGAAGGGCTTATTAGAAAATCCAGCTTTTCTGCCATGCACAAGATAATCACTCTTCTTAATAGCTGCATGTGCAAAACAGCGTCTGCATAGTTCCTAATTTCATAATGGGTCAAGAGTGACCAGAAAGACGAGTCTTAGTAATCCAGTTTTCTTGTAACAATGTTTTTAATACCAATCCTTTTCCTCTCTCTGAATCTCTCTTTTCTGTGTCCTGGTTTGCGTTTGGCCGCTTGACTGCTTGCTGCTTTGGCTCTTCTTGATGAATGCTTCATATCCAGGTGAAGACTTGGAAAGAAATGACGGCTCTACAGGAAAACCCTACTACATGTCAGCTAGTCTTCACCGAATACTGGGGAAGAAAGAACTGAGTCCTAAGAAGTTAATGGGATAAAGCTAAAACAAAAATAAATGGTTGCAAGTGTTAACAGAGTCAATTTTAAGAAAGAAAGAAAGAAAAGCAGTATGCATATATAATTTAGAAGAAGATTGTTTTAACTCTACAATGATGCTTCTGGCTTTGAATGATTTGTTTTTGCTTTGTACTGTCTAAAAAGGAGCAAATGGGCAACATTTAATATAGATTTTTTTTTAACAACTGTGATACAAGGCCACATCATAGTTTTAACAGAGTGCCTATGAAAAAAGTGTAAATGTGAAGCTTTTTTTAATCTTTAGCTCTTAGTGTTTTAATAACTTTTCTAACTTGAGATTTTGCTGTTTGAGCCTGCAGCCATTTTGATAACTTTTTTTATAGGTGTATATTTGTAAAGGATATTCAGGCAATTTTTGAAAGCACTAGAATTATTCCTAATTAGCCATAAACAGATCAAGACTACAGGTAACCAGCAGGTGGTCCTAAAATTTGTAATGATGGTGCTATGGCTGTATTTTTACTTGGCATCAGCAATGGACTGTGATTAAAATTTATTAATAGTTTCCTCTGAAGAAGGGCATGTTGCTGTATCAGTCACCTCCATTACAAATAGTATATTTTGAGGGGTGGGGGAAGATTCATATAATACTGATTCAACTAAAAAAAAAGTATGGGTTGCTTAAACCACATAGACTAAGACATTATTAACATTGCATCTTTGAAAGAAGCTATTTTGCTAGTGTCGCCAGTTAGGAAAATATTGTAGGCCAAGCAATAACCTCTGTCTTTCAACTGATGCAATACAACATACATAGTGACATTGTGAAATATTCTTAGTCATATTGCTCAAGGGTGCCAAGATTTTTCTACTGTTGTGTAAAGATTCACATCTAGGTGAATAATTCTAAACATTCAAATCCAATTTAATCCCTTTGTTTTGGTTTTTTTTTTTTTGTCTCACTCACTTACGAAAGAGCCTTTGGCCTTCTGCTTCCTCCCTCCCTCAGGAAGGATTTCTCAGTTCTGCTGTCTCAGTTGTCACTAATGTAGGCAGAGAAAAAATAAGTAGATGACTGAGATGTAATTTGCCTTAGGCTGCATCCAGATGCTGTGAAATGGTTACCTTTGGTCATCCGTGAGTTGGAATGGGCAACCAGGAGATTTCAGTTGCCCCTCATTACAGTATCAAGGACTACGAAAGTGAGCATCGATGAAGAAGTGGCAATTCCCACTCAACATACCTTTTTGAGATGTCCTTGGTTTGGGCATGCAGCATCAGCTGAGGATGGTTTGGAGGAATGGAATTTTGTCTGCCCAGCTGGGAGAGGAGTGCGCAACCCAGCAGCATGAGGCAGAGAAGGGTCACTCCAGTCTGAAGTGGAAGGCTAGATGACCTTTTTTGAAGACAAAACATGCAAAGCAGTGGCTTTTGTACAAAGGACACCTGATCCCAGGTAAATCTGGAAGCAGCTTAAGTCCTGATCAGATGGCCAGTGGAAACCACAGTGACCCACCTCTGAAGTGATCAGCTTGTACTTTTTTGGCCATAAATACAGCCACTCTCTTTCACTGCCAGTACGGGATGTCAGATGGATGCCCAGTCTGGCACTGGAGGGAGAAAATGCTGAGAGGGTGTAGAACCCCACACTTTCCCCTCCTATGCCCTTCTGCTTTTCCACAATGAAACACAAATGACAAGTACTGTATGTGTTTTCATCTGACCAAATTCACAAGTTCAAATGCCTGTCACGTTATTAAGGCTACCTTAATTATCTAGTGGTTAAGGTTAAAGAGCCAGAACATCGTCAGCCACTTTTAGTCCCCTTGAATGGGTGAGAAAAGCAGGGTAGAAAAGCCAACTTTTCTTCTCATAGACCTTGTCGCTTTTCAGATTAGGCACATGTATTGGTTTTGGTTCGGCCTTGTTTTGAGTTTGTTTGACTATGATTTGAGCCAAGGAATGCCTGGAGAGTTTGATGCAATCTTGTCCTTCTTCAGACCCAGCAACTGTTGGCTCAGATCAGGGGTTTAGATGTCCAAAATGTCTGAATTCCCAAGCCAGGTAAGGATCAGCTTGATGTGAAGTAGGGATAGATTGCAACAAGCTGTACAGACACTTTATACATGGTAAGCAACCATAGCAACTTAAACCAAGGCCAAGCTAATAAGTACACCAGTTTCAAAGCATCATGTGACTGAGTTTAGTCAACAACCAATTCAAATGCTAATAACTTCTGTGTAATAAAGTAGCCAGGAATAAAGAATTCTGCTTCTGATTTGATAGACTTTTAATCTGTGTAAAATAATCACTTCCTAATCTTTGAGTGCTCTGTTTCAGGAGTGTTCTCAGACCACAGATGGTAGAATGCCCTAGGAACTGATTCAGGCTTTATTTATTTATTTATTTATTTATTTTAAATACTGATACAATTTCAAAGAGGTTCACAGAACATGATTAAAAGTAGCTAAAGCCATCAGTAATATAAAAATATTGACATTGAGAGTGGAGAAGAAAAGGCCCACTGGCAAAGCCTAGGGATGTGATAGGTCTTCAGCTGGGGTCTAAAAGCCAGAAAATGTAGGCACCTCAAGAATAGCAGAGGGCAAAGTGTTCATAAGAACATAAGAGAAGCCCTGCTGGATCAGGCCACAGCCCATCTAGTCCAGCATCCTGTTGCACTCAGTGGCCCACCAAATGCTCATGGGCATCTCAAGCAGAGACAAGGACAAACCTTTGCCTGCTCTCGAATCTCAGCAAATGGCCTTAGAAGCGCCCCGCTTACCCCCCCCCAGCCTGAAAGATGCACCTAGGCATGCATTCTAGAAGCCATTGATACATCTGTCATCCATAAATTTGTCTAACCCTACCTTAAAGCCATCTAGATTGGTAGCTGTCACCACCTCTTCTGACAGGATGGGTGTACTGCACAGAGGATAGGTGTACCGCACAGAAGACTCTACCACCAGTTGAGTAATTCATGGCACACACAGCAGGACCGTCTCAGAAGATTTTAATGATCTTGCAAGTCAGTATTGGATATCTGTTGAGTTTCTGCGTATATCAGTGCTGCTTGTGGGCAGACATTCCACCAGTACACTGAGGAGCCTTAATCTCAATAATGTGTAGATGGAGCCCAGGTGCATGAGATCACTGGGTTAGTAAATTTTAATGTTAAGGAAAGCCTTGGGACATTTTAATATATATATATAGCTAAAATTAAAAATCAGATTTTGTACCACCATTTCCCATAATTTCCTTAAAAATAGGAGTCTTAACTGTTTGCTGTATAACAAACCACAACATGCTGGTAAAAATCTAGCGTAATGGCTGCTGTTTGCATCATAAGCGCTAAACCAACCCCATCCCTGGCCAACAGCACTTGAGGTATGAACGACCAACCCGGGGCTGGGCAGATTGCCAAAGCAATGCCTGAGACAACCATTGGTGCATGTTTGGATGCCGCCACAGCAATTGGGATGCTGCGTGTCATGCAAAGCCACAAAATTGTAGCCACCCTCCAGGCCACCCCCAGAAAAGGATGCAGATGTAGCATCCAGGAGTGATCCAACCATTCCTGGTAAGCATCTAGGACTCTAATTTCATAATTGTTGAGTGCAGTTAATTTATTGACCAAAAGCAATAAAACAATTTCTTAGAATGTTTTGGCATATCACTAAATAGCACTTTTGCCAAAGCATTTTTTCATCACCTTCAGGAGGCAAGCAGTGTTAAGTGTACAAAGATTGTCCTGTGTGTCAATCCTGCTTCATTGTATGTCTGTGTCTATGACACCTGAGTAAAAAAGATATTCTAAAAGCCCACATCATTCTGCACTGTAGTTGTCCATCATTAAGGAAGGTTTGACTTCCATGGTTTTGGCCTGTGAAAGCTGTTGTTTCAGATAAAGGACAAGCTGTGGCTAGAATGGATTTAGGTCCCTTCACATTTATTTAGGGGAAATGATTCAACTCATTGTGGCTATATTTTTAGGTTAAAGTCAAAATGCTTTTTTGTTTTCAACCCAGGTAGAAAGAGGAGGAAGAATTTCCCAGCGCTGCTGCTGACAATCTTTAATAAAGCTAGTGTTAGACCTGGAGAACAATTCCATATATTGTAAGGACAGTTCCATATATTCCAAATTAGCGGGCATATTAGGAGCTTCTCCTTCTGGTACAGCCCAAAGGAAGCCCTGTCCAGGATTCTGCCCTCCCCAGCCAGTGGAGAATCACCTAAAATGACCATTCCTCTGCAGAAAGGCTTCCCTGGATGTCAGGTCTTCTAGGGGAAGAGGAAGCAACATTATTTGCAGGTTGAATATGTTCTGGACTGATATCCTTTAAGTTTTTGTTATATCCAAAAAGCTTTGTCAGGATCCTGTTATTTACTATGCACTCCACTAAATGCATTTTTCAAAGGGCATAAATGTGCATTCAAACCAGATGCATGAACCCAGACAACAGCTAGCAGAAAAGGACTGATGAACTCTGCTTTTTCTCTTCCCTTTCTGAGGTCTTCTCCTCTTTCTTCATGCCAGAGCTCACCCTATTCAGTAAAGCCTCTGGACATTGGTATAAGCTTCTAGGGACCAGGTGAGGAAGAAACAGGAAATCAGTTGTCCATCCCCTTAGGGGGAATTTCCCCCTCATCCCATATATAGTATTCCTTACTAAGGCTAAACAAACATTGTTCTGTACTAGATGGTTTTAACTTTTGCTGCTTTTGGATTTATCAATCCAGCTAATCTCAACTGTGCAGAGTTACTACTTGTTTTTAGGATTAGACGTGTGTCAGTACACATTCACATTAACCAGCAGTCCAGAATGCTGCAAATTTTTAGCATCCGTGTGAAAAGTTTTTGGGATTTTTTTTTAAGGGAAACATTTTAGAACCATTTTATTACTTAAGCAACCGAGAAGACTGACAATGCAAAGCAATGGCATTGAAATTTGGCAGATATTCATTTGCCCCAAACATCTCTTTAAATTATTACAGACATTAAATTTAGTAGACAAAATTCCTGAATATCTTTCTCAGAAACAAATGAGTATCGATGTGCAAGCTAGGTAATAATTTATTTTTTAATATACAAATACTTTGGAAATTGATAGATGTGCTTCTTAATCCTTGGGCCAAATCCTGCTGTTTATTATAATGTTGGTTTTATGTATAATGTGCTTTAACATAAAGCTAAAGCTTAATCAAATGCACTTCTTTGCTTTAGAGAAACTGAGTGATGAATCATTTCACAGTGAGATGATCAGTTTTTAAAAGGCTTTGATCTTGTACTCAGTCAAGGCAAATATGTCCTTGATTGAACTTGTGTGCAGCATCAGGCCAATAGGGTGACAAAGGGCTGATTACATTATTGTACCAGTGTTTACAGTATAGTAAATGCCAAAACATCCAGTATTATGACCATGAAGAGGCTTTTGCTGTTGTGCACAAAAGGGCCAGCAGGTGGCAATACTGCTTTCACATTGTGTTGGTTTGATCCTTTGCTCTCTCTCTTTCTCTCTGCCATTCTTCCTCATAGTGGAAGATTTAGAAAAGAACGATGGCTCTCCTGAAAGACCTTATTACATGGGTAAATCTCTGCTGAAGATTCTGAACAAGCAGAACATGCAAACCAAGAGGCAATAGGAAATGCCTAATCACACAATCATGGTGTGTGTTTTTTTTGTTTCTTCAGTGCAGTGTTGTTTGCTTTTTTTGTGCATGCTTTATACCAAAGCTTTTGTATGTGTAAAGCCATCTAAAGTTTGCAATTACTTCCTCTTTTTTTTATTCCAACAAAACAACTGTGGGAGCTTTTTCCTTCCTTTCCTTCTTTTTTTCATACAGTAAGATTCTATATTTTCATCTTTCCCCTTGACTTGCTTTTCTTTCATTTTGATCTTTAATTCTTGAGGGCTTGGATGTCTTGGAGTGAAAGAGTACTAAAATGTGTGAAATAATTTAATGTTGGAATTTTTGCTGTAGGTGAGGAAACATTTCCAAAAAAGATACTAAGGTTTCTTGACAAAGCCAGTTTTTATCCTTTCCAGTATAAATAGAAGAATATATAAATGTCTCTTGACTGAATTTAAAGTTTCTCAGCCTCCTCGCCTGTCATCTGTATGCTCTATGACAAAGTGCCTTACTGGCTGATGGTAGTTACAGGCTTATGTTATGAAGTTTACATTTGAACCACAAACTATTATGACCTGTTAAGATGAATATAATTCTGTTTTCATAAAATGTATTGTTAAAAAATTAGTTCTCGTCTCTGTGTGAAATGTGTGGTGGCTACATTTTATGATCATTGTTCCTCCAAAACGAATAGAGACTGGCATGTTTAGTTAAATTATTTAAGAACTTTTTACAGCTGTCCAAAATTCCCTAGCAGAGAGAAATTTGGGTGTAACATTTGCCTTAGTTGGTACTTATCCTGGTTCACGGCAAATAGGCTTGAATCTAGGGATGTTTTTCCACTGCGCTCTTTTAATCCAGATCTAAGAAGATCCAGATCTAAGGAATGGGTACTTCCCTTAATTCGGATCTAGTAGATCCGGATTAAGGGAAGTACCCAATGTGTTTCCATGGGTGGTCTAGCACCCATTTGCACATCCGGATCTATCCAAAAGGGGTCTGCCTGTCACCCCAGGTGTTTTGGGGACAGGGGGTGCAATCTCCGAAGTTGTGTTTGGAGATAAGTACAGGCACCGAAGGCAACTTCGGAGCAACTTCAGAGCCAGCTTTGGAGGGACTTCAAAGTCTTGACTTTGGGGCACCCCCCATGGGTGCCTCTCCCCCTGAGCCTGCTCTAGACCCCATTGCCCAATTCTAGCGTGTTTTTCCACTAGCACCAAGTACCCAAGTACAGGTTCCCTACAATCCAGATTTTAAGGCTGAAGACCCCATTGTAGATCCCTTTAATGGGGTCTACCCAAAATCTGGATTATAGGTCCTGAAGGACCCATATGATCCGGATTTCCCTAGCTGTGGTGGAAACAGATGTGTCTCTAATGGGGTCTGTAGTGGAAATGGGGTCATTCAGCTCTCAGCCAGATGGGTCCTTAATGGGTGCTAAAATGGATACTTACTGATGTGGAAAAACACCCTATAATTCTTAGGTTCTAGTCACAGTGCAGTGTTGGGCCAAACATTTTCAAGTTCATTCCCAGCTCAGTGATTGGCTTTATTATGTTATTTGCATCAGCAGTGATTTTAAAATAATAGCTCAGTAAGCAGTTCATAAAAAGACCACTGCAGGCTTTTGTGACTTGCTAGCAGGGATGCACACAAATGAAAAATTCACATTTGTTTCGCAGTCAAAATAAATGTCCAAGAATTTGTTTATTTGTTGAACCGTTTGTTTGAATGTTCACATTCAAAGATGAACATTTTTGCAGCACTTTCCCCATTGAAAAAGTCTACTTTAATCAGTAAAAAAGTGCAAAAGTGCAAAAAAAAAAAAGAGATAGAATTTTCTTATTTGTGCACCAGGAGCCTTGTTCAGTTTGTTCAAAAGTCCAAACATTTGAATGTCAGCACCTTTGCTTCCATGAAAAGATTTACGGATTTGAATAACTGATCAAATTTTCGGCTGCAACTTCGTTTGTACACATCCCTTTTTGTCAGGCTTTTATGCAGCCACATGGATGTTGGGGGTGGGGGGCTCTAAAGATACAATTAAGGCCCTTATCTTGTCCAGAGTATAGTGGCAGAAGCTTATAAGTATGCTGGCCTACTTCTGGGCACTTTTTTCTTCCAGGCCTACTTACACCAGTAGACTGTGCTGCTTATGTGCCCTTCATAGCATCCTTGAGCCTGCAGTGTGCCCAGTAGACTTCAGGGGCAGGAAGGCCTCCAATGCTATTAGTTCAACTGCATATGTAAGCAGTGTGGTTTGCTGGACTGGTAAGCCCAGATGACAACATCTGGAGCAGGCCAGAGGTTTTACCAGGCGCTATGCCACTACCACCCTAAAAAGGGCCTTTCTGTGCCCCATCCACTGCCTCATGACCCCATCACCTCGTTCACGTTCCCTCACCAGTAGTGCCCTTCTTATGGATCTCTGGTGCCTAATGCCCTCTCTACCACCTTGCCCCCTTGTTTTCTATCACTTGAACATAGCTTCACCAGTTGCTTTGACACATTGGGTGATGAGTTTCTATAGACACCCTGAAACTGTTCAGTAGTGCCATAGATCAGCTGGGCATAAAGCAAATGCCCATGTTTGGGTTCTTGTACATCTCCATTGTAATGCTAGCTGAACACTGTATTCAAGCACATTTCTGGTGTGTGTTTTACCAGTGAATCCCACACAAGTGTAACTATTAAAAAGAGAGATCCCAGGATACCAACACCCTCAAAGTGAGAGCAGGACTGAATGCTACAGAAACCAGAGCTTCTACACTATTCCAGTCTCTGCTCACAAATCTCAAAATAATCTACATTATAAAAACACTAGAAATAACTCCCCATATGAAGCAATGTCCCCCTCCAACTATTTATCTTACCATATTTAATTTTTGAATTCTTCATTGAAACATTTAAATATCACATCTGTTGTGTTCAATTTTGTTTCTAATATCTTTTAATTATACACTCATCTCTCTCTGTTAGGACCTTTCTGCACTCAAAGACCATGATCTGGATCAATAGGTCTGGATCAGCCAGCCCCCTAGTCCACATTGTGGCTCTCAATGGGCACAGGCATCAGCACAGTGAAGTTGGTTCAGACCAGCTTTGGTACAGTTCCGAACATGGGATCGGTGCGGCCTTGCACTGATCCTGAAGCTTGGGGCCAGCTTCTGAGCTTTGGGGCCAGCTTCTGAGGGCTAAGAAGGGCTAGAAACAAAAGTCCTTAGCATCAGATCCCCAGGAAGGGCTCTAGTAGTCCAGAAAATGGAAGCATGATTTTTGCATGCCTCCATGTTTTAGATCAGGGCCCACTAGTCCATCAGGAGACCTGTTCAATAAGATCTCCTGGTGATCCAAATGAAGGACCCCTTGATTTGGATTACACTTTGTCCTATGTGAGTGGAGTGTGCTAGCAGTGGGCAGGGCTTCTCTTGGACAGTCCCAAAAGTAAGGGCAGAAAGGCCCCAAGTATGCTTTTGCCTTATGTTTTTCAAGAACATCCTCAATTTTTGCTTTCTTTCCATCGTCAGCGAAGGTTGGATATTGCTTATCTTATTTCTATTTGGGAAGTAGCTTGGTGGCTTTACTGTTGCAGGGGAGGTTTGCTATCCAGATAGAGCAATCCCTTGCACAATGTCCAGCAAGCATCCACATCACTATGCAAGGTAGCATCCTGAGAGTCTCTGCATTTGCACTGAGGCTTCAGTGCCTTTGATGGAGTGCCCATCAAAGGCACCAAATTGTAGATGCAAATGGAGCAACTCTTGGGGTGCTACTTTGTGTGCTGATGTGGATTGTTGCTGCAGCAAAACAACTGCATTCATGCACCTAGTTGACTCCCTCATGCAGGCACCACTGCATCAAATGCCTCCCTCGAGCCTCCTTGGTGGGGGAAAGACACTGAAACTAGCCAACATGGCATATTTTTCTCAAGTGGATCATCAGGGCTTGAATTCCTATATTAATCACATGAATCACTTTAAGGGAGTAATAAAGATTGAATGAAAGGACGTTCAAAGCACTGATACAGTGGTCTGTTCCTTGACTCATTCTATCCTTTCAGTTGAACAGATTGTGTAATTCTTGTGTAAGAAAAAAACGTGAATTCAGAGCAAAGGGGTATCTGCTTTTGGAAAAGTAAGAGTCTAACTTTCAGAAAGTAAGAGGAGAGTAAGGAATTGGATGCCAGCTTTTTAGGCATTTTTTATATTTATGTGTTTTAAGCTGTTGCTGAAATTACCAAACAATGTTTCTCTCGATGGTCTTAAAAGCTTCCGCTATTAATTTCTGCACTGAACTCTAGGGAGTTCTGAACCTCTCATATGGACCTTTGAATTGATCCTTACATGCAATCTCATGCCACTAGAGTCAATAGAAATGGGGATTTGTTGTTTCGTTTTCCGTTTTGGCCTTGTAAATGTTTGTAGGATAGTTTTCTATTGCCAGTTGTGATTTTAAAAAATAAAACCTGCAGTGATACAAATGAATGTTATGCTACCAGTGGCAATTAAGTTGTCGATGGTGTCATGGATGTCTCGTTCATGTTGGAAATGCCTTTCCTTGCATCCCAGTGATTAGAAATAAAGTTAGTGGCAGCCTAGACTGTATCCGTAAGAGCCCTTGGAGCAGAGCAAACAAACCAAACCTCCAAGCTACCCCAACCCGTGCATGAAGTGTCCAACCTGTAAGTTCCTTTAAACTACCCTGAGAACGTTTCAGTTGGGAGAACCTTCTTCCTCCTCAGTGTGGAGGAAGGCTGCCTGGAACCACCATGCAAAGCACCAAAAATGGCTGGCGTATGGCCACATTTCTGGTCCTCAGCGGTAGATCCATGTGGGATTCTCACTGTTGTCAGTGGTGTTTCACACACAGCTGCATTCTGGGAGACACAGTAGGATGAATGGTGTTTGCCTGAAACTCATTCAGTTCTGTGGCAGTTCCTGCATTTCTTACAGTTCCTGCAACTTTCCAAAAGAGGATATCCCAATCAGCTTGTCAAAAAGAGAGCACCACTAACTGTGTTAAGGAGTAAATTCCAACTAGTTAAATTATAAAATGGGAGCAAAGAGATGCATACTAGACCCATGTAAAATATTTATTGCTTTGTTAGCCAGTGTAAAAACAGATCTGTCATTTTTAAGACTCTTGCTAAGTTAAGATGTTATTTTATAAAAAGATTTAATTTTCTAACTTTTTATACCAGTTACTGCTTCACTTTTAAAATGTTGGTAATTTGCACTTCACAGTAATAAAACCAAGAGCATAATGACTTCAGTTTTCTGAGATGTATGACTAATGATACTCATTTTGAACATTAACACAATCTGTCAGTATGTTAAAAGGTTCCATCAGCATTTCAAATATATATTCATAAACTGCATGGTGACAAATGAAAGGTCTGTCATTTTCTCTTGTGACCACATTTCTGCCTTAAATGTGATTTTAGAGAATGTCTGATGTTGTCCTTACTTTTTTGTGTGTCCAAACCAAATTAACTTGAGCACATGACCATCTGAGCTCTAAAACCATCTTTGTTTCTGCTATGCAGAATTATAAGGAAGATATTATTAGAAATAACTTTTCAGAACTAAAATGTTTAGTATTTAACATAATTTGTTGGTACTTATTGTCTTACAGCCCTTGAATTTTGTTCTAATAAAGATTTCGATAAAAATAAAATGCTACCATGCTTGGATTCTTCCTAATAGGAGATTGATCATCACATCAGGAGTGGTTGGTCCATGACACAGTGGTTGCTTCTGAATATGACAGTGGAATCTTTGGGTGTTTCCAGACAGGGATTTATTCTTGGGTTCCTTATGACATGGGTTTTTAGCAATTGCCAACTTTAAGTTACTCTCATCAGATTTTTGTCCTGAACTGCTGCTGCTGATCTTCATTCTGCCCCTTGATTTGATAAATCCATCCTCCAAAATTTGCCATTTCAAGCCTCCTATCAATTGCTGCCCATCTAATTTATGTTGTTGCCCTGGCAAAAATAAGTTGTTTCCCGCACATATTTCACAAATTGAAATCAGTCGGGGTGATCCAGCTAAGCTACAACTGCCCCTTTTTGTTGAAGCAGTTGGAACTTGAATAAGTGAATAGTTCTGGAAAGCCTGAATGCTTGCAGATCTTTTATTTATCCCAGTTCCCTCAACATCTGGTCCACATCTTGAGGATACTGCCTTGGAAGTGGCAACACTCCACGTTCCTTCCTAAGTCAAGACCCATCAGGAGCTGAACTTTGTGCAGTTGATGTGCGAGCAGGTTCCAGCTTCTCATTTGCATTTTAATCATGCAGCTCTCTTGCCCAGGCAAGGGAAACTTCTGGGTCAGCTAGTATTTTCCTGCCACAGGCTGATGGGATTAACTTGCAAGCAAAATAAATGTTTTTGCTGAGAAGTAGACAATATCAAAGTTGTGGCATCAGTGGATCAAAATGGGGAGGATGGCAGCACTTACCACATCCTCTAGTAGCCAAGAAGGTGTCTGGCCTAGTGGCAATTCCTTGCTTTCAACTGTCTTGTCCTTTTCCCTCTTTCTATATGACCCATTGTTCTGCTTCACAGAGGGCCTTATTCCACATTGTCAAAAAGGGAACTCCCAGTATGCTGCAGCACCAGGAAAACACACGGCACAGAGACACTTTCATCCCAGAAGCGTCTCCATGCATGCCAGAGTGTTCCAAGGCCAAGATAGCTGTGGAGTGCAGCTATGCTAGGTGCAAGCTGGTAAAGCCAGGCACATTCCTCTGTTATATTGTTTAATACTGTCTTAAGGGGGGGAGGGATAAGGTGTTT
>MTQE01001134.1:41614898-41631104 GCA_014337955.1 Aspidoscelis marmoratus | reverse complement strand
CGCACCTACCAGAAGTGTGCTTAATTGCCCCCTCTAATGCGGACGCGGCGGTGCCAAAGCAGTTTTGTCGCCGAAATCCGTATTAGAAAGGGACGCGCAATGCGGACACGCGTGGCCGGAAGTGTGCCAAATAGGCACATAAATGCAGACGCGCGTTTCCCAATCCGTGCTTAATGTGTGTTAAAGGGCCTGTCAGTCAGGAAGATGCCATTGCCCACAGCAGGGATGCAGCATGTCCCTGAAGAAGCAAAGTAAAAAGATACCAGTTGATCAGCTTCTTTTTACTTCATTCCGTTCAGTCATTGCTGTGGGCAGAAGAAAGCTGTGCTGCTTTGAGATAAAACACAGCGCCAGATACGAGTTTATTATATTAGGTCAAGCTTAATGTCACTAATTCACGGACAATGTAACACAGAAATGATTGGGTTTGCTACACCTCTGGAAGGTAAAAAAAAAAAAAAAAGGAGAGACCTTCTTTTTTGGTCTCTTTATAAGTAGGCAAGTGACATGTAAAATGTGAGAAATTCACTGAACAAATCTATATTAGAACTTTTCACACCTTTGTTAGGCACAGAACTGGGGTGTACCAAGCATCTGTACTTTGGAAGACCCGATGCATTCCACACTTACCCGACACATCACTACATGCTGGGTAAGTGTGAATGCCACTGTATTAGCAGCATTTGCCTCACCACGGCAACAGCCCAGAAGAGGTTTTGTGCAGTGCACATGTTTCATGCTGGAGCATCTCTGGACTTCCCCTGTGGGCCGCGTGTGAAAAAGCCCTTAGGAATCATTTATCAAACTGAAATGTTACTGGACCAACCCACTAAATGAAACTGAGGCAAAGCCACTGCAAATATATCATTTGCAAAAACACGGCTGTAGTATCAATCTTAAACTGAGTGCAGAACTGTTGACATGCTTCTGCTAAGAATGATCTGGAAGAATAGTAATCCCGAGCTTTGCCAGCATATAAACTGTGCTATTGCACCAGAGCACAGAACAGTGATTGTAACCATTGTGGTACCACTGGCACACTGAACAAAATGTGAGCATATGGCTAGTCAACACAAACGCAGGTAACTGTTAACTGCGCTGCCTTCTGTCTTTCTGTTGCCATGCAAATATTTATTTATTACTTATATTTCTATCCTGCCCTATACCCGAAGGTCTCAGGGCGGGTAACAACCTTTAAAATCCACCATATCAAACAAAATTATATTAAAACAATAAAAACTATCACAGCATTTAAAATCCAACATGTTAAAACAGTTGTGTTTACAGCGGGGGAAAACAATGAAGCCTGCTGACTGACAACTTACGGTGCCTACTTATTCTTACATCCTCCCAGTTTGGATAGGATATTTGGTTTGGAGGGCAGCAACTGATGAACATTATGTTGGTTGAACCTGCAGTTCTCAAAAGCTTCCATTATTTCTGGCTATGTTGGCTCAAGAAGATGGAAGAAGAGCCCCACCAGCAGCTGGACCCCATCCTTCATCTTTCCTATCCCTACACTAGAAACTGTCTCTGGCTCCAACTCCACTGTATCTTCACACATAACCATTTGATTTCATTTCCCCAAAGGAATATGTTCAGTTTCATGAGACATATCATAAATAAAGCTGTCACACTGAGCGGTTGTGCCAGAAAAATGTAACTATCAATCATAATCCATAATTATTAATGTCACCCATAAGGATATGGAGCACAGAGCAAGGTAAAGTGTGCAGCGTGTTCTCTTCTGCCTTGTCATAAACTTGACCAAGTGCCACTTCTGCATTCATTGCTGGTTTATGCTAGAAAACCACATATTTTCCCTAGAGCTGGCAGATGGGATGCTCTTTGGGGATGCAGGATGGTGAAAGGGAAGGACTGTTTTATACTCTGGGCCGCAGAGTTGGCTCTGGTTGCTGTCATTTGCTGCACATCTGACCAAGTCAATTTCCTGTCTTGGATCAATTTTCATGTCATCCTATCCCAAGGTCTCATTTCAGATGGTTTGGCTGAGCAAGGTAAGTGATTTATTTTCATTTTGCTGCCTCAAACATTTTTGTGTGTGGTTTCCTAATAATGAAAGTGGGGAAGGAAATGACCATTGGGAAATAGCATTAAGGCAAGGGGAGGAAAAGTAAAATTCATTTCCTCCGAATACTATTGTCACCCATCTAGTTTTTCTTACTGCTACCCAACACTACTTCAGTTTCTTAATTAAGGCCAGAGGCCAGAGCCTCACACTGAGTCGACCACTGCTCAACATAAGTCAATAATGTCCACCTCAGTTCTGCTGAACCTGATTAGTCTAGAACTAATCTAACCAGTTGTCCTTCAGATTCACTCCACTCCAACAACTAACAACATTATGCCTCTCTATTGGCCACATTGGTTGCAGCAGAGAGAAGATGGATTCTAAGACGGGTCTTTTGTGATCACCAAAGACTTTCAAAAGTTTCAGTCAAAGGTTTCTTGGTGCTACCTGTAACCAAGTCAAGAACCACGTGCGTGTCTTTCTGCAAATGAACTTTAGCCAACCTGAAGAAAATGTATTTGACTAATTCAGAGAGAAAGACTTATCAAAATGTATGATAGCTACAGTAATCTTCAACAGCTTTCTTCTGGGTCTTGTTGACTCTTGTTCTAATATGCATAAACTAACAAACACTGATCGATGAAGTCCCATAGTAGTTTGACTAGTGAACCTGAATATATTTAGTTTAATATACAGGATGTTTATAGATGAAATAATTTATTGATATCTAAGGACTGAGAGAAAGGCAGACTCCAATGCCCCTCCAAAGTATTTTGAATGCCATGTGGAGTTACAGCCATGGGATAATGATCTTGTTTGGTTCAAACCAACACTGCTAAAAGCTCTCAGAAACAGTTAAAAGTAAAGTATTTGACACAGATGGTTTAACAAAAAAAAAAAAAAAGGAAAACAGAGAACTTTAAATGAAATTTCAGGCATGTACATTTCAAATATAAGATACACTGTTTATTATATTCTCCTAGAAAACTCACTAGAGATGTTCCAAGATATGAATGCTTGCCTTGAAAAAAAAAACTAGTCACAAAGGTGGATTACTGGCAAATGTACTGGTGTAAATGGGTGAACATGAAGAGAACAGGAAAAAAATACAAATATGTTGGGGGGGAAAGCCATATTTTAGTTCATAATGATGAAAATCATATCAAGATATTTGGAATGGCTTCTACTGAGAGGTATTGAGAACAGCTTGGACAAAAATGAAAATTAATGAGTGGGTGTTGCAAAAACAAGAGCTGGAAGAAATCCCATGGAATCTATAATGAACCGAAAGCTATGCTGTTTCGGTCATGCTATCTGAAAGACTAGGGCCTGTCTGAAGAATAAAATACCAAGATCTTGAGAAAATGGGAAGAAAAAAATTAGAATTGATAGGTAATATCAAAACCTGGTCTGGGCTTACCATAGATAAGATGCTAAGATTGGCAGAAAACAGACAAAGCCTTAAAAGAATTGTGCCAACTATTGGACTGAGGTCATTTGAAAACACGGCAAGACATTTTCTCATCATTTAAGGAATGATCCAAATAGCCGAGATGGATCATTGAATAGATCCAAATGGATGGATAGGTGAGAGGGGCAGAAAGAGGGATGGTTATATTTTAATGTTTTGTATATTTTATTTTTTACTGTCGTGACCCACTCAAACCTTATGGAGAAGGGTGGGATATAGGCTTCTACAGGTGCAAGTGCAGCAGGCAGAAGTAAACATGATATAGAGCAGGCATTGACTGCCAGTCTCTGCTCCAACCCCATGTGGCATTAAAACTTATTACCCCCTCCCCAGCCTCCTACTTGAGGGTTCCCAGCAGCTTGAAAAAACTTATCCTGCTTTTTCCAGGGCTGTTAAGAGATTGATCATGAAGGAGCACAGTAAGGGAAGTTCTTCTTGTGGCCTTGCCTCTCTCAAAGGTGCTAGGGGCAATGGTGACACAGGAGAGGGCCTTTTCTGTGGTGGCTCCAGAGTTTTGGAACAACCTCTCTCTGGAGGTATGCCACATGCCTAGTTAGAACAGACCTCTGTTGCTTAATTTCCTCCCACCGCTGCAGCTGCCCTCTCGGCACACCATGCCCCTGCTGCCGCAGACCCTTCTTACCACCCCGTCTTACCCTGAAGCTCCCGTGACTCCCTCAGCCCACTGTCACCACAGCCACCTCCTGCCAGCCCCACCACCCTCCCTTATCCAGCTGCCTCTCTCCCAAAGCCCCACTCCCTGCTGTGCCCTGGTGCCTTCTTCATACAGCTGGTACCCATCCCAGGGCCCAGCTGCCTCCCCTCCCACCACACAGCTCCTGCAAAAGCTTACCTTACCATGAAGACTCCCGGTGGGTGTGACTGAAAACTCCTGGTGGGTGTGACTATCACAGCGTTTAAAATCCAACATGTTAAAACAGTAGTGTTTACAGTGGGGGAAAACAATGAAGCCTGTTGACTGATACCTTACAGTGCCTCTCTCAGTGCCTCGGTCCCCTCTCTGTCCTAGAGACGGACTAAAACTTCCAATTGTATTTTTTAAATCTTATTGCTTATTAATAAAATATGTATTACAGAAAAACAAAAGAAAAAAAACTGTCTTCTGGGCCTGTCACACCAGTCCGTCCCTAGAGTAGAGTCATGCAGCATTTTACAGCCACATGGCTTGCTTTACGGCCACAAATACAGCCAAATGCTCTGGATCTGTGCCAGCAAATGGTGTCCCATGGATTCTCAAACTGACACATCAGGGAGGCCACGCTGAGAGACATCTTACGTTGTACTCCTCTCTTCCCTAGCAGAGCATAGAGTGTGGACAGTAGATGTCCACAACTGTTTGACCCACATGCCACAGAGCAGAAGCCTGCTATTTTGTGTCTAAACACAACCATAGGGTGTGAAAATTATTTCCTACTTCAAATCATGAAGGCTTGAAAATAATAATAAAAAATAGTAGCTAGGAAGCTTTGGTTCTTGTGTTTTCTAGAAATGCAAGAACCAAAGTAAAGTTTCCTATGAGGAGAGTAACTTGGCATACTATCACAAAAAATGCCAAAGCTTAAACTGCAATTTTCTCAAGATTCAAAATTCAAATATCCATATCAATCCTCAAAAAGCATAACTGGTAAAAGACTATGAAATTAGAATCAAAGCATATGCTAGCCCAGGAGATTTTGAATAACAAAAGTATTATAGGTAGCTGCATTAAACTGCTATTAGCTTAGCAATTAAAACATTCAGTGAATAGCAAGACTTAAAGTTCAAGATATAAAAAGTCAGCTTATTGTATAATATTGGAGCTAGGAATTTATATGTCCTTGAAGTCATACCTTCAACATTTTATTATAGATGTACATTTGCAATAACAAAAAAAGAAGAGAAACAGATGTACCAATCAAATCTACCACAGTAGGGATGGTTTATTGATAATACCTAAGACACTAGAAATATTAAATACTACAAAGGATTTTTTTTAAAAAAAAGGAAGAAAAAGAAATTATATTGAAATATAATAAATAACCATAATAAAAAAGGAATTTCACTAAGTCTTTAAAAAAAATGTTGTGGTCTTAATTATACAATATGCTGACTTTTCCTGATCTATACAATAACTAGAAAAGGCCATGGCTACTCTTGACTTGCATCTGGTTTATTCGTGCTGTTTCCTAGCTTAGCGGGAAAACCATTTTAAAAAGCCATCAAAAAAGCCTGTCGCACAATTTGGAATATGTTTCTATACATGATAGAATGCTAGAGACTCTGCTAGCTTGAATTGGGATGTCCAGTTTTGGAATGCATATTCTTGTAGCGATGTGAAACCTGTGCTTGGAGAGGAAACAGGGCAGGAGTTGTGGGTGCGTGTTAACAAGCATAAGCTGACCTATGAGACTTGCAGCATTATGGAGTCAAAGTGGGGAGACCTGTTTCAGCAGCATTGTCTAGTTGTTCTTTATCTCAAGCGTATACCTCCACAACAGGATGGTACAATTTCATTTACAATTCTTTATAGTTGCCATCTTTGTCAGAAGCTTTTTGTTTTTATTACGTGTGTGGCAAGCAAATGTAGCTGAACAAAGGGCCCTGAAAGTCTGGCTACACCACTTAAAGAGCATAGCTTCCTGAGACCGTGACACGGATCTAGCAGCATTCTCATATTCTGGATTTTTTTTATAAAACTAAAGGTTTGGTTTGACAGACCACACAGTTTGCAGTCAATCTTCAGGAACGGAAAATAACTAGGCTGATTTGAAAACAAAGTATGCTTTTAGTAACTAGTAGGGAACACAGAAAATAACTTACAGAGCTACACAGAAACAATGTCAAAAAGAGGAGAAACATATTTAGATGTCCACATTAGCTTGTTAATCTTACAGCCCTCTTGTAGTGTTTTCCTATGGATGCTGATGATGGAGAAGAAGAGTTGGCATTTATACCCTGCTTTTCTCACCCATTTAAGAGGACTAAAAACAGCTGACAAGTCTTTTCTTCTCCACACAACAGACACCCTATGAGGTAGGTGGGGCTGTGAGAGCTCAGAGATAGCTGTGACTAGCCCAAGGGCACCCAGCTGGCTTCATGGAGGAATACGGAATCAAACCCAGTGACTATGAGATTAGAGTCCACAAGACCTAACATCATGTTGTGCAATCAGCCGAACAAAGTGAAGCTCCTGGTGGGAAGGAGACAATGTTGAGTAAGCATGATTAGAGTAAGCAGATCAAGGTAGAAAGGTGATTGCACAGGTAAGATTCTTCATGTGAAGCTAGTATGGATTCTGATCTAGGGCCACAGACGATGCTTCAAAGGTCATTCAGCCCTTCCAATCCACATTCCTTGTATACTCATTACATCTGTCTGATTCATATACACAGATAAAACATCCTGATGCTGAAACTAACATCTTTGTAGAAATTGCTCATAGTTATCTAGAAGGATCCATATCCTACGAAACTTGTTAACATCTTCAGCTTTTTACACAGACCTCCCTTTTGTTTCCTATTCAGCAGTATCAGGATTTATTCATCCAGATGTTGATATCAAATTTTATTATTATTATCAACATAGACGTGATGGGAACTGCAGTCCAACAACATTCAAAAGTGCATAGATTCCTCTTCTTTACTCAAAGGCCACAGATAGCATACTATTGTCATCACAAACACGTAACAGAAGTAGTAATTCTGTGCCCCTCCAGAAATGAATATGGGCCAATCTCAAAGATGATGAGGACTCTAAACTAGAAATTTCCAAAGAACTTTGTCAACGCATCTTTACTTTAGAGGACCTCTATACATGAACAAGTCAATCCAGACCAGTTTTTAACCACATCCAAGTGAACTGCAGAAAGGGGAGCTGTGTTTATATAGTTAATATTGATGCAAGGCTTTGGAGAGCTGCTTCTCTGAGTGGTTTGTTATGCAGCAGGACTTCAAGTGGTCACCCGTGCTGCTGTTTGGCTTTTTCTTTGAGAGGGAGAACCATAAGCAGTAGGTTTATGACAGCTGCTCCTTTCTCCTGCCCTCCATGGCTCCCAGCTGAAGTGAAAGCAGGTGCACTCACATGCATTCAAATAAAGGCATTTCAGTGATGGCAGTTTTATATTGTAGGGCATACTGGCAACCTTCAGAAAGATTTGGTTTAATGCAGCATTTTACCACTGAAACAAAAATATCTATTGTGTGTGTCTCTAGAAGACAGCTTGAAAGCTTGGCTTTTGTTAGCTTCTTGAAATTCAGTGCAGTCGGAAAAGCTACTATAACATGCATGATACAGAATGAAAACAATGAGGTAAAGAAATCAGAGTTTCAGTTCAGAATGCATGTTATGATAGCAGATTGTAATGTGTTTCAGGGACATAAAAGGTGATGAACCAGCTAACTCAGCTCTGGAAAAGTGGACCTCTGGTGAAGGTCTCTGTCACTGGAACATCTGCTGTGATCACCAGAAATCCTTATTGATTCTGAGACTTTGGCTGCCATAGATTGCGGCAACCAAGGCAAGTAATATTAATACTGTGCAGTTAGGATGGCTTCCTGGTCTGGCTAGGATATTTCATTGATGCTGAATCACCTTTGGTCAACCAAGCTCAGTCTTCTATGATAGGGAAAATAATGCTGGGCCCATGCAGAAGTCTGCTTGTGCTGCTAAAAGTGTCCAGCTCTCAAATCTCACTTGGTTTCTCTTTTTTCACATTTCACAACTAAGAAGCCTGAGAAGATCTGATGTTTCCTTTTGACCGCTGCAGCCTGACTAGAAAGATACAAAGTTTTACAGCAAAGCATTTATCTATGGCTTTAATTGCTTTCTTGATTTTCTATCAGAGGGATTGTCCCTATTCTCACTTACACAAGATGGATTAAGAAACAATGGTATGACACTTCAAGGGAGTCTAAACAGATCAGACATTAGAAAAAAAGTTTCTGGCAGGAAGAGTGATCAGTCAATGGAATAGGTTGCCACAGGAGGTAGTGAGCTAGTATTAGCTAGAAGTCTTCAAACAGTTGCTGGACCTACATCTGTCTGGGATGGTTTAGGGAATCCTGCATTAAGCAGGGGGTTGAACTCAATGACCTGGAGGTCCTGTCCAACTCTATAATTCCATGACAATATTTTCTCCGTATTCTTCTCTAGGTTTGCACTTTCCTAATGTTCTTGTCACTTCTGATAGCATAAGGCAGTACCTGTGACCCATTCAGGATGCATAGGTAGTCCAGCTCCTCCAGGATGGGACATCCATATGTGCCATCACAAGAATCCCAGGAGATGGACAGAGCCTTAGAACAGCATCAAGACTGGCACCTTCTTATTTGTGTGAGAAGGAACATTGCCAGAACACTACAAAGTGACCTCCAGCGGGCTACTGGAGTGCATGTTACTAAACTGTCCATGAGGGTGGCTTGAGGGCTTAAATCCTGTAGTGAGACCTGTGCTCATAGCCCAGCACTAGAGGTGTGCAGAAATGCAATTTTTGGGATTTGATTCAAAATGAATATCTAAAAATTCAATTCAATTCAAATCAATTTGTTCAAATTTTCAATTTGCACTTACGAATATTTACATTTGTATGTCCCTGTACAGATTTTTACGCATCCTGTACACAGCTGTATGCATCCGTACACATCCATATGCATTGCACAGTTATCCCGTATGCAACCTGTTTTTGTCCCATACAGATCTGTACAAATGCGTATATATATGCGGGAAAGATGCACATGTGCAAGTATGCATCGTTTACAAGCCCGTACACATGCAAATGAATAGATCCAAAATTCAAAATTCATTTGAATTTAAATTCAAATTTATGGATATTCTATTCAAATTCGAATATCAAAATTTGGATGACTTCAATCAAATTTTGAATACCTTTGAATATTCGTGCGGACCCCTACCCAGCACCATACAGCTTGACTGGCATTGGGCAGAGAATACCAGAATTGGCAGGGCCAGATTCACACCGAGCACATCCAGCATGACTGGTTTCGTGGTGAATGTGACAGATTGGGGATGTATATCCTTGGAGAGTTGCATAAACCTCATGTGATAGCCCATGGTAACCTGGCTGCTCTTAGGTACCAGGATGAAATCTTCAAAGCCATTGTCAGACCTAATGCTGGCCTTATGTGGCCAGAGCGTGTAGGCAGTTCCTGAATGACGGAGGCATTAATGCCATTGACTGGTCCTCACATTCCCCAGACCTGAAACCAACTGAGAATTCTGGTTCATTCAATGCCAGCAAGTAGCACCACAGGTCGTCTGGGAATTCACTGATGCCCTGATCCAGATCTGGGAGGAGATCCTCCAGGATGCCTTCCACCATCTCATCAGGTGCATGCCCAGACATTGTCAGGAGTGCATACGGGCAACATTAGATCCTCCAGTGATATCAATTTTTTATTTTGTCAGGATTATCTGGAATCCAGCCCTCAGTTGGTTGATGATTTTTGTTTACTGTATATCCTGGCATATAAGACTACTTTTTAACCTAGGAAAATATTCTCAAAAACCGGGGGTCATCTTATACGCCGGGTGTCGTCTTCTTATGCAGTGAGTATAGCCCAAACTCTATATTTTAACTGGAAAGTTGGGGGTTGTCTTATACGCCCAGTCGTCTTATACGTCGGGATATATGGTACATTGACTCTATGCATCATTTTGTTCTCAACAAATCATACCATTTATGATTTCAAACTTAAATCACACCAGATCTCAAACCAATGATTCAAGTGTTTCTGTAACTTTGTTTTTGAGCAGTGTGTAAGTATGCATATTATAGTGCACTGGGGCTTTTAGTCTTTTCCTAATTCAGCTGAACTATTCCTTTCTGCATGTACCAATCTACCAAATTTGAAATGCTTCTGATTCTTGACTCTGATTTTATCTGATAATCACCTAGCTACAATCAGGCACCTGCTTTTGGAACAAGTGAGAAAGATATGGTGTGCATGAAGGGTACTGCCAGGAAAGGAGTGAATTGCTCTTCACTTCTCAAATAATGACTAGTTTATAGAAAATTTTCAATGTACCTGCTTAAGTAAAATTACCTAATTTGTGGTTATTGTTAGAGGGCAAAGTTATGCTTTAGTGTTTTTTTAATAAATATATTGTGACTTTCCCCAAGATCTTCAGGTAAAGGATGGGATACAAAATATAGATAGTAAAATTAAAAAAACTATAGAACTATACTGAGTCTGCTTTATTGATCAGTTTTACACAAATGTATCCTCATATCCTGCTTCTTATATCTTGAAGTCTAATATAAATGTGCCTTTGTTTTTCAGTGGTATGTGTGAACTCTAGTTGTTGAAGTCTAGTTCCAACGTTTTTCTTTAAGCATGCATCAGAACAATAGCCCCTCTATGCGCAGAGGAAGAATAAATGAAGTCTCCCCCCCCCCCGGTCTAAGCTGGGAAGCTCGCCCTGTAGCTCATGCCTTTCCTAGGGCTTCATGGGAGCTGCTTTCCCAACCTTCTGCCTGTGTGGTCAACCTCATTCTCTGCTTGACTGGCTGCTTGCCATGAAAAGATCATCATAAGAGACAGGGTGAACATACAGACATGAGGTTGGTAATGTAGCTGACAGAACAGACCGTGAAAAGTAGCAACCAAAGGGCTCTCAGCTCTTGAGTAGAACTTCACTATCACACCTGTGTGCACAACTGGGCACCATAAAGATAACATTGCTCAAGAGTAGCCCTTGCCAAAGAACAGCACTCTAAATAACCTACAGGATGCTGCAGTACCTATAATATCCAAAAGGGGCATGAAGCAGGACCTCCTGCTGAATTAAAACAGACAGAGGAACTCCAAGGGCTGGACTGGGAAAAGAGATCTATATTTGGTCCCTGTTTGCCTCCAAAATGAAGAAAGAAGCAATATCAACGAGGACAAAAAATGCTCAGTTTTCCTAGCCTCAGAAGGAACCACTTTTGCCCTTGACAAAAATTACCTGTCAAAGAATTATGTCTTCTTGTTGTCTTTTAAAATACACAGATTGGCTTTTACAAAAGGAAATGCCACAAAATGGTTTGGAGTATAACAGATATCCAGTGCAAAGCCCAATTAGTTCTCTCTCACACACACAAAGACAAAAAACAACTGGCTCCTCCACCTTGCCTAGTAGTCTGCCAAATCTTTCAGCTATGCTACATTAAATCTTTCTTTTCAAAACGTGTGCTATGTAAAATCTGTACAATTTCAGTTCTCAAGGTCTTCCAGGTTCTGTCTTTGACTGTATCCCACTTCTTCCTAACCCTGTTTTGTCCTGTTTGGAATTTACAATACCACATGTCAACACTAACTATCCCATTGATATGCGTCTGTGTGTGTGTGTTTGAAAGCAACAAAACAGAACCACCTCAAAATTCTCAGACAGCATCTCCATGGGAAAACTCAAAACAGCCTTTCTTCTCCCCCCCCCCCCTTAACAGTTCTATCTTGCAACAGCTGTGCATGTAAACCTCACCAATATTGTTTTCCAATTGTCCTCATGGGAGATGGGTTCCTCCTACTCCAGCCCTCCTACAGATAAACTCTGTTACTAGATTGCTTTTGAATAAGTAATTTAGGAACTTGGGTATCAGAAAATTTAAACATCCCTTTTCTGGTTTAAATTAAAAGCGTTATGGCATAAGCTCTTGAATCACTTCTGCGCAGGCAGCATTCAGAGACTTTGAATTCAAGCCAGCAGGTCGGCCAATAAAATAAAAAATACCACCAAGAACTTACAGAATATCATTAGAAACAGCATTCAGACTTCATGCAGTGTCTTTTTTGTGTGTGTGAGGGAAAGAAAGCTTTCCCTTTTTGCTACACATGAACGAGAGCTGCAAAAATGCAACTTTTGCTGGAAAAGGAACATCAAGTTACCAACACATGTAGTTTTGAAATCTCCTGTTTCAAGTAGATGGTGCCACACTGGTCTGCGCTAAGTAACCCAGGCCACAGTAGGCTGGGATACTGGTCACCTGAGCTAAAATGATCTACTTTCAGCACCACTTCAGGTGTGGTATACTGGTCCATGGTCTGAGTGCTATCTGTACATAGGCCACTAGTCTGTATACCAACTAGAATGCAAAAGGAATATAGTGGTTCAAAAGGGATACAGTGTCATTTTAATTTAGCATGGCTTCTGCTGGTCTGGTCTATAGAGCAGACAAAGCAGTCTAGCTCTTGGCAAGTTTACCTGGTAACTGCAGGCATGGTCACAGTGGCCAATCCATGAAATAAGCTTGAGTCAGTTGTTTCTAAGAATATTCACTACCTTAACACATGGTGTATCACACTAAAAACCCATTAAGTCCATCTGATCAACCTAACAGATGTCTCTGGGAATATCATAGCAAGCAGTCCCAAAGAGATAAACAAGCAACAAACAACCACCAATTAAAGAGGTTTCTCTCAACACCAACACAAAGGTGTTGCCTCACAATGTATATAATGACAAAAATGCCTATATCAAAAGATAAGACCTGAAAAATATCCCAAAAAATATAACAAGACTTGGAATGAGTGCGCGATAATCTTTACTTACACATATAAAAAATCTCTGCCAAGTTAATTACATTCAATCTAAAAGGGGAAGTTACAAAAACAAATAAGTTTATAATCTATGTACAAAAATAATGCAAAAGTATCCAAACTGAAACAAAGTGACAGACAAAAGGAAAACTGAAATAGCTGGCTTGATAGCTTCAAAAGGAATATGTAACACTGGAGTCCATTTACCGAATATCTTCAGGAACTGGAAGTCACGATGGAAGGTTTTGAATGATTTTTTAAATGAAAAAGTAAAAGGCATATAAGGGGAGAGAAGGGATAAAAGAATATAAGCAGAAGAGTTTGAAGAACGGAGGAAGTCATATGGATAATACTAAAGCATTGTTATAATGGAATGTATTAAAGTTGTAAATTGAAATGTGTATAAAATGCTTTGTGAAAATCAATAAAAAATGGATATAATAAAAAAAAAGAATGTAACACTAATTTCTCTATAGACCAAAGGTCAGTGACAGATATATGTATCAAAACTTGAAGCTGTATGTGTGTGTAGAGCCAAACGTGTTTTGGCTCTTCATCAGTGGCTTCTAATGAGCTGTTGCCAGTGTGATAGTCACTTATCAGTTCAATACCCAGTGGGGATACAAAAGACCTGTGTGAGTGTGTTGGATGCATTGACGCCACTGAGGAAGACCCTAGATTGAATGTAATCAACTTGGCAGCGATTTCTGCACAGGTGTATACAGTATCAGGACTACACAGATAATTTAAAATTAAAGAGTCTAAGTCAGGCAAAGCGAGTCAATAAAGTATTTAGTAGTAAATAACTAGGTCAGATGGTAGTTGATATGGCAAAAATGTGAAAATGGCATGCCACTGACACACTTAGGCTGCATCTCAACACACTCTATGCTGTGATGGGACACCATAGTGGCTTCTGGTCCGCCAGACTGGAGATCGGAAATTTTGGCATCCCTTCACAGTGGGTTCATGTCCTCCAGATGGGAAGCTCCATCACCCACACTAGTGGCAGAGCATTCAAAACATCTTTTTACTTCACTAAATGCTTCGCCAAAACTGTGGGGTGGAAAAAGTTGTGCACAGGCAGCAAAAAAGTGTGCGCCAGTATTTAGCTTTAGAGTAGTGTTGCAATTTGAAACAGGGCTACCTGGAGTGTGGAGTGCAGTGTATTTATTGTCATCCTCAGGAATAAGAGGGAACCATTCAAAGAAATAAAGCTATTTCCACTTTAAGTTGTTTAACCTCATGCACATTTTTAGATGTACATGAAATTTGGTTGTGTGCATTGATGCTTATATTTAGGTATAGGAGTGGAATAATATCCATTGTCATTAATCAATACAGTAGTAAAGCAGCAGTCGGACATTCATGGGGATCACAGGAGGTCGTGGGGTTTTCATGGATAATTCAGATTTTATCCCTTCTTCATAAAAAGATAAGGAAACTTGTCTGAGTTTTTGTAAGTCGCCATCAGCTTTGTAACAGAAAACATTTCACTACTAAGAACAAGCCAAGTTATTTCTCCAGCAGCCTTTCAGAGCTGTTGAAATACTGTAATGTCTCTCCTGGAGAGAAACGACTCAACAATTTATGCAAGTTAAGCAAGATTTAGGCTGCATCCAGACAGAGTCAAAAAACTAATTTCATAATTGTACCTGGTTTGCCAGAAATGATCATAGTGCCTCTGATACAGTTCCAGAATATAAATCCAATCTACCGGGTTATCATTATTCCGGTATAATTAACTATAACTGCTCAATATCCTGTTATGCAGCGTTGTATGAAATACTGCACAAGAAGTAAAGCAAATATTCAAGCATGAACTGTCACTACCCAGAAATACTTCATGTGATATCGGTGGGAGGGTTAGGTCATGTGGAAAGAAATCTTGCAGTTGTAACATCACTTTGTTGCTGTAGACATGCTAAAACACATAGTATTGATCTGATGTATGACAAGGTGTGGTAGTTCTGGGCATGTTTTTAATCAGTAAATAGATAAACTGCAGACTAAAGAAATTACCACTGGAAGCAGTCTTATTGTTCTGCTAGAATACCCATTACAGAACACAGAGTCCTAATGATCCTGTCTGATTTCGATCCAGATAGGAAGCACTTTTATTATTCAGCTGATATCTTCAGTTCTTCTGGCAATGCTCAATATATTCTACGCATCAACTTTCCCAGAGCTCTTTCCCCAACATCAGTATAATCTTGGAGACTCCTTGTTTCAGCTGGTAATAGAGCTGTTCACTTTGTAACCATTTGGTTTAGGAAGCAGACTGAGAAGCAGGATTGAGCAGGAACAGGATGAAGTAACTTGTAGCCAAAGCCACTGTACCAACCCACACTGGTTAAGTACCTTGCCAAGATGCTGTGCTTGTGGCAATTGCAATTCCCAAAGCACCAGTAAACAAAGTTAATTTTAATTACATTAGCTAAGTAGTGGAATCACAAGAGGGTCCACAATGGCATAGTGATCCAAACCAGTAAACAGAGCTTGCTAATACATAGCTTCCTTGGCAAGAATACACAAGTACTTTCCTGTGCCTTCTTACATGAAGATGCATAGACTGAACCCGTTACCCACTACTCTCATTTACATGCCACCTTTCAAAATAGAGAATGCTTAAGATGGTTTACAACAACAGAACATAAAATACAAGAAATACAAATTAGTTTATAAATTCAGATATAGTAATGTGAGGGTTACTGACAGTGTTTTATCGCTGCAGCTTACTCTTTATCATAGCTAAAGTATTTTTCTAATGCAGCTTTTTAAAACTTTTGCTGATTGCTTTGTAAGTAATTTTCTATGTGCCTGCTCAAATTTTAATAAAGAAACTTGGTATTCAGTTTGGGATTGGCGTTAATCCATTATCAGAGCAATGCAGCTGTCAAAGGCTATGGAGGATCTTTGAAGTTAGTGGCAGATTGCGATCTGCTGCTAACTTCAAAGATCCTCCAGAGTGCTTGACAGTGGCATTGCTCTCGCAGGGGGTTTTTCTATGGAGCCAGCGCTAATCTCTGAAGGCAACTTTGGAGGGACTTTGAAGTTTTGATTTTGGGGCAACCCCATGGGTTCCCCCTCCCACTAGCCTCCTTTAGAACCCATTGCCCAATTCTAGTGGAAACACGCTCCCTACGATCCAGATTTTAAGGCTGAAG
>MTQE01001134.1:41585423-41614888 GCA_014337955.1 Aspidoscelis marmoratus | reverse complement strand
CTAGTGGAAAAACACCCCTGAACATATCTTCTACAATTCTCATTTGCTGACTTCACATTTGGTTATTTATATGCAATGACATCTTCAGGAAGTCATCTACAGTTTTTCCGTAGACTCTGTTCTGTGGCTACTTGAAAACAGCAAGGCTGCATGCACTCCTAAGTTTCAATCAAGCTTCTGTCCACCTTCAGAGTGACATAGCGCATGAAGTGACAAGCTGATTTCTTTTCAACATTAACTCAGAAAATCCACTCTTGGGTTAGATAATGTGGAAAAAAATTCCTGTCCATTTTGCTGATGTGTTCTTTTGCTCTGAAGGTGGACTGAAACTGGATTAAAACTTAGGTTGAACGTAGTTCAAGTCTGCAGCATTTCGACACAGTTCAGCTTCAGCAAAAGAAAGGGTGAAGTTTGCATTTGATTTCCATCAATGGGAAGCCAAGTGCAAATTTACCCACACATGTACTAGGCATTCACACTAGTAGTGCAAATGGTGTTCAGGTACCACTATCTTCTGTCCCTGATGTCAACATCAGCATACAAACACCACCACTATCACCGGGGCAACTGTGATGCTTGGGCATCACGTGACATGCCAGCATGTTTGTGCATAATGTCAGGTGACCATCCAGCGCATCTTCCAAACAGGAAGGCATGTGAATGATTGCCACAGAGGTGGTGGGAGGTAAGTGCGTGTATGGAGCATGTAATTATCTTGTGGTGCACTCCAGCACAGCAAGAGCTATTTCTGGTTCAGAACAGCTCCTTTACATATGAGAGCTCTGCCTTGGAGAGCACTGTGAAGCGGCTAGTGGGTGAAGTGCAGTAAGGCCCCAGATTTCTTAGCTTATACAATGCCTCCAGCTAACTTCTAAAAACTATTTGTGAAAAGTATAAAAACATTATTTTTGAAAAGAAAGTAAGAGACAAACCTATGTTTCCAATAATAACAGTATCCATCTTAAGCATCCAAAAAGATTGATAATCTTTGATGTTTGGTTGCATTGCAGGTGAAGAAACCTACAACAACCAAAAAAAATTCTTAAAATCTTATGAGGAGGTTCTCTTCATGAGTTATGAAGAGCCTGTGGATCATTTCAGCTTGTGGTTTAAGTCCCTCAAGACCTTCCTTACCAGGGAGCTTGGCTCTGCCTATTATATGAACTGCCAAGTTCCTGCATGCAAGCTCCCCGAACTTCCCACGCTCACATTGTTTCATTCTGGCCACTTTGCAAATCTGGAGGTGCAGAGCATGAGAGCATTACTGATTTACCCAATGGGAAGTTGTGTTTTTTCTCCCCCGACTACTCAGTTGGCCTAAATTATGACCAAGTGTGACATATGTTACAATAAGAAAGATTAGTTGATGCTGGCTGGCTAAAAACCAGAATAATGAAGTCTATGAAGAAATAGACAATGAAAGTTAAACCATTTCTCATTTCCACACGTGAAATATTGAAGTTTCAGTTATCTATAACGTAATTATTGTACGAGTGTAAAGCCAAGATAAAAGTAAAAAGCAAAAATCAGTTATAATATATAGGGTGGAATAAATTATCTTTGCAATTTAAATATGCAAGCTGTTTCTAAAAACGAGGGGTTTCCATACACCAAATCAAACCAAACAAGTTAAAACATTTATATAAGTATTATAGTTATTAGAATATGTGCAATAGATATTTACCTCTTTTTACTGGGTGTGTAGGCTGAACAAGATGGGATGCACCCCAGTATCAGCCTGGACCTGACATTTATCCATCTCTAAGTTTTGTGATTCAGGCAAATGTGTGCTATACTTTTAAGGAAGAATCAAAGCTAGAGACAGATTCTAGTATTGCAGAATTTCACATGACAGCTTTGCCTAAAAACACACTTAATTCCATCTTGGGATCTGCTGAATAGTCAATAAGTCTCAGTTAAGACCTGGACTAGAGCAGACTTTGATTCTTCTGAACAATTAAAAATGCTCAGTTCACCCAAACTAATCTTTCAAGGAGAGGGCAGATTTACCATAACCCTCATGTTCTCATTCATAGGTCTTTTGTTTTCCAGATATCACTTCCATTGGACTAGTGGACAGGTACTGGTATCTCTGATAATTTAAAGATACAGAGTCAGAAAAGGATCGGTAGGTGCCTTAAGTGCCATGGGCTCCAAGAGAAGAGAGGAAACTAAGCATTTCCCCTTCTCAGATGCTGATATCACAACAAAGGACATCGGTTCAACAGATATACCAAAGGCAGACTCAAAATGCAGCGTGGTTCCTCCACAATCACAATACTTACCTTGAGGCACAGGAGCAATTCTTTTTTCCAAAGAATCCTATAATAGCTGTTACCTTCTGTGAACATCCATCATTTAACTGTGATCAAGGACTGAAGAATTTGCTGTAGTTCTCAAATGTGCCATGCTGCTAAGATGTCCTCTGCAGTCGTCTTGGAGCCTAATCATATTTAGACCCCCAAACCATGCAACACAACTCTATATTGGAAATCTAGCAACCAAACCATTGACTAGTCCATACTTTGCACAAACATTGTGAACATGAAGACATTTTCATAGACATGGTACAAGCAGTTAGAACAGACTTGGCACGACTAGCCCTTTATGAATGCCTTCAGCTGAAGAACCATAAGAGAAAGACCATTTAAAAACATTGCAGATCATTTTAGCACCAAGACAGTATAAAAATTCCTGAGAAGCCACAGAAGCAACCTTAGCAGTACTCAGGTTTACAACCAGCAGTCCATAGGCAACTCCACTACTGGAACAGGACCCAAGGAATAAGACTTTGCTCTTTTAGTGATTTGAAGTCTGCACAGCTTTGAGGTTTCAACCATGTGACTATTTTGTCTACTAGTACAAAAGCCAATGCACTAAATCAAGGACAGAATCTTATGCCATTTTTAGATTCAGAAAGGCACTTGGTCCAACAAACAGAACTAATAACAAAAAAACAACAGATAGTAATACCATTAGTCATGCTGTTTATAAGAAGATTGGTTCAGTAAATGATTATTTCTGACGTACCACCCACAGCCATTGTTCTCTGCTTGTTCTGGTCTCTTAAAGGGACATAGGTGTGAATACACATGGATGTTCAAGTGCAGAGAATCCATCGCTTTGAACTGTTGTGGTGAGGCAGGTACTGCAGTGCCAAATTTTAAGCAGAAATTGAATCAGTTTATAATGTTCATGCTTAGTATTACAATACCATTTATAGTTAAATGCCATTGTCAGTTTTTCTAACACAAACTAAGTTGCCACCACATTGTGAAATATTTATGTATGCAAAGCAGTTTTTCTCTCCTTAGAAGTTAATAAAATCAGATAGTCACTTATAATTTTACAATTGACACAATACGATATTTGCTGGCATGCTACAACAGAAGGTTTTATTTAGGTCATTTGGAAAATACTGGCAGCTGAACTTTTGCCAGTTTATGGACATAAGCTTCAAAGTATAGACAGCATGTAACTCAAATACAAGTAATACTTTAATAACAATAACTTACAGAGACAAACTAATGATGAACTACAATTTCACAAAGAATTGTAAACATTTTGCACAATTGTCAGTCCTGTCTTTTTAGGCAAAGTGCTCTTTTGAGATAAATAAATTAACACACACATAGCTAGTATGGACTATTTCCAGACAAATAAAAAAAGATGTTTCTCTTTAGTAACTTTTGTAAACATATTTATGGAGAAAGCCATAAAAGTGTCTTGCAGGCCATCTATACTTACATACCTGGGCAACAAAATCTTCAAAATGCTTTGGATTTTATTTAAGATTAAATTGATTATAGAATACAATAGGTAACCAGGGTACCTCTTTATTCTCATCTCCCTGAAACAAATGAATTAGCTGTGACTTATTGGCAGTTGTGTCATTGAATGCGGTAGCAAAGGCTGGAGTCCAAGAGCAGAAGGTGAGTGAGCTACAAAAATAGAAAGATTTTCTTGTCAGCCTTAGCAGAAGTAGAAAAATATAACTTGTGAATAGAAAACCAGGTGCACTGATATTGTAGGATATTGGCATGCAAGGAAATTTTCACGAACCTGTGCAAGAATACATTCCTAGTCTCTTAACCTTTAAACTCTGATCATGGCCTATTATGCTCATATAACCCCATCTGAACAACCCTGAAGTTCATGGGTTATTCTGATACTTAAATCTCATTAAGATTATGAGAATCCAAGATTATCAAAGTATTACCATCATACAATGAAACAATTTAAAACAACTTTTGCGAAAAACATTCCTAGCCAAAAGGAATTTCCATAGAGTTTTCCTTTTAATCTAGAAGAGATATCACACCTTGACACTTTAGCACTGGGTCCATATTTAAGTGCTATATAAATAAATGATAATAAAAAAATCTTAGGAACATTGCATTACTTTTGTTTCCTTAAATTGAAAAAAACTCCAACACAAACTGATCCTTATTTTCAAACATAAAAAAGTAGACATTCTTCATAAATAAAATATTTTTAGGTGAGACATGGATATGTATCTTGAAGAAAGTTTCAGCTATCACTGTGTAGACAGTATCAGTAAGATTTCTAGTCACTGACAAATTATGCAAGACTACAAGAGCTTTTCAAAAATCATTATGTGCCATTGCATTCACTCACGCCATCCCCAAACTAAAAAACCACAACTTTGTGGACATTTAAGAATATTAGGTAATGACCACAAGCACATGTGTTTGTAAACTCATTAGCCAAATCACATTTACCTTGCTGGTGCAGCTCATTTGCATCAAGCAAGGACAGAAGTAGTGCACAATTTATTTAGAGGAGCCCAAGTCAAAATATCTGGATATTTTACATAACAAGGAATGCTAAGCCACAAGCTGATGTATGGGAATTTCAGTGTATTCAGACTTTGTAATTCAGGAACCGATGTGAATATTTCCACGTTTCCTAGCCATGTAAAAATGGTTAGGTCATATGGAAGCAATCGTACCAGTGCACGTTCTCCAAGTAATACATTTTTTGTTTGTTTGTTTTCCTACATATTAAAGTCATTCCATATTTTATTATAGGAGAATAAAAAGCAGCAAAAGAGGAAATGTCAGTCCGCTTTCAAAATGGTTGTTGATTCAACAGGTGTATCTGCTAAGGGGAAAAAAAGGCAGTTTTCACCCAGTTCCTCTTTTGGCTGCGGTCATCTTCCATGCTGTTGCAGAGGGTAACTGTGTCTCTAACAGAAATTTTGGAAGGACGGGGGAGTAAAAAGGGGAAATTGGCACAAAAGCCTTCTTTTAAATTAAGCTCCCCTTCTCTTATCTTAAATAGCTTTCATGATGTAACTAAATGTCAACTCCCAGCTGGTATAACTGAAGGAAGAATCTGCCATTGAAAAAAACACAGTCTGGTACATTCTGTTGCAAGTGACCTAAATGAGACAATTTCATTTCCTCAAAAACTTTTCTTTGACACAACTTATAATACAGATATTGTGAGTTACCACCTCACATCATTCTTCTCTTTTCCATTCTGCTATGCACTTTTAAATTTGACCATCACTTAATATAATTAGTTGTCATGCCAAATAGCCCCTACAAATGTCGACAAGTTCTATCCAAATGCCAAAAGTTGAGAGCTGAAGGTGTCTTTCTTCAAGAGTTCCCATATGCTAACAACTGACAAGGTTCAAATGTGCAGAGACTGGGTAGATGAAGTACATGCTAGGAATATACACACAAAACAAAAAGAAAAGCAAAAACCATGCAGAGTTATGATTCTGACCAAAAACATGTTTTAAGTTACTTAACTAAAGGAAATATCCAATTTCATGTAAAGCAAGACCAAGTTGATTGCAAAAATGAAAATCCCTTGACCATTTCCATTAAACTGGGCTATAGCTCTTTAACAGGCAAGGATGATTAATTCATATCCTCACCTTGATAAACATTCTAGCACATCAGATATTCCACTCAACTATATAAATTTGATATTTGTGCCTTCTGCCTTGAGGAAGCCAATATCCTTGCCTCTCTTGGATACTGCAGCTGTTCTCACAATTATACCCACTTCCACATATTTCTTGTACTATAGATATCTTATCTAATAGTGCTGATGATGTCAATATTATCATATTCAACTACTATTGCATTTCTAACTTGATAACACTTTCATCATCTCAACTCCGTGGATTTAGTACCTATCCCTTCAGTAACCTCATGTTTAAACAAATGGAACAGATAAACTAAAAAAAAAATTTTGCTTAACGAAAACCAAATTTGGGATGCATTTAAAGTGTTCCTATCTAGCAAAAATAACTCAATATGCTGCAAAACAGCAACAATATGAAAAACAGGTTACAAATCGCCTTGACACAGCTGTCCTATACCATCAACTTGCTTCTATGAATTAAACAAACAGCATGCTTCTCAAGCAGGATTCACACTTGCATGCATCATCATACCGGGAAAAGGTGTTAGCACCCCAATAAGTTCCTGGCACACTGTCTGAAGATACAAACTCTATTCCTGTCATTAAAGATGCAGAAAACAAAACATTTCTCACCCCATTTCCTGGGCAATTTCTATAGTTGTGTTCAAAATTCTATTCCAATGAGATTAAGCCTAATTATTAATTATGAACAGTCATAATGATGCTACAACCACACCATCCTTCCTCTACACTGTGGACCTGGCCATTGTTATGGCCATCACTGCAGCTGCCCCCCTACCCAGCATTTGCACCAGGAAGTGACATGAACACAGCATGTAGGAGCCAACTGGGAGCATACCAGACACTCTTAATCAAGCTGTGGAGCAGTTTCTACAGATGATTGGGGCAGCTTTGCATGCTCTAGGCCATGCTGGGATGGAGGTGGTGCTACGGCATGCATATAGACAGTCCCAGAGTGTGCCAGGCCATCCTAGTCATGCAAGTGCCCTCTGCTTTGCAAGGAAAGACCAGAACATGTAGGATTTTTCAAGGCCTTCCCTGTGGCAGCTCTTCTGGATCAGTCTGTATCTTTATTCTATCTCTGGCTGAAGAGCTAGCTTGCCCTTCCTTTCCAGGCACTGTTTATTTGCAATTTAAAAAGTTGAAAATTTCTCCTTTATTGTAGCCCACCCTGAGACCTTACAGTTTAAGGGGATTAAATAAGAACTGACAAGGGCAGATGGTATTCATTTGTTGATCTTGACTATGCAATATGGCTCATGCAAAATCTGCACTAAGATCTCCTGGAGATTTCTTACCTAATGGCCTAATCATTTAATATCCCTCTTTTTGTATATGGATGCAATCTTTTCTATTATACTCTATATCCCATTTTGGTATTCATGGAATAATCTTTCCTTTCTGCCTATTCCACTCCTATTATTTTAATTTAATTCAGCTTTAACTCCCCTTAACCTGTTCAATTCAGCAAAATGCCAGAATACGTGAAATATTTAGACATAATCCAGTCTTCAAAACTGGTTGTCATACATTTTTCTGAAAGAACAGAATTCTCACTTTGAAAGAGTTACGAGATTTTGCTGAAGCAACACTGGAAGACTGCATCTCCATACTTCTTTAGCCCCCAAATTTCCAGATGTGGCAATGGCTTGCATTGCATGGTTTTGCACCACACAGTGGCTTGTGGGATCCAAACCAGTGATATACAAAGGACGACTATTTGTTTCTAAATTCTTGGCAGATGTATTATTTCACTCTGAAGGTGAATCAAATGTGGGTAAACTTAAAGGTAGCTGGGCCTTAAATTTGATTCAACACCCATGTGCACAGAATGGAACAGGAAATGAAACAGATGCTCCAAAAATTTTATGCAAATGAAATGGTAATATAGTATATTGAAACCCCAGGATAGTTCTCTTCTGGTGTTTTGTGAAGTAGTTAAACCTAGTTACATTTCTCCTTTTCCATTCTAGACAGAAGAAACCTTCTCCCTTTACTTTCTTTGTTTAAATTTTTTTTCCTGCAAGCTAAGCTTAATTTTTTATCTTTAGAATATGAGAATTTTTTCACAATAAGCAAATATTACTATCATATCTTTGTGCAACAAAGGCAACAATAGTTTTTACAAAAACTTAGGAAGTTAGCATTCCTCAGTACTACCATACCTGAAATGTATTTTTAGTTCACCACAGTAGCATAATACACAACCCTGAAATAACCTCTGTCATATGGATAAGGCAATTACAGCAAACAACTATACCTACCGTCCATGTAATTATGTAGAGCAGTTAACATTGTCCCATCCTGGGGTACATATGCTGAATATGCCATTTCTTCTAACATTGGTGGAGAAAGTCTGGAGGATTGAACTGTTGTAACAGGAGTGGAAGAGGAATGATTGGGACTAACATGTTTCTTATGGCGTGCTCTACAGTTCTGGAACCACACCTAAAGGTATGAAGACACAAAATAGGTATCCATTATCAAACATTAAATCACATGCCACATAATAAAAAGCTTAAAAAAACAGGACTATCTTCAGGGTGTGTGTTTTTCCATGTTAACATGAACATAATGTGGTGTGTGCACACATTTACTGATGCCTGGTGGATTCAGTTACACTCATTGAAACTGATACCATGAAACGACTGGGGGAGATCTACATACATTCGGTGATCACTGGGGATTATTTATATACTCAAGGTTGCATCAATGCAGCAGCAACCACCCTGTGCCTTCATCAATGTGAATCTACTTCAAGACAGACGTTAACTCAGTCTTGTTTCTAGGGGAGGGGAAAATTAATGCTCTGGATATCATCTAAGCTAGTGCTACACAAGAGCTAAATATTATTGATATAGGGCAGCTGTTCTCAAGAAGTCTGCGTAGCTGAGAAGCTTTGCTCACACTACTTGTGAAGTAACTGTAGTACAGTTACCTGTATCACACGCCTGCTCAAGCCTGTTCTCTCTGCCAGTTTTTGGAGTGTTTGTGCGTCTGGATTGTTGTCCTGAGCAAACTGTGCTTGCATTACCTGGAAAATGCAAGAAGTATTTTTTTATTTTTAAAGTGAACTAGCAAAGACTGCACAATTACCAAAACTGCAGTCACGCTCCAACTTCCAAAAGTAGTTTTGATAAGTGTGGCTGCACAAAACAGGCTTCTTTAGCCAACACAATTATAAAATCAACCCAACTAGATCCATTCCTTTAAAAAAAAGGGAAAACAAGATTCTGCTTTATGGTCAGGGTGTGAACGTCATGTGATAAAGCTATCATGAAGCAACTGGATCACATACACCTTGCATAACAAATTATGTGAATCCACTGTTTCATAGCACAAACTAGGTTTTTCCCCATCTCAAAAATATTCCTTCACACTGTTTGTACACACAGACGGAAAGAGTAAATGTGAAACAGAAAGCAACAAATTATGATACTAGATTTGGCAATACTAAAGCACATTGATAAAATAAACATTTCAAAATTAGCTCCTATAATGCTGACTATGTACTAAAAGCTTACTATGAAAAGGTTTTAAGGCAACTTCTCTTTCCTAACGCCAGACTCCTATTACCTTTAAGAGCTCACAAACCATTCAGATAATGACAAATATTATTATGAAGTTTATTTCATTTTGTGAGGAAAAACCTTCAGAGCTATTTTAGACACAGGAAAGATATTTTTAACAGCTTCCAATTTCTTTGGCTCTGGTGCGTCCAGCCAGCTGTAAATTGTTACAGAATCTGGTTTTTAAAAACATCAACTGAACGTTGAGTTGTTGGTATCAATGCCATTCGCATCCATTCTATACCCTAAAAACCTTACAGATGCAAATGGCTTCCCAAACCTCCCCAAGTAGAATTTCACTCGTAGAATATTTCTGCTGAGATTAAATAAATGTGCCTGCCAATTCCTTCCCCTTTGAAATGTCCAAAGTCTGTTCTCGAGCAATATTTGGACGGAAAAGAAGTACACAAAGGTTTGTATTCACAAACACTTCTGCAAGTATAACAAATCTTGTGTAAATGTAATGCATGGTCTGCTTTAGTTTTCATTGCAAATTGATATGTCAGTTCATTTATAAAGGGAAAATGTGCTCCAGTTTTGTTTGACTCCTAATGACGACATGGACATATCATTGCAGTTCTCTTAAAGACATGAATGTCATTTGTCATTAGACCACAACTGGAAGATGCCATCAATAGACAGCAAAAAAAAGCAACTAAGTGGGACTGTATCACTAGTCAGAAGGTGCCCAAAAGATCACACATATTGTGTAACTTTGGTTGTGTAAATCTTAAATGAAATCAATAAATGGCATGTCAGACAAGATTTAAAATCTCAAGAAATTGATAGTGAATTGATGCGCTATTGCTTCCCTCCCATTTTCTTTGGAACTGTATCTTCTACCCCACAAAGTTTTAGTATTACTATTCAATGTTAACTCACAGGCAGAGAAGAATCCTATTAGGGATATTTATTAGATTATTTTATGGCCATTAAGCATCTATTGCATGGCAGTTTGAACTTGTTATTGCTGAGATCTTCCCAACACACCAGCATTTACATCCTTACTTTAGAGTTACCAGCTAAAAACAAAAACAAAAAAAAAGATAACTATTTCATTGGAACACACTTGAATTGATATTCTGAGAAACTGAGTCTGCTATGCAGAAGACTGCCTTTATCTACAACCGGTTAACAAAACTTGGAGTTCTGCACAACATTATTTTCTCCCTCCACAAACACCACACACATCTTCCATTACAACGTTGCGCTATGCCGAGGTTCTACCTGAAGCTGATCTGCTGTAAAGCTGGTCCGAGCTCTTTTAGCTGGTTTGGGATGATTAACGTCTTGTTCTGTTAATAATGCTCCTTCTACACTGATGCCATTACCTAAAATTAAGAAGACAGTAAAAATCCAAGAATTACTACTACCAATAGAAGTGGTAACTACAGATGTGATATTAGAATCAGCTTCTTACTCAAAATATACTTAAATAATGACATACTTGATTTATAGTATTCTGAAACTTACAAGTACTGATTTAGAGCTTGGAATGCTAAGAATCTTTAAAAGATACGCAGAATTTAGTGTTGCAGATAAGATCAGTATTTTGGCTACAATTACAGGTTTTGATGATTGCAAGCAAGATGCAAAAACAGCATGCATGTAATCAGCACATACTTTTTTATTTATAGTAGCAAATGTATTTGCACATATTCATTTGCAAAGATGAAGGACTTAATCTATTTTACTACCAATCAGTATTTACTGGTCCCAAAAGGTAGTTACAATGGTAGGCATGGCAAACTTTTGCAATCCAGATAATTGTACTGATTATTAAAATAGAAAACTATTCACTTAAAATTAAGCAGGATCTTTACATTAATATTGAGTTTTAATTAAGTTTTTTAAAAATTGTTCGCATCCTTAATTAGCTGGTGTGTAATTGTTTTTAAAGCTCAACAGTTCAGTTCTTTACCTATATACCTATCCATCACTCAAAGCAACCACTTAACCATAAACGTGAATGTAGTTTAAAGATTAGGCTAAGAAATATTAGGCTAATTTGCAAAAATAGGAGAGGAAAAAATATATTAAGAGTTTAATATTTTATCTTGCCTTATATCCAAAGGTCTCGGGGCAGGTCACAAAATAAAAGAAATGCATTACATAAAACATGATAGTGCCTATTTGAGATGAATGAGGGTATATTTATGCTCTGGCTAAAAAAAATGACAGGCAAATTATTTGACAAAGACTTGACAAAGTCATCCAAGCTGAGAGGACAGTTAAAGTCAAACATGAGTCATCATGCTTTGAAAAAGATGCAAAAATTCATTACAATGATAATGTTTCCATTCAACCTTCTAAAAAGTATTTTCAGAAAACCTAATGCTGCAGAGAATGGACAATCTGAAACAGACCATCAGGCAAAGCAGCATGTTACTCAAATTCTCAATAAAACTTCAGATTACCAAGTTTTCATGAGTCTGCACATTGTATCAGCCTAATTGCTAAAAAAAAAACCCTCACCAAGTTAGAGGCTGCTTCCTAGCTTCTACCCAAAATATATACATTGTCTCAACCCAAAGTGAGGGATGAAGGAAATTTTACTCAAGAAACCTAGCAGCAGCAAACAACAAAAAATTACCATTTTCAACTTCTCTTTTCAGATTATCCAACATGCAGTCATAATGTACCCTGCAGAGGACTTTTTCTTCAACCAAAGCAAACTCTTCCCCTGTGGAAAGTTGTCTTTTGCATGAGAAACAGGCAAAACATGCCAAGTGGTACACATTTCCCTTTGCTCTTCGGACCCAGTCTGTAGAGTGAATGTGCCTACCGCAACGAGAGCAACGGGTTCCATATCGTCTACAATGACAAAAGACAAAATAAATCACAGAAGGCAGTCACTGTTTAGTTGCCAGTCAGATTAAACTCATCTGAAAGTAACAGGATCATCGTCATGTCATTTGACTGTGCTGTACTGTATCTGAATTTTATATGTAAACATGTAAATACCAGGTAGATTCCCAAATCTTCCTATTCTATTTACAAAAGACATTCAACAAAGATGTACACTGTATTAACCATATCTTTCAAAGCAAAGATAAGCCTAACAATCAATGAACAGAAATGTATAGATTAAAACAAAATAGTAATTACAAAACAGATCAAACTAACCATGAAATAAATACATTTCAAATCACCCCAAACCAAGAACTAGCTACCTTTAAGAAAACACTCTCACATCAGGCTTTAAACAAATTAAAAAGTCACAGAAGACATTCCAATAAAAGTTAGACGTTCCAAGTTAGCTTCACTAAAATCCTCATCAAACACCCCTGGAACAGGAACAAAAAAGCCATAAGATTTTTGCTAACTACAGTTCATTCTGCCACTCCTGTTTCAAGGTATTTTGTTAAAAGAAGGGGCCAGTCCATGCCTTTCTAGATGCTATTGACCGTAGCCCCCAACTCCAACTACTTGCTCTGCAAGCTAGGCTTGAGGGCATCTGGAACCTTTTGGGGTATCATGACCATAGGTTGGGTCCAAAACTTAGTATACCGGAAAAGTTTAAAGACAATCTGTAGCTTTCTTGTCTAGAGACAGCTTTCAGAACTTTGCAGCAGCTCTGAGTGTGTGTGTGTTTTCAAACTATAAGAGTAATCATTTTGAAGGTTCCAATATAAGTGTTTTTTTTAAGAAAAACATGCTTGTATAAGAAAACCATTAAGAAAAAATAACAAACTCTTCACATATTAGCATACTCCAAAAAATGGGGGACAGCCATTATTTTCCTAGTTAGCACATAAAATAAATTGCACAGTAACTTGGTGACAAAATGAGCGTCACTATGCTTTCACTTGCAATGTTAAAAAAGACCTTTCATTGACTGTACCAAGTTTCTCTCTATATCTCTATTTCTCCTTCATTTAAGTTTCATGCCACAAGATATTGGGGACATTAAAATATAATCTTAAAGCAGTGTATAAAGAAAAGCAATAGATAATTATCTTTTTATATAGCTATTTTAAGATCAACGATTGGAAAACGCACAAACATCCAGCTTCTAGGATCTTCCCTCTTGTCACTGTGGCTAAACTGTAACCAATTTCAACCATTCTTATTACTCAGTAAAAGGTCTTTTAATATTAGCAGAAGAATATTAAATAAAAATGGCTTTCATATAATATGATTTTGATTTAAATGTGTCTGGATTATTCAAATCATCTTTCTGTAACTGCAATATGCTGTAAGTTGTATCAAATATCTAAAGTTATATTTTTATTTTCTCAATGTTTATAGATATTCTCACAGCAATGAATATAACATAGGCAGTTTGCATGATTTTCAAAATTAACTCAAGATATTCTGGTGTTCTAATCCAAGCATGCAAAAAAGAAGAAGATGAAATTAAAAAGTGACTTGCTATCTGATAGAAAAGGACAATGCCTTTTTTCACATAAATCTTGTTTTCCAATAAATTAAATGGCTATCTGGGCAGGGTGGGCAGGGGTGTTCAAGGAATTTCCATCTCTCACTAAATACCAGTAACTACCTAAGCTTTCAGTAAATGACAAGAACCCAGGAAAATGAGATTGTGAGGGTTGTGTCACTTTTGGCTAAGATCAAGTATAGGTAGTGAGGGAAGCTGTGTAAAAAAGCACCAACAAACTAAATGACACTAAAAGTGAGCAACACAGCAGTTAGCATTCCAACCAATTTGGTAACTCAAACTGTTTAAGATGAGCAACTCCCCCCCGACACACACACACACACACACACACATATTACAGGTCACTGTTCAGATACTGATTGCCACAAGAACCGTTTTTTAGTCTTCACTGCATTTTTCCTGGTCTCACATCACTTCAAAAGCCCAGACAATCATCCCTAATTTGAGTGGCCAAATTCTCTGAACACCCCTGGCTCAAAAGTAATATGGCACTCTTGTCTCCAACTATTTGTGCATTTGAGCAGAAATGCAAAACCATATGAACAGATTCAGGTAAATGGAATTTAAAATCTGGGAAACTAACCCAAATTCAGCTTTTGTTGTGAAGTTATAACTTCACAACAGTTGAAAGCATAGAAATATAGTTTAGAACCTCTTCAGCTAACACTCTTAGAACTTTTTGTGTGTTTCATCTCCATGAGAAGGGGGAAACTTGTAGCATGCAAATACAGTATGCCTTGTGGCAGTTCCTTCCCCACAAAACATTGGTGCTACAGAGAACCCTTCTCAGAACAGGCCACTTTTGTGACAGTCTAAAAATGGCCCTAGAAATTCATCATTTTTGGTGCAGCCCAAGAGTTCCTCAGATAGAAACAAGACCAGTAAGTTGTCTCCTTCCTCTTCCATCCACATGGAGAAGGGGAGGTGATTTAACTAGCACACACTGTCCCACTGGGCCTCTGTGTATTGTTACTTTCATTTTAAAATACTGTTCTATCCAAATGAAAGGAGATGCACCAAGAACAAAGAAGAAGTTTATTTCCATTGCTGTTGCAAGCACAACAAAAATAAAAAAATTTGGACGGGGACGGCAATTTGATAGTTTTTGGACATAGAAGATAATAGAATTTAGCAGCATACATTTTAAAGCTTAAATTAGATGATAGGGTTGCTGGTTTTGTTTAAATCAAAATTGTAGAATTATTCTAAGTTTTGAACCATGCCCTATCCTAAAGCACCAATGTAGACATTCCTATAACACTGTGGTCTGGTTCCCACAAACCGCCATGTAGTAGAAAACCATGTTATCTAAATAATTTGCCGCCTATGGGAGACCAGAGTAGGGGTATCACAGAGGCCCAGTCTACCAAAGTAAGTCAATGGCGCCATGGAAAAGGGACCTGGTTGTAAGCCATAGTGCCTCAGAGATTGAATTATGTCATTATAGGTTTCTGCGGTTGGATTAACTGAGGGAAGTTACATTTTAACAACAATGTGAGAGCAAAATGGTATAATCCTGAACTGTGTCATATGAAGGATGATGAAATTTTGTTAGTACATAAATTTTCTAGGAACTCTGCACAGGATTCATGGATATACTTCAACAGTTTTAAACACTATACTAACATCTACTGATTTATTAATATTTAATTGTATTTCTATTGCATCCTATACCATAAGGTCTCAGGAATAGTTTTAAAAAGGGAAGAGTCAGAGCAAGGTGTTGGAGAAGGTTGTGGCTACTCAGCTGCAGGCATGCTTGGAGGAAATGGATTATCTAAACACATTCCAAGCTGGTTTCATGTGCGGCTTTGGCACTGAGACTGTCTTTGTGGCCCTAAAAGATGACCATTATTAGGAAAGGGAGGTAATGCAATGCTATTGGTTCTTCTTGATCTCTCAATGGCTTTCAGGACCACTGACCATGGTAATCTACTTCAGCAACTTTAAGGACTGGTAGGCACTATTTTACAGTGAGGTTCTTCCTATCTCTTTGGTAGATCATAGATATTAACAATGTTGGGGACCCTTTTTTGATGCTCTGGGAACTTTCTTGTGGGCTTCAAAAATCAGTTCTGTCTCCAATGCTCTTTAACATGTATATGAAGTTGCTGGAAGAGGTCATCAAGAGTATGAGTGAGGCACCATCAGTACACTGATAATACCCAACTCTCTCTCCATTTTTACAGGAGGCTGTTCAGCGGGCTGAAACTAAATACAGACAACATAGAGGTAGAATGTATCATGGGTTCCCAAGTAATGGAAACTGAACACTCAGCGCTGGATGGAACTGTTTGGAAAGAAACCTCAGTAACCTCCATACTGTTTCTGCACTCTGTATGGGGCTATCCTTGAAGATGGTCCAGAAGCCGGAATTAGAGGAGAATGCATTGCAGCAGCTTGATTGCTGGTGGAGATTTCCAGCTTGATGGATATCTTCCTGCGGTTAACAGATCTGCACTACTACCTATTTTCTACCAAGCTCAATTCACGCTGTTGGTCTTAACATATAAGCCCTAAATTGCTTGGAACTGTTACCTGAAGGAATGCCTGAGTACTGAGATCTCAAGAGAGGGCCTTCTTGCAGTTTTACGTCTATGAACTTCAAGAGACACTGTGAAGCCCTCCCTCTGGAAATTTTCCAAGAACCCATACCATAAGGTTTTCAGTGGGTTAAAACAATCCTGTTCACTCAGGCCCTTGACATTTAGCTTTCCCTGGTGGAGGAAGAGTTGGTTGGTTGTAGTTAAAAAAAAATTCAGGTTACTAATACATGCCACATCTTTTTATTGTTTTGACCCACCTTGGGACCTTCAGGTAAGGGTAGAATATAAATTCTTAAATAAATAGAACAAAAAGAAATCCTATTGTCATTTAGTCTGGAGAATGTACCACTGAACTCAGTGGGATTTACTTCTGAGCAGATATAGTCTGCTGCTGCAGCCAATGAACCAAAAGTGAGACTGAGGGGAATCACCCAACAATACCTGGACCAAAGCCAGATCCACCACAGGCCCAGCTTTTTTTAATCTGCCATTCAGTGCAACAAGAAACTCAACTCCTTCTGATACCAAAAGGGGAAGAAAAGAGACAGGGAAGGTGGCTCCTAACTCATACTCTTACCCACAAGATGCTTCAGACTACAAAGGCAGCACAGTGTCTTCATTTACTTCTCAAAGAACCCTTGTCACCCTGGGAAGGTGCCTGCTGCCAGCCCATCTCAATTTTCACTGGCAGCGGGCACTTTTGAAGTGATCACACAGATCATTATCTAGAGCAATCTCTCTGCTGCCAGTTCGTTTCTTCTCACCTTGCATAGAGGTGCTATAGAAAATGATGCCTCATCACTCCAAAACTGAGACAAAGACAGTGTCGTGATTCAAGGTGCTTTTCTCATCCACCCAAAATGAAACCACCTCCAACAGAACTGGAGACACAGCTTCAGTTGCGAAGCATATGCTTTGTATACAGAAGAGTCAAACTCCACGTCTCCAAGCACAACCAGAAAGATTTCTGCCAGAAACTCTAGAGAGCTATCCCCTGTCAGCATAGGCAAACCAATGGTTGGACTTACTCTACTAAATCTTTTCTTTTTCTTCCTGCAACATTACATAAATACATGCCACTGGAACGCTTGTACCTACAAGTTCTTCAGAATTGCTAGATATGTACAATTTATTAGGCATAAATGTTTTGATGTTCAGAACAGATGTATAACAGATTGCCTAATAAGTGTTGGTAAAAAAAAAAAAAGGGATGTACCAGGCAGGAGCAAAATTATTTAGCAACTTAGAAGAATCTAGATGAATGAGAATTTGGCTTGGGGAATAGATTCATTAAAAATAATCCTAGCCCAATCTTTCTACTTCCTCTAGATTTTTTTTTAAGTACAAAAGGCATTCCTACTCCCAAGGTGAAGTAAAGATAAAACAGGATAGCAACCAAATGTGCTTCCCATTTATGTATTTTTAGTCTGGTTTATATTAGCAAAATACACACTTGAACACGTGCACCTAAATATTCATGCTAATTAAAAGTAATGCAATACAAATATGGCATCTGTATTATTATATATCCATGCATACACAAGAACTTTGCAGGTCTGTGTTAGTAACAGAACATAAAAATATAGTTGAGATGTATAATATACCTGAAATAGTCTAGTTTGCAGAAAATGTCTTTGTCTTTTATGTAGCAGCTGGTGTGCCTTCCTAAAGAGGTTCTGCATACACTGCATGAAAGGCAGCGCACATGCCAACACAAATCATTTACCTGTGAAAGGAGAACGAAAAGGTTGGTAACCATGATTAGTGAAAAAAACTGAAAATAAAATTCAAGGCAAGAATCTGAGGCTGCATTCAGACACAGTAAATATATATGACTCAAATGCACATTAGAGATGGGAGCTATAACACATCTATATCCCCACCCTGACTCTAGTTCACATTAAAGGCTAGAAATAATACCAGAGTTCTAAAAATGGTACATTAAAAATGCTGGCCATCATATACTGGCTATTAATGCATATTAAAGGTGGATGGGAACCCTAGGGCTGCTTTTACACTCAGAAATAAGCATTTGTAAGATGTCTTAGGACGTCTTGAGGCATCAGAAAATATTTGTCATTTGAGATTTCAAAGCTCTTTAAGTTGGGTTGAGTGGGAAGTTACATAAGCAAAGATGTGTGTGTGTGGAGGGGGGTCCCGCTGTGAGGGGACAGGTTGCCAATCAATGGATAGCACCCGCGGTCTGAGGTGGTGTAGCCTGCAAAGTGGCAAAATAAGGTAGATCCTCAACTGCATATTTGGACATCTGCTTGGACGTTTTTTTTTTACACTTGTCCGGGATAGAACACTATTTCTTAAAGGGACACCTAAAAATCTTCAACTGATTGCATCCTTAGAGATGGTTCACTGGTGGGATGGTTCATGCACCAGCTCCCCCCCCCCAAAAAAAAAATTAACATTCTAGGCTGGAAAAAAAAGACTGGAGATGCCATACAAGTGCCATATGCCTTTGAGCCCCTCTTTTCTTTACATCTAAACACAGCCTGTTTCCCTGTGATAACACCTCTAAGCTGCTTTTAGTTACTTTAATGAGTGCTTCCCCAACCCACCTCAATGAAAAGTAAGAACAAATGAATTTATAATTCATTGAGAGATTTTCCAAAATACATGCCACTGAAATCTATCATGAAACACTTATATGTACAATTCAAGGAAAAAACAAATCATACTTTTGAAAACCAGAAACAGGATTGTTTGCCTAAGGTGACCAAGTAGCACAGCATAAAAGTGATCCTTTCAGTTTTTCCTTTGTTGGAAATTATTTTTACACAGAAGAGTGGATCTTAATAGCCAGGATATGAAACATAGTTGACAATGACCGTGAAGAAAAAAACTGAGGGTGCTGAGACAAAAAGGTCTTTAGCACATGTACACGTTTGTTCACATGTTTGTATGAACAAACAAAACAAGAATTTGTCTAATTTTCCTACGCAAACCAAATCTTTAGTCAAGATACAATACAGATAAATATACACAGCCTCTTTTTGGTTATAGCTCCCATAAAAAGAAACACCCCAAACCAGCTATTAGTCAACAATTTAGATACATTTTCAAGAGAAAGCTGCTTGAAACATTACGATTACTACCTATGATTTGGCACTCTGTACATCTTTGTGAATTTGTGCAAAAACTTCAACATGCGTAGAGCTAGAAGGCAGCAAAATTATTAGTACAGAGCAAAATTCGGACATAGTCCATATTTCAGTATTTGTTCCTCCTAATGGGATTTCTCTCAGGCAGGTGTAACTTTTGAACTGACTTCCCAAATGGGGATGTAGGGCAAATAACTCCAACATGATCTGACAGCTCAAGTGAGAACCAGACTATTTCACTTTGTGAGCCCCCCTCATTGTTTGGAAAGAGTTAAAAGCATTTTAATGTAAAGAACAGAGCCTCGTTTATTTATGATTTGTAGAACGCATGACAGTATGGCTGAGATGAGGCCCGGGGCCTGCTGATCTCCCTCACCCCTAGGGCCTGCCAACACAACCATCTAAAAATGCAATGCATACAACAGGAAACTGGTAGTATGTAAGTATGTGTCAGCTAATCTCAGAATGGGCACAACAAACTGATCAATGGCAATATTTAAAAGTAGGTCTATAGGTACACAAAAGGAAACATCATCTGGCTGATGAGCAAAGCTATAGCCAAAAGACATACTCAGAAAACACCTCAGCTCATCCAGTATTATAGAACAGGAAAATTGAGAAAACAGACATACATAAAGGAGAAATCCCTTAGGTTCAACAGTTCAAAAAAATAAAAAAGGAGAGCAAAGTGAATTTTAAGGGCTTTAGCTGTGCAAGATTAGGAACACAAGAATTGTAGAAAAGAAAATATTTATTTTCATTTTATTAATTTATATCCCACTCTTTACCCATAGGTTCGTGAGTGGGTGGGTGTCAAAGGTGAAAACCATAAAACAGTGTAAAACATAAATACGAGTACGTAGGGGGGTCTTGAGAGGAGATAATAAAAAAGCAGAGAACCATCCTGCCTTGCCTTTGATACTAACAGAGACAACTTATTGGTCCCTCTGCTTGGGAAAGTTTGATACTAACACAGAGACAACTGGAATGTATCGGTCCCTCTGCTTGGGAAAGCATCTGCTAAAGGCATACAATTGAGAGTTGCTAGTGAAATCCTCACCTGCATGAATGGGTATGCTCTTACTGCAGTATGGCTCATAGTCATTTGAATTTTAGGACTTTGGGTTCCTAAACTCCAACAACAACTCCTTATAACAAAGGGAGTTGGTTATAAGAGACAAATACCCCTGAGAAATAGCATGAGCCCTTTTAACTTGCAGTAATTCAGCTTGATCCACTAAACCAGTTTTTTTATTTAAAAAGAGGAAGGTTGAGGGAGAGAACAAGTGGGCAATGGTTTGGCAGGTCAGTAGAGCAAGAGTCTAGAAGGCAGAGGAGTGGCTGTTTGATCCCAGCCTGCGCTCAGAAACAGGCAAAGTCAAGCACAGTTCTGTATCTTTGTAGAAAACAAATCAGGATAGTGGTGTCCATGGAGTGGTGTCCATGGTATGTGGAGCCTGGGCTGCCACGTAGCCAACCTGCAGTCAGACATGGCATGATGTTCCCAACCACAAGAAAAACAGGACATAGGAAAAGATGGAAGGAGGAACCTCTGCCTTCTGAGGTAAACTGCAGCTATACAAAGGGGAAAGTTGACACTTGCAGCTATCTTGATGACAGTGAGGGAGAAGGAAGGGGTTTGGAAGCTTCCAGGGGTAGAAAGGATTTTCTCAATGGGTCCAAACTGTCCATCTCAGGGAATGCTGCTTCCAGTGAGAACAGTGGCATCAAAACGAAACAACTCCAACCAAGTTAGGAAAAACTTTAAGTGATACCACCACCAAATGTTTTCAATTGTCCCACAGCACTCAAGAGTGTCTGGGGCAAGATGAGTCCTTGAATCTTAAACCCATAGATCCCTTGGCCAGCTGATTCTTCCTACTGGGTCTCTCTGCATGATTTGCCCAAGAGAATGAGCCACTGCACTGCATTCACACAGTTACCCTTGAAATGGCCATCCATGGTAATGGAGGCTATTCAGCATGGATGGTGAATTAATTTGCTCAGATCATGGCTTATTTAATGTCACATAACAAAAGATCTCCTTACTGCAGATACCTGGAGGTGTTTCCCTCACACTTCTCCCAGAGAAGACTGACCTTTTAGTGCCAGACAGTGTTTGCCCTGAAGGACAGGTTCACTTTCCTATAGCAGAAGTGTTTCTCTAGATGTATATAAAAAAATACATCTTTCACACAATACTGAATACTATGCCACTGAAAGATGTAAAAGCTTCATAGCACATAGAAGGGAAAGCTGCTTTTGAGACAAAATAAGCCGTAAGCTAATGGTTCCTTGCCAATCTGCATGGCAAATGGGGGCAGGTTATCAGACTAGACTTGATCTTAGCTGAAACAATGAATAGATGCAACCCCAAACTTTCATAGTGAACTAGTCAAAGTGGTTCTAAATGTGTAACAAAGAAAGAGCTTTAAAAAATCAGATGGGTGAGGGCAGATTTTAGTCCATATAGATCAGCCTAAGGGTTAAGATCTACTGATGTCAGCAAGACCATCAAATTCTCTTTGGAGAATCCCCTTTGGTAGCCCCTGTGAGGTCCTTCTTAGAAAACTACAGGCTGTAGAATGCAAACACTAGAGGGACCACCACTTTACATCTGTAATGGTGAAGACGCACTTCTTTACTTGGGTTAACATCTCATCTTGCCATCAGCTTTCACACTGAAAACATGCCAAGGACATTAAAAATTGTAAAATACCCTGCGATTTCAGAAAATGGAATAAAAATCAAAGTATTACACATGCAAACCTTAAAGGCAACGGTGTCTGAGTAACTGTGGGGCTGCCTATTCCAGCAAAGCTAAAATTGTTGATACATTACCTTCAGCTACACTAAGGGTGTCTCGTCTTACATAAGAATAAAATACAACAGCAGCAGTTGTTTATTTGAAATATACTGTGGAACGTATACAACAGCATTACAGCTTGGCTTTTCTTGTTAAGTCAATTAAGGCATTGGATGAGTTAAGCTTTCATACAAAAAAGGCCAATATGTCATTTTCTTCAAATTGCAAATTCTATGTTTGTATTTTAACTCAATAACTGAGTGAAGACCTTCAATTATTAGGCTAAAAAAGTATATTTGCATGTCTAAAAAGCACATTTGCGGTAAGAAATTATTTGAGATTGAATTAAACAGCATTTAGTAGCAGCCAAAATGCCTTAGATGTACCTAGCATATTTTAGAGGAATAGTGTTTTGTATTTTATTTGCTACAATAGTCTCAATAACTTCTTATATAAGACTTAGAGCATTACTTAACAGGTAAACTCTAGTTAAGAGACCATGGCCTTTAAAAAACTGAAAAATACCAGTCTTTTGTAGTCTTTGTAATCAGAATTTAACATATCATTAGCAGGATTTACAAAGAGATTGAGAACACCCTATGGTGCCCAAGAACTTATATAAGAAATAAAATTGTAAGTAGTTCTTATGAATAATGAATCATTTTAAATGGATAAAAAAGATTTAAAACTCATTAAAGCTTGCTCTTCAAACTACACTTAACACTTGTGTAGTAGTTGTTAAAGCAAGTTGTTAAAGCATTAATTACTTCCAATATGTGCTTAACTACTACTACTACTATAAAAACAGAAAAATCCCTCCAAGCTGAAAATAGTCTTAAACTATTGCCTAAGCATCAATAAAATACAGCAAAGCTGCCAACACAGTTAGCACTGCCAATTGGCAATTGCAGTTTTAATTGCATAAACAAACTCTTGTGCCAGTTAAGATACAATGTAATGCTACTGTGTTTTTACTGTCTATAAAATCTCTATTTGGGTAAGAGGAAGTAAAAAGGATATTGCAACATTAAACTTTTTTAAAAAGCTATGCTTAGTTGACCTTGAAAATCAATTTCACTGCTAGGAACACCACTTCAGGTGGTTATTCCATGTGTCCAGAAAAACCGAAGCCCCAGAGCTGAAGGTCTGAAAAGCAGAATGTAACTACTCAATGCAATAAAAATCTGTGATAGCTAACAATCCAGTTTTTGCTTCCCATAAAGGTGAGGCACAATCACGTTCCCGAAAGAATCCACTGAACAACTATTTATCGTTATCAAAAGTATCCCAAATTTTAACCTAAGTCTCCCTTTCTGCCTATCAGTTCTAGTCCTGCTCTCTGCAACAGAAAACAGGTCTGTTCTGTCTTCTGAAGCAGCTCTTCAAAGTGTTGAAGACCATTGTGTCTTGCCTCCGCTGTATATACTCAGCTCTCTGAGGAAGGTTTAACATGAATCTTGACTATTTCAGTGAACCATTCCCACAAACATGATTCATATCCTTCAAACTATGGCGTCCAGGTCCAAACAAATTATTTCAGAAGCCAGCCAGACAGTATTGCATAAAATACGCATATGTTCTTTATCAACTTATAGATGCAACTATCTATACTATTCTTTGCCAAAAACACTTCGTTTTATGATTTTGTTAACTTCAGGTATTAATTACACATTAAGTGGGACAATCAAGCTTCCAGTGCTTAATTAGAACCGAAAGAATACTTACAAACTGCTAGTAAATTCTCATGGTAAAGTTCTCAGAAACTCTTATTCCCCAAACATCCCACATAAAAGGCAGAGGTGGAAGCAAACCATTCTTACATTACCATTTCATATAACTGCTAAATATTAATATATTGAACGAGATTATAAAATGAATTTTCTTAGCCTATAGTTACCATTTCAAAGCAATAAAATACATCTTTTTCAACACTAGTATCCATGATTAATGGGATTTTAGACTACGGTATATTATGTTGACATAGTGTAAAATAGGTTGGGAAACCTAACTAGATTTTTATACTAAAAGTTCCTAATATTTTATGTGAAGTCTGTGCTGTATTCAAAACCATCTTAAGCTTTATGGTGATGAGTAGAAGAATCATAAGCATCGCTTAGGGTAAAACACCTGCTCTCTACCTTTGCAGTGATTTCCTAGAATGATAAAATTAAGCCAGGAGAAAACAACTTCGTTTTCTTGGACAAAGATGAGAGATAGGTTGCAGTGGTTGTTTAAAGAAATTCTCTAACTTTCTATATATAAACCCTTCAGGGATCTCACACTGACTCAACTACTCTGAACAAAAATGTCTATATCCAGATCTTTGGCTACTTAAAAAAAATATTCCAAACTTCTCCTTCCAATCTTACATTTTTATGCTTTCTGTTTTTCTTTTAAAGTGTTTCAGAGTAGTTTGTTTTAATTGTGTTTTTATGATTTAGGAGGACCTGTCTTAGACAGTTTACAAACAATATACTAGAATTTCAACGGCACATGGTGACTTGTATCTGCCAAAAACTACACAGAAACATTTATCTAGATAGCAAGTCCAGCCTGAAATAGGCGCACTACTCATTACGCTAGACGCTCTGCACTGAAGCATCATATCAAAGGTTAAAGATTTAAGCTCGGTGCTTTTCTAAATTCATAGCAGAAGGCAGACATTTTTTCCTTAATAAAATATGCAGGCAAGTAAAATCTCTTCCTCTAGAGAGGTGACCGCAAAACTCTGCAGCATTTTCAAAACTGTATTTGAGGATTTTGCGAGTTTTCGTCCCTCTGTTTTTATTAGTCCTTACAGCACCTTAAATGTGGCCCTGAGTTAATCCTTAAGGATTTTTTTTTAATTGAGAGGGCAGATAGAGAATTACAACGCCTTTACACGCTCCTTTCCAAGTAGGCCATACTACGGCGCCCACCTTTAAGGCAGCGTCCCACAGCAAGTGTTACGGGGGGGGGATCTCTCCCCAGTCTCTCCCGCTTGGGCGAGGCCTGCCGCGATCTCCGAGGGCAGCAGATGCCACGCAGAGCCGCTTTCGCGCCGCACTTACCTTGAGCAGATACTTGTCGATGATCTCCAGGCCACAGCTGCTGCAAACGCACTTGCCGGGCGCACAGCCGCCGGAGCCCGAAGCCAGCGAGCGGGGCGAGGAGGACGGCGACAGCGGGGCGGACGACGAGCACGAGTCCTCGTCTCCAGCCACTTCGGGGCTCACCTGGCACAGAAAGACAAGAGGGGCGGATAGTCAGGGGGCAGATTGGGCGAGCTCGAGGCGCGGGGCCTCACCACCGTCGGCCCCATCCCACGCCGTCCACGCCACTCTCCCGCGAGGCTCCCCCCTCCCTCCCCCTTCCCCGCCCCTACGGCTCTTTCCCCCATGGGGTGCGCGGGTCTCCCTACAGAAGCTGAACTCGGCATCGCCTCTCCCGCCGCGGCCTGGGAGCACCTACAGTACGGGGCTTTCTCTCCCCCCCCCCCGTGTCCGCTAGAAGGAAAGCGTCGGCGGGCCGGGCCGGGCTGGCTTCGAGGCAGCCCAATGACCTCCTCGATTGGCTGGGGCGGGAATGCGAACCCGCATCGACTAAGGGGGCTAAAGGCGCGCGCGCGCCACGTCGCCTCCTCACCTGGAGGGCTTCGCTCGCTGAGGCGGCGGCGCCCTCGTCTCTTTACGGTCTCTCCTCACAGAAAGCCCCCCCTCCCCTCCCCCAGTCCCAAGGCTTCCCTCTGAAGTGGGCACGAGACGGCGCGGCGGGAAAAGGAAGCCCCTCTAAGTCCCCCCACCGCACCCGCTTCCTCGCTATTCGCCCTCACAGCGGACAGCCGAGCGTCTCCCGCACTCACCAGCCCCGTCTCGCCGGCGCTCTTTCGTCTTCGGCCCGTGACGGCGGCGGTGGCGGCCGCTGTGACTCGCCCGCACTCCTCAGCCATGAGCCTCGGGAACTGGAAGGAGAGAGACCGTCGGTCGGTCGGCCGCGAGAGACCGAATTGCTCTCCTCCTCCTCCCACGACCACCTCCCGAGCGAAGGGGAGCCGGGCGGGGAGGCAAAGGAGGCGACCTGCTCGCCGCCTGCCCTCGCTCGCCGAAGCTCAACAAGGCCAATTAGAGGGGGGGGGGCCTCGAGCGCTGATTGTCTTGGCTTCTCTCCCCCCTCGGCAGCCTCCCCCAAAACACCGCCCGCCGCTCGTGCCGGCCTCAATTTGAATGCCAATGCCTCCGCTCGCGCGCTCCCCGGGCCCCCCGCGGCAATTATTGCTCTCCAGCCCTTTTACCAGCTCGGGGCCTCCGAGGTGCAAATTGCCACTTAAACCCTCGAGCCGGTCAACAGGCCCGGCGGCGGCGGCGGCGGCTGGTCGAGCCGAGTCGGAGAGGAGGGGAGAGCGATTTAAGTTATTTAAAGGAGGCGGGAAGCAGCGAAATGGACGCGGCGCGAAGGGACCCTGCGCGCACTAGAAGAGCGAGGAGAAAAGGCGCCGGCGCCCGGGAAACCCCCAGCTGAACTTAATTGGGGGTCATTAAAACCAATCGCCCCTTCGGTCATGGGGGGGGGGAGAAGCGGTTAAGAGCGCTTGACAGGCGACGGGACGAAAGCTTAATATAGGGAGGGCAGAGGAAAGGAGCGCGCTTTAGTGCTCCATTAACAAGGCAGAACAAAGCCGGACCGGGGAAGATTTACCTCCGATTGACCTGAAGGACTTCGCCCCCCTCCCGACCCCTTTAGCTGGCCTAATGCACCAGCTGCTCCAAAATCACAGCGCTAGCCTAACCCCCACCCGGCGGGCGCTCGTGCCCAGGTGAGCGTCCCTAGCTGTGCGAGCCTCGGGGGGTGGGGGTAGGGTAGAAACACACACATTGCCTCCCGAGGTGCGAGAGAAGCATTGCCGATTATGGGTGGGGGGAGAGAGAAGGGAGGAAAGCGCCTCTAATCCGCTCTCATTCTTGCCAATGTGAACTTTTCAGCCGAGCGACAGGTTGGGTTTTTAGCATCCCGTCCGGAGCTTACGTGTACATTTAAGTAAGCCTAGCGAAGCCAGGCGCTACCCTCCCTATTGAAATTCCTTCAACAGGGTCGGTTTGCAGATCGGTTCAGGAGTAAAAGAAAACTACTACCTTGTTTATAATGTCATTGGGATTTTGACAACGGATTTTTCGATGCCTCCCCTGAGCGACGCCGGTTTTTCAGGTAAGAAGTAATATAAAGAAAAGCGGTAGGAAGAGGGGGGCGCAATAACAGAATTCAATATTTTTCAAAAAAAAAATCTTTTAATCCATTACCCTAAAAGGAGTCCGATTAAACTGTGTGTTGTGGAACGCGCAAGATACTCCACGATAGCAGTGGAGTATTTTTAAGTTATTTTAAAACTATCAATAGGCTCCTTCACTCTATTCTGCCTAAGACTAACACTTACCCCGAAGTATCCCGCTGAAGACAACAGGGAGGATTCTAGGGACTGTAATATTGGGGTGTTATCGTTGCAAGGTTTAAGGAAACGGCGGAGTTGCACGGAAATCTTATCGCCTTAAAACAAGAAGGCAGAAATAGCGCAGCGTCTGCTTCGGACGGTGGGAAGCGTCGTGGCGGATTAATAAGGACTCCGAAATCCAATAGCTCAGCAGTGCCAAGAGTAAAATAATTCTGTCTCACCCCCCCCCACACACACACACCACTTTAGCTTTTGGGATCTAAAAATCTGGTGGTAATCAGGGGCGTGTTTGGGGGAACCCGTAGGAAAGACTGCGAGGTCCCTCCCCCGTTCTAATAACATATTCCTGGACTGAGCTTATTATTACTAAGAACATGAGTTATTTTGCACCTTACTCCATATAGCAGATTTCCCACCCCTGTTTGCGGAAAGAAGAAATTCTCGAGTCAGGAGTGAAGGGGAAATCGATGGGAGGTTCACTAAACCCAGGACCGTCTTCGGTGCCCCAGGTGGTGGGTTGCTCTCAAATGTCTCCCTGTAGACCTTTCCTAATCTGTTGTTTTCTTTTTAATTGGAAATTCAGGATTTACTCTTTTTTTTTTTAAACCCACAAATTCTTGCAAAGGATGTTCTGATCTTAGCAGAATCGTTCACGATCAGCAAGCTATTTAAGGAGTAGAACTGCTCCAGGATAACCGGCGGCCTCCCGGATTGCCTAGCGTAAAGTCAATTCGCTTTTACTCCGAAGCCAAATTTGCACAGATTGAAAGGGCAGCGATCAGATTTTTTTTTTTTGGGGGGGGGGGAGAGGAGAGAAGGGCGGTCGCGGCGCTGGCAAAGGAAGAACTGCTCACCTTTTCAGTCGCCAAGCGAAGCTCCGGAAGCTCCTTGTCGTCCAGTTTACACACAAACATCTGGCTACTCTTCCAATACATGGCACTTGAGCTGGGAGCGCTCCTCACATACCAAATCCAAGAAAGGGTGGCGCCCCCCTCCTATCCCGCACGGGAGGAAAAGGGGGGGGAAGCAGTACACAAACACACCCACACCCCCAGCACAAGAAATGCAACCTCGGTGCGCTTTCGAGGGAAGTAGGGGCTCAAGAGGAACCCTCTCTCCGTCCGTCTCCGGCGCTTTCCCTCGGGCCTCTGGGATTCACAGCTTCCCTGGCACGGCGCTTCCTTTCCCTACTTTACTGATGTCAGACCCTTGAGCAAAAAAAGTTTTGTTTTCAAGTGGGTGGAACCTTCTCCAGGCTTCCCCCCCTCCCCAGCTTCTTGGCTGGCTGCTGCAACCTCACCTCCTGGGTAAAACCCGCCTTCCATACAGGCTCAGATCTTTATCGCTACAAACAAACTGTGTGTGCGTGTGTGTTTAGGGGAAAGCAGGATTTCGCCAACTTCGGATTTGCCACTTCCTTGCTGCTCCCCGTCTCTTTCCTCCCCCCCACCCCCCACCAAACTTTTCCTTGAGACGAAAGGAAAAACCGAGGAGGATAGAGGAGACATTTGCGGAATTTTAGCCCTAGCGTGCTTTTTTTTCTACCAGCGAATCAAAAGTTAGACAGGTTTTTGGGGGGGCTCTTAATTTAAGACAGCTCTTTTAGAGACAAACAAATCAAAAAGAACATCCGAACCAATAATAATAATAATAATAATAATAATAATAATAATAATAATAAT
>MTQE01001134.1:41535521-41585195 GCA_014337955.1 Aspidoscelis marmoratus | reverse complement strand
AATAATAATAATAATAATAATAATAATAATAATAATAATAATAAATTCCCGGAGGGCATGGGGTAAGTGAGAAAGGAGGTTAAGTTGTTCCCTGTTTTCCAGTGGCAGCGCCCTTTAGGATGATGGTGGTAATTTTGTAACCGACCAAAGCAGCTTTTCTCAAGGGTCCTTGGAGGTCAGGACAAAATTTTGTCCCTGGCATCAGTGGGGGAGGGGAAATGGATGACTTCGTGCCCTAGCTCCTAGAAAGAAGCTGGAGGCAATTTCATACGTATACCATTTATTTGTTCATCCGCACACGAACACACTTTCTTCTAGGCTGAATTGCAGCATCTAGCAATTTGGACACTGAAAAGCCGGATAAACTGCCCTATCCTCAGCTCCAGATGAATGGCTGGGAAAGAGTGTCGGTGTTTCTGGTATGAAGTATATAAACACTTTGGATCGTCTTGTATCATTCTCAGAAACGAAGTTCAGAAGTTTGGACCTCATAAAATATCAATCTTTGATTTATGAAGGTGATGAAATTGAGGAGTGTCCTATGCTTGCATCTCTACACCCTAACCTATAACAGCCCACACTAGTTATTTAATAAGATGCACCTTGGTGGAGAAAACCCTACACCACAAACCGCTTGGCCTCTGCTTTGGAAAAGCATTGCAAGCGTTGTCCTGCCTGACCCAAAACTAACTGGATTGGGCAGAAGTACTCTAGTGCTGCAGTCAGATTGACTGACATTGTGCTTACTTGCAAAGGGGTTTGCTGGAGTAAACTTGCCAAGGATGTTGCAACTTCAGTGGGAAGGCCTGCAAAGATCTCAATTTCTGTCTGTAATGGTCAGCTTGGGAAGGAGAAGCTGGTTAAAGAGAAGCTTAAGAGAAGGCACAGAATCCTGTAAAGTGATTGGTGGCTGAGGCTTCTGCAACCCACCAGGAATGTGATCTTGGGGTTGATGAAGGTGGACAATGAAGGTGTCAGCCCAGTGCTCAGCAGCGGCAAAAAAAAAAAAAAAAAAAAAAAAAAAAAAAAAAAAAAACAATGCTAGGAATAATTTGGAGGGCAATAGAAAACATTTTGCCTCTTTATAAATCTGTGTTGAGGCCACGTTTGGAATATGGTGTACAACTCTGGTCACCACACCTCAAAAAGGATATTGTGGAACTGGAAAAGCCTGAACAGAATGATTAAGGGACCGGGATACATCCGTTATGAAATCAGACTGCAACATCTAGGCCTCCTGAGCCTTGAAAGACAACATTTCAGAGGAGACTTGGTTGAAATATATAAAATCGTGCATGATATACAAAAGGTGGAATAGAGAAAAAAAAATCCTTCATCACATGATGCTAGAACCAGGGGGCACTCTATGAAGGTGATGGGTAGGAGAGTCAGATCAGACAAGGGGAAGTATTTCTTCACCCAGAGGGTCATTCGTCTATGAAATTTGCTGCCAGAAGAGGTGGTAACAGCAGCCAGCCTAAATGGTTTTAAAGGGTTAACAAGTTTATGGATGAGTAATGTATCAATGGCTACTATAATGGATGTCTAGGTACATCTTCCAGGCTGGGGACAAGCAGGATGCCTCTAAGGCCATTTGCTGTGATTTGAGAGCAAGCGAAGGTTTGCCTTTGTTTTCTGCTTGAGATGCCTGTGAGCAGTTGGTGGGCCACTGTGTGGGACAGTATGCTGGACTAGATGGGCTGTGGCTTGATCCAGTAGGGCTCCTCTTGTGTTCATAGTTTCAGCTTCTTATAAAAATCTAGGGCTTGACACTTATCATCCAGACTTTGAACAGATTTCATTTCTGGACTGAAATTTCTGCGATCCCTAGGGACAATGACCATCATCCTCTCGTAGCTATGAATTGTAGGATCTTAGTCTATTTAACCAACCAACCAACTTGTTTCAAACATGATTCCCCCCCCCCCCAATGTATAAACTCTTTATCCAGTTTGGCTAGAAGAGGTCGCGGCCTTTTCTCATTTTGAGATTGTGGGAGAAAAGACAGATGCCTCTGTTCTTTAAAAACATTTATTACATCATATCAGTGCAATCTTCTCTGCTCCTAATACTCACACATTAGCTGCCTTCCACTGAGTTCAATATGCCCTATCCAAAGTGCATAATTCAACCTATAATAATGACACCAGGTTTTGCAGGGCACGCCATAAATGCAGATCCTATTTCAGGCCAAATTCATGAAATAGCTGCATGTAGTGGATAGTTTTGGCAATGGCTGATGCTTTCTTGAAAGTCAGGGGAATTTCTGGTAGAAAAGTGATCAGAGTAAACCCTTCTACTTGGAGGGAAATCTACTCCTTGCAGTTTTCAGACTCCTGGGCTCTCTTTGGAATGTGATATGAATGATGGCAGTTCTGACTGTTAATAGAAGAGAGACTCTTGAGGGGGATAGAGACCTTTGTGGGATTTCACCTTCCCTGTCAGCCTAGACAGTCTAAGACTGCCAATAGATGTGCCTGCAGCCTGTTAGCCTGTGCAAATCATAAATACAAACTTCCTTGCATCCCTTAACTTTTCCCAGGTCACGTGATAGCTAACTAGGCAGTATTAAGCCCCCTAAGGAGAGAACTTTTAAGATGGTTCAGGCACCTGAAGAGGAAGCTGTTTTAGATGATTCAGTGAGCCAGCAAAGCCTGGGCATCTGTTAATGCTTTGTCCTTGGGCCCATTCAGTATCTCTGACCTAAATGTCTGATCCTTAGTGTCCGAATTAGATGATTTCTCTCTCTTCCCAATGTACTATTACTTCTTTTCATGTTTTCTAGTTAGCATCTGTTAAACTTTTCTTTTTGTGGAGAAACTTGCCTTGTTTCTTCTTCTTTGTAATAATAATATCCTTAACATTTATCTGTGGCTTAGGAGTGGAGAATAAATAAGAGGCTCTGATCCATTACTCCCTGAGTTGTCCTGTTGTGATCTAATACACCAATTAATTCTTTCAGAAGTCATTTGTAGCACTTGCAGAAGAGAGGAACCTGGCTTGAGAGCAGCAAAAAAAGCATAAAGCTGCTGTAGCTTTGCATGTGTCCTCATGGCCATATTCTTCTGCCCAAATTCTATACAAGAGAGGATAATATCCCCAGGCTTCCAGCTGAAATAAGAACCCAAAAGGAGAGGCCCCACAGACTTAGATCTCTGGACTGTCTATTCCAGCAGAATTCTAGTCTCAAAGTGGTCAACCAGCTGAACAAGCAAGGACACAAAAGGCTGCATCCAGACATTGGTTAGTTATTCCACTATATTTGGATATGCCAGAATATTCATGCTTTATTCTGGAATATCCAAATATAGTGGAATAACTAACCCATGTCTGGATGCAATCTTTACTTGCAGCCTCCCAGCAGCTGCCCTTTGGGGGCAGATTGCCTCCTAAATATCTTGGTTTGGAGGCCACTGCTGTGGTGCTAGATCTTTCGGACCAGTTGGCCATTACCTGTTGCTACAGCATCCCTTCTAAAACATCTGGCCATTCTGCATCCCTCTTCCCTTGTAAGGTACAATTAAACTTCAGCTGAAAGAGAAAGAGAGAAGGAAAGTTTCAAGGGGGTAGCCTCCCCCACCTTCTGCAAAGTGAAAGCAAGAGCAAAACCGACTCCTTGTGGTTTCCCTAACTAACTCAATCAACTGGGGTTTCTCCTTCCCAGGGCTTTTTAAAAAACAAACATGTGTTTGGGGCCTTCACCTGAAAGGTGCAAGCAATTACCCACCCGGCCCCCCTACGCCGGCCCCTCCCCTTTTCCAGGGAGGTCTTAGACTTCTTTAATCTGTTGAGAGAGACTAATGACTGGTGGGGGACGACGAGATCGGAAATGAGATAGAATCAAGGGAAAATAATTTGGACACCAGGAAGCTTGCATTTAAGTTGCTTAAAGAACGGTGGCTTAATTTCAGGACTCCGCCTTGCTTGCTCTCTTCGCCGCCGCCCCCCGTCATCTTGGGGGGACCGTTAGCCCCGCGTCTGACTTGTGTTGTCAGTCTCCTTTAATTGGAGAAAAACTGTATTTTGAACCAGAAACAGAAGTGCATGCCTGTTTTATCGACTGCGATATTTATGCTCTATGCCGAAGTTTGCTTTGCAAAACACCGCGTGCTTGGAGCAAATCGGATTGCGCTGGGCTTTTCTTGTAAAGGACATGTTGCTAAGCATCCCCCCAAAATCCCCCCAAATCCCCCCAAATCCCTTGCATGTTGCAACAAACTCTGTAAACTGCGACAGAGTGTGACTCCAAACAGTTCTGTTTTGTTCTCGGGAAATCGTTTGTTAGAGATTGCTGTCCATATTTATTAAATTGTTTAGAAGCGGCTAACCTTTCCTAATTTCTTTCTACTTGGACTTTATCCTACCCTACCCTAGCCCTTAAGCGCATTCACACCTAACGTTTAATCCACCTTCACTCCACTTCCAGAGTGAGAGAACAAGCCGTTTCCTTTCTGCATTTTCAAACTCAGAAAACCCACTTTGGCGTTAGATGATGTGGAAAGGAAATGACTAATCTCTCTGCTGATGGCTTCTCCCACCCTGAAGGTGGACTAAAGGTGGATTAAACATTAGGTGCGAATGCAGCCTTTGAATGCTACTCCGAGAAGACTGAACCAAGTCACTTCATCCGAGCCTGGGCTTTTGTCTCTGCCTCCAGTCCTTCCTTTCAGACCTTTACATAAGTCCCGGGCTTTCTGCCGAAGATGATCGAGGTGGGGGCGGGTGGGGGGCGGTCGGTCGGGCGGTGACAAGCTCAAGGACGTGAGAATCTGTTCAGCCGCATGCTGCAGCCCGGGACACCCTCCGGAAGGTTTGGATGAAATTTCCTGGCTTCTTTTTGGAACCTACCAGCAGTTTTGGTTGTGGCCAACCCTTCTCCTGGATTGTAGTCCTTGATTTTTTTTTTCCGAGGTAGTTAGGGGCTATTGAAGATGAATGGTAGAGCAAGCTCGGGAAGAAAAACCGCGAAGCCCCGTCCAGAACGACTCTGTCCCATTTCGCTTTCAGAGAAAAGTGCGTGAAATAGTGTTGGGTTTGGGTGGGTTTTCAAACCTTCCGTTTTCCGCCCCCTCGAAGAATATCCCTCTACGTTCCATGGGGTGTTTTTTTTCCCCGAAAAAGAAAATCGACGCAGGAAAATCCTTCACGAACCGAAAAGGTGTTTTTTTTAAGGTCCAAACCCTCACTGTGAAATGCATCTAAAGCACGAGGGACCTCGGAAGGGACGGGGTGTTCCCCACCCTTTGACCACGTATGGCACAAAGTCGGCTAGCCGGAGACCTCCTGTTCACAGACACACACACGCCAAAATCTGCAGGCAATGAGACTTTGCCAGAGCAGGGGCTTGCAAACACTTAAAACAAAGATTTAAAACGGCCATCTCGCTCTGAGCGTGAGCCACAAGTTTTTATATTTGATTTTACTCTAACGAATAATACTTCTTTGTGGAATGAAGATGAAAAAACTGTCTGACTTCATTCAGCCTGAATTGCCGCGAGAGACCAAATGTGCGATGTGCGAAGAGCATTTTCAATTGCTTTATTGCCTAAAATATTCAAAATGCGATTACAATATACTGGATTTCGGAAGAGAGAATTCCCCCCACCTCTGTCACACTGTGGTCCAGAAATGATCGCTGGATCCTGAGGAGATAAAAATAACCCAAATAGCCTTTTGCTCAAGGTCGTTCCCCCTTGTCCTAGCTTATTTGAAGCGGTTGCCTCCATTCAGGGCTGGTGCAAAAGAAAACGCTAGTCGCTGGAGGAACGCAGGCTGCTTCTAGTTTTAACATAGTGTGTTGATATTTCAAATAGCCTTTAGGAATAACACAGGGTGTCCTAGAAAGGTAAGAAGAAACTGAATAATTTAAGTTAAAAATAACAAATCAAAACAATGTTTAGCTGCTTAGATGGCTTCTGAAATGCTTTAATTTCATGGAAACAAAATAACCTAATTTTTACAATGGTTTCTGAATGCACATTTTCCATGTAAATAAATATCACACACATTAGAAAAGTTAGCACCATATCCACTGGGAACCAGAAATGAACCAAGCGCTGTTCTTCTGCATTGTCAGGCTTAATATATCCTGGCAGGGTTTTTTTTTTTGCCTTTAAGAAACGATGTCCATCCTCTCTCTTGAGAACAATCCTACAACGTGCCTAAGCTTGCTTAGGATCGGGCTGGTTAATGCCTTCAGCAGAGTGGGTTTGGGTAATTTCAAGTTCTGGTTCTCTTGCAGTACCAGATTCAGAATTTTCATAATGTGTTTAAGCCGTGTATCACGTTCAGCTACTCATCCTCTTCAATGACCCTTCAGTAACCCTTTCATCTCATTCCATTCCAAATACAAAGTAACTTCTGCCGCAATAAATCTGTGCGATTATATGGAATTTAGCTACCCCATAGGAAAAGAGCCTAGGACTGAATCTCAAATGGGTTTGTTCTCTCCAAAGACTGTAAACCTTAAGGAAGTATTCTTATGATAAGAGGGTGTCATCTTAAGGAGTCACAGGGGCCCTTTGGTGGTAGGCGTATCAGGGAAACTGGCATAAGAAATAAGCATGCATTGCTTGAAGCAATTTCTTTAAGTGTATGAGATACTATTAATTTAACTAACAATCAGCTCTACCTAGCTTAAAAACATTATAATGCTTTATCCTCAGTGTTAAAAAAATAAAATAAGTAAGGGTGCTTTAAATCCTGACTGTTTTCTAATTTGAGTTTCACCCTTTTTCCTGGTGGCAAACTCATACCCAGTTTTCTTTCACTCCATGCACAGAAGGACCAGCAAATGCCTTGCAAGCTGCAGAAAAAGGCCCCATCTGGCCTTCAAACGACACTTTCTAATCTGGTTTAGAAGTTTTAGAACATTTTGCAGTCTCTGTGTTGCTTAAAAAAAATAATCAAGCTTTCATTCACAGGAAGATTTTAACCTAGACAGCACATCTAGGATTTTAAGTACTAATAATTCGTTGTATTATAATGCAGTTGTGGTAAATAAACATTGACCACTTGAGTGCACATAATGAATTAAAATTGGTTGAGACTGCAGTATTCCTCAACAAAAGTTTTAGTCAAAACTCAGCCACCTCTAATCCAACAGATTTCTTTTTCTTATTAAGGAAAGCTTGCTAAGTTCAGTCTTAGGCTTGCATTCACATGCATTAACGATTAGAAAAATTGCTTTGGATGCATATTTTAAGGAGGTGCACTAGCCTAACACAGTCACTACCTCTACAATACCTTTGAGCTGCCTTTCTTTTGCTGTGCGTGAATGCAGCCTGGTTCGTGCTACTCATAGATAACCTGGTCAGCAGCCTAGAAAGGCCTTTCAGCCTAAAACTAACTGCGGTGGGTAGTCACAAGGGGGAAGCAGCCTTTTTAATGCTGCTTTGCTATCTCTTGGGCATGCCTTACAAGTGCTTATCATTAAAGTCCTTTAGATACCAAATAAAGACATCTTAATAAATCACCAAGGCTTCTCTATACATGGTTGGGATTTTGATTTTTAACTGTATTATCTATTGCCTTTGCTTGTCTGTGAGAAATTTTGTTTCTCTAATAGAGTGCCAAATTCCCAATTATTTGGACTGAGATGACTTTATCTCTCCACTGCATCAAATATTAAGTCCACAGGCTGGTTGCAATTAATATATCACCTGTCCTGCTAGGTGATATTTTTTTAAAAGTGGATTTCAGCACAACAACAACAACAACAAAAACACAATACAGCACATGCCACAATAAGAGAGATATTAGTTTAGAAATGGAGTAGAAACAATTACCTTAGTTGGTGGCAACTAGGCTTGATGAAGAAGCTGAACAGATAGATGAAGGGACTACAATATGCTGAAACAGAAGGCATATATAGGAGAAGGCCACTATATTTTAAATGATACTTCAGGGGCCTTTCTACACCTAAGTTTTAATCAGCTTCAGTCCACTTTCAGATTTACAGAACATATCAGTAAAGTGAAAGTTGTTTTCTTTTGGCATTATCTAACCCACAGACGGACTTTCTGGGTTAGATATTGTGAAGGGAAACTGACTAGTTCCTTTGCTGATGCATTGTCTTACTCCAAATGTGAACTGAAGCTGGCTTGAAACTTGGGTGTAGATGAACTTTGGACCTTTTTACAGTGGATTATTATTTGATTGGCTCATCACTTGGTGGACTCATTTTTTTTGGAATTATTTTTTATCTATTTCTTGTTAATCACACAGAGTCATTTTCAAAGTAGAAAAGAATACAAACATAAATAAAATTTTAAAATTATTCTTAGATCTAGAAAGCTTATTAAAATATATGCCATATAGGATTCAAAACAAAGTACTAATTGTGGCCCACTGAGTTCCGAAATATGTTGATAACTGGTCAAGTGAGCAAGGACCAATATGATAGTCAAAATGCTTAGCTTGTCTTAATAACTTCCAAGCAACCAGAAGTATCTAGGGGGTCTTCAAATGTGCACACAGTGACCAAGATGTGATATCATTAGAGCATAAGCTTCCTTCCACATTGACCCCCAGAGTTCTGGGACAGGGTGGGATGCCCTGGCTTGGAGCACGCAACCCATCCCAAGGTGGGATAGGTTTTTGCTGGCTGTCCACATTTGGATGTCTAGTCTCACTCCAGTCTTCACTGTGACCTCCAGAGAGCCCTCCTAGACAATACTGAGGCTCCAAGGGCTGGAATCTGACCTGGGCAGTTTTGGGATGCACCCACTTATAGCAGAGATTCCTGGAGCACTGACAAAAAGGGTTCCCCATAGTATGCCAAACCATGGGGGCATGTCATCCACATTCCTCCATGGTCTGGAATACCTTCCTTATCTTGATTGTAGACTTTGACATCAAGGTCTATAGTTATACTGAGGCTAGGACATCATTTTCAGCACCTAAGCCCAATCCACACTTAGCAGACAAAGCATGACAGGGAGTGGGGCTTGCCTTAGTCTGTTCTGATATACTGTAGTACAAATATTACAGAGTGGTGTATCCCTGGGTGGGTGCTGTGCTGGAGCAGGTGGTGCACATGAATGCAGTCAGAAGCACCTCAAATTAACCTATGCCAATTTGTCAGTTTGTCTGAAGCCCACAAAATGCCAAAAAATCTCTCTGATCCAGTTCCCAATGGGTTAGATCAAAGGGATATTTCTTGACCTTTTATAGGTTTCAAATGAAGCCAGCAAACCATTGCATGGTGGTTTTCAGGTACTTTTGACACTGTTCCTACTGCTGCATCGCAGATTCAAGCAAGTTAGTGATATTGGTTATATCACTGACTGCATCCAGGCATCATTTATTTATTCCACTATATTTGGATATTCTGGAATAAAGCATGGATCTTCTAAAATATTCAGTCATGCTTTATTCTGAAATATCTGAATATAGCAGAATAACTAACTGATGTTAGGATGCAGCCTTACTAAAGTCAGGGATTCAAGAACACAGATCATTCCTTCTTTGTTTCCTTCTTTCAATAATACAAATCTTGAGGAAGTACAAGTACATTCTTAGAAACCATTATTCTGAATTCATTTTACTCTTTGCTTAATCCAATGTATGGCATTTTTTATTATATGTCCAGATTTAATCTTCTCTAATGCATCCCGAAATGGGTTCCATACTTTACTAAAGTTGTCTTTCTTCAAGATTTGTAACATTTTTCTCCTGTTTGCAGCAAATTCATCTAACGTTATTTCCAATAATTTTAAATACCATTCTTTTAATGATTATCTGCATATTTCCAGTTTTATGAAAATAACAGTTACGCTGTAGAGACCATAAATTTTAGAATCATTTTATTACTTTTTTATTGTCTCCAACAAATATTACTAATAAACACAGTTTTGGGTTTAAATCAATCTGTACATTTATTGTTGCTACAAATCTCCATATGAACTTCTTCCCAAAATCTTTTTTTTTTGCTTCAAATATTCAGATATTCCAGCCAATCTTTAATTTCTTCAGTCAACATCATAACATATCTCCACTTTTACCACCTTCTCCCCAGTTACCTTCCAGCCCAGGGTTTGGTTGGCCATCTCAAATCTTGTTGGAACCAGCTTGGAGATCATATTTACAATTTCCTATTGGACCACATCCCCTTTTCTTTCTTTCATCCTTCTAAGCACATTTTTTCAATTATCCATCATGGAATATTTCTGTGGTAAACCTATATGACACGTTCCACATTCCCTGATGAAATCAAATAACAATTGGTCTCCTAAGTAATTATGCTATTGTTATATTGTTCTTTCCTGTAGCACTTTCCAGTTCTTATTTTTGCTTGTGCAACAAACAGCATTTACTTTAATACATAATGGTTGGGCATATTTCTAACCTGACTATTGTATCTTATAAAGTAGATGCATCTCTTTTGACCAAATTAATTTCCATTCCAACCTAAAGCCAAAACTTTTGAACCTCCCTACAATCTGATCATAATTGTAAATATGTGCCCATCCCAAAATCTCTTCACCTTCTCGCATAACCACCACATGTGATAAGTGGTACCTTTGGTTGGGCATCCCCTCCAACATTTTGTTAACTATATTTTTTTCCAATTTGATGGAGGTTAAATATCATCTGTGGATTAATTTCAGTCTTATTTCCTTAATTTAATATTCATCCAGCCCAAAATGTGCCCAATTTCAAATTCCCGCACTGTTGTTTTTATATACTCTTAGTCCTTCAAGTTATGCTCTTAAGAATGCTCTGTAAAGTTTGGCTACCATACCATTAGAGTTGTCAACAAATCTATAATGCATTTCTCATAATCTGTTAGGCCTTCTGGCTGTATAATAATGGAGCCATATCCTGCTAGATCATGGTGAGCCTTGGGTGGAGCTTGCCATAATCTGCACCAGTGTGCGTACTGCAGGACCCTGTTCTGCACTATAATCTGGAACACGTCCAAATGCAAAAAGAGCCTCTAGTGACTTTAGGGCTTCAGTCTTTCTTCAGTTCTGACTGCGCACACCTTTTCGTTTCTATCCATTTTATTTGTGGCCTTTCAATTCAGAAAAGTCCAAATTGGAGGGCGGAGAGTCCACAAATAAATGGATAAGAATGAAAAGGTGTGAGCAGCCATACCTGAAGATGGACTGAAGAAGGTTTAAAGAGGTGTGACCACAGCCTAGGATAGCCATTGCAGTAGCATTTCGTCTATTATGTCCAGCAGTTTATGCATCCCAAGAATATAATGTACTGTGATACAGGGCTTGTCTGGTTAGGGAATGACCCATATTAGCAGACAAATAAAACCTTATAAGGGATGACCATTTCTTGTCACAATCTGGGGGAAACTAGCATAGGGCAGGAGGGTTATGGACATTAAAGCATCTTAGATAATTCATTTCCCACTTAACATTTTCTCAAAAGGCTGTTGTGGGGTTTGAATGAAGAGAAGGAAAATGACGTTTGTTATTTGGACTGTTTCAAAAGAAATGGGGCTATAGAAAAAAAATTAAAAAGGAATAAGGCTTGAATATATAATTCTTTATATATCTGGGAAAATGCTGTTGTCAGATCTTATAGTAGCACAAACACTATGTTCAAAGAAGAACCCATCTTTCTTGTGTCTTGACTCATTTTCTTTAAGAAGTGATGGTGGTTTAAGTGGAATATGCCATGCCATTTTTCCTTATGAGAACTGTTGGGGTTTTGTAAGGGCAAAGAGCAAACACTAGTGTCTGGTTTCAGACCAGAATCAAGGGAAGAACATAGTCCAAGTAAAACGTCAGAAGAGGCACCCACTTCCCCCCCTTTTAGCACCACTAGATGCTTATGTGCAGTCTAACAAGTTCACATGCTTGTTTGCATTCAGACCTGTCTCCTGCTGTTTTCCAGAGAGGTGTGTTGTCAGAGCCATCTCACCTTTATTCAAAGCAGTGTGAAGTGAAATTGGCTCCTGAGGATTTGGTTTTGGAATCTTAAACTACGGATGCCTATATGATATTATATAAATGATTTTGCTTTAGCTGACTTTGTTTGCCTTTTAGGAGTTGATGTTGAATTTTGCAACTACTTTTTAAGGTCTCAAGAAAACTTTTTGCAGTTTGAATCAACTGTGTCTTTTGCTTTGTTGTGCATTGCTCTATACAATTACCAATAGAATATGGTTGCCCAGCTTCATGTCACCATCCTGTATTTGTTGCTGTGGTGTAGCATCTACAAATAGTGATATAAAAACAGTAATATATAAAAAAAACAGAATTGTAATATAAAAACACAAGCATGTGTTTGTATAAAGTGATAAAACTCATAAAACACGCACTATTTTAAAGGCAAGATTGTTAATGATTGCAATTTTGCTGCTGTTTTTCTTCGTTAAAAAATAGAAAATAAAAAATGGCGATGCCAATGACTAGTTTTAACCCCCTTTGAGGTCCTGCTATAGGGTGTTTAGATTTCCACTTTTTGCAGCAGAAGTATGTCAGGGAAGAACTCATCCTCCATTCTGCAGGGCAGATTAAATTTGTCTGCTGTATGCCAGAGAAATTCCCCAGCCAACTGAGTTGTGCAAGAGGTTAGCATATGAAAAGACAGGAATGCAACCATTGTCTAAACTAAACTATATTTGATGGATGGGCCTCAATGATTCTTTGCCTTGCCAAAGGTATATATGTATATGCATGAGGCAGGGCAGGAGGTTAGCTTGCAATGTTTTAGCGAAGCAAGTAGTGGAAAAAAGATACAACACTAAAGAATGAGTTGGGACTCCTGAGTCGTTTGTCGAAAAATGGATATTGCTGGTTTCACACTTGTAACAGTTAAGCTTTTTGGCCCGGAACTGTAAAATGTATCCTAATTTGTAACTTCCAGCTTTGATTCTGAATTTTTTCAAAATATTTTGTTTTATTTACATTGTTTCTATGCTAGTATTGAGTTTAAGTGCTTATCACCAGCCTTACTCTGTACTTCTATATTACCTGTTACTTGTGTATGCTTTGTTTATGGTATTTCTAGCTTGTTTGGGTATATGACTGTAATAAACAATTTGATTTGATATTGCTATAAGTCTATCATGATCCAATGCAAAAGTGAGTAACTTCCAGCCCTTTTGACAATTATGTAGAAGTTGTGTACCCTAAACAAGCGCTTAATTCCCCTGTATTTTGTAGCCATGATCCAATTTCATTTGGCTGCTTACTGAGGTTAAACTAGTGGTATTGGAAAATATACTGTACTTCTGTGAGACAACCCTGAGCCATAATACTGGGCATTCTTCGCAGCATGACAAGCATCCAGCTTTCCTATGCAGAGCATGTCAGGAATATGTCAACTGTCTCCAATGGTAGCCAATTGGTGTCTTATTTCTCTGTAATGGAGAAAATTGATTGAGCCTTCACTTTGTTCTGAGGTCTTAGAACTTAATTTTGCAAACACTATGGGAAGCAGAAATGGTGTGATAAGGACAACCCTGCAGCAGAGTAGGAAAAGTGCAGCATTTGCACATTTTGCATGACAGTGGGGTACATTGCATGAATAATACTGAAGCTGGTCTACGTAAGTGACATTAATTCTGATACCCAAAGCCCATAAGAGAACATAAGCCCTGCTGGATTAGGCTACAGCCCTTTTAGTCCAACATTCAGTCTCACACAGTGGCCCACCAATTGCCCATGGGCATCTCAAGCAGATACAAGAGCAAACCTCCTACTCTCAAATCCCAGCATATGGCCCTAGAGGCATCCTGCCTGTTCCCCCAGCCTGAAAGATACACTCAGGCATCCATTCTAGTAGCCATCGATATACGTCTGTCATCTATAAATTTGTCTAACCCTTTTTTAAAGCCATCCAGGCTGGCAGCTGTTACTCCCTCTTCTGGCAGCAAATTCTATAGAGCGATGACCCTCTGGGTGAAGAAAAACTTCCCCCTGTCTGATCTGACTCTCCTACCCATGGATCTCTTGAGACTGCTGAGGTTGGCAGAAACCTAATGCAGGTACCTACTAGCTTGAGGTTACTGGGATGAAGGTTAATAGAGTTTGTTGCTAAACCTAATAACAATAGCACCAATAATGGGTTGGGTGTTATTAGAAAATTCTGGTGTATATGTGTAAGTATTTAGGAAGTTGTTTGAGGGTGCATGTGAAGATTTTAAGTGGCTGTGTTAAGTTGGGAAAGTACATTAAGATCACTTCCTGTGTATCTCAATGGTAAAAGGGCTTCTTGTTTTGGTGTTGTCAAATTGGAATCACGTTCTGGTGACACCCATGCAGTTTTCTTGGCAATTATAAAAATAGCTTGGCTTTACCTCCTGGGAATCAAACCTGCTACTTTCTATTTTCTAAAAAGTTGTTGTGTCACTGAGCTACAGCACTCTTAAAGGGGCATTTTATTAAAAGCCATCATAAATCTAATAATTGAACTGCATCATTATTGCATTTGATACTTTGATTGTTTACACTGGTCCAACAGGGTATGGTATAACAACTGTGTTGGATCATGCAAAATCTGTTTTTAAAAATGTTGCATAGCCCTAAAGTTGAGTTACCCCAATCTGGAATCGGTTATGGGAGGCAGTACCCATGCCACTATCATGCTGTGTGGACAACTGAAGCCAGTCTATCATATTTTATTGTGTACGACTAAAAGCCTTTTACAAACAGTTGAGGCACCATCTGGGAAAATGTGCTCTAGAATCTGAAGTGAAAGATGCACTGCCTGAAAGAATTGTCCTGTTGGGAGGCCAGCATGACGTCTGTTTCTATTCCTCTCTGTTTAGTGGCAGTCACATTCCCATAAAAGTATATAAAAAAGAGAGAGGATCGGCTTTATGAAGGTTATATCCCATCCTTCCATTACTGACATCCATCTGACAGGTTCTTCTAACACTGGTACCTTCCAGACTAGCAGAAGTAAATTTGCAGTTACAGAAAAATTTGCAGCTTACCTGGCTGAGAAACGACAACTCGTTGTCCCCACCTGAAATGCAGGTCCGCAGCTTCCTCCTTGGCAGCTGCAAGACTTCCGTGGGGTGCAGAGTGAGGTGCGTGTCACATGGGGTGGGGCAGCCAATGGGAGCTGAGGTGCAGGCTCAGCTCTCATTCACTGTTCCCACCATCCTGCCCGGACTGGCGGGAAACTTCAAATTTACTTGATACTGCAGATCAAGTGCTCATTGTTTTGCTGTAGGTAAATTCAAAGGAGCAGTGGCATAATGTGCCACTGCTATGAAGTATCGGACATCAGGTGTGATGCCCATGCCCCAACTGAGCATCAGACTGCGCACTATTCCAAAGTTTGGACTCACCCACTGTCAATCTTTTTGGTCTTCAAAGGTGTTATAGGTCACAGGTCCCTGAATGTTGACATTTTAAGCCATAGTGCCCATGCCTTTCTTAAGTTGCATCTTTGTTTGTCATTAAAGACAGAGTGGGTGTCCCCATGGCAAGGATACTGCAAGGCGAATGTGAGTTTGTCTCGTCAGAGTCCCCATGCAAAGCCGTAATTCGGGCTACATGAGGGACAAAATGCTAAAAAAAAACCCTTTATAACTGTTCTCACCACAAATCACAGGGCAAAAACTGGTTATCCTGGGGGCATGGGGACATTCCCAGGTTACGATCGCAGCATTAGTGGGTGAGGTTTCACTGTCCCCGCCACTAATGCTGCAATTGCAACTGTGCCCCCTTACCTGACCCTGAGGTAAAGGCTTGATTCACCCCAATCACCTGACAGCTGCCCTGCAGTCAGCTGAGCAACTGTCAGGTGGGTATAGCTGTCATGCGCACAAGCAGAGCTCTCTTAAAATGATTAAAACATCTTACCGGAGCTGTCCTCATGCTCTTGCAGGGCAGCTCTTGCAGGGCAGCTGTCAGGTGATTGTTTGGCGTAAATCAAGCCCTTACCTGGGTGATTATGTGCTCAGGCAAGGGGTGGTGGTGGAGGAGAAAACCGCGACATCTCAATGCAGGGATTTACTGTGGTTTTCATGGGGATGGGCAGGTTTACCTTGAACCTGCTCTGTCCTCCATTGCCATTGCCTCCAAGATTCACATTAAGGCTGCCCCGAATCCACTGTGAGGTAGGGGTAGCTCCATGGGGATGAGCCCAGAGGGGGCCTGTCAAAAGGTCCTTAATCCAATTTGAATTGTTTCCTTCTTAGTTTGGTTTCTGGGGGCTTTATTTCTACAAAAAGAGACTGAAAACAACTTGATGAAACAGATTTCATCTTAAAGCAGATTATGTGTGAGAACATTTATCTCTCAGAGATTTGGAATACATAGTTTTTCAAACATCACTAGACTCCAGTTCCAATCACCAGGGAAAACAGGAGCTGCAGTCTAACAGCATTTGGAAGGTCACTGGTTTGCACCCTGGTTTAGAAATTAAAAGTTGCCAAGGACCTCCATTGTACAGAGACATACTGTAAACACATAAAATGTTCTGAAACCATTCATTGTTTTGTTGGACCACATGACTTTGATGCTTTTGATGTATGTGTTGTATTTATGTGCTTTTCTATATACGGAAACAATAATCTCTTAATTTTTCTATTATGTGAAGGGTAACGTTTTATTTCTGTTATTGCCCCAAGGCTTGTCAATGTATGTAGGAAACTCTTTTTTAAAAAAATTGTGTGCTGTGTAAAGCAATCAAAATTAAGTTGATAAAAATTGTGGGTTGGGGATTTGAAGAGGACAATCTCATGAACATTTGTATAAAAGGGGGCAAAATAACTTCATGGAAAGTTCTCGCAGCAACATATTTGAGATGGATGTGACTTGCTTAGCGGATATGAGAATGGATAACCACATTTCCATTCTCAATTAAGGGGGGGGGGAAGAACTCACTCCATATGTTAGAGATAAGGAAGCTTCCCTCAAGTTTTAAAAGCAGTTCATATCACTACAGGACACATTTCAACTCTATAGAACATTATATCGTTTTTGCCATGTGCTATGGCCGGAGTTTATTTTCATGGATGATTAATAATAAATATATACTGGTATATTTTCCTTGGTTTTCTCATAGGCAAATAAGGAAGAGTTTTAATAAAGAGAACAAGAATCACATGCTGTTCTGAGGAAAGGGAAGGAAACAAATGGTTTAACAGGTTTAATCTCCATGTAAACAGATATCTGTGAAGCGAACTGTAGCCAGAAAAAAGTAAGTCATGGAACCGGTGTGAAGCAGGATAGTAAATCAAACTAGGCCCGGGGGTGGGGTGGGGGGGACGGGGGCAAGTACTCCGGATTTCGTCTGTGGTTTCACTGCAGTTCACAGCTATATATAACATAAATAAACACAGAACAGGGCAAGTTTTTGTTTTTGTTTACTGGCCGGTCCAAGGGAAACTTTTAAATGTTTTTGTAGCTCCAGGAGAAGCCAATTATAAATGTTTGGGCTTTTCAAGTGACTCTCTTTAGGCTTCTTTTCCTTCTGCGACCTTGACACTATTTAAAACCTGGCTGAAAGGATACCCTAAGGAATCATTTCCCCCAGAATGGAAAGTCCACAAAGAAAACGGATAGAAATGAAAAGGTGTGAGCCGTCAGTCTGAAGATGGACTGAAGAAAGTTTAAAGAGCTATTTATCATTTATCTGTCCACAGCCTCTCTTTAGTTCAAGAAGGCTTACTTCAAAGCAGTATGCCCAGGCTGTGCAAATTCTCTATGAATTATTAAGTTTGGCTTCTCTGGAGGACCTGGTGTAGCAGAATATATATTAATTTCCTTAAAGCCAAAAAGTGTCTTACTCTTTCCGCACTGAACCTTATTCTGAATTATAAACCAGAATAGGGCTTGCCGTCTGCTTCCTAGTGCAAGACTATGGCGGGCAAGACACAAGCATGTGGGTGGCAGACCCCTAATTCGTAATATAATTCAGAATAAGATCCAGCGCAGAAAGGGCCTTAAGATCTGAGATCCTTCCTTCAACTTGAGGGGAATCGTGTGGCTGAAATTGTTTCCACATTTGAGCAGGGTTTGTACTTCTCCATCCAAAGAGACATTGCTGGCATTTTAAAGATGCTCTGGCTCTCAAAGTTACGTGTTAACAGGCAGGCGAAAACCTGATACTTGCTCCCTCCCCGGGTCTCTTTTTCTATATCAGGAACAGCTTCCATTGGGGTGATTTGCCTGCCTGCTTCATGTTTTCCTTGACAGGAAGCGAAGGCCAGCAGCGAAAGAAACATAGGAATTCAACTCCACAGTATAAAAGTGTCGGATTCTTATCCTGACTGCTCAGCGGCATCAGTCCAAGAACTCCACACAGGATAACGCTTTGAGCAAAAGGGAACCTGAGCCTCTTTTCTACGATTTGCTTTCATTTTCGGCTGAGTCACATTCTTAGACTGATGCCTAGCTATAAGACAAACTTGTTTTAGGCTTATAACAGGGGATGTGGTTTTACCTCACATGTGACTCCATCGTGGTCAGGTAGTGAGGAGAGTTATCTGAAAACAGAAAATTGATTAAAATACTCCTGGACATTATGTTCATCTTTGGTGGGAATGCTCAAAGGTTAAAACATTTTGGAAACAAGTTGAATATGAAACTAACAATATTATTGGTAGACATATAGATTGGTCGAAAGAACAATGTATTACTCAAATGTTAAGATATGTACAAATAGAGGGAAATGATGACGTATATAGTAAAACAGGCAATTAGAGCAGTACAATTAGTATTAGCAAAGGGATGGAAAAGCAATATGGTATAGAGTATTGAAAACTGGTAGAAATATACAAATGATTTTTTGTTATTTGATTTTCTAAGGGAGAGAAGAATGATTTTTATGGGTATGTATATTAATATTAGTTGGCAACTGAAATGGGATAAAATGTTACTGTACAGCTTGAGTACAGGGGGGAGAGGGAGATTCCATGGGAGAGGTTGGGGGAGGTGTTTTACTGTATTGTATTGCTTTGTGGATGACTTAGACTGTACCAATAAAAATAATTTTAAAAAATACTTCTGGACATGTACAGGATCAATCCACTTCAGAGTAGTAATGAGTAGAGTTTGGGCATGGCAGAGAAAAGACCAGGGAGAGAGGGGGTGTGATCCCATGTAAGACACAGATCGGGCTGAAGGAAAATGCAAACTGTGGGAGGGTTTTTATTGAGTTCAGGGTGGTGTGACTTATGTGTATTGTAAGGGGTTGAAAACATTTATCATATTTTAGAAACAAATGCCTTTCCAAATTTCATGGCAAGGGATATCCAGACATCACCTATAACAGTTGAAGATGGATGATTCTGTCCACTGTAGATAGATTGACAAATCAGTGGAGATAGGTTTGCTGTATTTGTGCATGGCATTTTTTCAAAGATTGTGTACATTGCTATTGGGAATGTGTACATACACTGTGTGTACATGCCTACCTAAAATTTAACACTGAGACAGTGTGGGATGGGATGTAAGTCATATCCTTGTTCTATCATAGGCCTCCTTGGGTGATAGCCTAACTCACCTTACAGAATTGCTATAAGGATATGTGTAAACTGTGTTGAATCCACATGTTGATAAGTGGGGGAGAAAATGCAATAAAAACTTTGGAGTTATGGACCCAGTTCCCATTGGCATTTTAAAGCAGTTTAGAAATGGTTTGGATCCTCTTTGTCCCCAATCCAATCCATTTAAAATGGTTTAGAAATGGTTTGGATCCTCTTTGTCCCCATTACCAATCCATTTCCATTGCTTTGTCCCCATTACCAATCCATTTCCATTGCTTTCCCCAATCCATTTTTTGTAAGTGTTTGAAGCGTGGGGACACAATTCAGGGTAGACTGCAATTTCCAGATGCCGGTTTGCTTAGTTTTAAAGTATTTTAAAAAGTGTTTTATTCGCATTTTAAATAGTGTTTTATAAAGCATTTTATTCCATGAGTAGGAATTCACCCATAGTCTCTGTTTAAGGAAGAACAAAAATAAAACATTTCTTCATAGCAAACAAACATCTCCAGCTTTTCCTTGAGGGATTTAAACTTTCTTCTGGATTCAATGCTAGGTGGAAAAAAGAGCTATGTATTCCTCCTGAAGGTCTCTGGGGAAAAGGCAAGATATAGAAGTCAGGAAATTTACATCTCTTTAAATATTTCAATCAGTGAATGAAGTGTTCATTCAAAATGTTGTTGGGTTACCGCTTCAACCTTTTGTATCAGCCTACTTGCCTCCTAATTTTTAAAATGAAATAAATTGGGACTACTATGTCTTTTCTTCCTTGCTCTCTCTCTGTCTTCAGCCACTTCAGGCAGTAGAGTATTTCTCTTCTCAGACTTACTTTTCTGTGGCAAATGAATCTCCCCAGCTCTTTTTGATTGGCCACCTTAAAAAAAAAAGATTATGGAAGAAGTCAATGCTGTCACCATGGGCTTGTTCCACGGGCACTATTCCATTTTTCTGTCACCAACTGTGTACCCTCAGAGATGAAAAGATCAGAAAACCACCACCTTTTTTGGATTTTTCAGACAAAGCTGTTGGAAGTACATGGTATCGCTTCATTTTCACTCACAAATACCACTATGGCAATCAAACTCTTCTCTCAGGAAGATGCACTCTCTTCTCCTCATTACAGTTGGAACCAATACAGTCAAGAAGACTAAAGGATTTCTGTTTCTATGCTTGAGCCATCAGATTCTGTGGCTTCTCTCTCCCTCACACACACAGAGCAGAATGAGACTTTCCACCAGCTTTCCTGTTTCACATCCAAAATATGGACTTCTGCACTTCTTAAATACTTTTTTCCAAAGCAGGGGTGAAAGAGAAGTGAGTCTTCAGCTGTGCTTGGACTTAAGATTCACTGATTAGAGGTGATAGTGGTTAGAATCCAGTGACGTCTGTAGGACCACAAAGTCAACTGACTGGAGTCTCCAGTTTGGAATGGGGTGAGTCCCTGAAGTGTGAAATTTGTGATTCCAGACACACCATCCCTCTCTATACAATGGTTTTAGCAGACTGCTAGCAAAACCTCAGCCTATACTGCTACTTCCTTAAATGAAGCTTGATTTCAACAGAGCTTCACCCAACACAAACAATAGTGATTGAAATTTCAGATTTTGGCTCCATTGACTATTTGAAAGGAAAAAAAAACCCTTTTATTGAAGTTTGCTTTGAAGGGAACTGTTGCATGGTTTAATCAATCTTACAACTCTATTTGGAGTCATTGTGCACTGAATTTAAGACAATGATTATAAGTCATCCTACTTCAACTGTGGGAGATGGGTGGAACATTTTTTCTAGTATCTGTGTTAAAGGATTTTTTAAAAAATCAAAGGAACCCAATCTTTCCTGGTTTTACAAACCCAACCACACTTTGCCTTCAGTAGCAATAATCCAATCCCAAGTAGTAGTAGCGGCTATCTCTCTCTCTCTAAAAACCAAAGAAGGAAACAGATGTTGGATGAAAAATCCATTTGTAATTGTATCACATGAAGAGAGAACTGTATTACACTAGAAGTTTCTTAACTAGCTCCATTTTGTTATATATACAGCCAATCTACCTCCAGTGACAATTTGCATTATAACCATGAAATAGCAAAAGCAAAACAGGTTATTATGGACTAAAGCTTTTTGAAGCAACACCATTATATGCAATAAACACAAAACAGTTCCTTTTGACCACCATGGGAGAATATGGTAATGCCAGGAATTAAAACACACACACAAACTAACACAAAACAAAGGAAGTAAATCAAAGAATTATGTGGCTTTTTGTGAACAGTACTTATCTAACAATCAGGCAGAGAAGGAGCAAGATAAATGTGGTTGTGGAGAGATAGAAAAATAAGTTTTATACATTTTTGTGGAAACTTAGAAGACCCAACATGGCATGCATCCTAATATTAGGGGGTTTGATCATTTAGCGACTGTGCTCCTGTGCCATCCTTTATCCAACCAAGACTTCAGATTTTGCTTATTTATTCTGCTATATTTGGATATTCCAGAGTAAACTTTATTCCAGAACATCCAAATACAGCAGAATAAATAAGCAATGTCTGGATAAAGGCCAAAATTGTACAATGGTTTATAATATATTAAAGCAAGAATAAAATTGGTAAAAACAATGGCAAAACAGCACTTTATACAGCTGACCTACAGATATATTTCAAACTTTTTATCAACAATTCTCCCACTTAAATCTGAATGACAACTTTGGGATTAAGCTAGATTTGGAAGCTCACTAACAATGTAGCTAAGAATCATTCACAGTGCAGAGAATCGCATAGATAGGCAGCTGCAGTAAAGAAAGCTTATTCCATCTTATCATCCTAGTGGACTGATTTCACTGGAAAGATATAAAAGTCCTTTTTTCTGATCTAAAGGGCTATTAAGGGATCCTTCAAATATTTCAGCTGAACTATTTTAGGTACTTGGAAGTTAACATCAGTACCCTGAATTGGACCTGAGACTAAGGCCTACCATGTTCAGTATACAAACTTCTAGCACAGTGATGGCTAACCTTTTGAGCTTGGTGTGTCAAAATTCACAAGAAAACCTAGCTTAACTCGGGTGCTGTGTCACATCTAGAAATATCCATAATTTTGTGATATTTGTAGCTCTAGTAAAAAAGTTATATTTTTGATACCAGTATATGTATTTTATTAAAAGCAAAAACAAATAATTCTTAACATTAGTGACTTTTGTTGCTGAATTTTCAATTGAAAGTTGGTATTTCATACACTTCAAGAACAAGCAAGCACTACACGTCCAGGTGCCAGGGTGACCATGTGTGTCACCCAAAAGGGCTTGGCGTGTCACCTGTGACACACATGTCATAGGTTGGCCATCACCATTCTAGCACCATCATGAATTTCTTTAAAAAGGTGTTTCTTTGGTTTAAGGATCATTCCACCTAAGAGAAATCAGACCAGCATTTGTATTTACTTGAGATTTACTTCTAGAGAAACCGGTATAGAACCGTGTTGCAACCCACCCAACCCACCCAAAAAACCCAAAAAGGCTTTTATTAAAACAAATCTGAAGAAGTAACATTTCAGCGAACACAAAAGGGATCATTAAGAAAACCCTTCCTCACCCTCCCACTTCCTCCCCCATGTTTTGGAAATGAATATTTGTAATGTGCATCCAATGTTATTGTTGCTGGACATTTTTTTGAAGCACATGTGTTTTTGATCTAGATTATATGCTCAGCAGTGCTTTTCTGCATCACTAGGAACATTTTAACACTCTTCTTCTGGCTAAGATTTTGTTTCTCAGTTGGACTTTGGCCCAAACTTTACACTTTTACACCCACACCCACACACCTTCACCCTCTTCCATTCCATTTATTATTATCCACATTAATTGCTATTTAACCTGATATTCTCTTTGACAGTAACCAGAGGCATTTTTGTTTCCTAGACGCTCTGCTACATCTTATAATGGTAAAGAAATCTCAGATATTGAGAGACCAGATTCTTAAAGTAAAATATATGACTGGATGAAGAAAAGGCACCACTAACCAAAACAACTAAACCAAACCGAATACCCACCTCTGAGGGCATGAATATGCATAAGCCAGAACATATGAATATAGAGATAGTGGCTACAGTTTAAGCAGAAATGTATCTCGTCATAGCAGGTGAGATGTGAGCTGCTGCTAATATAATTGAAAATTCCCAGAAATCACTTTAATGTTTTTGCATGTGGATGTATGACAAGTGAAATGGCTTGATGCTTACCTGAAAAAAAGTGTTCATAAACCTTTTATACTGTATGTGGATGCCATGAAGCCATCCTAATGATGAGAGAGCCATTATGGTGAGAGTATTTTAGACTGCTGTATTCAAAAAAGGCTCCTTCGATACATGTATCTGTTTTGCTATTACTTATTGTAGTTCGTTTGCCCATTATGTTTTTTGTGGTATTAGGTGCTAATGTCTTCATAAATTTATTTAAAAACTAAGTAAAACATTTTTGTGCGACAGTTGTCCCACACTTTCAAAAAATGACAATACTTTAAACTGAGGTGATAAATGTATAATATTATGAAAATGTTTCCTGAATTCACCTGGTTAGGAGTTCTCAAAATTTGTGGACCTTTGTTGACAAAGGGCCTTCTCACACTTGGCCAGGGGAAACGCGCCATCAGCCTGGAACAATCCCTGAGGATTCCTGACTGTTCCTGAGGCTTGCCTGCTGTGATCCGCTTAACAGCTGTCGATAAGCTCTCTTGTGCTGTTGTAAATGGTATGGGACACTTCTGGGTGCTGCATCCCTAAACATGGCTAGGGACAAGCAAGGAATTTGATGTCCAGATGCAAGGGCTGAAATATGGCCATTCACATGCCTGTTGCTTCTGTGAGAAGGAACAGGAATTTTCCTACACTTTCATTCAGGATATGTATGGATTTAGCCTAAGGTTTGGTTCTACAGACATGAAATTGGTAATGAATTTTCAGGGGAAAGGGGAGGGGAAAGCTAGCCAGGCTAAGGTGTACATGAGCGTGAGTCAATAATGTGATGCAGCAGCAAAAAAAGGCAAACATCATCCTAGGATGCATCAAAGGCACTCAGGAGCCTAGATCACAAGAAGTAATTATTCCTCTTTACTCTATCTTGGTCAGTCCTCATCTACAATACTGTGTCCAGTTCTGGGCCCCACAATTTAAAAAAGACATTAACAAACTAGAGCAAGTCCAAAGGAGGGCTATCAAAATGGTTAGTGGTCTGGAAAGCATGTCCTATGAGGAATGGTTGAAGGATCTAGGAATGTTTAGCCTACAGAAGAAAAGACTGAGAGGAGACATGATCACAGTCTTCAAGTATCTGAAGGGCTGTCACAGTGCAGGGGGATTGCACAAGATGGGAGGACTAGAAACAATGGGATGAAACTTCAAGGGAGTCAGTGCAGATTAGATATTAAGAAAAACTTCCTAACAGTGAGGGCAATCAGTCAATGCAATCGGTTGCCGCAGAAGAGCTTAACTCTCCTTCACTGGAGGTCTTCAAGCAGAGTTTGGACCTATATCTGTCAGGGATGGTTTAGGAAATCCTGCATTCAGCAGGGTGTTGGACTTGATGACCCTAAAGGTTCCTTCCAACTTTATGATTCTATGAATGATTATTTTTGAATAAGATATGGAAAGGTTTTTAAAACTCATCATTATATCATGGAATCATCAATTCTAGGCAGAGCTTAGCAGTTGTTGCCATGGAGACGTGGCTGGGCTGAAATTGACCATTCACATTTCAAGTGGTGTTGGTTAGTTTGAGGATTACCCCAGCACTTGAAGTGCACAGGTATTCCAGTTCACCCCATCTTAACTTCAATAGGATGGTATTATTCTACTGTCTCACTAAATCACATGTGAACCCACCCAAAGCCAGCCATTTTGGGTAGTGTATCACAGTAAATATCTGTATATGATCCCCAATACTATATCAAGAAAACAAATTTTAAAAAGAGGCCTTGGGGTGTTTTTCCACTGCAGCCCTTAGATCCAGATCTAAGAAGATCCGGATCTAAGGAATGGGTACATTCCTTAATCCGGATCTAGTAGATCCGGATGAAGGGAAGCACCCAATGTGTTTCCACAGGAGGTGTAGCACCCATTAGCAATGGGTGCTAACACCCCTGCTGTAGAAACAGCTTTGCACCCATGTGGGGAATCTGGATTGACCCCCAAGGGGTCGGTCCGTTACCCCAGGTGTTTCGGGGGTCAGGGGGGTGCAGTCTTCGAAGCCACTTCAAATTGACTTCAAAGTCATTTCAAAGTCATTTCGAAGTCTGTGCAAAATAGCTCCAGAGTGCCTTTGAAGTCTGTGCTGATCTTCGGAGTGAACTTCGAAATGACTTCGGAGTCATTTCAGAGTCACTTCGGAGTCACTTCGAAGTCACTCCGAAGTTCACTTCAAAGATCAGCACAGACTTCAAAGGCACTCCAGAACTATTTTGTACAGACTTCGAAATGACTTTGAAGTGGCTTTGAAGTGACTTCGAAGTGGCTTTGAAGTGACTTCGGAGCCTAGGTTTAGAGGGGGCCCAATGGGTGCATCCCTTCCCCTAGCCTCCTTTGGACCCCATTGGAAACAGGCTCCCTTTAGTCCAGATTTTCTGGCAGAAGACCCCATTGTAGACCCCATTAAAGGTGTCTACAGAAAATCTGGATTAATGGCCAAAATGTATCCATTAGATCTGGATTCCCCCCCACGGCAGTGGAAACAATCGGGTCCCAAATGGGTGCCGTGGTGGAAATGGGATCATCCAGCTCACACCCAAATGGGTCCTAAATGGGTGCAAAAATGGTACTTTTTGACAGTGGAAAAACACCCCATGATTGAAATGGCTGAGCCAAATTGGTACTGTGAAAGTAGTGTTGGAATAAACTCCTGGAATAATAATTCAGAGATTCTTAGATACAGCTCCAAGTAATGAAGACCAAAGAAATGCCTTCCAACACAAAGCTCAGGTGTATACTGAAAGATGCCTTTTTACATTTCCTGTTCATAGGATATTACAGAACTAGGGGTATCAGGTTGTTGTTGTTGTTGTAAAGATAAGTACTTTCTTTCCCAGGAAATGAACTAACTTCGTATGAGAACCTACATGAGTGGGAACAAACTAGGCAAGAATTTAAAGAACCTCAGGCCTCTGGAGTAGAAATTCTTTGGTCTGCAAAAGATTAGATGAGAACTCTGATGATCAATTCATCCTTGATGTTAACTGTGCATTACAATGGAGTGACATTAAGTTAAATGTTCTTTAAGAACACAGTATTTCATTGTCTGATGTGTGTGGTCTGCTACCACCATACTTTGTGTATTCCCATGCAAATAGGGAAACAAATTAAAATAATTTGTGGGGTCATAAAATGTCTAATGTATATTTATATGTTTACGGTATAAGCCAAGAAAGACAACTGTAGATGTCTTTTATTGTTTGAAATAACTTGTAAGGTTGTTCCTAATTTATACTTTTCACATACAAACCCATTCATATCCTTGGGCCTCTGCCCCACTAGGGATCCAGCTCCTCTGATAATGTTGGTATCACTATCTCTTGCTCTTAGGTTAAAAGCAATGTCAATATAGTGGGAAAAGATGCTAAGATGGATTCTGGAAATCATTAGATGCTGTTTATGGAGGATTCAAAGGGAGATGCCAGACACTGTAAAAAATGCTGACGATTGTTGGCATCGTGGTTAGACTACAAGACAGTTCTGACATCATGGAAGGCCTTTGGAAATCTATTGGTCACTTAATTTATAGTATCTTTCCTTTTACCCCTGGCATTCAACCCATTTATTAAGCATCTGGTGAGGCTTCTGCAACATTGCTTCAATAGCAACTTCTGAGAACTGGCCAAATGTGTAAAAAAGAAAGAAAAAGAAACAGGATATGCATGCAGTGAGCTCTAGGCAGCTGCTGTTAAAGCACTGTTGCAGGAACCTCACCTGGTAAGCCATTTCAGTGCCAAGAAAGCCTACATGAGTTTGGAAGGCCACCAGGAGAGGCAAAGCCAGCCTTCCGTTAAGAACTAACCTGCCCCTCACCGTCTGATAGCAGCCAGTTTTTCCCCTCAGCACCTTTTGTGTAGCCAAACTGATTCTGCTTTCTTCACCACCACCAAATGTTGCAATTGCGAGCATACTTCCAGAGTGAGTATGGTGCAGAGGTTAACGTGTCAGACTATAACCTAAGAGTTCCTGGGCTCAAATCACAGATATTGCCTGCTCCTATTCTGCCAAAGTCATTTTATTGGAAAGAAGTCACCTCAAGTGGATCTATGGAGAATGGGGTGGAGGCAAATCAAGGTCTGAAAGCTGTGCTGAACCAAAAATGTCTAACCAAGAGGGTCATTTCCAGTACATCCCTGTGAATCCTTGTATGGTAATCTCTGCTGCAATTCATGGTTATGCTCACACCAAGGTCTATGAGCCACCATGAGATCCCATTTATCTGCCACTTCAGCCATCTCCTTGGTAGCTCCATGCCTCCCAGTGCAGATCCTGGCCCAGACAGTACCTCAGGATAACCCACCTCATATAGCTGCTCACAATAGCTTTACAAATTGTGCAGAATAATATACACTTGTATTTGATGTATCAATACATTTTTCCAGTTTTCCCCCCTTAAATAACAGCCATTTGCTCTATTAATGTACATCCTGATTTTTTTTTCAAAGACAGAGGTTAAATTCTTATTTTGGAAAAGTAATGCATGTCTGGATTCAAGTTATGCAAATCCCCATGTGGTTGGGAGATGCGTAAGCTGTTTCTGTACACACATTTGGATTAAGTGAGATGTTTAAACTAGTATGATTGGCATGGAACTGACAAGATGTGTGAGGTCTCAAAATGTGTGGCTTTTATCTCAGAAGTCTGAAAGCAAACTTTCTTTTATTCAGAAACAGGATAGGGGGACACAGGAATCCACTGCTGGTATTTGAAAAAAATAAAGAAACGTTTGCTTTTGGTCCGCCTTAAAATAAATATTTATAAAATCTAGTTTGCTTTGTTACAATGTAGTTGCCATTTGTTAAACGTTTATTTTTTTTTTCTTTAAGAGTGTTCTGTTACTCAGATCCTCATTGGGAAGCAGATACACTAAAGACCAACTATGGCCAAAGAGAATCAATGATCTAGAAAATCTTTGAATACAGTTCCTTCATGAGATTTATTTGAAATATTTCTATTTGATTCCCAAAAATGTGTCATCAATGAGTAATCTAAACTGGGTGGTATTCAACTAAGCTATTTTTGGTAGAGAACCACTGATAGTAAATGAAATTAATCATGACATAAGGGGCCTCCAGACCCGGGTAAACCCATGATTTCCATGGGGCTGTATTGGGAATGCCAGGCTGTCTTGAGACAACACTCCATATACAATAGAAAGGAATAATGTGGGGTATTATTTTTCTGCTAATATTGCTTCCTATATGGCCTCAGCACTGTCTTTGCACATTTTGGTGACTTACAATCCAGGTAATTAAGCTGCTATTGAATTTTGGATGTGCACTTGATCACCTCCATGCATATGCAGGAGGCTGTTTCAGCCTTCATGCATGCATGCTGGATGGAGCTCCCATTGTTGCTCTATCCAGAAAGCACTAAAGTTGGAAAATCTGTTGCTCTATCCAGAAAGCACTAAAGTTGGAAAATCTGTTACCAGTGCTGGGTTTTCCAGCAATGGTTTTTAGCGTTTTTTAGGTGGGGTTGCCTATGGTATGCGTGGTAACCCCACCATAGCAGCGCCATAATAGCATTATATCTGTCCTGTCTTGATGCACCGCCAGATGTTATCATGGCATTTCTAGTCAGTCCTGGGATAGTGAGGCAATATCGTGTAATGTTGCTATTATGGGAAATATGGCAGTGACGCCTTGTACCTGTTGGATCATTTCATTATGTTGTCCCTTGTAGCTTCCTAGATGTCAGCCAAGCATGCAAAAACGAACAAAGGGAACTAGGTGGGCACTTGACTTGCTTCCAGGTTGGTATAAGTAAAATTACGATGAAATGAACTGGCAGAGATGCAGGTAGGTCCATGTGTGCCTCCCATGTCTGGCAGGAATAGGAAGAAGCACCCTTAGTCCAGGCCTAAATGAAGCTTCATGTCTGAGGGACATAGCCTCACCTTTAAACACTGGCTGCATTCAGGTATCACTTACTTATTAGTATTTTATGGAATAAAACATAAATATTCCAGAATATCTAAATATACTGGAATAAGTAAGCGATGTCTGGATGCAGCCCTAACTCTTCATGTGGCTGCATGCCAGCAATGGAAATGGCAAACCACAGCAGTGCATAGGTAGATGCACCATGTATGCATATGTGTGCTTGAGAATCTCTGCCTCATGCTCTGGGTTTTCAGTTTCAATATATTTTATTGTGTTTTGTATTGTTCGTTGATATTTTGTTCTTGTATTTTGTTTTTTTACTCAGTAATTGCTTGTAAACTATCTTCAGCACTCTGTGGACCATCAGCACATAAATAAATGAATGATGATAACGATCGTGGTGATGATGTGCCTGAGAATACACAGATCGTAGAAACAGGCAGAAATGTTTATTTATTTAAAATGCTTATGTGCAGTTTCTCTTCATAATATCCTGTGGTGGTTTACCAGAAAAACAGATAAAGCAATCCATCACATAAAGAGAGATTAAAAATACTGTGTGGCAGAGAGGAAACTGTTCACACTAGGGAAATCGAGGTGAAATATACAGAGGCTGTTGAATACTCCTTCCCGTCTGTGTATTTAAGCAAATAATCTCAGTGACAGAGGAATCCATCAGATAGGTCTTTACCACCTACACCCTTTCGCAGCTGAGGTGCGGAGAGCAAATAGAAGTCAGCAAAACGCTGAGTCTTAAAAAGAAATGTTACTGAACTGAAAGGGAGAAATACTCAGCGTTGACTAAACATTTAGATGAAATCCCACTTGCAAATTCCCCCCTGCAAGTTCTATGCTAGTGAGGCTTATTGTCTCTTTGAACTAGAAAATAAGGTTGAGGCCAAAAACGTACATGCAGATGGGGGCCTGGCAGGATCTGCCATGAAGATGCATGGATGTCAAATGAAATTAGATATACCTACTTGTACTCTGCTATTGTTGTGGAAGACTGACCTTTTGCTCAGATTGATGATAGTGCGCTTAAGAATGAAAGTGGCATCTATGATTCCTATAATAGCAATCCACAGTGTTGGCAGCATTTTCAGGCACTGTATCCATTAACAATACTCCGTGTAGCTAAGATCCAGGCAAGGGGTATATGTACAAGTTGCTGTTCCATGTCTGAATTTTTGTGTATCATGGGGCTTGGCCTGTGTATCAAGCTAGTGCACTAGAATCCAGTCTCTTTCCAAGGTTCTGGGAGAGGCTGAGCATGTGGAAACTATTTAGGAATGGAAGCTTTACAAAGTATTATTTCACTATGGAGCCTGTGACTAGAAAACAACACACAGAGAAAGAATGATGCCTGACCACACAGCCGTTAACCTGAAGACCTGCAAGGGTGTCATTATAACTAAGCGGTTGTTTCTTATTAATTTTACTTAGGCTTTCAGATGACAACTTGGGCACTGAACAAGTGTATGCATTGTATTTACTAGTAAATAGGCTAAGGGTGGATCGGAAGAGAGCCAGGTTCAGGAAAAGAACAATCAAATAATTTCTATTTAACTAGATCCTACTTTTCCTCTAAGAAGCTAGATCTTATTCAGTAATATTTATCCTTACAATCTTGTGAGGTTAACCAAGCTGGTAAGATTCTGGTGTTAGATATAATGTATAGCCCTGCCCACTTAAACTTTGAACCCTGTTCCTTGCTAATAGTTTGTTTGGACACCTCCTCCAGGTTCGGTCTAAAGGCATAAACTATTCACATCATAGATAGGTGACAGGTTGCCAGTGTTTGCAACAGAATGAGAAATGATGGAAGGAACGGTGGCTTTCTTGAAACAGTCATTCGATCCCAGGGGTATTTTTTACTTCCACTGGTGCCATAAACTTCAGTATTGCACATAAGCTGCATTTATCTCACATAATGCTCTGAAATCCTTCTGAAATCTGGTCCAAATCTGGAGGAATTGACCTTTAGGTGTACATCATATCCTCTGGATTAGATTCTCCCGTTCCCCCACAAACCCCCCTATGTTCTTCATTTTTCTTACAGTTCACTTTTCTGGGTGAATGGCTGTAAAGATTCTTTTCTATCTTTGAGCTAAGGATTCTCTGAAAAGTTTGAACTCTTTCTGGAAGATTTCTGGACTGGCAGGATATGGGAACCTGCTCTCTAGTCTATGGCACATCCTCAGAGGTGATCTGGGAGCATGTCATACAAATTCAGCCACCCGCAATCAGCTGAGTTGCTCTTCCCTGCCATGTGAATGCAAGGAAAGGGAAAGAGCAACTCATCAGCTGTGATTTCTGCCTGAACTAGCTCCAATGAGCACGGCTGTGGCTGATTTCTAGCCATATTTCCACTGCTCTGGAAATACTGCTGCTGCTAGAGGGGTTCCATTTGTAGCAATAATCTTGACCATGCTGGAGCAAAAGGCATTTGCCTGCCACATTATTATCTTTAGTGACAGGTCCCTCTTTCTTGCCCAGCAGTCAATCTTTCAGCTGCCCATATGGATGTGAAGTGTCAGAGATTTAGTGCTCTCTGTCATTCATAGGCACTACTTCGGCTGAGTATTTCTCCCCTTTGTACAGTGTAAGAGGATGAGGCTACTTGTCCCCTTGACCCAGGATCTTGTAGGGAATAATGTAGGATTACCTCCACCTAAAGAGATATTGTGGCTGCATCATCATCTATGACCTCCAGAAACCACTCTTGACTCTTGAATTCTGGCTGCCCATAACATGGAGCAATAACTTGGTAGTAAGTGGTTAGGATGACTTCCCCTGCACTTGCTTGGCAGTCTGAGGCCTTTTCTGCACTAACCTCCCTTTTGATCCAGAGCAGTGGATCTGGATTTACTGGATCCACTGATATGGATCGTGTAGCGCCATGGACCGGATCAGCACTATCTGATCCAGCTGATGTCTCCCTGTAACTTATACATTTAGACAAGCTTCAAATCTGCCCCTGCTCCCTAATCTCCGATTTGAAGTGGTGTTTTGAAAAGCAACCTCTCTGTAGTTCCAAATCACAGAGGCACAATGTCTTCTTAATCTGAATCTAGCTCTGCCTCGTGCAGACAGAGCAGCATTAATGAGGAGGGGCCATGGGCTCATAGATTAAGGGTCTGTGCAGAAAGGCTGTCTGGCTTGGTCCTCTATGCACATGCTGATTTTTGCCCCTATAGCAGGGATGCAGATGCTGGATTCATTAGCAAAGGTCTTTCTGCACTCTTTCACACTTGTCTGTTTCTTTGTTTCTAAACAGACAGCATTTTTGTATCATCAGCTATCATGGTAGAAGACAGTAGTAGTGCAGGCAGAACTGTGAAACAAAAGATTTGCATCTCCCTTTTTCTACTGTTAAACCATAATTTGAGGTGCTCTAAATCAAAATGTGGTGAGTTATTTTTATTTCTTCTTTACATTTCTACCCCCCCAACCAAAGGTCTCTGAGTGGGTAACAACCGTTAAAACAACGGATGAAAAACAGAATATACATTAAAAGCACTTTAAAAATGGAACAAATCTAAAACAATACACTCCATGTTTAAAATGATAGTATCTGTATGGGGGGGGGGAATATAACCACCCCAGCCAAAGGCCAGGGCAAAGAGGTGCATCTTCACCGCCTTCCTAAATATATATAAAGAAGGGGCATGACACACCTTGAGGGGGAGGCTATTCCATAGTCTGGGGGCCATCACCAAAAAGGCTCTCTCTCGGGTACCCACCAGCCTCACGACTGAAAGGTGGTGGGACAACCAGGAGGGCCTCACCGCTAGATCTCCACATGAGCTTCAACTGTTAGTGTGGAGTCCAGGAGTCCACGTGTGAGTCCGCCAATGACACTGTGTTTTTCTCTATTGCATTAGCTGTGGTTTTCTAGTGGAATCATTTTATGTTTATTCTATTGTGCCTATCCTGCACATATTGTGAGTTTATCCTGTATAATCAAACTGCCAGGTCAGGAGGTATGGGACATGTCACTAGAGAAAACAGAACGGCAGACAAATACTTTTTGCTCCAGAATGAGTCCAGTTGTATATGGAAGGCATACAAGCAGGGCATAAGTACCCTCTTTGAATTGGTTCTTCCAGTGACTTCCCTCTGCAAGCATCTTGTTGGATACCACCAAGTCAAGGGCAACTTCTTGTTGACTGCAAGGGTACCTCCAAGGGCACCTCTGTGCAGTTTTCTTGGCAGCAATACTGATGTGGGTTTGACATTGCTGACTTCTGGGGAGAAGCTGAAGTAAGTGACCATTAATAGCTCTACTCCAACCCCTTTTTTGAAATCTTCCACCATATCTTGTAGAAAAGTATTCCAAACTTTATTTTTTGTGCAAAAACCTTGTATGATATAGTTGCATTACCCTCTTTCTCTCTTTTCTATCTATCTTAACTCAAGTCATTCTTTATTATTTTTCTTCTATGGAATTTGCTGCCAGAAGAGGTGGTAACAGCTACCAGCCAAATGGCTTTAAGAAAAGGTTAGACAAATTTATGGATGACAGATGTATCAGTGGCTACTGGAATGGATGCCTAAGTACATCTTTCAGGCTAGGGAGACAAGCAGGATGCCTCTAAGGCCATTTGCTGGGATTTGAGAGCAGGAGAAGATTTGCCCTTGTCTCTGCTTGAGATGCCCATGGGCAATTGGTGGGCCACTGTGTGAGACAGAGTGCTGGATTAGATGGGCTGTGGCCTGATCCACCAGGGTTCCTCTTATGTTCTTATGCTCTTCTATTTCTTTTTTACTTTTTATGTTTATTGTCTCTCCTGTGTTTTCCACCCCATTGTTTTCTGACTTTGATTTTTTATTATAATCGTTAATATATTAGGAAACTCATACTGAAGTACCTAAAAAAAGATTAAGTGTAAATGTGAAATTTTTTCTTCATCAAGATAATTTCTCCCATCTTATATTTATGACTCAGTGTCACTATCTTGTCCCAAAGATAACCAAATTAGGTTCCCTACAATACTACCTCACTGTAACGACACAAGTGAAATTATAACATGTTCCTGTGCTTCAGGTCTCTTTAAGGAATCAAATGTGTATAATATGGCCAGCTGGAGATTTATGTCTGAAAGAGGTACATTAAGTTACAGCTCATTATTTGGGGAAGTGGCTGAAGGGTATCAGAACAGCAGTGTGATAGAAAGCCTGTGTTCCACTTGCCTAGATTGGTTGCCAGAATGATGATCACTGGTGACTCATATAAGGTGGACAAAACAAAGATGGTATATCTCATGCATCGTGATCTACAAGCTTCATAGGTTTCTTTATGGAAATACCAATTATATATATATATATATATTCTGAATGCAGTGCAAGTGAAATAAGATTAAACCATGTATCAGATGATTTGGACATTCTGACATGTTCTTGAGAACAGCATTTATACAAGTTTCTTTTCACAGGTGTCCACAGCTTGCCAGGTGTCTCTCAATGCCCTGACACTAAAATGTAAAGCAAATTTTCTACAGTGTTTAGCAGCTCACTTGTGAAAATCCAGACTTGGCCGTTTAAATATCTAATGTGATTTATCAGTAAAGGGTTAGGGTTATGTGATTTATCAGTAAAGGGTTACTTTAACCACAGGAGTATATGTTTGGCAATAAACTGATCAAAGGTTAATGGACTGTGGTTTGTGGTAAAACAAATTATACACTAAGCGTGCAAACAAAACAGTATCTTATCCAAGAATAAATGACACTGATATTTCATAAACTCAGCACCAAAGCACTCCAAGGGTTTTACTATAAGAAAAATAAGCTAATGGTGCTTTGCCTCATTCTTGGTAGTACTTCAGAGATAAATGATGTGACTGATAAAAGCATAGACAACTTAATGTGGATGTCTTTAACATCACGATAATTGCAATTATTATTTGCTAGTATAATGAACCATGAATATTTGTGGCATAAATGTTCTTGTATTTCTCCTGGGAGACTGTATCAGTTCTCCTAGGAATGGATCTTTCTCTACAAATGGGAATTTAATCTGGCACTTCAAAATTTATTATCCCAAGTTTATAAAGTAAAATGTTAACTGTATCTTGGCAAGAAGAAAAAGGAAATAAGCTGAATACATTGTTGTACTCATCAGTGTAGCATGGGTCTTGTACTGAACTACATCCTTGTTTCTTATTGTTGAGTACCATCAAATCGATGGTGGTTCCTGATATTTACATGGATATATCTATGAAGCTTCCTTGACAAAGCTATGGAAGTGGTTTGCTATTATTTTCTTCTAGGCAGACCCTATGTGGCATGAATCTACAGCCACTGTCTAACTTGTTTTAAACGTGCCCTTATATCTTTCAATCACATTTTACATTTGAGATTTTTGAGTATATAGGGAGGTAATAACAATTGTTTCACATAGGTGTTCAATAAAGATAGAAATCAGCAAAAAATACAGTATTTCTTCTCTCATTTGGACTGTTATGCTGTGTTCCAGGTTTCTTCTGAGAATCTGAGCTTTCAAATATTGCTGAGATATCCATCTTCAGAGGATTTGGCTTTTGGAAAGGTCAAAAGTGACTGGTGTCTTCCTAGCTCGTTTCCCTTATTATAGATGTCTGCTGTTTGTTTGGCAGTTCTTCTTGTATGAGTTGTTAATGAGGGATTAGTCTTATCCTGGCTATAATCTGCAAAATATCTCAACAACCACATGACCCACTGATCACTCACCTCCAGGGACTACGCCAATACATAACAAACAGGTAAGACTCATCAACCTAATGTTAACACCTACACCTAAAGAAACAGCTTTAACAGAGTATAACCCTTTTGATCCTTTCAAAAGCCAAATCCTCTGAAGATGGATATCACAGCAATAACTGAACTGCTACAAATGAGATTGAATCCAGCTATGAAAGCCTACATGCAACCAATATTCCCCTCCCCTTTGAGAGTAGTTCCTGCACATTAAAACAATTTTCCATTCAGTGGGTTCAAGTGAAATCCCAGGACTCAGCTAGCCATCTCTAGAGCCCTGAAACATAAGGAAGATACCACTGGACAGCCCAGCGCACACCCAGGAACCAACACATCATGGACACTATGGGTGTTTCCAGTCTCTGAGTTGCTGCCTGGAGTTCTTTCCACTGAGTGTGGGACCTTGCTCTACTGCTCTCTCAGATCAGTCCCACCATCTGCTTGATGGATGGATGGTCTGGTCTGCATGGGGAGATTCTCCTTCTAGAGTACTCCCTGATGCCATTTTTGTGCCAGGCAGTGGTCCAACTGTCAGCACTGTCTTGACAGCAGTTCCTTATCCTTGTGGCAACAAGACTAGTCCCTTAGATCATGCAGATGCTACCCCCAAACCCAATGCAGTTATGTACCTCATTTACTGCAAGCCAAGGTACATCTCCCCAAATGGTGCCTCCTCTCTTGCTTCAGTTTTCTTGCATAAGTGGGCACTGATTTGTGTCTGCCCACTGAGAAAGAAGCAATTGTGTTAAAGATTAAAGAGTTCCCCCCTTTTATCCAGGATTTGTAATCCAGTGTCCTGAAATTCTTATTGCTGTACAATACAACATGAAAGATGGGCTATCGCATGACTGAGATGGAAGCAAGTCTTATTCTTTATTCTTAATTTTGTTATTTTGTATTGAGTGGTTCCGTTCTATTAACTAATGGCAACATTCACAGCAGAATCAACTGAGAGATGGAGGAAAGATGAAGTTCATCAGATCTTCAGCTTTGATTATCTGCTATTTGGCCCATGAGGTAATTCAGAGAGATCAAATTGCCTCTCTCCTGGTTCCACTGATAGTAATGCTTCATTTTGCATACAATAGGTTGAGTGTGCAAATCATTTTGAGATTTCATTCCAGGGAAATAGTAGAACTAGAAATAGAATTTGAGAGAAGTGTTGTTTTAACTTGCAAATAATAGTCCTGAAACTAAACAAAATGGCCTCCTATTTGAAAGCTTCTTTTAAACACTTCAACTAAATGAAAGTGTTGAAAGTTAATCCTACTTCCTTTGAAATATGCTGAATAATGATGATGCATTGAGGAAAAAGGTTATTTAAAGGTCATGTCACAGAGGCTGCCAGACCCGAAGAGCAATAAATCTGGAGAATATGGAAGACTTGCCTCAGTTACTTTAAAAACACAGTTCTATTGACTTGACAAACACTTACCTAGAAAGAAGACAATAGGATACAATTTTTTTTTCTGAGTAACGGTGCATAAAATTGTTCATTTCCCTGAGTATGGGAGGTTTTTTGCTTTTAAGAGAGACAGTATGCCATCGATTTTTTTTTTTTAAGAGTTAGCATGACTAGGGTCAGGTACAGTTGAAGTAAAGGCTGCATCCAGACAGGATTGAACCATCACAGGGAATGCAGAGCAGCTTTCAACCTGCCGGACAGGTTTCATGATGCTCTGCAGTTCCTTGGCATTATAGAATGATTCTCTGGAATTAAAAATTTCTACTTACAAGAGTGTTCACAACAGAGTATTCCTTTCCTTCACATTTTTCTGAGAGTTTGGGTGAGATCAAGTTCTTGGGAAAGCTTGCCTTCACCTGCGAAGCAGCAGGAATATCAGAGAGGACAGACCTGAGCATGTGGACAGAAGAAGACTTCCTGCTGCACTGGAGTATTGAAGACTATGGGGACAATCTGTTTGCCTGCGGAGCAACTTTACTGTGAAGTAAATGTAAGCTCCATACTTTTAATTTTCTGTCTGGAGGTGCCCAAAGCATTACACTGCCCTACTGCATGGTAGAATGGGGGGAAGTTCATTCAATTTTCTTATAAGGTGAATTTACAAAATTCAAATTTCTGAGCTAATCTGTGGACTAAAATGTAAATGTGTCGAAGCCAGTATTTTTCTGAGATTTGCACTGCTGTTTCAAAAAAAAAATGTTTGCAAAAAGATAGTTAAGAGAAAGAAAGTGCATGACAAATATTTTGTGAACATACATAAACTGTTTTATTATGTAAGGGGAAATTGCTTACAGAAATGTGTAATCCTGCATCCACAGCAGACTGAAATGGATGCCCTTCCAGAAATGATGGTGGTGGTAAGTAGACAGCACTGCTTTGCTGTGGCTCCAGGATTGCTGCTGGGGTAGATAAATTTGGACACCCAACCCCTGGGATAAAGACCTGGGATAGGTGACCTTTCTGTGCATGTGGATGCAGCTTATATTTGGCTGTACTACACAAATGTGAATGCATTAGAACTTTAAGGAGTGGTAAACTTTTAAAAATAAAATCAGAATTTTGCATGCAAAATGGAATATTTATCCTTCCTTAATTAAGTGTTGCTGATGGATTTAATCTGTTTAGTATATTTATTGATTACTCTAGAGCGACCCTTTCACATGCTAAACAATTTCAAGTGGGAGTAGATTTTATGTTCCATTTCTGGATGCTTGAGATAATGTTTAAATGACTATGGCTACATCCAGACAGGGTTAAAAGTGCATGTGGAATGCACAGCAGCATTCAATTTGTCAGACAGGTTTTCTGATTCACTGCAGCAACTGAGCATTATAACCTGATACTCCAGTTTTTAAAAGTAGTACTATTAAGGACATTTGCTGCAGAGTATTCCATTACTCCACATTTTCCCTTGTGTTTGGCAAACTACATGAGAACTTATGAGAATTTGCCGTCATCTGAGTACACACAGACCTATCAAAGTTGAACATGCATGGACAAAGGGGCTGAACATGTGAACAAAAGAATCCTTGGGTGTGTCCAGACTTACAGATACTGTGCATTTTGATTTGCAGTCAGGACATGGGCGTCACTCAGGTAAATCTGAATGTTTCTGCCAGTCTAGACAGGACAGCAAAAACAGCAAATGAGAGCTAAACCTGCAGCTCAGTTCCCATTGGCTGCCCCATCCCATGTGATATATAACTCACCACACATGCCACAGAAGTATTGCAGCTTTCTCTGAGGAACCTGTGCAGAGGCTGATTTAATCCAGATGGTGTGTCATGGCTTCGAAGCAGGTAAGATGCTTATTTTGTTATAACTGCAGATTTAACCTGCTAATCTGGATACTACCCTGGTTGCTGCAATGTCCAAAATGCAGAGTATCCAGAAGCATTTTACTTCAGAGTATAAGCAAACTGCTAATTTTTAATGTGACGTCTGGAGATAGCCTATGCTGTTCAGAGTACAGTATAGCCATGAGCAGTTTGCTCAGCATTTTCACAAAAGTGAGATGGTGAATAAGGCTCTGGCCTTTTCAAAGTGCCTGTTAATTTTGTGTGGAGGAAATTATGGTTTTGTAACATCAAACAGAAGCTTCCAGATAGAAATTTAACTTTCTTGGTCCACTATTGTAGAACTTGTCTGTGACTTTCTGCTAAGTATCATTCTCATAAACTCAGTTTGGGCTGTGATGCCTTCATGGCTGATGGTAATTCATTGTCAGAATCTGTCCATCTGGCCTCAGAAAAGCACATCATAGAGGTTGTTTATCGTTTGAAGAGATGTCAGTTCATGCCTTCAAATGATAAATTTGTGGCCCAAGGGGCTAGTAGGAAATGCTGGAATGGTAGTACTGGAAAACTTAGAGAGGCCCTGGTTAAATATACTGTGAATCTGAATCTGAAAAGGGCACCATGAAACAGTATTTGATTGGTCAAAGCAAGATGCAGGGTGGAGTTTTTCTTTTGAAAGCCTTCAACTAAAGGACTGACTAGACGTTGGACACAGCAAACCACAATCTTCTTCTTTGCTACTAAAGAAATGTGTGTTCTGATATACTAATGCTTTGTTAGAGTTGAGAAAACACACATTCACCCACACATTGACCTGTTTAACCCCAGGATTGACATCTGGTGTGCCTTATACCATTGAAATATGGAAGATATTACCTTTTGCTTTTACTAGGAAAGCTAGAAAGGGGATGAGGAGAAGGACGATGCAGTGAGCCTGAGAGCCTCAATAGTTAATATGAAAATGAACCCTTCTCTCTTCATCGTACCTTTGCCTGCCACAATGGATTGCATCTTGAGCAGCTTTGCAGCAGTATCCCGCCCTGCCAAAACAACCCCCACCCACTTCCCACCACTTTTGACATTTTCCTGAGACTATAATGAGTTTAGTCTGTAGGATTTCCTTTTTTTGGTGACATTATCAGAAGAAATTACCCTCTACCATTACCTGTGGCCAATGAGATTTGACAGGTCTCCTTTCTCTTTCTTCCACCGGACCACACGTGATCCTTAGAGACAGGAAAGCATTGTCTAGACGCGAGTCTTTGAAGTTTCCTTCAACTCCATCTTTCTGTGCCTTGAATCTTCAAGGCTTCCTTCCCAGTTGAGAGTTTGCTGGCCCTGCCTTGCATGTGTGTGTGGCTGTGTGTGATGACTTAGGCTGTTCCTGGACAGAACTGAGAAATATCAGGATGGTTGTGGTATTTATCCAGAATTCATTGTCTTAGGATCTGAGACTATAAAAGGGCAATGCTTATATATCACTAGGATTGGGTGTGTGATGTAGTTGAATTACTTCTCATGGCATTCTTGACTTCATGAGTTTTCAAAAGGAAAAAAAAGGACATGTTAGGGAAAAGCTGCATTACCAATGAAGTAACAACAAATCAGCCACTATAACAGAATTTTTTCAGTTTCTCTCATCAATACTACTGCTGGAAATTGGTTGTCAAGGAAGCCCATTGTTTTTATGTTACCAGACCTCCCACCAAAATGTTCAGTTCTGATTTTAGTATAAGTCATCATATGTTAAGGCAATGGGAAACCAGGATTTCAAATATTTTATTTTTTAAAAGTGTGTGGGAGAGATTGCTATTGGCAAGGGCTGTTAAGAACTGAGAGTTGTCTTCACATATGTGAAATACTGTTCTGGATGGCTCCATGCAGAATATGATGGGTTATCCTTCTTGTAGTAGCCACAAATGACCTATATCTATATTAAATCTATAAATAGGGGCAGTGCTTGCCGCCCTCCCTTCAATCGTTCTGAGAAAGCATGTATTCAAACACCTGCATTCTGAAAGATACAATAACATCATTAGTGAAGGGAATGAATCTCTCCCCCCTCCTAATAATGCAGCCTCTGCTGTGAAAGAAAGGAGCAGATCACTGGTTTGCTTATGCACTAAAACAACTGCGTTAAGTGAATGCAGGGGGCTGGATGACAGCTGAAGGGAGCCAGTCATCACTCCAGCAGGTGGGGGAGGGGAGAAAAAGATGTGGGCTCACAAAAAGCGGCTTCCATGGGGACAGAAAAGTAAGATTTTAATCCGCATTGCCCCAAACCTCATGGGGACTCTTTATTGCGAGTTACAACACGGATTTTTATTAATCGCATCACTAGCAAAGCAACCGGCTTCCATGGAGATGCGCTCTATATGTAATAATGCTGATCCAAATCTCACTTAAGGGCTCAAATGGATTCCTAGTAAGGCTCTTAAGCACTCAGTGTGCATATCCAGTAGGAGAAATGATGTACTGTAGGGGAAGTCTTTACTTGACCCCCGAATAGAAGGCGAAAAGAGCAAATACCTCCTTTCTTAGGATATTCAGAACTTCATTTATACCAGTTTGAAGAAAACTCCAGGACATTCTCGACAACAGGATTCAACATTCTTTTACCTTTACACAATACCATCTACAGAAGGGCCTTCATTATCATTATAATATATTATTATATTATATATCCGCCAAGTCTACTGGCGCCTAGGATTGTATCAATCACCTGCGATCCTAGACCTGCCTTCTGGAGGCATCTCCTTAGGTTTCCAGGTGGTTTAAAAAGGTATGGAAAACCAAGGCCTTCTTGGCCAAAGAACACCACCAAATACACCACGGCTCCCTCCAGCTGAATCTTCCTCAGCAAGAGCTGTAACAGCACTATCGTTGGGAAGGCTTATAGCAAACCATCTGGCCATGGGACTGTGAATCTACCACTAAAGCCAATGGATCCATGAATCTCTGTACTTGACAATTTAGCTTTATGGCAAACAGGTCTCCTATGGAAATTCCCCACTTCTTCAACTAGTGCTCAAAACCCTCTGAGTGAAAATTGCCTTTCCAACATGCTTCCCTCCAACCAAATCACTCAATCCCTTGAGGGTCAGATTTTTGTTTTTATTTTTTGCATTTTAAACAAAATACAGCCTCAACTCAGGAGCAGTTCCTTCATTGCTATTGAGGTCCCTCACAACAAATACAACCTCATGTAGCCAATACAGCCTCAGCTCAGTGGCAGTTCCTCTGTTGCCCTTGGGGACCCCCCCCCCAGCAAGGACAACATAATCAACTGAAAGTGCTAGTGCTGAAAGTTAAAGGAATACAAGTTCTGAGCTTTATCAGGAGATGGAGCAACTGCCAAAGAAGTGACCACATTGTCTTCAACTGAAGTAAATTTGGACACAGATTAAAAAAATCTTTCATCTTATTCTCAAGAAAACACATAATAATTAAATATTCCTAACACCTGACAAACTTCTTGGATGCCAAGGGAAAGGCAAAAAAGGGAGCACCTTGGGAGTGTCCTAGGTGGTCATCCTGAGAATAATTTTATGTATAAATTCACAAAGAACCTGTGAACCAATACAGCAGTGCATGTGCCAACTCCTTTTGTATCAAAGGATACTAGAATAGACTATAGGCCTCAGTCTACACCAGAAACCTCTTCTATAGAATGAAAAGAGCAATTTTTCAGCGAGCAGTCCTCCGGAGGATCCATCCCAAATAGGAACAGATCTGAGGAGGCCTTCCCGTGTCCACACATGCGCGGGGAGGCCGGATTGGGAGGCCAGATCACCTGGGTGCTGTGCAGAAGCCGCAGCACTCATTCCAAAGGGCATGCAGCCTCCCGTGTTGCCGACGCCACCCCTGGAACTGTGGGACTGGAGCAGGCATCTGCCAGTCACCACATGTTTCTGGCGGCACATGGCACGTGAGGGAGGAGCTTCCAAGGCAGGCCGTCCTGCTTCTGCCCTTCCCAACATGGCAGCCGCCGGGACATCCATCCTTTCACCTGGCCATGTGAGGAAGTGTCCTGCTTCCACATGGATCTAGTCAAAGGAATGGATTGGAGACCTAGGGTGTGTGGCTCTCAACAGCCCTGCCTTCTGCTCTGCATGCTAACACGAACTTCAGTTTTTCCAGTCTAAATCAACGTTAGGGCAATCGTGTCCATTAACGGACCCCTGAACTCACAGAATCATCCCCAGGTGCTAAAATTACATTTCAAAGAGCCCAGACAATAAATACCTACTTTATCTGGTTGCCCTTGTCTCACAATTCCAAGTATTACTAACAGCGCCCTTTTCTTTTAGTTTAATTATTCCTGTCAGAGACTCTGTGCCCTCTTTCAAGGGAAAAACACTGATCTAACAGTTTGATCACTATCTTTTATAAGTTCTGACGATTTAAAAAATATACCTCGCCCTGATCACTCATCTTGTCAGCTGTTAAATACTGCACAAACGTACTAGCTCTCTCTCAAGCTAGCGGCTGAAACTGCGACCGAGGAACGACTGAAGGGAGGGGGCAAGCACTGCTCCTATTTATAGATTTGAAGGGGTGTCTCCTATCGGTCGTTTGTGGCTACTGCAAGGAGGATAACCCATCGTATTTTGCTGGAGCCATCCGAGAACTTTGATGTTAAGGACTGAACTGAGGCTGCTCTTAGAATAGAAAATCACAAACTACTGCTTTCAGACTTTACAAAATCTTATAAACAGTGAAAAAAGTGAGTAATGTAAAATATTCTAAGTGACAAAATATAAATCCTATAGTAAGAGTGTAGTTTTGACTTTTAGGTTTATCATGGTGTGTGAACTGATAACTGAGGGCTTTGATGATGCAAATAAATCTAGCCTAAAGAAAGATGCATAAGCTGTGGGAACATTATTTTCTCTGTTAGAAGCTGCTGCTGTTGTCAGTTATTCTGCTACTTGCATGGTTACACAGTGATGCAATCCACATACAAAGTATTTTTGTAATAGCTGTGGACATCCTGGGATTAAGCATAAACAAATATTCCGAGTTCTCTATGTTGTTTAAAAGACACAGTACCTCCAGACAGTGGGCGACTCGCTAGTATCATAGGGCTATGCTGGAAATGCCAGACATGTCCGTGGCAATCATAAAATAGTCCTGGAATATAGGGGAGATATCATGTAGTATCATTATAGTGGGGGAAAAGACCCTCCATCTCCTTTTTCTATTGGCTTACTTGTTTGGATGCTGCTCCAGGAAGCCATCACCCCACTGTGCATGTGTGTGTGTGTGTGGGGGGGTAAAACAGTGGGTACACATACATGGAGTGGTGACCATGCACTTCTAGGTATTTTGACCTTCAAAATACCCAGATGTATGCAGCGTGCCAGTGGTGGGATCACAGCATCCAGACAGGTAAGGCCATTGGCTTGATCCCACTGTTGCCATCTGGCCAACTTGTGATTCTGGAATATGGCATTCTGAAGCACCTGATGTGAGCAGATTTTGTGCCTCTAACTATGGGCAAGAAGGAGTAATTATTTCTAATTCTTTGGAAAAGTGTGGAAAGATAAAAGCAAAATGCTATCATTGTGAATATTTGCAAGAGAAAATGTGAGAGCTCTTTTTAAGCTGAGAAATGCAAAACTCAACACTCAAAAAGCCATAACTGGTGTCATGCTTGACATATTTATTTATTTATTTGTATTTCTATCCCTCCCTATACCCGAAGGTCTCAGGGCGTGTTACAATATATTAACCTTAGATAGGTCCCTGCCCTCTTAGGCCCTTTCTGCACTAGGTCTTACTCCAGATTCTATCCCAGAATAGGAATCCACCATCTAAGGCCTCGCCTGGGGCTGTTTGCTGAGTGTGTTGTTTCTCACTTAGAACATAAGAGCATAAGAGAAGCCCTGCTGGATCAAGCCACAGCCCATCTAGTCCAGCATCCTGACTCACACAGTGGTTCAAAATTGCCCATGGGCATCTCAAGGAGAGACAAGGGCAAACCTTTTCCTGCTCTCGATGCCATTATGTTAGTTCTGAAATTTGTTATATTCCTCATACATGTTCTATTTTCACAAAAATAATAAAATATTACAAAGGACAAAAAATATTTGACCTATGATGTTGAGGAGAAATTGCCTTATTTCTTATAGGTGAAATATGCCCAAGTGCCTCGCAAGGTGGCATTATTTTTTACATGGGCTGCACATCTTAAAAACGGCTGATTTTAGAATTATTTTTAGATCTGTAATTTTCTGTTCTGCCTTTCCCTATGTTTGATATGGTCACATGACTAATCAATTAATTGAATTAAAACAAGACAACTTCAAGTTAAATTGAGGATGACTAAAGGTGTTTCTTGACTCCATCTCCCATAAACTCAAACTACCCAGGCAAATGGTTGAAAAAGAAGTCCAGCAGGAAGTAAAAAAGCAACATGTGATTCGTGTGATTAATTGGCTGTTACCCGCCCAGAGACCTTAGGGTATGGGGCGGGATAGAAATGTAAACAAACAAATAAATAAATTTCTGGGCCAATTTATACCAAAATATGTGAAAAGCTGTGACATTACCTCTAAATAGATGTTTTCTGAATTACTGAGATCTTTCCATTAATTTATAATGAAGCCAGAGCTTTTTCAGCAATCCCATTTACCTGTCACCTAAGCTATCTTATTGACTGAAAGACATACAAATATCCTACCTGATGAAAAATCAGAAACAGCAACACTGAATGATTCTTACTTCCAAATGGCCATTAATTGATCACAGCAAATGGGTTTTGTCTGTTTAATGATACACTGTAGATGTTCAGTTAAATTTAAAGTGAGATCTCAATTTGGAAACAGTTAAATAGGCTTTACGCACTGTTAGCATTTTGCCTTTGTATATACAACTTTCCAGTATCTTATAAACTTTCCCACAAAATCAACCAATACCACTCCCATTAAGAGAGTGTTTTTCCAGCTTTTTGGTAAAGCAAATTGTGTGACATATACAACAGAACCAAGAAATGGTTTTTGCTAGTCCTCATTTATTTCTATTTTTGTCAGATCTTTCTAAAACATGCGGCCTTGTTCTTAAAAGAAAAAAAGAAAGAGAGGGAAGTCTGAGGGAGGTATTCTACATTTCTCGGTAAGTGGACAGATGTGTTTTTTTCTTCAAAAGATGACTAAAATCCATTTTGGTTCAGAACCATTACAATGGCCTACAGATCTGGACTCTGAAGTGAGGAAAGCAGTGTGATTGAAAATTTTAGCTCTGTTGGTTTGACTGAGGCTGTGATAAGATGAACTTAAAAATCATCAGGCATATGCTCCTAGGACACATGTGCCACCCAGTGTCATATGCCTGCAGTCCTTGCCCCACCTAGATCTGTGGAAATAACAGGTGTGGGAGGGTGCATGATTTTGCATTCTCTAAGGGGGTGTCCCCATGCTGAAAAAAACTGTAAGGCAATCACAAGGCCGCCTCAGGAGGGTCCACATGAAAAGCCCTAATATGTGGCACACACAAGGCAATACGTATCCCAGGTTATTTGGGGTGGAGCTTGGCAGCCGCAGGGTTTCACCTCTGCCCCCTATTCCTGCCATGTGCACTGCAGGGATGACAGGGAAACACCTCAGTTGCACCTTCACAAATGCAACACAGATCATCCCTTTTCTTGGCTGCCACATGACAGCAGGAATGACAGTGGGCACCCCCCCACACACACACACTCCCAACTGGCTACAGTGATGCATGAGAAAGTGAAGCACATTCATGCACAGACTGGGGGGCTCTGACAGGGATTCAGACAGGGTCTCATGCATCACTGTAGCCGGTTGCGAGTGTGTGTGTGCCCACTGTCATTCCTGCTGTTGCTGCAGCGGGCAGGATGGGCTATCCTGATAGCTACCCAGCTTCCTATCAGGGGACGGGGTGGGAAGAAAAAGATGTGAGTTCAGAAAAAGTGGCTTGGATGGGGACAGGCACGTGCACTTTCAATCCACCTTGCCCCAAACCACATGGGGACACTTTATTACGTGTTACAATGCGGATTTCTATGACACACAGCCCAAGCAAATCAACCGGCTTGCATGGGGACATGGCCTAAGAGCTTTGGCAGTGTTCCTTCTCTGTTGTGCCCATTTGGGCATAATGGGACACTCTTTGTCAGCCTATGTCAGTCTATGTGCCTTGAAAGTATGTTACATGGAGGGATGTGCCTGTTTTTTTTTTCATGTTTGATTTGCAGCGAAGTGAATGAAATTCACATACATACGAATAGAGCCACTTCAAATGTGGCAGGATTTGAATCCACTGCAAATGTTCTTTGAATGGGATTTGAATATGATTCAAATCCCTGCTGCCAGTCATGCCTCCATATCCTCTCTGAATCCTCTCTGAATCTGCTCTAAATCTGCTGCAGAAGTAACTGAGCAACTACTTTGCGACTTCCCCGTATTCATGAATATAAGGAAGCTTCGAATGACTACATAGAAACATTTGCTTCATATTTGAATGTCAGTCTTTGAATGCAGCCAACATTATATTCAAATACGAATGTATGAACCTGTACAAATTTAGAATGTGAATATTTATGTACATCTCTAGGCATAAGACTGTAAAACATCACTGATATTCTCCAGTGCTGCAGCCAGAACAGGATTGTTAAGACAGTCTTTCTGATCATGACCTGAGGTTGCATTCACTCCTAGTTTTTTTAAAAAATGGCTTAAATGTTCCCATCCATTGTCATCCCATTTCTAATGTACTTCTGAAGTACATTTTATGTCTTCTAATGTGCATTAGTGGTGGGATGAGCATACATATATGTAATAGCACCACCTCTGAGCTCCCTTACTGGGTGTGAGTAGCCTGAGTTTCAAGCTGTTGTTGTGCATTGAATAGCTCTGATAATGTCTTCTTTTTAATGTAACTATACAGTGAATTAAAGCTGTATTCACACACATCAAAAATGTGCATTAGAAATGGTAGTTTGTGGCTGTCATCTAGAATGTCCATAAGGTGGAGGGACAGACTGCTATGAGAATGATCCCACTGTAGAAAACATGTCCAAGCCATCTCTGAACTACATCAGGGGTCCTTTAACCCACCTCCCAAAAAACCCTATAAAATTTGTGAATGTAGCCTATGGTTAGGCTTCAAGTAAAGTGCCCACTGCTGCTGGGTCTCCATTTGCAGTGACAGCAGCCACCTTATGGTGGCCAGACCACCCTTTTTTGGGGTGCAATTGGTGTTGGAACCACCAGTTTTGCAGGGTCTGATTTTGCATCCTGAATGGAGGCAATACCTGCTACCACTAAAAATGATATCTCTGTGCTTACAAATGGATACGTGGAATGCACATTTTAAAGCAGTACATCACAATGCCTCCCTCACATGCCCTCACAGAGCTGCCTTGCTGGGTAAGTGGAAACCTGGCTAAGTCAGACAGGTGAAGCAAGGGTTGTTTTTTTTTTCAGTTACACACTTTTAACCCACCTTGCCCCACATTCCGAGTCTCTTGACCATCACTGATTGTTTAGGATACATTTGATAATATTCAAAAATATCCTAAGTATTCAAATTAATTGGAAGTATTTTATAACGGTTTATAGCAAGAACAAATATTAACTTGGTTCTCCACCTTCACCTTGACCCTAGCTAGCCAGCTTCCATCTGAGCACTCTTTTGCCAGGCAGACTTCACCTTCTCATCTTTTAAAAACAAAGCACACTCAGTTTAAGCAAGCAAACAAATATTTACAGACAGACCATGAGCAAGAAAGTGATGAATCCATGGCTAATAACACCACTGCACCCAAAGTATGTCTTGAGCCATTGAACAAATTTCTCTGCTCAAAATTAAGGATGTGCACGAATATTCATAACGTTCAATATTTGTATGAATTTGTAACAATTTGGACATTTGTATATGAATCGAATGTTATGACATTCGTACACTGACATTTGTATTTGTACGAATATTTTGGAACATTTGTACAAATACTTCAGAACATTCGTGAACCAGGGAGGAGGCAAAGTGGCTGCACCAATCACATCTGCAATGGATCCAGAGGGCATTCGACATGGTTTGAGAGCAGATTCAAAGTGGACTCAGGGCAGATTTGATGTTTTCAGAGTGAATCATAGAATCATAGAATGGTAGAGTTGGAGGGGACCTCC
>MTQE01001134.1:41520648-41534136 GCA_014337955.1 Aspidoscelis marmoratus | reverse complement strand
AAGGACTGTTGCATGTACATTATCCCTCTTGGAAAAAACAGATGCAAACAGAGTGGATATGTTACAGGATACATATCAGATACGTATGCTTTCATATCGGAAATTTGAACAAATTTCTACAAATGCATTCATATTGAATAGAATCCTACCACATTCGAAGAGGATCTGTTTGAACGAATACAAATTTTGTTACATTCAATTTGATAGCAGTAATGAAATGTTACAAATTTAAAGAATGGAAAACCAATGAGATGACAACAAATGCATAGAATGGGGATCGAGCAGTAATAAAATCCTATCTTAAAGCTCAAAGCAGAAGGCATTTACGTGCATCAGAACTCCTGCGAGTGCCAGGCCAATTCTCATGGAATTGAGCAGAATCTGAGCAAAGGACTCAAGTGTATCAGCACCCAAACTATCAAAGAGAAACAGCAAACAGGGGTTTGGGTTTTTGCTTTCTAAAATGTATATATCTTGCAGGAAAAGGGCTCCCAGGCTGATTTAACTTGAAATGGTGTTATATTTATTTAGTTGCATTTTTATCCCACCCTATACCTAAAGGTCAAATAAAAAACTATATATAAAATGAACACACTAAAAACAACAAAAGCATCATAAAAGCAAATTACTCTTTTCTCTATAGAATCTTTCCAGTCATTAAATTGGAGGTCTATCTTCAGAAGCTCCTGAGGCAAAGCAGGTGAGGTGGCTATCAGAAAAGACGCCTAATGTGCAATACTTTCTCCCTGGAAATCTTTATGGCATTTGGTGTGTTGATTTTTCAGCTCCAAGAACGGAAGTGTTTACCTGAGAGTATAAAGTGCAGCTTTAATTCTTCTGGGAGCTTAATGTTTTGTTTTGTTTTTCATGATTTGGTCATCTGCATTTTATTCTTTTAGCATGGGAATTGTTTTAATCTTTAATTTCCTCTGAAAGCGTAAAATATGTTTAATAAACAAGCAGATGGCCTTATACTGAGAGATAGTAAAATGGCCTAGGTCAACTTCACCCTTTAGGAGATATCACACATTCTGACCATATTGAGTTTTAATAGTACTCACGAGCATTTTTCATCAATGCTTGCTTATGCAATGACCATTTTAAGTTCCTATGAAGACAGAGTTGGCCATTGGATAAAACACGGGAAGGCCTTAAAAAGTGTGACTGTGGCCATGTCTTGGCATGTGGAAGACATATTGAAGGGGCCTCAAAGTCCACAGCATCCACCATGCCCCTCCAACATGCAAAAGGTTAAGTGCACAAGAAGCAACTCTAAGGTCACATCTTGCAATATTGCCCGTGGGTCTTCTTCAGTTCTTCTTGGAGGGTGAGGAGACCTTGCATGCACAGGTACAGTGGCCTGGGCAACAAAGTATCAACAATGGCACTTGAACAGGTAAGCTCCTTGTTGAGGCCTATAGAGACCATGAGAGCAGCTGCTCTGGCAGAGGTGCCTCCCAAGGTCTCTCCTGCTGGCAAAATGCACAACCCCCTCAGTATAATAGTTCCCTGCTATGTTATCACATGCTAGTTAAAGCTGTTCTATGATGAACCTGATGCCATGAACCTGAGCTTCAGAAATTCTGGAAGGGGTTGGTCATGTGTGTGAGGCTTCATATTCTTGTCAGAAGTCTTTACATTTTTGTTTTCTCTTTGAACTATCATACACACGCACAATAATACAATCAAGGGAATTACCTCAGACTAATGCTGGTGTAACTGGGTGGCCCTAACATGGGTTTAAATCACAACTTTCAGATTTTATAGGCATATTAAATTGTCTTGCAAAACAAAAGCAAGAGGGACTTGCTATGGCTGATCTGAGTACGATTCTCTGACACTTCAGCAGCTTGATTGGGCCTCCCAGTTTTCTGTGGCTGGAGGAAATACTCACAGGCCTTCATCTGGTAGTGATTTGTCATTCACCATGTTTTGGGCTCTCTGCCAGGGTCAGCTGTTGCCAAATGAAAGGAAGGACAAGGGAATAAAGCAATTTTTTGGGGAGGGGGGAAGGAAAAAAGGCTACAGAAAATGAAATAACCTAGAAGACCTTAAAGCCCAGTCTAGGGTATAGTGCAGCTAACAGCAAAAGAGTTTGTGAAGGGTTGTGGGCAGTGTGTAGGACTTTCTTCCCTGCTCTTAGAAGTAGGATATTTGATGATTATTCCTGAAAATATGTGTAATCAATTGGACCACCAGGAATTAATTGCCTGTGATGGGCTTGCAGTATCACAGCTGCATATGAGTTCAGGAATCTTTCTTATCCTGTACCTCTGCTATTGTGGAATAGTTAGTTGTAATGAACTTTGATGTGGTGGGTGAACTTCAAGACAGTTTTGAGGACTTGCATGAAAAGGCATTGAATAAGTATATTCTCATTGTATATATTAAGTTGTCTTTAGTTCACTGGAAATGGATGCAGGAGGGAAATGTCTCACACTACACAGCCCAGTGCAGGCATCAGAAAGAAACAAAAGGAGAGAAACAAAAATAATCAAGGAGCTAAAAAGCAAGAGAAACAGTTGAAGAGGCAGGAAATATGTAGGCCAGAAGAAAAAGATAATAACTGAACTATTGAAAGTTGGCTAGCTTTCATTGAGAACACAATAAGGACACCTTAAAAAGAGGAAAGAGCCTTTGTCTGCATTCCAAAATGGCACAGTGCATAACACAAAGTGCAAACTACAATAACAATGTCAAAATTTTGGGGTTGCTTGGGACAAAGGGAAACACACTACAGTGCCAGAATCGCTTTCCTTTGTATAATCACTAGTTCTGCCAACCATTTTTTTATCAAAATACGGCATACAGATATAGACAGCAATAAATATATCAAGACTGTGAGTGTTTTCATTTGCCAGAAACTTCTAGGTGGACAAGGAAGGTGTCCCATCTGTGATATCCTCAGCTGATGTCCAAAATGGAGATGGTGCAGCAGCAGGTGATTTTTTTCTGATGATGGGGGCAGCTAGTAGAAGTTATCTCAGTCAGAACACTTCAAGCCTTTTGTTCCATGGTGATCTGTGTGCCTGGGCTTTGTGTACTATCTGAAAACCAGCCTGTGCCAACCTGGTAAATTTAGAGTCTTTTAGACTGCAGCTTTCACTGCCACTAACCAGCATAGTTCAAAAGCTTGAACGTTAGAATAGGTCCTGGAAAACCAGGGTTTGAGTCTGTACACAACTATGAAGATCTTGGACAAGTCAGTGTCTTTCAGACTACTTCAAAAGTGAGTGAGAATAAAGGGGGAAAAGGAGTAACATATCCATCCCTTTGGGCTGCCTGGAATAAAACACATGCAATACCCAAATAAAGAAGGGCTGTCTCCTCTAATGTTAGAGACTGGGGAAAGTCCTATAAAGAAAACAATGAGTTTAAATTAGTCTTTTATAAATTAATGTGTCATTGAATCAATAAATAAATGCCAACATTTCTCAAAATGTTGTAAGTATGGCACTAGTGTTGGGCAGGAGTATTTTAGGTGGTAGATGGACAGAATTTTAAATTAAAAAAATAATTAAAGAATACGAGCTGATTGTACACAGATATGGCAAAAATGTGAAGGTAGCACTTGGAAACCTTTTCTCAATGCTTTATGGTTGCATATTTAATATTTCTGGAACTTGTATTAAATGCATATATTTGAGTTAATGACATGCCCAAAAAGAAATGAAACTTCCATATCTTTTATTGTTATTGCTAATGCAATAGATATTACCCAACTTCATATAGTATATGAAGTATATACTTAGTATATTGTATTTTTTTAAAAAAACCCAATCATTGGTAACCCATGCAAATATTGCAGGGCAGGTATAATATGTTCTGATAGCCAAATGTCTTGTTCATTACTATTATTTATGTATTTGTTTGTTTGATAAAAACAGTAATGATATTTGGAAAAATAATACAAAATAAGTAGAATGAATAGAAATCCACACTATCTGTGGACAGTTAAATTGTCCACAGCTTGACCGGGGGTGGCTAGATGGCTCCAGGGCAACAGCATTTCCACCCTCTTCTGGGAGTGCACCACATCTCAGTCACCATAGCAATATCTGTGTGTGCACCAGATGTTGCTATGGCTGTTGCCATAGTGATTCAGCCTGCCTGGTTCTGGCCACCTGCACTTCAAACGCTGGTGCTCTGAACTAGGATTTTACTGGTGCTTGACAGTGGCCCACCAATTGCTTTTGGGCATCTCAAGCGGAAGAAAAATTTTCACCTGATCTCAGCTCTGCAAATGACCTTTAGAAGTATCCTGCCTGGCTCTCCAACTTGGAGACAGTAACTAGGCATTCATTCTAGTAGCCATTGGTATACCTATCCCCCACAAATTTGTCTTAAATATATCCAAGCTGACTGCTGTCACCATCAAACCCCATAGACCAATGACTTCTAAGTGAAAAAATACTTCCCCTTGTTTGTCCTAACTCTTCTGCCCATCAGCTTCATAGAAAAGAACTTTCCTCTATTTCAGTCATGTCAAACATACGGCCCACAGGCCGGATGCGGCCCGTGGGCTGATTTGATACGGCCCGCGATCACACAGGAGGCGGCGGCACTGTGTGCATGCTGCTGCCAGAGAGAGAGCGAATTTCTACAGGTGCCGTCTCTTCTCTGCTGCTGCTGCTGAGAGAATTAATGTTGGTTCTCTCGGCAGCAGCAGCAGAGCCAAGCGCTGGCGCCTGTAGAAATTCGCGCTCTCTCCGACAGCTTCAGTTCTTCGAGTGCGGGGGCAGGTCCCTTCTTTGCAGATCGGAGAGCTGAAGCTGCTGCTGCTGCCGCTGCCCCCCTTGGCCTGGCGTTGCTTGCAAGGGGCAGAGGCAGCAGCTGTGAGTTAAGTTCTCCGATCTCCACGCGATCGGAGAAGAAATGAAGCCTGCCTGCCTCCCCCCTCCCTGCCTGCCCTCCCTCCCTCCCTCCCTGCTTCCTTCGTGAAGGAAGGAAGCAGGCAGGCAGGAGAGGGAGAGAGAGAGAGAGAGAAGTGTTGGCTTTAATACCTGCTTTTCTCACCCATTAAAGGTGACTCAAGGCAGCTGACAAAGCTTCTGTTCTCCCCACAGAGTGGTAGTTGGACCAGTGAGAGGTCAGAAGAGAACACAAGCTTTGTCAGCTGCTTTGAGTATATACTATACTATACTATATAATTAAATAAATAAAATGTTATAATAATTCAGTACATTTTTTTATTTGAATCTGGCCCACCTACACATTCTAAATTTAATATATGGCCCTCTGCAAAATTGAGTTTGACACCTCTGCTCTATTTACTTTTTATACACCATGCATGATTTTATGCATGTCATCAGATCACTTATTTAATGCCATTCTTCAAGGCCTAGCATAACAATCTGGCTTTGTAAGGAAGGTGTTCCCGCCCCTTTGCCATTCTGGTTGCCATTTTCTGCACTTTTTCCTGTTCCACAATATGCTTTCTTAGGTGTGGTCAACAGCATTGTACACAATATCACTAGTGTGGCTTTACACACTTGTTCCTTCCTAATTACTGTACGTCTAACATTGATTTTTTTTTTTTGTCATTGTTTCTGTGCATTGTGTTGACACCTTCATTGAGCTGTGCACCAGAACCCTAAGATGCCTTTCCCGGTGTGTCACAGAAAGTTCAATCCCCATCAGTTTTTGTAGGTATAGTTGGGGTTATTTACCCCACTCTGCATTAATTTGCACTTACTAAGATTAAAGTTCATTTGCCCACTCACCCAGTATCAAGAGATTTCTCTGGAGCTCTTTGCAATCAGTTTTTACTATTCTGAATAATTTAGTGTCATCAGCAAACTTCACTATCTCATTGCATACCTTTACTTCTAGATCATTTATGAATAAATTTTAAAAAATGGGTCCTCATACGGAACCTTTCCTAGGCCCAATGTTCCTTATCTTCTCACTTCCCTCTGCCTTTTTTCTTGCCGGAGCTGCATAGTTGCTTCTCTTTCCTAGGCAATTCTTTCCTCTAGTTTGCTTGTCAAGTTTAAAAATGCACACAGTTGTCGCTTGCCTCCCTGCGGTGCCAAATTGATACTTCAGTGCACAGTGTCCGCCTTCCATCAGCACATATTGCTTCAGATTTCCTTCCCTGGCTTAATAGAAGGCTCTGCTTTCTCGTATGCATTGTCACAGGCTGGCATCTACTTGCACTAGATGTGTACCACGGTTGCTCCTTCTACACAATTTGCAAGGTTTATTGTACCACAGATTGGTGGTGTGTGTGTGGGAAAGGTGGATCCATCAAAGGTTATAATGCCAAATGCCAATAAAAGACTGAAACACTGCCAAGTGCAAATACCATCATCATGGGATAGAATATTGTATTGATCAGACTCATAGCAAAAACGTTGCTGTTGGTAGATGATCTGTACATGTGATTGGTTGTTAAATCTCCCTCTCTGTCCATTTACAAATGGACAGCTACAGGTAGTCTAGGTACTGGCTACTTACTGTATATACTTTTCAAAAGATCACAAACAATTAGTTTTAAATGTTCATTCAACATGGCCAGGGAAACATGTTACCTAAATATCCAGCAGGATGCACACAGGATTTGGAATCGGCAAGTACTGTAAATTGTCCCTTCTTTCACTTTTGGGGTATTATGTGAGGTGTTGCAATGATTAATAAATGTATGTAAAATGCTTTGAGGCTTAAGAGGAACTGATTAGAATGCTTATTAATTACCTTGTAGAAAAAGAGGTTTTTATTTTTTAAAAAATCCATCTCCTTTCATGCTTGCAATCCCAAACAAAAGGCACGAGTCCTCCGTCCAGCATATTTTTTCAATTAGATTATTCTGGTGGCTTGTGATTTCGTGTCAGTTTGCCTCTGTTGCATGTCCTGCCAAATAAAACAATGATTGATAGGGTCTGATGAGCTGGCTTTGACATGTTGCTCCAGCAGAATGCATTTTGAAAAGGTACCTTCTGAAAGCCTTTTCTTCTCAACCCATTGTTTACTGGCTTGCACATCCGGGACTAGAGGTAAAAACAAAGTTCTGTCCATGGATCAGTGAGACCTGAGACAGGATCCATATGGAGCCCTCTTGACACTTTGAATGCATCATGAGGGCACAGTGTCTGCGTGACCCTGCCTCCTCCTTGCACATTTGGTTTGCAGGAAGAAAACAGCTTCTGTGTGAACGCTGCACCCCTTCATCTGTCACACTCGCACAAGTACTATTAGAGAACTTCAGTGGCAGTGCTGCTTCAAGAGCTCTCATAGATCTTCAAATCTCTTTCCCTGTGGTTACACCTTGTTCTCTAAATCTGCTTCAGGAAGGCAACTGTATCCAAGCTGAGCAGTTTTCAGCCTGGAATGGGTTGGTTATACCTTCCTGCAGCGGACGAACAAAGGGGTGAGGGGAGAAGGGACGGGAGGAGTCGCAGTGAGGGGGTGGTGGCAGGCGGATGTGCGGCAGCTGCGGCAGGTGTGTGTGGCAGTGGTGGGGTGCAGCGGCAGTGAACGTGCAGCAGCAGTGATGGGGGGTATGGCAGCAGCAAAGGGGGGGGCAGAAAGGGAGTCCCGTTCTGAGGTACTTCATATATGAGGGGAGAACATAAGAACATAAGAGGAGCCCTGCTGGATCAGGCCACAGCCCATCTAGTCCAGCATTCTGTCATACACAGTGGCCCACCAATTGCCCTGGGGCATTTTAAGCAGAGACAAGAGCAAACCTTCTCCTGCTCTCAAATCCCAGCAAATGGCCTTAGAGGCATCCTGCTTGTCCCCCCAGCCTGAAAGATGTACTTAGGCATCCATTCCAGTAGCCACTGATACATCCGTCATCTATAAATTTGTCTAACCCTTTCTTAAAGCCATCTAGGCTGGTAGCTGTTACCACCTCTTCTGGCTGCATATTCCATAGACTGATGACCCTCTGTGTGAAGAAATACTTTCCCTTGTCTGATCTGACTCTCCTACAAGATAAAACATCACACTCTTGAGGTATGGAAGCAGTGACTGGCCTTTCAGATCCAATTTCTTTCTCCCTCCTCCAAGCTGAAAAGGGATTAAAACTTTAATCCTGTGTTAGCCCAAACAAAGGAAAACCCAGATAGAGGGAGAAATATCCAGGAAAAAAACTGGCTTAGCCTTTAAAGCTGTAACCAATGGACTTGAAATTTGGGCTGAAGAAGGATTAAAGTAAAGGTGGAATCGTGGCTTTGGTGTGGGGATCCTGCCACTGCCATGGCCACGACTACTACCTCTGTTGCTCAAGGGAACTTAATGGACTCTTGGCAGTGTTCCCAGTAATCAAATACATCAAGCCATTTCCTGAGTTGAAGATACTGACCTCTGAAGAAGTGAGGAAGAAATGTGCAAACATTATGCCTCTGCATTAAAAATAGTGCTATGAGTATAGTGCTTAACTTCCATGCAAAGGGTGGGAATTACAAGACTTGTAGCGAATCCTTCCATCCTATACATACCCTGCCTGGGTTAAATTTCCTGAATGCAGAAGTCTTTATTTCAAGGTGTAGGGACCAGCAATGACTTCCTAGGGTCCAAAGAAGTGTCTGCGTTTTCTATTTTTGTATTTTAAAAACTAGTGGCTATACAAGCAGAAGCAAAGCAGAAGCAGGTTCAGTTTCAACCTGGGATGCTGTTACATGGGGACACCCAGTCAGTGAAGGAGGACCCAGAGTTCTCCAAAAGCCAAGAACTAAAGTTTCTGGAGTTCCTGGTAGGCCCATTTCAGTGGCACGCTTTGTTGCACCACTGAAATGAGTTCCCTGTGCTGGTAGACCCTGAAAAATAGGTCTACCAGCAGACCAGACCAAGATGCCATTTTGAATGCCCTGGGCCAGTCTATGTTTATCCTATGTGGGTGGACCATACTAAAAAAAGACAGTCCTCCTTTAAAGCGCACCAGCAAGCCGAAGAGAGTCCCAAAGCCCCGTTTCTGGTCCAATCTATTGGCAAGTGTGGAAATGGCTTCAGTCCATTTGCATTAGTCCAAAAATATGTAACAGAAATAAGGAAATCTTCTCTAGACATTCTGAACATGGTTAATACACATGATTTCTGTGGCTAAAGATCACTTGGGTTGTAATCCAGAAAGGGATTCATCCAAACTCTAGTTTCTGTCACCTTCTTTCCCTTGGAAGGTGGCTTTCTGAAAATGGGAACACTTTATTTATTTATTATTTATATTTATATCTTGCCCTATACCCGTAGGACTCAGGGCGAGTTATAAGTTTTAAAACAGTAGGTTAAAACAGTAATATCCATACAAAATTTAGATCTGTAGGCAGCTTCTGCATCAACCACACTAACTGCTGCTGGGGAACACCACATCTGATCACCAGAACAGGCCTTGAGAGGCACATTAAATAGATAATTAAACTTAGGAGCAATCTTCTCCATGTGTCTCATTTATACTGCTGCAGCTAAAGCTGCACTCCATTAACTAGAGGGAGGATTCAAGGCTGCAGACTGCTTAATGCTTAATGCTGGGATATATATATATATTTAGTACTGCTAAACTCTCGTATTCACAACATGTCCTGAATTAGAAATTAGCAGACTTTCTGAGACTACACGTTGCCAAACATGTCATCCTGTGTAGTAAAGAAGGATAAGAGTTGGCTTTTCTACCCCACTTTTCTCACCCATTTAAGGGGACTCAAAGTGGCTGACAAAGCTTTCTATTCTCCCCACAATAGAACACCCTGTGAGGTGGGTGGGTCTGTGAGAGTTCAGAAGAGAGCTGTGACTAGCCCAAGGTCATCCAGCTGGCTTCATGGAGGAATGAGGAATCAAACCCAGTATTCCCAGATAAGAGTCCAGCTTCTTAACCACTAGACATTTCCAAGAGTCTTAAACATAAAGGTAACTTTTCCATAAAAGAAACATTTCTAAGCAATAAAATATTTTTTAAAAATTTGTTCAATAACTTTTATTTTTTCCTATCATTATAATACAAAAATGCAGTGCATAATATGAACCAATATTGATTTAAATATACTTAACCTCCCTTCTCACCACCCACCCCTCCGCACATGGTACAACCCATATTATTAGTAACAGTACAGGCTGATTTGGGGATAGTAATGACAAACTTTCAAGGTGGTTTGTTGCTTAAGCGGCGGATGCGTGTGTGGCCAAAATGGCACTCTCTTTGCTGAGGAACAAAATTTTCCACAAGTTCAATCCTTTCCTTCTGGGGTTAAGATGGGCTGAGTAGCACGCACCAAATAGCCCTGCAAGGGAATGTGACTGATAATGGGATGCCCAAGGAGATGAGAGGTATTCCGATGTAATCAAATGACTGTAATGTGGAATAGTATAATCCGGACTTCACTATTTACTCTGCCCTCCCCCCAGTTTCAAATCAAAAGTTTCAGATCAACTGTAGCAGAACAGTGGCCTCTGTGAGCCAGTTTCGTCCTCATAATCACCAGGTTTGATTCTGCACTCCTCCACAAAGCTAGTCACAGTTCTCTTTTTGAACTCTCACAGATCTACCTACCTCATGGAGTGTCTGTTGTGGGGAGAAGAACAAAGTTTTGTCAGCCACTCCGAGTCCCTTTAAATGGGTGAGAAAAGTGGGCAATAAAGGCCAACTTTTATCCTCCCCTCCTCTATGGTTCTCCACATGCACACTGATTTTAAATGAAAGAATCTTCTACCCTCAGTCTGTCTCTCCTTCCACATAATCAGTCCTCTGTGTCACATGTTGCTGGGAAAGAGCACCTGAAGATTGTCACACGCAACAGGACAATCTCATACTTCTGTCCCTTTCATCAATTTGAATTTTCCCCTTGTTTTTTTTTCCAGAGATGCTACATAGCTGCCTGAAAATTCCAGCCTATGCAGTACAACGTTGAGTTCCCTTCTAAGTTAGTTGACAAGATATTTGAAATATCTGAAAATTCCTACTTTATCGTTTGGTATCCTCTCTCTGGGCCCAACACATGGCAATCCCATTCTGTCTAATGGTCCTAAGAATAGATGAAGTCCTTCTCTTGGACAGTACAGCTATAGTAGCTAAATCAGAACTACAAAAATAAAGGCTGTGTTCACCCATAGCAAAAAGGTCTCTCCATCTTTTCTGGCCTAGAATGTTCATGGGGGGGGGGAGTGGTTTCATGTGAACAGTCCCAATTGTGAACCACCTCTCTCCTAGAGTGTGATCACACTGGACTTTTTCAAATAGCCCTTTTATAAAACATCTGCCCATGTGTACCTGACCCTGAAAACAAGCATTCATATAGGAAAAAGAAAATCCTATCCCATCTTGCTTATCTTTCACCTTGAAGACTAGCATCCCCTATGTTGCAATAAGTGCTCACCAATGACATTGGTCATTGTCAGCTGGATTTCTGGGGATCCTTGATTGGTCAGTCCCACAGGAGGCTTGGGAATGCAGTAAAATTTTTTGTCTGTCCCTTGGGTCTCAGATTCAGCCTAGGAGCATTTCTAACCACACATCTGAACACACCCTTTGTTGCCATAGTGATGCTTTTTTTAAAAAGCTTGCATGTAAATACAGCCATAGATGCTGCATAACTGATTTAGTAACTGCAGCTGCATTACAACTTGGTTTAATGTAGTGTTTTTATGTTTAGTTCCCTATTGTCATTTATACAATGCCCTGGGATTTTATACAATACAGGGAGAAAAAATATAGAAGATCATTATGATGAAATAGTGATTTACAATGTAACAAACATCCTTGGAGTGCACTGGAAAAAATCCTGTTCAATTCCTGTTAACTCTTGCTCACTTAACCCGAATGCATGTGATTTAAGGAACTGAATGTTCAACTAAAGTGGATAATTTAGGTTTTTTAATTTTTATTTTATCCATTTTTTTAATTGCATTGAGGTAAATGCAAGTATATGATGTCTCCAGCTTCGTAGACTTTGTAACCTCCTAGTATTCAAGTACTATTATCAGGGTGAATATTTCAGAAGAAGGTTAAATTATATCTAGTGTTGCCATGCTAGTTTAGGTGTGTGTGTCTGCAGTGCATGTTAACTTGAGTGTGCATGAGTCTAATCCCAGAACTGTTACAGGGGGCCACCTCTGGTACTACACCTAACCCAATGGCTTACACAGCCACAGTGTTGATGTCTGTGTCCTTTTATCTGTGTCTTGATGATGGTTAAGATTAGTGACAGTCCCTTAGATCATAATGCTTTGACCATTTATTGGCCCAAGAGCAGGGGCCATGATTCAGGTACACACACTTTAGTAATTTGGTGTCTTGCAAGTGCTTTCAACAGTGATTTTCATGAGTCTAATTAGGCTGATGGGAACTGTAGTCCAAATATTTAGAGACCACCATGTTGGTAAGAACTATTATGTGGATACTTTTCCATGAGATGTTGCTTTAGCTGTCATGTTTCTGAAATAGCAGTGAAAAGTCTTGGAACTGTAGAAACCTTTGCAAACCTTAGAATAAACTGTCAGATCATTAATACAGGTTAAATTGCTTTCCTTTCATGGCATTCTGTCAATATGGTGGCCCCTGACTCTACAGGCATTGGTGTCTACAATTTGATTTGATTGGTTCAATTATTTTATAGCTGTTTTAGAGGCTGCATGTCCTTTCAGATTGCTCTTGGCAGGAGTAAATGAAGAACAGCTTGAGGAAAAAAGCTTATAAAAACCAGTGAACAACATAAGGAGATTGAAAGGCTTACAGTTTACAAAAACAAAATTAGATCCCAATTTACGGGGAAGGATTTGAAACCATCTTGCAGATTTAGGCCACATCTCCATTCTCCTTCACTAGAATGTTATGGGAGAGTCTGGAGTGCTAAATCCCCATTTTTGGTGGCATAACCAACTCACCAAAGAGCACAATGCCCATCCAAGGTGCAAAAACATGAGTACCTCATCCACCACTCTGTCAGACACTCACTTGCAACAAAATGGAGCCAGGAATGGGTTGGGTGCTTTTGCCAAGCCTTTTGCTGTCATATATCTTTCATGCTGTTTGTGGAGATACACCCTTAATCGTCTCTCTCCTGTGATTTCCAGTGGGAGAAATCTTGAGAACAACAAAAGGTAGTTCAGAGAGATCAAAGCATCATCTCTCCCCTATCACCCTTGTGATTCCAGGGATGCACTTCCACGACATGTCAGAACTGAAATGTCACTGAATGGCAGGATAATGGAAGCTGGTTTAGTGTTATATATCTATAAAAGATTCATCTTTAGCTAACGTTGTTCCATATTTACTGGGTTTTACCTGCCTTGTACTGGGATACACAGTCCCTCCCAAGCTGGGAGAAATTGCTCCTGCACTAATGACATCAGCATTCATATAGCTCATTCTGCACTAGCCCCCACATCAGTTTCATAGCTCACATCACAGCCAGTGGACGGAGGGCTTTGAATGCTCTGAAGGCTGGTATGACATCCACTAGTACACTGTCTACCAGAAAACCAGGCTCTAGCCTAGCCTATTCTCTGTCCTAGAATCATAGAATCATAGAATGGTAGAGTTGGAGGGGACCTCCT
>MTQE01001134.1:41468074-41510775 GCA_014337955.1 Aspidoscelis marmoratus | reverse complement strand
TGGGATGCTCCTACTGCATCCCTGAAGGCCCCACCCTCAGCCCTGTTACTCTCTATCTCCTTCTTTAGGTCTGCTACCTTGGCTTCAAGGGAAGAGACATGTTTCCTGAGAGCCCGGAGCTCATTGCACCAGGCACAGACCCAGGACTTCTGCCCAGTGGACAGGTAGTCATACATATGACATTCCAGTGCAAAACACTGGGAAGCCCCCTTCCCCCTGCTGGCATTCTACCTTCATTTTATTTAATGGACTTGAAAAATTAACTTTAAAAGTATTAAATAATTTTTCTTAAAGATAAACTTTTCTGAATTAATACTTTATGTTATAGTATATATATTTTGTGCACGGTCCACCAAACTCTGTCCAAAAGCCAGAGGAGTTACTCCCCAAACTTACTACAGCACAGCAGCAATATTTCCAGATTATTTTATCAATTTTCCAGTCAATTTATGTTCAGTCTCTGGAGAGACCACCTTCCTCCACTGAGATCTTTCTGAGATCAGTAGACACAAATCTTCACTACATAGTGTATAGTGAAGATACATCTATTTGCTCTTGCCTTTGGTTTAGGAAACAGCTTCCCCTTCCCTTTTTCAGGCATTGTTTTAGCATTTGTTTTTATTGCTGTAACCTGCCCCAAGTTCTTCAAGTAAGGGTGTGATGGACATGCAAATAAATAATCCCGCATCTTGTTCTTACAATGCCTAAACTTGTACCTGTGGGAAGCCTAGAAACAAGATGCAACAGTCATCTCCCTATGTATATTCCATGCTAGGGATGTACACAGAGTGGATTCCCCCCTTATATTCAGTGCAAATCGAAGGGGGTAATATTTGGCTTTGTGTGAACCACCCACAAATCTGGAGGGCTTCGGCTTCATGCACAAACATCCACTGAATGGTTGTGCACAAAGGAAACCCCCATCCCTTCTTTCCTGTCCTGACTCGCCCTGCCGTCATCTTTTGTTACTGCCATCTCTGCTTCTGCTGTATTGCACTCTCCTCCAAGGCTCAACTGGACCTTCTGGAGGTGGGCACACAGCTAGACAGACCCCCTCCCCCATCCAGTCCCCCCATCTAGGATTTCATAGAAAAAGCTGCTAATTTATTGTATTTGTGAATTTTGGCATCATACATACAATTGTTGGAGCCAGTTATCACTAATATTATTAAGCTGAGTGAGTATTCATTCATTCATTCTTTCATTCATTCATTCATTTATGAACAGCAGAATAAAAGACACCATACTTTTAAATTTTGTTCCAGTGTTCTGTTTTTCAGTATACAAAGAAAAGAGCATAAACATGTACATCATCAGCAGCAGGTACATAGTATATATAAGGAGAATGATGGATAAGTGTTAGCATATATGTATGCTACAAAATGATGTATTCTATTCAAATTTTCCTCCAAGGAAATCCTGTTCTGTGATCTGAGTATGCCCTGCAAATTATGCAAATCTCCCTATTTTTCCTGTGCATTTTAGGCTGTTTCTTCAGAAACGCAAAGGATCAGGAGGCAAACAAATGTTCTACCCAATGACAGTTCTTCTCTGTCTCACATCATATGATTTAGTAGGCACTGTCTTTGCAATTTGAAACATATCCCTACAGTCATTAAATATTGCCCCATAGGAAGGAGTGAAATTCGAGAATCTCAGGAAGCTGAGGTTTTTTTGTTTTTTGTTTTTTTTTTTTTGGCAAATGCAAGCAGATTCTGTCTTTGCTGGTAGCCCTGAAAACAGCATCTCAGCCTATCACAATGCTCACATGATGAGAAGTGATTTTTAATTCAAATTAGGTTTAGCTAAACAGAATAGATCTAGACTGTGCTGAGCTTATCCAGTTCTGCTTTACAACTTTGTAACTGGAAACTCCCCAGGGTACAGCCCTGAGATTCCCAGGGCTTTCTGTGGACTCAAGGCAGCCATCTTGAGATGACAGATCAGTTTCATTTGTGTAACCCTTTGTATGTTAAGCAGATGTTGTTACCATCATAATGAAAATCACTGTGGAAAAGACTGGTGCACTGATCTCCGATAATAAGAAAACATTGTTGTTGTTTTTATAAAATAATATCCCTCTGTGCACAAAATTACTGACTTTGCTTAGGATTTCTGTCTTTGCTGGTAATTTTTATGATTTAGTTTTGAAGACAAAATGAAAGTTGAAAGCAGAAGGCCCAGTACCACAGTTTTTAATAGATTTATTTATTTATGGACAACTATAGCTTTATTAACAGTGGACAATGGTCATCACTAATTTAATATCCAAAGTAGTTGTTTTTAATGCAGGTTTTGCTTAATAGAGGGTTCTTAAAAGAGAAATGTGCCCAATATACAGATAACACTCAAATATTTTTAACTTTGAAGAAGTAAACACTATTGTAGTGTCAAATTGGTGCTGAGAACCACAGCTGCAGCTGAATCTCGATAAGTATTGTTGGTGAATGTCCAAGTACTGGAAGAATGACCTATTATAAGTTGAAAAATTAAGGAGCAGGCAGTTATGAATTCTTAGTCCAATATGTATCACTGTACCCTTTGTCACATTAAACCAGTGGTTCTCAACCTTCCTAATGCCGCAACCCCTTAATGGAGTTCCTCATGTTGTGGAGACCCCCAACCACAGGGGCAGAGCAGCTGGGAGGTGGGAGGGAAGGGCAGCGGGAGACTCCTCGCGACCCCTCTGAAAGGGTAATTTGACCCCCAAAGGGGTCCCGACCCCCAGGTTTAGAACTACTGCATTAAACAGTGTCTGCCATCTTGATATTAATTTTCCTAACATGCAGATCAATTTGTTCTACTTGGAGTTACAGTTGCCCTAACTAGGTATATCAATAGTGCATCAGTGTGTTTTGCTTTCTGGCATATTATCTGAAGTTAGGATTATATACTAAGATATTTTGCTGGCCCAAATCTGTATTTGTCTGTCTGATGTCTGCTTCTTTATCCCAGAATGTGTTACTTTCTCAGCTGCATTCTTCTTCCAACCACTGACAACCCAGAACGTTTTATAATTCCCCACAGCAATAAACAGATGAACAGGCCTATAGATTTCTGTTTAATGGCAGAAGGGTGTCCTTGGGAAAAAGTAGTGTAGCTTCAAAATACACCTTCTGGTTATAAACACTCATTTTATGTTTCATTATACTTGTCAACACTGAGATTAACTTTTTTCCCCCTTTCACATGTCTATAGGAGGACACTGCTCTTTGCTGTAAAGGAAATTCAGGCAAGTAGTTTTGGATAAGTCCTCAAAACAGCATGGTTCTTGGATCTTCTCCCTACACATTGTTTCCTAAACAGCTTTGAAATATTTAAGAATAACCTTTCATTGCTCTTCCTCAGCAGGTTATCTCTGGTAAATGCCTGCAACTATTTTAAGGTTTTTTAAAAGGAAGTTTCTTGTAAAACCAATACCCCATTTTTGCACTTACTGTTCCTATCCCAGGCCAGGGTGGACACCCTAAGCCATAATAGGCAACCTGTGCCACTCTTGGATGAGTTGGAGTTGGACAGGGTCATCTGCACTGGGACAGCATGTCCCATCCCAGCCCTGGCTGCCAACTCAAAAGACTTGGTCAGCCCTTAAAGCTAGCTCTGGAATGGTTTGAACCCTTGAAGACTTGGAATTTTTGTTCTCAGCCCTCAAAGTTTCTAGGAGGACCCTTTACTGTAGTGTCCCACTTCCTGTGAGAATAACAGTTTTATTAATAATCAGTATGAAAATAATAAAATAAATGGCACAAATAGAGGGGCACTGTGCAGAGTGCTTCACAGAGGCCTAAAACATAGGCAAAATAGAATCCCAGTGGGGTAGGTACGATGCTCTGACCAGACAAGGGACCAGTGGCTTGTTACAGGAAAAGTATGAATTCAAAAGCACACTTTTTTGCAATCTAGAGATGTAGAGAAGAAAAGAAAAGAGCCTATTCTGTGCTCTCTAGTGCAACTGGTTTCTTAACCATGAAGGTTTCTTCAGAGCAGGATCAAGAGGATCAAAGAACATGCGGTCATGGTTGCAAAAGCAGCAGAGTGGGAGTGACAGACCTTCCATGGAAAAAGGAATGAGAAGTCCCAGACCTCTGGACCAGCTTTTATTCTCTTATAAGGATGGATGCCTCCTTCCCAGAGTGCAGAGCCAAACAAATCAGAGTTGAGGCGGGAAACTCAAATCCAGCCCAGAGGAGGGATCTGAGTGAGGAGGGAGTATATATCCTAAAGGTGCTAAAATCACTGAACTCCTGACCTGACCCACTGCATAATTGAGTAAGATCAAATGCCCCAAAAAAGGCACTTTAGACCATGGACATCCTGATTACTAATCCGCCCAAACAAAAGGCTGTCTGGATGCCAATGCTTCATACTTGCGGTGCAAGATCAGATTACGTAGATGGGAAGAATCCATGGCGAAATCATTTAGCCTCACTTTACACATGTAGGTGAGTGGGGGAATTTTTTGTCAGTTTCCTGTTCGTTTTGCAATACTGGGTGAAACTGAGAACTCTAGGAGCACATCTTCCATATACCTTGTTTTAGGCCTGTCTTGGAATTATGATAGTGAATAATAATCCCAAGTGTCCAGCCTTATGACTCTTAGAAGAATACTTATTATCATATTTGCCATAAGACTTAGAAGACATCATTGTCTGGCACAGTCTTCTGCCTAGCCTTGGCGTAGCTGAGAGCAGGGTGGGAGCACACAGGCTTATAAGCTAACTGGGTCACCTTGAACCAGTCACTGTCTGCTTGCCTAACCTTTAACACAGAGTTGTTTTATAGATAAACTGGGTGAAAGTAAAGTGAACCTTGTTGAGTTCTTGGGGAAAATGCTGGGATATAAATACAGTTTTTAAAAAGAGGCTCCTGAGACTTTATTGAATTTCTATGATGCATTTTCTGAATCTAATGCACAGATCTTCTTAATCTACTATGTATTTTTTTTTTAAAAAAAGTTGCAAGACCATGATTCAAACACACTTCACTTTTGTAAAAGTTATGACTCACCTATTTAGGCCATGATCACACCTGGCTGAACTAGGTCGTCCCATTAAGAAACTGAACTGAAGCTGTCCTTATCCTGTTCACACCCAATCCCCAATAATCAGTCCTCAGACTGGCCTCAGTTTGGACTGCTATGCTCATACCAAGCCTCTACCCCTATTTATTATAATAACACATGCATTCCGATGGGATAATGTTCTGTCAATCAATACTGGCAACAGGATATGTTTGGAGTTGTGTGGTGCCAATGGCAAACTCCATGCTAACACAGGACTGTTGGGGTGAGGGGACTGTGCCCCCAACAGATGCAGCCAAGATATATCCCAGCCAGCATGCATCTCCACCTCCTCAGCTGTTCTGGTAGAAATAGGAGAGGCTATAATCTGCCCCTTTCACTTCTCGTTCCCTTTCACTGCAGCAAAACCTTGTTTCCCTTGCAGGTTGCTGAAGGAAAATGGAAGCTACATTGTCCTTAGAACGGTATCATTTCAACTCTTGCTCCACACTTTCCCTCTCCCCTCCCGACAATGCTTTTCTGGCCATTTATTTTTTAAACCCCTCCCTGTTTTTTTGTTTTTGTTTTAGGAAACATGCATTATCAGTCCAGCACAAAATAGATTTATATTTTTAACAAATGGTGGACAGAGTCTGCAAGCTTGCAATCAGGACAACATCATTGAGATTGACAGGGGAATGGGGGGCAGGATGGAAGAGGGGACCATCCTAGGCATGGTGACAAGCAAAGTGCAAACTCCTTGGTGAGCAAAGAAGAACTACCCCCATGATCACAGCTTTCTGCTAAGCCTCCCCTCCCTCACAAACATGAACCTTCTGGGAGTTCAGCAGGGATGCTAGGAAGGGGGATTGCATGTGTGCCACCCACAGTGAGGCATTGGTGGGAGGGAAGGCTGGATCCACTTCTCCCAGGGTGGTCCAGCCCTCTCTAGCCCGGTTCCATGCTTACACAGGGCAAGTGAAAACGGACTTGCTCCCCTGTAAAAGTAGACTCTGGAGAAGCTGGCTTGAGGAGGAACAGCTCGTCCTAAGATTATCTCAGGCAAAAATAAAAATTAAAAAAAAATCTGAACAATGCAACAAGAAGATGGCATCAGTCTGTTCCACAGATTTTGATAAATGCTCTGTGTTTTCACAGGGGATGCATCCAGTAACCACTGCTAAATCACAGTTTACATTCAAATGCAGAAGGTAAATACCTTAAATGAAAAATCCAAGATTGGACATCTGTCAGCTAGAAGTGTTATCAGTATTCTGATGATACCCAGCTCTTACCTCTCCATTCCATGTCCAGATGTTTGACAGTGGCCTGTACATAGTAATGTGCTGGATGGAGACTAATAAATCAGAGCAGAATCCAGACAACATAGAGGTGCTATGTGTTCTGGAATCCGTGAAGTGGGGAGAAATCATGTTTTTGAGATGGCTGTATTCCCCTGGAAGGAACAGGTGCAAACTTGTCCCAGAAAGCTCTGGAAGCAGCAGTGGCTAAGAGTGTTTACTTCTACTTCAGACCCTTTATGGCCCTTCCTGGACAGGGTTAGCTTGGCCCCAGTGATCCATGCTCTTGGACTGGACTAGCACAGTATGCTCTGTGTGAGGCATCCCTTGAAGATGATTCTGAAGCTGCAGCTATTGCAGTGCAAAACTCATAAGGATGCTGAGAGACACTTCTGTCTAGAGACACATCACAGTGAGCTTAAAGACACTGCAGACTAACACTGACTTATAAACCCTAAGCTTTGGACAATGCACTCTTTTCTCTGATTGTTTCTTTCTTATTCCTACTCTGTTCTTTTCTCTTGCCAAGCTGCCTACCTTCTTCTTTCTTCATCTCAATATCTTTGTCTCTGGATACAGTGGTACCTCGACATACAAGTGCCCTGACATACAAGTGTTTTGAGATACAAGCCGCCGAGCGAGTGATATTTTGCTTTGAGATGAGAGCAAGATTTGAGATACGAATATGTAAATACAGTACAGTACATAACAAAAAAAAACTGAGGTGGTGTTTTGGGAGCTGGAATGGATTAATGGGAAAATTGCTTTGAGATACGAGCGATTTGACATAAGAGCAAGGTTACAGAATGAATTAAACTCGTATGTCAAGGTACCACTGTATACTGAAAAATTAAACCAAGAACCTGGGCAACTGGCAGATATCAGGGCAACTGGTAGATATCAGGCCTACCTGGAATTCATCTCAGATGGTGTTTCATGATTTGATGGTTGCTACTAAGCTGGTATTTTCCCAATCAGGTAATTATGGAAGGTGGGGGCCCTTCAGGCCAAGTTGTCAAGAATGCATGAATGAAAATAAATCTTTCAGTAAGCCCAAATCACATACCTGTTCTTTACGAGATAAATCAACTTACCCAGAATTGGGCATTCCCTAACTTCCAGCATTTGGCCCTCTTTTGTCTCCAGGGATAACCAACATTACATTCTCTCAAAAGTTGTGCTCACACTTAGGCTGTGTTTCCACGTGAGCATGTTAAAACGCTTTAAAAACTAAACAAGAAAACCCCGATGCAAACGTGCATTTTGGCTGATCCCACTTCAGTGGCTTTAAATTGCTTTTGAATTGCTGTCAATCTCAATGATGTTGTCCTGATAAAAAACGCTTCAGGATCGCATCAGGGAAAGTGAATCTTTTCTCCCCCCCCTTTGCCAGCTGGGGCGCCCACCCTCTCTCCTGATTGGATCCCGCAATGATGTGGCAGAGGGTGGGGAATCTCCTCTCCTCTGCCCTCCTGCATCTTCCACCAGCCCTCACAGCTGCTTTAATGTCACCTCTGTAGTGGGGAGGATTTTAAAAAGAGCAGGAAAGGGAAGGAAGGAAGGAAAGGACAGGAAAGGAAAGGAAGAATGGAAAGGAAATGGGAGAAGAGAAAGGGCAGGGAAAGGGAAGGAGCCCCAGAAGGGGCCAGTGAGTGAGAGAGCCCTGCCCTCCTGCTTGCCCGGCCGCGCTTGTGCACCGCCTCAAAGCAAAAGGTGGCAACAGCAGCAAGCTACTGAAGTAGCTGGGAGAGAAAGATGGGCCATGTCTCTGCAGATTCAGTGAGAGGGCCTCCCCTCTCTTGCTCACCACCTGGTGTCCCTCCCCCCCCATGCCCTGCTGGTGACTCATCGCTTGCACGTGCATGGCTAGGCAAGTGGGCAAGTGCTCTCTCACTCTCTGCTGCTGCTGCTTTTTACTTTGTGGAGGTGTGAAAAAGCAACATTATTTGGGGGGGGGTTGCATTCCCCTTTGCTGCTGCATGCATTGGGCTGCTGACAGGGGAAGCCTTTCTTCCCCCCCCCCCAGAAAAAGGAGCCTAGCAGTAGGTGCCCTTGAGAAGGCTTTCTGTTGTTGTTATTTGGATTCAATAAAGTTTTCACCCCTCCATCCCTGCATTTCTCCTATACTATAATTTGCTCCCAGAGAATAACATCCACTCATGACACATATTGTTGGGGGAGTGACACTCATAAAAGAGCCGTGACTAACAGGGAAAGAAAAAACTTCTTTTCACATGGATATAGAGAATGAAATGAATGAAGAGAATGAAGCGTGGGTGGGAAATGAAACTTTGTTATCAGTGTGAAGTGGAGTGGGTGAATTGTTACTTCTTATCAGTGTGAAGTGGCTGAAAATGAAAGTGGAAGTGCTCTGCCAGGAAAAAGGCTTTCTGGCACTTTAATAAATCTGGCAAGGGGCTGTCCTGTGCAGGGTTTCATGATGCATCTCCCCAGTACTGCTGTACCATTCCCAAAGGAATAAAGAAAAAGTGTTTTAGAAGCAATAACAGGGGAAAAAACACCTGTATTTTCAGGTGTTTTTAATTTTTTTATTTACTCCCCTGAAAGTGCGGGAAGCCAATTTTCAATGCCGACAAATAGTTTTCAAACCATTTTTGACACCCAATAAAGTCCCAGTGGGAATGGGGCCTTAAGTTTTAATTCAGCTTCAGTCAACTTTCAGAATGGAATAACACATCAGCAAAGTGAACAGTCATTTTCTTTCAGCACTATCTAATTCAAAGGTGGAGCTTATGAGTTAGATAGTGCTGAAAGAAATCAGCAGGTCACTTTGCTGTTGTGTCCTCTCATTCTGAAAGTGTCCTAAAGCTGGATTAAAAACTTGGTGTGAACACAGCCAAAGCTACAGATTCCAAGCCCTATCAGCTCCAGCCACCATAGCCTATGAAGAAGCAGGAGACCTGTTCCGTCCTTGAGCATTGTACATGTTCCTTCTGCTAGCTATTGTAAAACAAAGAAACTGCTGGCATTGGGTGGCCCTTCTATGTTGGGGCACCCAAGGTTTTCCCCTATACTTACATGCCCAAGTAGCAGTAAAGTCCAGTAGGAGGAGCTGGTTTACAGGGATGATTTCCACAGCCAGAGTTCTCTAATAGTTGATAATGGTAGACGAAGGCATGAATTTAAAAAGACAGTCCTAGGCCTTTTTCTCAGGGACACTGTATTTGTATTTTTGCTCTGGGACACTGTATTTGTATGCCAGGGCACAACCTCTGTCCTAAAGTGGCCCAGAGTGGGTGTGGCTGTCCTGATTCTCTACAGTATAGCTGTGATACAGTAAAAACCATGCTCCTGGCAAAATCCAGGATGCAGCATTCACACTATTTCCTTGAGCAAATGTGATGTGGGGGCATGGCTGCAGCTGTTCAAATGTGTGCCACATTGTAATCACCATAGCAACGGCCTGGTCTGCAGTGGAAGTTGCTGCAGCCATTGCTATGGCAATGCAGATGGTCAGGGATGGATCATCTGCATTGTGAGGGTTGCTATTTAAGTCTGGGTGACAGTGCTTGTGGTGTGAACGCTGGGCATTATCCCTTAACTGACGAAAAGGGCCCTAGTTTCTAGAGCAGTACAGTTCCTCAAAAGTAAGCAATGTGAATGTCTTCTAGTTAGCCACAAATAGGATCACACTGCTGTACCTTCACCTTTACTTTGCCAGTTGTGTTGAAAATTATCCAAAGAAGGAGGGCTAGGTCTAGCTGATTAGTGCTCAATTAAGCACTCTTCCTGCAAACATAGGTTAGGAACTCCATTTTCTGTTAGTAAAGAGAGGGTTGCTATCCATCATGCCTGAGGTACGTGTCTCTTTTATGAACACTGAAAGCCTTTTTGATTGTTTCTCTTTATTGTAACCCATAATCCCTGAACCATGCCCCCAACAAATTTGCTGACTGCAGTTGGTAATATATCACAAAGAAATGCCATGAGAAAAATAAAAAATCTAATTCAGCCTGAAGGGTAAATCTTACTCTCATGGAACCAGAGTTGATCCTCCAGCTTCCACTCCCACTCATTTTTGCAGTTATTGTTAGCAAAGTCACATCAGTGCCTTCCTCTCTAATGCAAGAAATGCCTGGATTAAAGCCTGTTTTCTCATATGGAACCTTTTATTTGAATCCCTGGGTCAAAGCTGATGATTTACTGGAAGTTTCACATGATCTGGGATACAACTGAGAAGATGTTGATGGGAGCTTGCTTTGGGGATCATGGGCAGAATTTCCATATCAAATGGATGACTGGAGTTTTGTTTTGTTGGATCCAGATCTAAGTCCTGCAGTATGACACTGTTGCTGTATTTACACCTAAGTTTTCATCCAGATTCAGTCCATTTTCAGTATGAGATGACCCATCAAGCAAGATGCTGAGTCATTTTCTTTCCACTTATCTAACCCCAAAGTGGGTTTTCTGTGTTATGTAATGCAGAAAGCAAACAGCTTGTCACTTTGCTGATGGGTTCTCTCATTCTGAAAGTGGTCTGAAGTTGTTAATCATAATCAATTAAGGTGTGATCACAGCCTGTGTGTACTTTGTATCATAAGTTTAGGAAGTATGATGGAAAGGACTGACGTGCAGTTTGAGAGTAACACTGACGCCTATGAGCACCAATAAATATAAGATGCAGACCATATCTGCACCCATGTGTATGTGTAAAAGTGTATGTGTGTGTGTTTGTCTGAGTGAGTTTTCCTCAAATAATATAGGCTTGAACCCTGACATCCATCCAAGACAGAAGATTAATCCCTGTTTCTTTCTTTTTAAAGAGAGAGGTAGAGAGACAAATGGGGTGAAAGTATTTAAATCCTAGGTAGTTTGTTGTTGTTGTTATTGTTGCAATCTATAGATTGCAATCCAGTGCAATCTATAATCAGTAAAAAAAAAATTACCACAACAATAACATCACATTGGCATAATGAAAGCAAGTTAAAATCACTGCAAAACAATGATTTCTGGTCATTAATTGTTCTCCTCAGCACCTGGCAATTACCTGGGTAAGAAGGCATTGAAAATCCCAGGGTTGTCAAATGCTGTATTTCAGAGGAAAAGGACACATGGGAAGGACAAAGCTTCAGTACATACTCTGTGCTAGATTATCAAAAACTGTGTCTTGGTCCACAACTGGCCAAAATGCCATTTGTTTTGATCAAATGCAGTTCAAAGCCAATGCACCTGTGGCTGTGGCTGCAGTGTGTTGTTGTACTGGCTCTTGATTCTGCTTCATATCAGATGGAACTCTGGTGTTGCAATTATCCAGAAATGAAGAAATTATTCTTCATGTAGCTTTATTGCAAGTTGTTTAGGACTTTGTAGTAGTACAGTAGCCACAGCTTCTTACCATAGTAGCCATCTGGGTACCTAATGTTTGAAGCATATTAATCAAACACAAGTTGTGATCAGACATGCATAATGAAGTGCCTGTGGGGCAAACTTGAGCCTTGGATAGCAGACATTTTATCCCTGCATTCACCTTATCCCATCTCGAACTCTGATACTTTTCCATAACACCGAAGGCATCTCTTTCTTTTAATCAGATTGGGCAGGAAGCTACATATCCTACAGAGGCAGGATATGGAAAGAGTTGCTATGGATGATCAACCAAACACAGCCACAGCAAGCTGGGCAGATGACATTAAGGAGCACTTGTGGTCAGGAAGATACAGTATTGCTAGGCTTGGAGATAGATGAAGACACAAGTGTGGAAAATGAGTAGGTTTTTGAGCACTTTTTTCATTTCACTATTTGAATGGCATATTTTTGTGCATTTATAGAAGAGATGCTTTTTCTTAAAGGAGCAAAAGCCCTGAAAAAAGCCCTGTCTAATTGCACCTTTGGTTTTTCCTTAGGTTTTCCACCAAGCACCTGGATAATAGATTGGAGAGGCAGAGAAATTACCTGGACATATTCAAACCCTTCTAATGTGAGATGCATAATATTTCTGTTCTTTATAAATTTTAGTAACTATTTCCAAAGCTGCATATATGCAGCTAAATTATTCAGTGCCTATTGTATGTTCATCTCTTTTATGGAGAAGTGCATGGAGTATTTCCTTACCTTACCTTTGTCTTTTCAGTATTGGCCAAGGAATCATTCTGATGGATTTACATGTCTATTTTCCAGATTAAATTCCAAGAAATACCTTGAAACAGGGGGCTTGTTCACACTTTCCAGATGGAGCAGTTCCATCAGTTTTCTGGTCAGACCTGTCTGTACTCAACCTGGATTTGGCTAACTCCTCCTGGGTCCAGTGTGGTGAATGTGTGTGGTGGAATGACTATGGGTCCACAGTCACATACGGAGTCCAGAATGCCACGGCAACATCTGAGTGTGTGCTGGATGTTGTCTCAGATGTTGCCATAGTGCTCTGGGCTGCCCTGGCTTGGTCATTCTCACTTTGAGTGCTGCAGGCCTAGAACAGGGTTTTTCCAGCACTCAAGGTACAGATAGTGCAACCACACTACTACCTTACCTGATTGGAATGCTATTATTAAACTTTACCAGTCAGGCAAGTGTGAAAAGGCCCAGGCAATCTTTTGACAGCTTATTTACTCCATTCAATGTCCTGGTATATAAGGATGACACAATGACAACATTTCTAAAAGCTTACCTATGTTAACAGGTTTTGTAAATGTGTTTTAAGGATTAGGTTAATGTTCCTGCATGCTTGTTTATCATTTTGTATAAAAATTCCAGACTTTGTCAATCTAACCTGGCCCATCTTTTTTTGCAACCATTAGGGTGCATTTGTGATTATAACAACTGTAAATCAGTAACAAAAACACAGATCTTCCTTGTTTTAGTTCTTGGAAGAAAAACAAAGAAAGATGTAGGTATTGTAAACAATAACTTTTTGGGCTACTTCCATGTAACCACATGTACTCTGTAAAAGTTGCTGAAATCCTCTTGGGGGAAGTAATATGTAACATTTGTGTGCATGGATACTATCACATCTAAAACAAAGCTGCTGTGCTCATCAGACTTGGACTAAAATGTTGGATTTGGGGAAAGAATTCAGCACACAGACTTGCCTAGCAAGTCAGAAAGACTTGAGGGGTAATTTCTGGAATGCAAGAGGCTTCTTGGAAATTCTGGGGTTAGTTTAGAGAAAGTGAAAAGCTTCACTATAGACTGCTACATTTTGACAAGTGAATCTTCCTCCAGGGACAAAGCGAAGGATATGTTCTGGAATGCGTGCCAGATATCTGCTTTATGTGTACTCTTTTATCCATACGTATTGCATTCACAAATGCTTGCTGTGTTAACAACACTTCTTTTTCCAGAGAGATTGTTCCTGTCACTTTTTATTGCTCGTGAGCCAAAGAATTATTATACATGCCTTACTCTGTGACGTCATTGCTCTTTTATGAACTTAGGACAGGGCTAAAAACAGTATGGGGCACTGAGTTGCTATGTCCCTGTATTTTTAAATTAATTAAATTTAGACATTCAGTTTAGATACTACTACATATGTCAAGGCAGGGATACAATTTTACATATACAATTACAATATTAAACAATATTGAACTCTTACAGTTTGTATGTACATTTGTCTACACATTCCCATTATAGTCTTTCTTGAATCCAAAAAATATTATATATATAACTAGCAGTTAATGAATATTTAATGGAGAGAGCATGATGGGAATACCAATGATGAAAATTTTCTCTAACAACTGGATCATAATTCTAGATTCTTTACCAAAGAACATGGTATTTCAAATATATATATAGTTCCCACAGTTTATTATACCAACTATACCAATTTGAATAATTCTTCATTTACTTTCCAGTTTTTTGGGATGACTAATTTTGCATCTATAAGCATACATTTTATCAAAGTTTTGTACATCAAGCCTTTGTTTTGGTCCATGGACAGAAGTAGAATGCAAAGCTTGGGTTTAAAGTGGATTTGTTCTTTTATACCAGCGGTTCTCAACCTTCCTAATGCCGCGACCCCTTAATGCAGTTCCGCATGTTGTGGAGAACCCCAACCATGGGGGCGGAGCAGCTGGGAGAAGTGAGGGAGGGGTGGCAGGAGACTCATCACAACCCCTCTGAAAGGGTAGTTCGACCCCCAAAGGGGTCCTGACCCATAGGTTGAGAACCGCTGTTTTATACTATACTGCATTTCAGTATTAACTGCTGTCCAGAATCACTTTATTAGTGGGCAGCTCCATAAAATGTGAATGTATGTCCCTTTCAATTGACATCCTTCCTAACACAATAGCAAAATAGTCCTATTAATATGTGATGCTTGTGCTGGAGTTATATACTACCAGAATAATTTTTTGAAGTAATTTGATCTGTTTTAAATGTATTTTTCCCACATGCCTTTGTCGATGTCTTTGTTCTATAGCCCTGAAAGTTTCTAAAACTTACATGTGAACAGCTCTATTCCCTTTCAAGAATTTTAAAAGTTAGCTGCTTTCCTGCCAGTGGGTGGATGATGACCAATATGTTAAAGGACTGTAACATAGTATCCTTGTCATTCTTATTTTGAACCTCTGCCCTATTTCCTCAAAAGTGACCGAAATCAGAAAGCTGAAACCACTTAGTGTGGTTGAGAAAGGAATGGATGCTGATGTGAGTCAGTTATAAAGAGGGTATTGGGAAAGGAGCCTATGAGAAGCCATTTCACCCTTAGACAGTGTTCATGCGTGTGCATAGTGGAATGCATCAGTCAGCACTTGGGTTACGCCATGTTGTCAGCATTGCCTGAGGGATAGGACACTACAAAGAAATCCCCCAAACATACCCAGATGTGGGAGTCCAGTGATTATCAAGCCACCAAGCCATCATCTAATGAGCATCACTTTTGATTAGGAAGCAGGAATGGAGGTAAACATGGTTTTTTGTCCCTTTTGTGACTCTCAAATGAGGAAGTCTGTATTAATACTTTTCTTGACAACCACTCTCACAAAGAAAAATAGCAAGGTTTAAGCTACAAAAAATGGACAGCCTGTGAGCTATTGTTGGTGGTTACTTTTAGCTGTTCTCATGAAGGTTTTACTTATGTGGATTCTTTCAGTCCCCAAAGAAGAAATGGGGTCTTCAGGTTGTACCCTACAACCCTTTCCCTTTCCTTCATTTTACAGACTGGACAACAGAAGGCACTGCAAATGGTCTGGCTCAAGCTCAATTTTTCCTTCCTCTGGGTTGTACCGTCTGGAAGTATCAAAAACCATGGTGCTGATAGATCAGTTCTTCCAGTAGGCATCCCTGTCATGCTAGCACCCATATATGACCAAAAACAAACCCCAATGATGGATATAATATCTCCCTTGAAGGGAGCAATGGTATGGAAGTATTGTCATTGTCCACTTAATAGTGGAACCCTCAGCTCTTCCAAACGGTGCATCAGCAGTGGGTGGTGGATGTCTTGGGAAAATGGTCCCTCTGAAGCAACCAATGAATCCAATGTGTGCAAAAGAACCAGTCTGTGGGACTAGCACAGACTTAACTTGCCGGGTGCTTCTAGGGGAACAGATCAAACAACTTGCTTGGATCCCTTCTGATATATTTGGAAGGTATTTTAGTCCAAGCAATTCATCTTTGTATGCTAGTATAAGCAAATATGACTGAACCACAATGAACAAGTCAGCAGTTATATGTTGCCTAAGGCATTTCAGCATAAGGACTTCTTCAGAGGCAAACTCAGATGTACAATAGGATCTCATGTATGAAATAGCGAAGCAATGATTTTCTATATCCACTGTGGGTCAAAGTGTGGTTTGGTGATATCAAAGGTGAGACTCCAGTTGCAACCTTCCCTTTCTTACTCATCCTTGTCATTTTCACTTTGTGATCCACTGCTGCTACTTGTTGGCCCTCTTTTTTATGGTCAAACATCCTGGTTTCATCTTCCACTTTTTTCTAATTTCACTATCTACAGAAAGTGGTTGGGCAGAACTGAAAGAAACATCTCACTTGAAATAGATCTTGCAGACTTCACTAAGAACAATTTATGGGCCTTTCCGCAATATTTCACTCCAGTGCCACCTTCTCAGACAAAAAATAAAAGATAAATAAAGCATCAGGCAGCCAAGGATAGAGGAGGGGGAATTCTACTTGCTTGTTGAAATGTCATAAACCTAAACTGCTTTTCTGATCAAGACATTCAACCTCTACCTTGCTCTTACATCCTTTTTGCATTAAAATTAACAGTGGGCTTCTTGAAAATTAAAAAAAGAGAAAGAAATAAAACAAAGCAACAACAAGAAAACAATTAACCAGTCCCCCAAAGTCCAGGTGAATGTAATGTAATGTGTAAAGCCTCACATTTGTATGGGTGCGTCTGCATACAAACCAGCTGATGCGCTTTGGACAGGTGTGATAAAAATATGCGTTGTAACACGCAATAAAGCGTCCCCATATGGTTTGGGGCAATGCGGATTTTAATCGCACATGCCTGTCTCCATGAAGGGATGGATTTTAAATAGAGCTGCAGAGCCGTGAAGGATCTCGTGTCTCTGTTTAAAATCCCTCCCTGCTCTTTGTAGCTCTTCTACCACCTGTCAGTTGCACAGCTGTGTGCCCCAGTTGCCCAGCTGTCAGCTGGGGCACCCAGCTGGGCAACTGACAGGTGGTAGAGAGGCTGAAAAGAGGAGGGGAAAGGTTTTTAAACAGAGACGGGGGAGCTTCGTGGCTCTGTGTCTCTATTTAAAATCCCTCACTGCTCTTTGCAGCCCTTCTACCACCTGTCAGGTGCCCAGCTGTGTGCCCCATGTGCCCAGCTGTCAGCTGGGCAACTGGAGCACCCGGCTGGGCAACTGACAGGTATTAGAGAGGCTGAAAAGAGCAGGGGAAAGGTTTTTAAGCAGAGACGCGAGAGCCCTTTGCGGATTCGCAGCTCTGCTTAAAAAACGTCCCCCAGGAGCATCCGCATGGCCCCTGGGCAATACGTGTTAACCCCCTATTTCACATGGAGAACACTTGCAAAGTGGGGTTTTTAAAACACATATTGACTCCCGTGTGCCACATATTAGGGTTGTGCATGTGGATACTGCTGAAGCGGACACGGAAGCCTTCCGGACTATTTTGACGGGCCCTATGAAATGCAAGAATCAGGAAAGTATTTCATCATATCATATATCCAGATTACATAAGTCTGTGCTACTGGGTGAAAAGGGGTCAAAACTCCTTAAATGTTGAAAATCGTTGGTGGTTAGAGATTTATTACTAGGAATATATCCAGACTGAAAACTGAGGTTACAACAAACTGAAATGGTCTCCAAGATAGGGTATGAAAACATTTTATAGTAAAATTTCTCCTCCTCTACTACCAAGTTTCAGACCATCTTTTGATATAAGAAGTAATCCATATGGATAGAATATCCAGAACTCAACACACATGCATTTTTCTGGTCTTAGCTATCCAGTGGCTCCCACTGTAATGTATTCAAACATCTGATCTTACTTTCTTGTTCAATTCACATTTACTAACTTTTAGTCTCTGAGTCATATTGACTTCATTCCCACTGTTTTCCAGGACTGTGTGTGGTTTAATCACATCCCAAGGAAGAGGTGCAATTATTAAACCACAGTCAAATTAACGAGTGGTATTTTATTATTCAGCAGAATCAATTTTGGTGTCCAGGGTTTGGCATTTGGTCCAGTGGGAAAACCAATTTGGATTAATATCTCATGAAACCACATATGATTTTCCACATTTTATCCATCTGCTTTTGCATTCCACATAGAACAATGACTCTGTTGGTCTGGGTAGGTATGACAGTTTTGACCAAGATAACATGTGGCTGGCCTATAGGGAAAAGTATCAAGCTGAAAAATGCTGCCCTTATATGACATATGTTCATATCTGGCATAAATTAGTCTTTTCATACAATTTTCATGCTTATACCAACCCTTACTGCTAAGTACTTGTCATTACACAAATACATAAGTCAGAGTATTTCATTAAATCAAGAAGGGTTGCTAATTTCTGCTTATAATGTCAAACGTTTTAGGAAATTGGGCAACAATTGTTCAGCATTTATCTAAGAGAGATAGATTGCCTAGCAAAGGAGTTGATCTTCAAAGGGATTTTAATTAACTTATTTTTAGAACAGTTTTTCACTCTTGCATTACATCAGGCAATGTTTTGTTTCAACACAAAAGATAATGGAAGCAAAATAATTCCTGTTTCCTTTGGTCAGCACCTTGGGTTTAGGGTAAAGGTTTCATGGCAAAAAAGTTCTTAGTGGCTAGCTACATAGAAACCTTTCTTGCTGTTTTCCTATTTAGTCATGGCAAACTTTTGGAACCCCATGAAGCACAGCAGACCAGGCCCTCTGACTTCCACTGTCTCTTAGGCCATGGTCACACTATAGCTTTTTAGATTATCTCTGGAACAGACAAGGAAGACAACCATACCCAAGATGTTTTCAGCCTGACATGACCTGCCCACACCCACCTGCTGCTCTTGCTGCCTTCCCCTGCTGAGCCTTCTTGGGAAAAGGGTGGGAGGGATGCTTGGCTCTATGGGGAAGCATTGTGGGAGGGTAAGGGGGGGTGAGGTGACTGGTGGGAGAAGTGAGTTTACGCATAGGGTAGGTGATGAGATGGGGAAGCATTCTGGGAGGGTCCACACAATGAGGAGGTGTTGTGGAAGGATGACAGGCTGGTTGAGAGGCCTTGCACATGTCCCTTCCATGGCATCACAACACCTTCAACTTGAGACATTCAGCACCTCTGTCTTGTTTGGATTCAGTTTCAATGTATTGGCCTCCTATCCAGCCTATTACTGCCTCCAGACACCGGTCGGGCACTTTGACCACCTCTCCTGTTTCAGATGGCATGGAGAGAGAGAACTGGGTGGTTTTTATATGTTTTTTATCACTTGTTCTTATTTGATATTTGGAGTTTTTATAACAATATGACCTTTTGAATTGTGTGTTTTATTATATTTGTGAACTTTTGTGCACCACTTTAGAGTCCCTTTTGGGAAAAGGTAGGATATAAATAAAGGTATCATCTGTCTGTTTGTCTATATCATCCATCTATCCATCTATCCAACTATCACCTACCTACCTACCTACCTACCTATCATGATCATGATCATGATCATGATCATCTGCATATTGATGGCATCTCTTCAAAATTCTTGATCACTTAGCATTTTCATATAGATATTGAAAACAATGGGAGCCCCAAGTGAGTTCCCAGAATTTTGAGAAAGAGTCTCTCACAACATTTACCTGGTATAATAATAATAGCAATAATATGGTCTGTAATAAAAGAACAGCCCACCAAATTAATGCAATGCTACAAGAAAAATAAATTGATGAATGGATAATAATTGGCAAAATGCATCTTGTAAGGACCATAAAAAATTTGCAGTACCAACCAAATACTGGCCCATAATCTATCTCTTAACAAACTTCTGACTGGAATAATATCAGAGGTGATACAAGATCAGTTGGAAAAGAGTGGTCTGATACCAGCATAAAAGAAAGAATACCAGTGGAAAGAAAAAAGGCACAAGAGATCAGGTGTTGACAAATAAAATGATTGTAGAGAATGGTAAAATTAATAAAAACCAATTTACATGTTGCACTTGGATTGATTACAAGAAGATTTGACTCATTACCTCATAATTGTATCTTTAAATGTTTAGAGAAAATCTGGGTTGGAGTCAAAAGTGAAATGTTTATAGGAAGAGATTTCATATCCAATTTCAGCCAACGTTAAATTAATAGTATATGAATGTGACAGTGGCTAAAAAAGAAAAAAATAATGAAAGAAAAGGAAGTCTCATATTTGCAACATAAGAGCAAGCACTTAGTATAAATGCTATTAAGGTAAAGACTGAAAAAGCACATAGGCTGCAATCTCACTTAAGTTTTTTTTAAATGAAACAAAACTAAACCAAACCTGATACAAGTGCACATTCTGGCCATTCCCATTTTTTTCATTTTAAATCACAGTCAACCCCGATGCTGTTCCCACAGAAAACGCTTCAAAAATGCATCAAGGAAAACAAATCTTTTCCTCCTCACCCTTGCCAGCTGGGATGCCCAATCCGCCTTTCCGATTGGGTTTGATCCTGCAATGACGTGGCCGAGGCTGGGGAATTTCAGCTCCATCCTTTGATCCTACACCCAGTCTCTTTTGCACAACTGTGTAATTTCAGACTAGTAATTCCCCCATGACCATGGGGTGAATGTTGGACTATGATGTTCCAATGTTGTGCAAAATCACCTCCCTAAGCCTTCCCCTCACTTTCTCTTTTATCACTCCTTTCTCCTGCCCATCCATCGTGGTTAGGTCACACAGGATGGAGCCAGCCAAGTGGTCTTTCCCCAGTCAAAAAACGGGAAAGCGTGGGTGGGAAAATTAAACTTGTTATCAGTGTGAAGTAGAATGGGTGAAAGTGAAACTTGTTACTTGTTGTCAGTGTGAAGTGGGTGAAAATGAAACTTTTTGTCCAATGTGAAGTAGCCTGCCAAGGGAAAGAGGGTGATGGTGGAGACTTGAACACCTTAAACTTCTCAGCAATGGAGGGATGGCAAGCCAGGGGCTGTTCTACTGGGTGAAACCCCACCCGTTTCCAAACTGCAATAAAAGTCAGGTGGGAACAACCCCATAATGATTGTAAATACTGCCTGTGCAAGGAATCCAAGGAAGCTAGCAAAAGCAATTACAAAGGGTGTGACTCCAATTACATTGGGCTGTCGTCACACTTAATCCAGGTTTAGTCCACTTTCAGAGTGAGAGAAGACATGAATAAAGTGACAAGCTGTTTTCTTTCAGTGTTAAAAATCTCAAAAAATTCACCTTTGGGTTAGATAATTTGGAAAGAAAAGTATTGGTCACTTTGTTCATGTGTTCTCTCACTCTAAAGATGGATTGAAGCTGTTTTAAACCTTAGTGTGACCACAGCCAATTGTGTGGGTGTCTGGAAGAGGCAGCTTCTTATAGCCAGAATAAGTGGCTAACCATTTATTTTGCTGCCAGCTAGGGCATACTGATATAGCAATGGTTTCTCATGAAAGCCAAGGTTGCTGGTCTCTTTGTGAATCAGCATCTGTCTGGTGTGCAGCTACTGGCAGCCCCTTCAGTCACTGAAACATGGTGGGACAACTGAGGTGCAGGGCACAAGGTAGCAACCTCAATGCCATTCCCCACACCCAAACCTTAGGATAGCCTTTCAAGGTGGTCTGTGTGGGGATCCAGTTTGGTCTAGTGGTTAGGGAGCCAGACTCTTACCTAGGAATACTGGGTTTGATTCCACCTTCCCCCATGAAGCCAGCTGGTGACCTTGGGCTAATCACAGCTCTCTCCTGAGATCTCACAGCCCCACCCACCTCACAGGGTGTCTTTTGTGGGGAGAATAGAAAGCTTTGTCAGCCACTCTGAGTCCTCTTAAATGGATGAGAAAAGTGGGGTAGAAAAGCCAACTCTTCTTCTTCTTCCCCCTCCCCCCCCAGATGCTTCAGCTGGGGAAAGAATGGTGACCTGCTACCCTAGTGGTGCAAGAAGGGCACCTCCACTACCTAACCACCATGTGGCCAAATAAAAGCATGATTAAGTGGCAACAAAATCCACTGGAACATAAGTGAGAAATATAATTTACTAGCAAAGGAAAATTGGTGGAGCCACGCAAGATTGAAAAAGTAACAAAATGAACAGGCCAAAATATTGTGGAATTTCTGAGTACTAACAGATAAGCATCTTGCACATAACACTCCCGATGTAACTGCTGTCCAGATGTGTGGATTATTGATGTGGAAATATCTGATGATAACAGAGCAGAGGAAAAACATCTTGGGAAAGGTGCACAATTCAATTTGCAAAGGGAAGTCCAGCATCTATGGTAAAAGAAAGCAATGGTTGTGGCAATAGTTAGTGTTGCTCTTGAACCAGGTTCAAAAGAACTGGAACGTTATCTTAACATCTTGGATGTTGATAGAGTTATTATCCATCAGTTAGAAAAGGCAATACTGAAACCTGCTCTAAAACCTCTGATTATCCTAGGTTTTTGGGAAGGACCAAACTGTCAACACATCTGACCAGACATAAACATCTGCTATACTGTGTGATGGTGATGTAATAGTAAATAGCCTTACAAATGAGCACTATGAAAGCATAAACTGATGAGATAACAAAAGTCAAGTGCAGACTATTTATAGAAAATGATCAGCTGCCTTTGGGTGCCTCTAGCTAAAGCCCACAGTTCTCCTGGGATTATATTTGGAATGCCACATGTTGTGGCATTCCCAGTATAGTCCTGGTATATGGAGGCAATATCCCATAATATCACAGTTGTGGGAAGTCTGAGATCAATGCCAGTTTTCCCATGACAGTGATTGCTTGTCTCCATCTGTCAGCTCCTTTCGTGATTGCTCCTCTTGCCAATACCCAGAAATTAGCCAAGCGTGCAAAAAACAAAAACAAAGGGAAGTGGGCAGGTGCTTGGCTGATGTCCTAGCATTTGCATAGGAACAATCATGAAGGGAGGCAGCACAAGGAGGTAGGGATGGTGACAGACAATCATGAGATCTTTTCGCCTTCTGCTCCCTGGAGATATCATGCCCCAATATTGCACAGACAGCTTGTAAGAAATGGCCTGATAAAAATTTTGGAATGTTACACCAGAAGTAGGCGAAACCTCTTGAATATGTAAACCAGGAAAAACTATTAAAAACAATGAAATTGAAATGCTATAGGATTTTAAGAATTCAAACAACTAGGCCATATTATCCCTTACATTACTGTGTTTGATTAAAAAAGTAGTACAGGACTCCATAATGGTCTCCAGATTGTGTTTCAATTTGCTGATGAACAAAATGTAATTTGTTAAGATCAAAGGAAGGTTTCCAGCAGGAACATCATCTTATCTTTTCTGCACTTCACTGCTAGAATTGCTTTGCTTACTTGAAAGAAAAAGATAGCAGTTCACATTTTTCTCTTCCAAACCATTAACATATGTAAAAAAAAGTTATTCTCTCCTTTTTTTAAAAAAAACATAGTTTAATGCTTAAACAGATATGGATGTAATTTATCAATAGTTTCCCCCATACTGTAGCTGAGATACTGTAGTCATGCTGGTTATGCAATGTGGAGTTCTATGGGCCAGATTGGGAAGAAAAACCCTTATTTGTACTACAGCTCCTACATTCCTTAGCCATTAGCCACTATGCGTCTTTCTGCACTTGCTCTGGTAAGATAGTCGGAGGCTGCTCCTACACTGAGCATATGCACTGTGTGAAGCCATTTCTGTCACAGAAGTGGCTCTGCATGTACTGGAGCACTCCCCAGGCATACTAGCCACACGATTAGTAAAGTCCTGCATGTTCCATTTGTACCTCTTCTGGGTGAATGGGGCAGCGCAGTCATGGTTGTATACATGTTGCCTGGTTGTTATAGCAACCAAGTTATGCATGCCTGTAACTGCAGTGAGGTGATTGTGGTGATTGCACTTGCCCAGTGCTTGCAAAGTGTGGATGCCTGATGCAGTCTAGAAGTGAGCCAGCCTTCACGCCAAGTGAAGATCCAGAAAAGATCTATGACTCCTGTGGCACTGCTAGTTCTGTCTGGCACACATTTCAGTCTCTTCAAGCACTACCTTTCAGCTTTAAAGCATTTATTCTAGCACGGGAATTTTTATTATCTTGCCCCTTTTAAGGTGTTAGCCTAGGCTGTGGTCACACTTTCCTTTTAAACCTTCCTCAGTCCATCTTGAGATATGAGTGTCCACACCATTTCATTTCTATCCACTTTATTTGTGGACTTTCCATTCAGGAAAGTCCAAATGGAGGACAGAAAATCCACAAATAAAATAGAAATGAAATTATGTTAGCAATCAGACCTGAAGATGGACTGAAGAAGTTTTAAGGTGGCAAGTGTGACCACAGCTCCACTGCACAGCAAGAGTAAAAAAAGCAAATTCAGTACTAGGAGTACCTAGGAAGGGAATAGAACATAAACTGGCCAGTGTCATTGTGAGGCTACATTTGGAATATTGTCTACAATACTGATTACCACACCTCAGAAAGGATAGTGCAGAACTGGAAAAAAGTGCAGTAAAGGGAAACCAGAATGATTTCTCCCTTAAGAAATCAGGCTGCAATGTCTAAGCCTCTTTAGCCTTGGAAAACAGCATTTAAGAGATGATCTCATTGAAGTATATCATGCATGCTGTGGATTCTCTTCTCTATCACACAACATTAGAAATGGGGGGGGGGCTGCCTATGAAGCCAATAGGCAGGAGAGTTAGGACTGACATGTGGATGTATTTTTTTTTCACCCAGAGGGTCATCAGTCTATGGAATTTATTACTGGAAGTGCTCATGACCACAAGCATCCTGGATAGTTTTTTAAAGGGATTAGCAATTTCATAAAGGACAGGTGTATCAATAGCTACTCAAACCAATGCCTAGCTACTGCCTCCAGGTTGGAGAGACTGGCAGGTTGCCTCTAAAGACCTTCTGCTTCGGAATGCCCAGAAGCTACTGGGCTACTGCGTGAGACAGCAAAGCTCTCAGGCATTGGCTTCAGGTATAAAGGTTAGCTGGTATGGAAATCAACCCTCTTTTTGTTCTTGTTTTTGTTTGAGTATAGCGGGTGATAACTTCTTGCTTCATCAAAAATTCCTGTGTGTCAGTGTATGGATAAGAACATTTGGAATTGGCTATGTGTGTTTTTGGCCATATCTGCCACTGGTATAGGCTTATACAGTTAAAAGAAGCTAAAGGTGGCAATTTGCTACAATGTTTAGATGCCTTTGACGGAATGGAAATAATAAATGGAGATAAATAAATGAAGAGAGAACTTTTGTGGGTACACTGGATTATCCAGACTGGGTGAACATTGATGACGTGTGCGTATGTGTGTGGGGGAGTTATGGGTTTGTGAGAGGCCATGACCAGTGAAAAATCCCTTTTTAATAACAAATCCAGCTTGGGACTTCTATCAGGAGGGAGCATTGCATGCCCAATTGGTTCCCCTTGATATTGCTTTCAGAATCATTAGTCTGAGAGCATTTTCCCACCTTTGCCTGGTGCAAATGCTGGCTTACTTCTAGGATGCATTGATCATCCATACTTTGCAACACCTGATGCATTTGAAACTTTTGAAACTTGTCCAGTGCACTCAGCCACAGCTGCATCACCCTGCCCCACCCTCTGTTTCCACAGAAGAGCTGTGAATGGAGCAATCAGGACTTTACTAGCTCTGTGGCTGATATAACTGTAGAGTACCCTTTAGTGCTCTAACAGTGTGTTCCCATACAAGATTAAATGCGAATCCAGTCCATTTTCAGGATTGTCCGATCCCATTTAAATTTTCATTCCTAGACTTTATGAGAACTATATTGCTAAAATCTGCAGAAATAAGTCCGTGGAAAAACTGTTCTCGGTCCTGTTTTGGCACCCAGCTTGTTTCTCCCCCACCCTATGGGAATGCTACGTGACTATTCAGGGAGGAGATCTGCCTTTTGGGCTGTCCTCCCCATATCCTTCTGGCCAAAGCCTGCCGCTGATGGGTCGGATTTCACATCTGGGAAGGTCTGCCCCCTCCTCTTCCCATCCTTGCAATGTTAGAGTCCCGAAGATTAAAAAAGGCTTGAATCTTTGAACACAGATATCCCCTTTCTGTGAATGTCACTGCAATTACAAGAGATACATTTGTAGCGGCTAATAACAGAGGGAAACTTTTTTTTAGCCCTAAAAACCATGAGCCTCCATTCTTCTGCCATCCCTTACTGATCTGAATGGGAAAGATCACTTTGCGTTGTCTGTTCTTTCACTCACCTGCTTTCCTGGTCAAATGAATGGAGGGAGTGCCCAATTTGAAAGGAAGGGTGATTGCTTCGCCCTGTGTCTCTTCTTTCTCTCAGCTGATTCTGAGTGGGTCAGACTTACAGGGGGTTGGACAAGGAGTAGAGATGAAAAGATTCTGTTTCTCCATGCTGGGGATTTAGGCTGTTTGAATGTGAACTGCAATATTCGAATTCAGCCTGTGTTATCTTCAAGCAAATGGGAACAGCCAGAATGCACACTCAGTCCTGAAGTGGGAACGTAGCCTACATCTATACACCTGGGGATTCTCCAGCGTGCATTGAGTGGATATATACACCATATGTGTGTGTGTATACCCCATATGGGAGCAGCCCCAGCTGTCCTACCAAAGGAAGTGTAGAAAAGCCCTTAGTTTCTTGCTGGTCCAACTTCAGGGACTGGGGTTTGCAGACACTGCTTTACAGAGTTTTTCTTCCTATCTCCAAGGTATACTCCTGAAAGTAACAATGAGGAACTTTTGTTTGACCCTTGGGAACTCTCATGTGGAGTTTCTCAGAGGTCAGATTCTGTGCCCTATTCTCTTCAGCAAACTGTCACCTGACAAACTGATGCACTACAGCAGTGGAAAAAAAAGCTATTATATAGTTTGGCTCTAGCAAACACATTGTATGCCTTTGCTGCTGCTTGCCACTGGAATGGTGCGATTCTTGGAGCTAACCTTCCTGATGCTGAGCTGATAAGTGGCATACATCTAGATGCAGATGCAGCAATCCATGTGTTTGATCACACCATGCTACCTATCTCAGGGGTGTATATCTGTCCTTGCTTTGAAGAACGATGCTGAAGGCACAAGATGAGGCTGAGAAGCCCTTCCTTCCCATTAGAGTCAGTTTCCCATTGAGTTCAAACAGTGGGATTTACAGCCTGAAAAGCTGCCTTTGGGATTTATTATTATTATTTAAAAAATAATGCCTCTAGGGAAGTAAGAAAACAATTGCTCACTTGCAAAGTTTGGAAGTTTCTTGAATCTTTTTTGTTTTGTTTTGAATCCTGGAAATTGCATTGGTTTCCCCCTTTCCTTTATTTTTTTATTTTATTTTATTATTATTTTTTGGTTCACTCTATAAATAACTCTTGGCAGGCAGAAATAACCTTGATTGCAAGAGATGAAGTAGAACAACCAGCAGGCTCTACAGCAGAATAAATGGCGCAGTGCCAAGAGCTTCATCAAATGAATAATAGCTTCCACTTGACAATCAGTAAAGTGCCTCTTCTCCCGTGGATTTAGTTTTTAATGATGATTAGAGAGGATGGGCCCCTAAAATTTCTCTGGTAAAAAATGACCTCCTATTAATTTCTGTTACTTGAAAATGCTGAATTTAAAAGCTATTTTACAGCTGCAGTACCAAAGGCACTGACATAAAGGAACTATTATCTTTGTAATTGTAGCAACAAGTACTAAATTTCTCATTGATTAACTGGGACTTTTTAACTTTATGGTCCCGTGGTGGATAAAGTCCCCTGACACTGTGCACTGGGGTTTTTGCAAATTTGCTTGCTTGCAAGTAAAATGATGGCTGCAGACAGACAGTAAATGTACAAGAGAGGGAGAGAAAGAGGGGGAACTTCCCTATGAACTCCTTGTCATTATATTTGGGGCTTAGTCTAGAACTTCAAAGGATATATGGATCATATACACCTCAGAATGCTTGCTTTCATTAGTGGTTCCGTTCCTACTATTGTGACCTGCCCTGGGATCTTTTGGTTGAAGGGTGGATATACATTTTTAAATAAATTATACATAATAAATAAAATTTTGTATGGACAGATAGAACAGAATGAAGAATGTCTTTAGATGATTTGTAGATAGTATTTTCTATTTAGGGTTCCAAGGAAGCAAAAAGAGATGGGAACCTTTCTGGATAGTTTGACATAGATCAGATAGGTTCTGAGTGATGAACTCTGTGGTCCAGAAATGGTGAAGGTCTTTCTGTTGTGACTTCTGGAGGCACCATCCCTCCATATGATGATGGAAAGGGGTCTACAACTCGGTGGTAAACCCCATTTTTTGCAAACCTGAAACAGTTTTGTAAATTGTAGATTTTGAACTCTGTTATTAAAGGACAAAACAAGGGCAAATAGCTGTAGAGAAGGAGCAAGAACAGTATCCATATTGTAAATCTGTAGGTGACTGAATAATGATGGAGGCAATGAAACATTTTTTGAGAAGTTTCTGCCATGCCTTCTAGTCATTGCTGTCAACTCATTAGAGGTTTCAAGAATTGTAGGGCTAAAAAAGTTTGGAGGCTGCATCTACTGCCCCCTACTGGCCTCCGAGACACACCAAACGTTCATAGAAGACACTTTTACTTTAGTTCTGATGATTCATAGAACCGTAGAACTGGAAGGGGCCTTCGGAGTCATTATTCACATTCAGGTTTTAAACCAACTTAGAGTCCAGGTTCAGAGTGACAAAACAGAAGACATCAAAAAGAGACAAGCAGTTTTCTTTCAGCATCATCTAACTCAGAAAATCTACCTGTGGAGTAAGTAATGTGACTACTTACCTATGGAGTAAGAAAATGACTACTCACTTTGCCGGTGTATTCTTTCATTCTGAAAGTGAACTGAAACTCATTTAAAATATAGGTGTGAATGTAGTCATGAATTCACAACAGAACTACTCTCAGGTTGCTTCATTGGAAGAACATACCTCCTCACTTGTGTGGGAGCAGAGAGGAGTGGAGGCAACTCAGTAAGTGAAAATTGTGTCCAGAATCACCACACAGAGGACTGAAAAGAGCTGACTTCCAGTTGCACTTCTTGTCCTCCATATACAATTCCAACTGCTACTACGCATGGAGATCTACTCACAGCAGCTTTGCACTTCCCATCATTCGGCCTCAGCTGTGTGCCATGCTTGGGCACTCTGGAGATGGGTTACATACAGTACCTCCACCCACTTCAGGCAGGAGCCATGCAGATAAAGTTTGAGGTCCTGCAGAAGTTTTGTTAGGTGGTATTTCCGATAAGGCAACTGTTAGGCCCTGTTCCCATTACAAGCTTAAAATGGTTTTCCTAAACCAAAATAAAAGAACTGGATGCAAACACGAATTTGCCTGATCCCATTACTTTCAACTTTAATCGTGTTCGATCCTGATTCTGAAAACTTCATTTGGGAAAGCGTATCTTTTTCTCCCCACCCATTGCCAGTCATGGTGCCCACTCCCTCTCTCTGATTGGGGTTCCTCCTGCCACAAAATTTTTGACATGACAAGGGCGGCGAGTTCTACTGGGAGAGGGAAACCCTAAACACTCATTCTCATCCCACTGCAATGGTACCATTCCCACAGTAAGAAATGTAAACCGTTTCAAATGCAAGAACTGGAGCAAGACCTGTTGAAATAAGTGTTTTATTTACAACGCTTTGGGATGATTTAACACACACAAAGCGTGTTAAGCCAACCTGACGTGGGGACTGTGAGGATCGAAACCATTTTAAGCTTGTAATGGGAACGGGGCCTTAGATGCTGGTGTATAACTTTTTAATTGAATTTCAGTTCCATTAATAACCTAAAACGAAAGCAAATATCAGGATGATCACAGCTTGAGTTCTTTTGTCAACTTCTACAATAACTGAACTTTCTCAGTAGATTTCAAAATTCATTGCTGCATTTTTGTTCCAGAGCAAAATGTCAGGGTGTCGTCTGGTGCTTTTTGCAGGTGATTCTGTGCTGTGGTTTTGGCTTGGGTTTTTGTGAAAGGCACTCCAAATAGGCTTGTCATCAGCATTTAAATGCTGATGTGAACTGTGGTCTGGTTTCAGTTTAAGATCAGCAGGAGCTTATTCATTTCCCCATACTATCTGTGGTAACAACTGTTTAAAAATGCACACATACACACACTGAGAGACATACTGTATCACATGCTCAAGTTCACTCTTCCTAAATGGAAAAGACTGTGTTGCTTAAAAAACTACAGGCTCTGTGCAAAAAGAAATGATGGGGAGGAAATTTCATGCAAATATTATACTGAAGGATATTGAAAGCTATGCGTAGATATCAAATCTTCTATTTAGGGAAAACCAGGATCAGGCACTACTCTGACTGTACAAATTAAAGTCTCTGTGATAAACTGTGTACCTTGCATGTTAGAAGTCAAATTTCTCATTCTAGATAGGGTTAGATTTTGGAGAGTTGCTTTGTCTGGACAATGTTGACCTCGGTGGAACTCTGGTCTTAGTTCAAGGAAGTTTCTTAATGGCAACCTGTGGAAGGAGGATGTAGTGGCTAGAGATGACCAAGGCTCTAGTTGGAAGGATCCTTTGATCTTACTATGGCCTTTTATGCATTTACCTCTCCATGATCCAAACCAGTGAGTCAAGACCATCCAGGTCCACAAAATCATGATATGGATCAACACTGTCTGCGCAATGGGACTGGTCCAGACTAGGCCCATTCTCTCTCTCCCGCCCCCCCCCCTTCTTGGCTAACCTAACCTCAGAGCCTCTGGGGGACTAATCAGCAGCACACTTTGGTTCACCACCAGTAGTCTCAAACACAGGAGTTGCACCCTCTGCATGCCTTCGATAATCTGGACCATGGTCCACAGGTCTATTGGCTGACCTGTTTAAATGAGTCTATCAGTGATCCTGATCAGGGCCTCCCTGATCTGGATCATGCTTCATCTAATGCAGATGGCTCATACCAACAGGGGATGGGGCCTCACTGATCCACACTAATGTGCAGCTCAGTGAGGCCCAGAAGCTGACTACAGAGGCTCCTGATTGGGATTAATGGTAAAGGAAGAAAGGATCTATGGATCAAAATGCAGTTTGATATCAAGAAGAGGCTTTTATCTGGGGCCTTAACACTCACAGACTCATTAAAACTTTTGCAACACTGCACCATATTTAATTCTCGTACGGAACTGACAAAATTATCAGGATTCCTTGGTTTTCCTGATACTAATACTCCTGAAAAATTAAAAAGTATATGTCTCTCAATCAAAGTAAAAGTCCAGGAAAGAGTTACAGTTAAAAGATAACCATCAGCAAAAGGGGGGGTTTCTTGTATGATTGTACAATAAAAACAAAACAAAAAAAATGTAAATATCTATGCCACAATTACAAAATTATTGTCTAGTACTTATGGGGTTCAAATGTATCCCATACATCTATCTATTACAGATTTTTCTTATATCGTGATGTGGGTAAAATCTAATTAAGCACTAATAAGCTAGTGAAGTATAATTGCTTCCTGCTTTTCACATCTTTATTTGTCATCCAATAATGAACCTGCTGGTTCAACCCCCACCAAAAATAGATTTATTTAATCTATTATCTCTTAGAATAACTAAGACTATCAATTATGCTTTGCATATTTCTAATTCCCAGGAGAGATGCTGCTGTTAACAAGACAGAAATCATTGGCCTCTTGTATTTTTATAGCCAGGAATGAAAAACTCCAGCAACATCATTTCCAGGTCAAAGGATATATCATATGAAATCATTACATCCCTTTGAACTTGTTCCCAAGGCAACTAAATTTTGGATATAACTCAACACATGAATGTAATATGATTGCGGTCCACATTTCTAACATGCACAGTTACTCTTATTTCAGTTTAAAACAACAACCACCACCAAAACCCACTGGTGTTCACGTATATACAAATAAGTGCATGGGCAAGAGGTTTCAGGATTTCTGTCATGTCCCCTGATGGTTGCATTCCTGAACTCCATAATTTTTTTGATCACATGTATGCAATATCCACTGTTTTACAGATGATTATATGGACACTCCTATATAGGTACATGTAGTTCTTATTCCCTGTTAAATGCAATTGTTACTCAAGTTATGAGACTAATCTGGAGGGGGACAAGGCTTTCGCTTGGAGCTCTGAAAGTAAAAGGGGATGCTTTTGGAGCATCTGATGTTCCTAAACTTATTATTTATCACTGTATTTCATTCTTTTCTCTCTTTTTTTTTTTTGTCTCAGTCTAGTTTGAAGACTCATTTCACTTTCTTTGTCAGATGCCTATTCCACTCTAGTTTCACTCTAAGATTCAAGGGAACTTTCCACACTCTCCATCTTAGGCAGTATTCAGAGATAACAAAAGAGGTACCTCAGATGTGCTTCAGAGACAACGTGTGGCACTCGCATTCCCAACCGTTCTCTAAACCAACTTCTTTTCAAGCACAGAACGTTTGGGAGAGGGTGGAGGGGCAGACTGGTGTGTGAACAATCTTGTCTTCAGAACCTTCTCTGAGGAGCCTCAGAGGCACTTCAGAGAAGCCTTTCTTTCTTTCTTTCTTTCGCTGTGTCTGGTCATAGCCTCAATGTGTAATCCAGAGCCCACTCCACTCCCTGGAGATCATTTCAGAAGAACGTGAGGCACTGAGGACTTCTCTAGCAGCTGTCCAGAAAATGCTTGACTATCTCGATCTACCTTTGTAGTCCAGGGAATGAAGGAAACCTCTAGTGTTATGACCTGTAAAGGGTGGGATATAAACTCTTAAATCAAGTCAGTCAGTCAGTCATGTGTAGACCCAAGGTCCAAGGAGGCAACTGGCATGATTTCAAGGGACTGGACAGAAGCCAAGAAGCCATCTCACAGATATTACATCTGCTTTGCATGTGGGACATCCTGCATTCAGTTAGCATTATCTTCTCCAAATAAAATGGAATGATTTCTCAAAATAATGAAGCGATTAAAAAAAAGAGGAATATATGCTAAGAATAATGTGTGCAGCCAGGCAGGTGGAGCACGGATAAGAATGCCACATTTGAGCCACTTCAATTGCACCAAACAGGGTAGGTTACAATAAGAATAAAACATATCAATTATCAAAACATAATTAAAAATATAACCCCCTACCCCCTAACAAGACAGCAACCTGAGAAAGTTATTTAAACAGCAAAAGCCTGGGTGAAAAGATATGTTTTCATTAGGTGCTGAAAACTATAGTGTGGGCACCTGGCAAACCTCAAGAGGGAGGCTTTTCCAGGATCTAGGTGCCACCACAGAAAAGGCCCACCTATATGTCAAGAAGTCTCTCTCCTTGAGATCTCAGTGCATGGGCAGGTCTGTATTTTAAGATACCGTGGATCAAAACTTGGTTCAATAAAATGAAACCTGCCTCTCTGATCACCATGCAGCCAGTTCTTTTTCCCGACAGTTCTGAACTGCCACCAGCCACTGATGTGTAGATACAGTGATGAGACTGTTTTCTGGAAAAGAAATATTGCAGCAGATTAGATGACAAAGCTATACAGGAACCACGAAAAGGCAAATCATATAAATGGAAGAAAACTGTAAGTGTAATGCTTCCTTTTGAACTTGTAGTACAACCACATTTGAATGCTGTGTGCAGTTCTGGAAATCATATTTTTAAAAGGTTATCACACACATGGGAAAGGGATAGAAAAGGTCAATGAAAATTGTAATATTTGTATTTTAATAAGCACACAGATACCTTACAAGCTAAGTATTAAAATGCTTTATTTTGTGCAACTCCATACCAAGTACATAGGAATCAATAATTAATTCCAGCTGCAATCCATTCCATTAAAGTCAGCTTTGCCTTTGTGTAAGCAATACTCATGAGTAAACTATATAACAACTCCTTTTTTAAAAATCCAACCTCTCAGGTTTCCTAACTGTTTTATCACTTAAAGTCTGTATCTGTAGTAATACTTAAGTTATCATTTGCTTGTACAACTCCTAAACTTGATCTCTTGTTGCATGGCTGAGTAGATCCCTTAGTAGCTTGTAAATGCTCTCTGTTTAATCAGTTGACTTCATTATCATTCAATTATCATTCAATTGCATAATATAAGATCTTGGTGTCTCTTGTGCCTTCCTATCGCTTGTGCAGGTTTCCAGTCCTTATCTTGCTAAACACTGACCTAATATTCTACTTCCAAAGGAGACAAATTTCTTTTTCTATGATCATAATGCTCCCTGACCATACCACTCAAAGAATCCAAACATGTGGGCAAAATAAGACATCAGTATCTGGAACAAGGATTTCATCCACGTGTCTGTTATTTATTCTGCTATATTTGGATATTCCAGAATAAAGCATGGACATTGCTTTATTCTGGAATATCCAAATATAGCAGAATAAAAACAGATGTCCAGATGTAGCCTAAAGAAAGTTTTAGAAGGGAGCAACACATCTAAAATCAAGAACCAAGGACTAGTGTTTCATGTGGTTACCAAAACTACCATTGGAAGATGGAAAGTATGGCAGAGCTCTTCTTGCTTGAAATGTACATGTTTACATGTCTTCACAGCCTTGTTTGCCTTTATAAATAAAAGCTTTGGTTAAAGCTGAAAGCAAAGCATTAAAGAAGTGCCACCAGAAGCAAATTTTCAATAGCCAACAGTACAATTATGCCTGCGTTTTCTATATCTGGTACTAATTTTTTATGTATCATTCTGTATATTACATCTAAAAACTATTGGTTCCATTTTTGTTTAACTTGCTGTGAGAAAAAGTGCGAACAAACCCAGACCTTTTTAAATTCAGTTTTTTAAAATTGATCTCCCCCTCCCCCTTTTCCTAGTTTCTCTCCATCCCCGTTGAATTCAGTTAGTGCAAGAAGAATGAAAATACTCTGTAGGGATTATGAATTTTAAAGTGTGTTTTGCTCCAATGGTTGAGTCTGGATCAGTTGGGCAAGTACAGAACTCAGAATGTGGCCAGTGTAATTTATCAAAAGCATCAGAAATAAAAATTAACACTAGAAATCAACTCCTTAAGAGTGTTCCCCCTGTGATTTTAGCTTGCAAAGGATGGGGGAGAAATACACCCTGCAGGATTCCTGAGCTGCTAAAGTGTTTGCTGGGGAAGTGTGCATTTGAAAAAACTGGGTTTTACAGATTAAGACAGATTATTTACAATTATCTTGCCAAATATGTACATTTGTGTATGCATATCTATATTTAATCTATTTTGATAGAAGCTCTTGAAGAAAATACAGCCTCTTATTTCTAGATATGCCATTATGAGCTTTTTACCATTTCAGTTACCTTAAAAAAAATTATCAGCTTGTGTTGCTGCAAGACTCATGCCAACTTAATTTTATTTCATATTGAAATTTAGCTCTTCACTGAAAAGTATACTGCATTATGAAGAGAGTGTAGGGAATTTCTAGACTCATGGCTCCCCTGTGTGTGGCTCTCAAGTGCACATAAAAGGATCTACATTATTTAAACAAAATGGCTGACTGAAGAGATTATCTGCTCTCCATGCTCAGAATGCTTACTCTAGCTCCTGCATAAGTTTTAAACAGATTCCTAACCCTTCAGGAGTGGTTACGTCCATGACTCTTTCATTAGTAGACAGAGGTAAAAGCAAGAAGATCAGATTTTTAACCTAATTTTTATGTTCTTTTCTATGCCTATGGCTGCCATTTTTTTGACATTTTCTTACAGTCCCAGATGTACAGAAAGGCCCTCACTGATAACAACAGTTTTCTTACCCATTTAAGGGGACTCAAAGCGGCTGACAAAGCTTTTCTATTCTCCCCAGAACAGAACACCATGTGAGGTAGGTGGGGATGTGAGTGCTCAGAAGAGAGCTGTGACTAGCCCAGGGTCACCCAGCTGGCTTCATGGGGGAGGGTGGAATCGAACCCTGAATTTCCAGAAAAGAGTCCTGCTCCATAACCATTAGACCAAACTGGCTCAGTTTACCAAACTTAGTAGATTAGGAGAGAATTTATTAGCATAATGAGTTTTCTCCTTCTTATACTATGCAGGGGAAAAAAACTATTTGCACAGTACACATCTGTCACTCAATAATGCAATATCATAAGGATGACTTATTTGGGACTTCACATTTTTCTATAAAACAGTATCTTCCCTCTGACTAAAACTCCCGCAAGCCAATTTCTTCACATCACTCTGTGGCATGTGCCACATAGACCAGTTCTGGCCTATTGGGTGAAAAATGGAATGAAGTTCTATCTGCATGATGGCAGATATTTTTGGAGCCAAAAAATGAAAAATTCTCAGGCCGCATGCAGACGGTGGCCAAATAACCCATTAGCAAGGGATCACCTGGGATATTTATCCCTTGCTAGCTAGACAACACTAGCTGCCTGATTGTCTTTGCACGCTTTAAGTTATGTATGCTTCCAGGTATCCAGATGTGATCCCTATAATCTCTACGCATGCATGGACACCTGTTTTGGCTTCCATACATGTGCCATGGATGGGAGCAATCATTGTGGCTCTATCCAATAGGTAAGTAGGTGGCCTAAAAAGTGCTGTAGCTGGAAAACCTATGACCAGTGCTGGGCTTTCCAGCAATAGATCTTAGTGTGGTTTTCTTTGGGGGGGGGAGTGGAGCTATGGGGGGTTGCCTTATATATGGAAGTAGCCCCACTATAGCGGTGACATAATGGTGCTATTTCCCCCCATCTGGATGCAGCCTTCACCTCCAAAGTTCTTGACAGCTCTGGAATTGGCCCCAGAAGTTGATCGTCTTTCAGAACCTGGCAGAATGTCATCAGGCTCTGGAATAGGGCTAGGTCATAGCTTCTGTACCACCTGCCCATAAAGCACTAGTAGGACTGGGACTTACCCCAGGAATGCAAGTGGACTCCTACTGGAGTATTCCCAGGCACATCCTTTGTGCCCAAGAGTGGGCTAATAAGTGGCCTGAGTGGACAGCAAGTTCCCAGGAGCTGTGCCCCCTGTGGATACAATGGTATCCAAAGCCTGCAGTCTGAGTACACATCTGGTGTGGTCCAAGTGGACGAAGCATGTGTTGCCAAAAGGTCTTGACAGGATGGAATGCCTAAGGAAGTTTGGTTCTACCTTGATTTTTTTTTGGCAACAAAAATTCCCTCAGTAAAATTAGGCTTATAAACCATTGAGCAAGGGAAGAACAAATTTCAAAATTCAAAAGCTACTGTGAAGCTCCAAGATCTCACTAATAGTAACAATAATAGTAAAGTCAATAATAGTAACAACAGCAACAACAATTGCCTGTTCTTCATAGATCGTGGGGTATTTTACCATGTTTTGAAACAGAGTTCAACAAATATATAATACAAAACAAAACCAGATAATATGCCAAGTCTAAATGGCCCGCAGAACACTCATTCTTTCAATTACCTACAGAAATACATTTGTCTCTGACAGGCAGTAAAATGTCAAAGGTGTTAGATCCTAGCAAACTTCCAGAACATTCTGAACTCAATCATTCAATGAAACAAAAATAGCCGTATCTTTTGTGAGTATAACACCTTATACTGCTACATGCCTTTTTAAAAAGAGATTTACAGTGAAACAAAGTTGAGAAAAATAGTTTGGGGCCCTCTTCTGTTCCCTGGAGGTCATATGCCATGGAAAAAGATCATGTTTTGTATTTGATGTTCTTCAAATGTGTACTGGAGTGTGTGGAAAAAATACCTAAGTGTGGTTGTATCATCATCTTTTCATGAGTATTCTGTTTTAATTTTGAATAATTAATTAACTATGCTTGAATGGCATACTTGCCTGGCTCATCAGCTTTGATTTCACTGGAACTGTGCTTGCTTCCAGCTGAGTTTACCCAGAATGCAAATATTCAGTTTATTCTGATTCTGAAGACTGAGGACCTTTCTGTACTGACCTCATTCGTTCCGGGACAAGGCGCAATGGCTTCACCCTGCTAGGATGAGCTGCTGCTGTCCATATGTAGATAACCCATTCTGCTCCCGGCCATTCTACTGCCTCTGAAGATCACTTGGAAATCACTAAGGCCCCGTCCCCATGCAAGCTGTTTGGTACCCTTTGGGCACTGTTTGGGCACGCATGGGCTGGGCACGGGACCAGGAACACATCTGGGGCATCCCCTTGGCATTTCTGGCAATGTGGGACAGATACGAGTTCGGCACGGATGCAGGCATCCCCATGAGAAGTGTGCCGAACCCTGGTATGGGGGAGCAGCCCCCTCCTCTCCAACCCCTCCCCTCATTGGAAGCCAGATTGCCTTATCGCCCAATTTGCAAGGCACTGGTGGATAAGGAACAGCTTTATTTAGCTGAGTGCACTCAGCTGAACAAGATCTGTCAAGCCAGCTGTCAAGCGAAGGAGGACATCTCCAGTAAAATTAGGGGGAAAAACAGCTGTGGCTTCAGCCGCTTTCAGAGGCTTCAGTGTTCTCCATTTTCCAGGGTGGCAACCTTATTGCCCCCCTGGAAAAGGGAGAACACTGCACCCTCTACCCTCCCCCTTCACAATCTGGTCTGGAAAAGCCTTTATTTCACTTTGGAAATAAAACCAGAAGTGGAATAAAGCCTTACCCACCCCTGCCTTGCAAATTGGGAGATAAGTCATGGTGTGTGTGTCATACTTGTAGCCTTGGCATTCTTGAAACGGGGTTGGAATTACCTCCGTGGAAATGGCAGAAAATTAAAAAACCAAGCCTCTCCAGCCTGCATTTGCGATTGGCATGTTAAAAAGTCAGTGGCTGTGATCTTCAGTGGACAGGGCAAGGACAGCAAGGACACCCCACACCCCAATGTCTTGAGCGCAAATCTCCTCCCCATTAGCCCACAAGTGTCTCCATGTGTGTTCCCGGCTCACTGCGCAATGCGTGCCGGTCACCCAAACCATGCCCAGACTTGTTTAAACAGGTACCAAATTTGGCACCCTTCTGGCATGGTTTGGGGTTGTTTGGTATGCTTTTCCCAGCCAAATCCCAAACCCATGGGGACGGACAGCACCGATCTCACGCTTGGAACCGTGCCAAAGTTGCATGGGGATTGTGTGAAGGGTGCAAATGAATGTTTCTCATCTTGCCATCTACAGAACAGACCCACTTCTGGCACTGCTGTTCTGTGCAGAGGCATGGATATTTGACGGGGATCTGGTGTGAGTCGTGCCCCAGTTGTGAAGAGGGGTGGCTTAGCTTTCTTAACGTACCCTGAACATCTGCAACTATGGCTGGGACACATTTTACTGCCAGTGACTTAAGGCAGTAGCCAAGTCAGTGACCTCACAGCTTGCCTTTTTTTTTTTTTTTTACATGTGTGAATAGTTTCAGATCAGTCACACAAGGGCTTCTCTTTCCTGTTGTACCCTTGTGATAAATTTGATAAGTAACATTCTTTTTAGGTGTCCAATATGCTTGAAAATTATCATGCACTGCTTGCAACCTTTTACCTTTTTGTCTCTTCATCACACTAAAAGGTATTAGATCCTCATTGGCTTCCAGCAACAAACAGGAGTAAGGCTGTTTGAAGTATTTTATTCTTCTTATCAGCTCCATCAGTCACCAGGGCCATGGTCGCACCTTAACTTTAAATCTTCAGGCATGACTGCTCACACCTTTTCATTTCTATATGTTTTATTTGTGGACTTTCATGGTTTGAAGAAAACTGGGCAGCTTTGGAGCAAGTAGGGATGTAGCCAAGGCTGCATTGTGATATAATATAGCTTCTCAGCTGAATATACAAAGCTCTTGTTTAGAAGGCACTTTTATTCTGTATCTGATGATTTAATACTTTTTCCTAGAGAAGCAATTTGTAAACCCCCTGTCTGATCTCATCCTAAAATATGAGTGGTCTCAGACCTGGAGTTTTCCTGCATAAAAGTCACACATTCTCCACTGGATGTATTTTGATCCAAATAATATTCAAATATACACAGAGGCGGGCGGCTGATTTCTGCACTGCCAGACAATGGGCACATCTTTGAAGTGAGGCGATCCCTAGAGGATTCAACATTATGCCTGTTCTTGACAGAAGACAAAGTGACATGCATTCTCATCAGCGTAAATTAGAAAACTCATTAGAATAAAACACTGTAGTGGGATCTTTAAAGTCATTCTCATGAGGCCTAATTTTTGAAATCTTGTGGTGACTTAATACTTGCTTAACTCTGTGGGAATATCCTGTCTATGGATGAATTCTTTATTACAGCTTTGTGATGGCAGAGAAAAAGTAGAGTTGTTGTTGGTGTTTCAGTTCAGCTCTGCTGAGTCTTTTCATACATTATGATATGTGCACATGGGTAGGCATATAAACAGTTGTGGCCTACACAGAACTTTCTTAATGGCTGAGCAAGGTTGATAGGTGAAGCTCTGACTAGAAATCTCCCCTTGATCTTCAAGAACTGCTTTTTAATCAATAGCAAATAAAAATATAGTTCAAGAAGATCAAATTGGGCCTTGAGCTACAGTTGCACTATATTTTAATCTCGATCAGTGGATCTAGACTAACTGGGCCCATTGATCCAGGCTGTGTGCAGGCATGGGCCAGACTAGTGCTTTCTGCATTGATGACACTGATTCAGTCCAGGTTGCCGTGCAGCTGTGAAACTTGGGTGAGCCTCCAGCTAATCTCCAAGCATCCACACACCCTTTGGCACTGTTAGAGCACACTGAAGGTGCAGCAGTGACACATTCCTGCACTCTCAAGACACACTCAGGCACTATGCTCAACATACATGTTCCCCAGAGCAAACACTCCATAGAGTGTTGTAAATACAGAATGTCAGGAAAGGACCTAGAGCTTTTCCCCTTTTTTTCCTGCTTGTAACTGCTTCTGTAACATGACTGCTTGTGCAGACTTTGGGGTAATTGCTTATGTTGGATTACACATCCCTGGCTGAGATATCACTGCTACTGCTTGTGAATTTCCAGGAACATTTTTTTCTGTTCAGCTCACATTGCCAGGCAGAAACATTGGAGGTAAGGAACGAAAGTTCCCTGACTGTGTTGTTTGTGCAGCTTGAGATTGTGGTAGGCATGTGGCTAGCATATAGCTACTGCAATACTTAATGTTTATAGTGCTGTAACAGCCAGTCATGCAAATCTTGCCTTAAAAACACAGGTAGCTTACTCACAGTCCCTAAAGATCATGCTAGCTGCCATCTTGGAAAGCAATGTATGCTCTCCATGTGTTCCCTTTGAAGCATGGCCTTCTAGGGAAAACTGCTGGCCACATGAGCCTTTTGTGTGGAGTACTCCCAAGTCTGAAAATTGTGCTGCAAAGGGCACCAAGTCAAAACTGCTGCTCTGCTCACATATCTTCAAGAAACAGGTTCCAAAACCTACTGCAGATACGGGAAATGGTGGATATTTGGAATGCTGGGAAATTGTGCATGATCTCCTATGATTCCTGGGAAATCACATGGGATTTCCTGCAATTCCTGACTGGAAGCAGCCATTTTAGCTGCGTGCACACCTGTGGAAAGCCTCAATTGAGCCTCTGAGGAGGGTGCAGTGGTGCTGATGGGTAGGGGGAGGCTGATCTGGTTGACTGTGAATAAGTGAACCCACAGTTACTGGATCAGCTGTTACAGGGAGCATGTCTGTACTTTAGTCTCCAGAGCGTTCCCTTGCCTTGGGCTAATTTGTCCATTGACATGTGGTGTGCGGAAAGTTGCTGGTGTCTGCTCAGAGTGTCCCCCATTCCTGGCCTGAATCATTTTACTCAGATCAAGATTCCCTTGATCTGGATTGTCTGTATCAATGTCTACTGGTGTACTAGGAGGGCCTGATCTAGAACAAGAGGCTGCAGGAGATGCGTGCCATCATTGCTGTCTATTATAGCACTGCCAAAATGGGTCTCTCGGGGACTTTGAGGCCAGGAACTGACATGCCTGGCCTTCTGAACTTGTGCAGTTTAGCTCTGAAGCTTGCATTAGCTAGACTGGAACATGCTGTCACCGTGCAGATGTCATTATTCCAGCTGAGAGCTATTTGTCCAAGCCTTGGAACGGATCGCTCTGTTTCTTTTTGCCTGGAATGGAACTCGACAGGTAAGTGCAAAAAAAAGCTCTGAGTGATAGTTAAGATGGTACAGCTCAGATGTTGCTGGACTTAGCTATCATGGCCAGTAGTTGGGATGAATGACGATAGCTCAGCAATGTTGGAAGAATCATGAATTCCCCATCTTTACTGTAGCTGATGGGAGACGTTGTTTGTCAATGGCAACAATTGCCTGTGGAATGGTTCAGGAACATCCATAAACAGAGCAAGCTGGTGCCTTCCACTTGCAATATCTATTTTGAATTAATATGCTACAGAATGGCTGGGATTTAAAAAGGGGAAATGAAGTAAGATTACATAGGCACTATCCTTGTCAGGAGTCACATCCACAACATGTGCACAACATGTGTCTAACTCAGTGCATTTGGTTGGGTTGCAGAAAAGGTCATAAACTTTAAAATGTAGAGGTTCCCTCATTACATAGTAAAGAAGGTTTTTATTACCTTTTTCTTTTTTATTATTGGATGTAAATTACAGAAATATTATTGTTAGTGCTGGGTCGTATAAACATACATGCATGGGAAAAGCAGGAGTTGTGTGGAAACGGAGACCTGCACAACAGAGAGAAGAATCCTACTAGTGTAGCATTCTTCTTCATGTGGGCTAAAAGGGCTATGCTGCTAATGCTCTTCTTAAAACATCAACATGTGGACTGCATGCCTGCTGCTGCTCTCAACTGTACTATCGTTGCAATCATTGTCATTACCTGGCTGGAAAGTTGACAGGCAAGGACATCAGTGAGCACAGGAAATGGCCCCATATTACAGGGCCTCTGGAAGCAGACCATGTAGTGCTGCTGGTGCTCACAATAGAAGAGCATGCTTGTGGAGCCCGAAAAGCTCCTTGGTACTCCACGGAACTACGG
>MTQE01001134.1:41441230-41460522 GCA_014337955.1 Aspidoscelis marmoratus | reverse complement strand
AATCAGAGAGAGGGGGTGGGCACCATGTCTGGCAATGGGCGGGGAGGACATGAATGCCGTGTGGACTCCAAGGATTGAATGCGAGATAAGGTTGCAATCGGAATGCCGTTGGGATGCCACCGAACCGGATCAAGTTGAAAGCCGTGGAGACAATTTTAACCCAGTTCAATTATTTCAGTTTTGGGAAATCGATATAAGGCATCCCGTGGGGATGCAGCCACAGATGACAACTACTACTAATATTACAATTCCATGTGTCCTCACCCCTGTATGGAATCCTCTTAGCTTTCTCCTTCCATTTGCTGTAAGTTTGCATTTGAAGAAGAAGAAGAAGAGTTGGCTTTTCTACCCCACTTTTCTCACCCATTTAAGGGGACTCAAAGGGGCTGACAAAGCTTTCTGTTCTTCTCCTAACAACAGATCCTCTGTGAGGTAGGCGAGGTAGTGAGAGCTCAGAAAGAGAGCTGTGACTAGCCCAAGGTCACCCAGTTGGCTTCATGGAGGAGTGTGGAGTCAAACCTGGTGATTATGAGATATGAGTCCAGCACACTAACCACAAGACCAAACTCTTGTTTCCCTTAAGATCATTGAAACTGTAAGCTTTCCTACCACAAAATGGCGGAAATTCTCAGCAAATCCCTAATCCATCAGTTGACTGGTGATGATGAAACTGCTGATGAAAGTTTCACTTATCCATTAAAAGTCTCCATATGCCAGACCAGACCTGATTCTGACACCAACCCCAAGAAAATACTAAGCTCCGATTTCCAAGATGATGTCGCATACAAAAGATAGGGAAAAACCAAAACAAAATCTTATGGTATTATGTAATAGTTCAGTGCCAAAATACACTTTATTGCTAATCTAATAGTGATGCATGACTGGAGGTCTGGACTCTTTGGGTTAGACATGTAAAAATGTGGTGGCAGAAACTGGAGAAGAAGAACAAGGATGAGGTGGAGAACTGGCTAAATTTATTCACTTAATGAAACAATTCAAAATCTACAAGCCCATTGTCTTATAAACACCAGCAAATGCATTTGCATTCATTTAAAATTTTGCATTCTGTTATTTAAATCATGCCTTATAAAAAGCAACCATAAGATGTAACAATTGTCAAGCATCAATTAAAGCAACAGAATCAGGTATAAGAGACTTTATGAAATTTAAAAGAAATGGGGAAATTGCTATGGAGCATAGACAACCATTTTCCTGCCTACCCCTACATAAACCATTCCTCTGTTCTCAAAATATGCAATCTAGAAAAGTCTCCCCCACCCCCTCGTTTTGGTTTCAGTAGAAGTATTTTTACTACCTGCTGTTTTCATGTAGTTTATCAAAGCCTCCACATGTGGACATCTATTTTAAATATATGAAGGAGAAATCATTAGAACCAATCACATTTTTGCAGAAGATACGAGATGAAGAGAAAAAGCTAGAGGGCAGAGTGCAAATGTTGTATTAATGATGAGATCATTCATGCTCCAATTTACGTACAGGAAATGTCATCTTGGCTTGATTTATGCAGTTCTTGAAGGCCATAATGCTCCCCAAAGTAAGAATGAGAAAATGCAACAAACTATTGTCTGCTGAACCTGTCACAACCTGATGATATAATTGTTTGTGTTACCATCTATGTTTGCTTATATGCCTAGGAAACCCTTTGGATAGTTTACTTATTTTTCATCCAGCTCTATGTTCTCACTCAAAAAAATTAAAACTATGTTATCCCACTGGAAGCTGCCATTCCTGCACTTTATTTAAATCAATGATCTAAGTATATAGGAAATTTCAAATGCAAGTCCCAGACGTCCCCAGATCTCATAGCCTACTTAATATTCCAGCTAAGGTCAAGGGTTATTATCTACTTAATAGACACAGGCATACACACATTGAAGGTTGTATAATGGCAGTTCTTTTGCTGGATATATGGATTCTGCTGCTTTTTAGCTAATGGAACACACCAGCTTCAAGAGGTGCTGAAGGTGTTAGGATCTCCCGCATTGATACTGTTTATCAGCACAAGCTGTGCATGGTTACCTGCATATTTCCTTTATTATGTGAGTTATGCATAAATTTTCTATCATTATATATTTCTAAATATTATGGTTTCTATAGACCAAATGCTTTTACCCACCCTGAAACCTTAGGGTATAGGGCGGGATAGAAATGTAAATATAAATAAATATCAACCCTGCAGCTGTTTCTCCAGCTGCTACTGTGGCATTTGCTCAGAGGGAGGAATTTCCCCTGTCCAGGTTAAGGAGCTGCCAGTATAACTCTCCTTCCAGCAGAACTTCATTTTTCACATGCCTCCTCTGTTTCAGAATAACTGTGGCTATTGTTATATTTGTTCTTGATACTTCAAAACAAAATTGTCCTAAGGTCCCAAACTGTATAATACAGAGAAGTCCCATAAACGTACCTGTCCAGATTGACTGCTTCTGTTCTGGGGCAGAATGTCTCTACACCTGACCAAAGAAGAAAATTGTTTTCTCAAAGTGTTAGATTTATATATTCTGGATTGCTGGAATCTCTATAGGTGTGTTTACATGCCAAAAATACTCCGGATTTAAGCTTGTTTTGCCTTGGAGCGTCTCCATGCACAGCTTTACTCCAGGCTACATCAGACACAAAGGAGGAAGCCGTGGATCTTCCTGGGAGCGTGGAGACGCTTACAAGTGTAACATTAGGAGGCTGTCATTTGCCCTGCATGCTTGCCAGCTACAAGTCGGCAGGCTTTGCACCCCTCTCCCCTCTCGAGTGAAATTGACAAGGAGCAGGGGGAAAGAGAAAGTGAAGCCAAAAGAAAACGAACTGAGGGGAAGACAGACACACATGAGCGCAGCTGGCAAGCAAGGAGCAGGGGGAAAGAGAAAGTGAAGCCAAGAGAAAGCAATTTGCTGGGATTCTAGAGCAGGAAAAGGTTTGTCCTTGTCTCTGCTTGAGATGCCCATGAGCATTTGGTGAGCCACTGTGTGCGACAGGATGCTGGACTAGGTGGGCTGTGGCCTGATCCAGAAGGGCTTCTCTCATGTTCTTATGACCCATGATCCCTATCAGGACAAAGTGGGTAGCACTTCATGGATACATGTGTTTGTGCATGTAGATGGTATACATGGTTAACATGCAGGATATGTAAGGACTTTGCTCTTACCCATTGCTGTCTTTGGCCAACCGAATCTAGATTGACAAATGTTGTTCATAGGCATGGCAATGTCAGAATGTCACCTTCGAGGTCCTTCTGATCTTGATAATCAGTTGGACTTTATTTTTTAAAAAGTGAGACTTAGAATCCTATCAACTTCATTTGAAAAATAATTGTGAAAGGAGTGAAGTTTAAGTCTGACCTTTGATAATAGTTTAATACCAACATTTAGTGCTGCCCTGAGGAAAAGCTACATCCATGACTGACTTCAGTTCTGATTTCCCAGGATATTGTAGTTGTTTTGCCATAACTAATTTGGAACAAGGAAACTCCTTCAAATGGAAATATGAGAAAATCAAAAACCTTCAACTTCTAATTAGTACAAATTTTAAAAATACAGACTTCAGATGATCCTTTAAGAGGAGAGAAAGAAAAGCTTAATTTGTGCTGTGAAATTTTCCTGAAGGATACGGTGTTCGGTGGGGGGAATGGTATCTAATGGAACAGATGTCACTTAACGTACTCTGGGAAGATGCTCAGATAAACTGGTGATGACAACCATCCAGAAGCCTTCAGAGAATGAAATTAAGTCAGCCATTACAAGTATTACAGCAACACAAAGCAGATGTTTCTACATAGCATCTTTCAGAGTTATCGGGCAAGCGCAAATAACACTGCCAGAGTGAAAAAAAAATAGTTGCTATGTACAGAATATACTCTTGATGATATTAACTTCCTGTGGTCCTAACCTATCTACTATAATTTCTCTAGGGGATAAGAAATAGAAGTGAACAAAAAGAACTGCCTACCAAAGACAGCTCTGAGAATCACTTTGGAAGCTGCACTGTCTCCATTACAGCTACACAGTGCCTCCCACCTAGGTGGAGCTGTGGGAGTTCCTGCTGTATTTTAACCTGTCTGCATTCACAAAAGACAGGAAGATTTAACCCTCGATGACTGAGATTTGGGTCTTCCTGTATGAAAGGTTCTGTAGATCAGTTCCAATAAAGTCAGATGTAAATCTCCAGTGCTTGAACAAGCAGTTCCCCAATATCAGTGATCATTCAAAACCATAATCATGGCCCTTTCTGCACTTGGCCTTAATCTGGAATGTATCTTGGGATAGCAGTCTGCTTGCCACAAGCTAATGCAGACTACAGCAAGCCTCACCTGGGGCCTTCCATAATCTGCACTAGCATGCAGATAGCAGGTCTCAATTCTGTGATATATTTCAGAATAAGGCCAAGCGCAGAAAGGCTTTGTGTTTCTTACTGAATATATGTTTGAGCAGAATCCAAGGGATATATTCTATGGGATATATTCTGATTGTAAAAAGCTTTAAAGAAGCATTAGGTATTTCAACTGTATAACAAATACCATAGTCCTTTCCCCTTTGGATGGCAGACCAGACCATTGCCCAGTCTAGACATTTACCATCCACACACTCGTGTGGAAGAGCAAAGACTTCATTCCCCGTCACACTTTTTCTCCTTTGGATGAAGTGTGGACTGGCCCAGAGCTGGTATGCCAAAACCATGGAGGAGTGCAGACAGCATCCTACTCTGGTCCAGTATACTATAGGGGACCTCTTGGTGCAATAGTCCATGAAGATATGCTGGAAATGACTCTGGCCCAAAATGGCTAGCTGGAAGCTCTAAAGGCTGAGAATTTTTGGTAATTGACACTTCCTTTGAGGACTCTCTGGAGGCAGCAGCTCAGGCTAGAGTGGAATGGAATATCTGAATGCAGATGGCCCTGTTCTGATTCAGTAGCAACCCACATCCAGTATTGGGATGGGTTGCTTGTTCTGGGATGGGGTGTCCTGTCCTATCCTGGACCAGTAAAAGTAAGTGCAGACAGGGCCCTTGACCATACCATCAGCTTCATCTCTATGGAAAAAACTAAGCAGGTAGAAGTAATCGGACAAGCAGTGGAACAGCTAAGGGTGCAAGAACAGTGAGGCAAAGGAATGTCTGAGTACATGAGGGAAGCAGGTGAGTAGACATGGAAGCGAGGAAGTGAGGAGGGATGAACGGTTTAAGCAACTGAGAAAAGGTGACCCTTTTCACCTAATGTTTTCAATCAAATTCAAAATTATTTTATATGGGTTAGCTTTTAATGATCAATCTGTGAACCACTTTGAAATCCTCAGTGGGACGTGGCATAAACATGCCATATAGACATGAAATAAATGAACTGAGATGGCAAAAAGAGCAACAGTAGAAGAAAGCTCACAGGACAGGTGGCTGAATATGAGGGAATGAGCAGTAAATCTAGGCTGGTGACACTGGGGTAAGTGAATGGGCAGGGCGGCAATGGGGAAGGCAGGCAAGCAAGCAAGCATGGGGGAGTTGGTACGTAAAGAGATGTATGAGGTAGGAGACAAAGGGAGCTGCAATAAGAGCAGGCCAAGAAATTTGAAGTCAATTCCTCTGCTGGACCCAAGGGTGGAGCTTATTATCCACATTTCTTGAGCAGAATGGACCAATTATCTGTAATATTTGACTCATCATGGCAATATGAAATAGAAAGTTGTGACTTATTGTTCCCACACATAGCCTTGGGCTGAATACTTCTCTGTCAAGCTTGGCAAATGATTGCAAATTGGATACCTTCAGCATTTTTCCTAGCAATTGGTTTAGTTCCTCCTGCAAGATGTGGACAGTTACATCAGATTGCAAGGAACGTGGCACTTGTTATTATAGCAAATGACTACGCTCATTGTTTCGACATGTCAAATCATTCTACTTTGCTAGATCCAAAATCTGTATGAGCAAGAGCAGGATGCGTATTTCCTCCAACTTGGGTGGCTTTTTAGAATCATGATGCCATTAGCTTTCATAATGCTCCATAGATCATTGGGAAAAGATCAAGCCTATAGATTTTGCGTGGTTTATTCTTATGACCCAGTGTGACAAAGGAGAACACTTCAGATTAGTTCCTGGTTTGTGTACAACCTCCCTAACTTTACCTTTGTACTCCGCAGCATCAATTCATAGTTTGCTGCTGTTTGTTTTGTTCTATTCAGGGTGGAGCCAGCAAACATTGGCCTTTTCTGCACTGGGCCTTATTCCTGTTTATATCCTGGATTAGGGGCCTACTGTGTCCATGCTAGTGTAGATTATGGCCCACATAGCACTAGCATGTGGGCATCAGGCCTTTAATCCAGGATACAGTCCAAGAATAAGGTCCAGTGCTGAAAGGGTCATTCATTTATAAGCCCCACACCACTGCTCATTCATAATCATATAGCACCCATAAACATCCACTCCATCTGTTTGTTCATTCACTTTGCCCACTCTAAACACACATTTCACCCAAAGGTAGTTATTTTCTTAGATTCATCAGGCCTTTGTATCTTCTCCCCTCACATCTGTGTTTTGCCTGCCTTTCTGCCTCTTTTCCTCTGGGGCACCACTTACTCCTTTTCAAAGTTTGCTCTCTCACTCTTTTTAAATAAATTTTCTATGCAAGTGTTTTTTGCTACGTATAAACATTGTGACCACTTTTTGCAAAATATTTCACAAAATATGCTTATAAAATTTTATAATGCAATTCTCTCACAAAAGTGTGAAGCTGTATGCCTCCTTAAATTTGACTTGTGCATCAGCTGCAAATTCATATTTATTTTTTTAAACCCTGTTATTAAAATTAGAAACATATCAACTTATTCAAAACTTATAATTGGGACTCATGAAAATGCACAATTCTTGGTGTCACCCATAACCTTGGTAGTTACTAGTTTAGTCCCCTTTAACTTATACCGCCATCCTGCTGCTGGTAATTCATTAATTTCTTCATAAATTAGTAGGCTTTTTAATTTATGCAGCATTGGGATAGTAAAAAGGGGCTTTCTTTCAAAAATATAGAAGTGCATATTTTCAGCAGTGATGAATATGACTGATGCTACTAGTATATTCAGGTAAGAGTTTGCACATACGTTTTATATTCTGAATGTTTCACATGGTTCATCCTCTGTGTCTGGTTTGGATTTGGTTCCTGTCCGTATATCCAGACTCCAACTTCTGAGATTTACTCAAGAGTATCTGGTATCTTACATAATGCAGCCCACATTATGAATTTTCCATGTTGATTTCACTCCCAGGGAAGAACTGCCTTAATGCTTTTGTTTAATGTTCACATTGTTCCAGCACATATTCATTTCATTGTGAGAACTATTTAATGTGTAAATATTTTTAGAAGTTAATTACTTCCAATACAGTAGAGATGTATTACAGATTAACAGCTGAAAGTCCTGCTGTGAATAATTGCAACACTGTCCTCTCAAATCCAGTTTGCTATTTTTTCATTATTATTGTTTTTTAGAGGAAAATATTGGAATTAGAGAGTACTTAGCAAAAACAAACAAACAAATAATAGAACTTTTGTTTTAGAGGATATAATTACAGAATCATTGTGTGTTTATAGCAACAGTGTATTAAGGGGACCATATAACCATATTGCATTAATGATAAATGTTACAAATGTTACAAATCTTGTTATCTGTGGGTAATTTCTTAGGGATCTAGAAGGTGTTGTGGAACATGTCAAAACATTTTGGTCTGATTTGTTACATTAATATCTATAGGGGTGAGTATTCGTTACTAACAAAGGGTAGGAAACTTGGGTGCTTAGTTTTTGAAGTAGTGGTTATCTTTTTCTGTTGGATATTCTCCTCTGAGTATTGACTCTGATCATATCTTGGTGCTGTAGGACATCCCAAAGTAGTGATGCCTGTCCCCACCCTTAGGGTAGAGCAGAGCACATCCACACTTCCTTTACTCTCCCATCACCCTCTTTGGAGCCAACAACTCAGCTCCAGAGATGTCACCTCTGAAGACAAAAGTCCACAAATGGGTTTTTGCCAGTGGGGTACCTACAAAAGCAAACATGTAGGCTGCTCTTGCCACCACAGTATGTCCACTCAGTGACAAGAAGAGTGCTGAGGGTGGCAAATACACTGAAATAATTTTTCCATGCTCTAAGCAAAAGCTCAGCAGAGATCACTTATAGTACCTCCAGCACCCTTCTCAGGCTTCCTTTTTGATGGCAGGCACCATGGGTGCTTGCCATGTCCCTTGGGGCTCCCTAGGGTCATCCATCACCATAGTGTGGATGCTCCCATAGTTATGTAAAATATGGCTTTGCTCTTACACAGTTGGTAGAACTAAATTTCCTTTGTTTCATGGTGTGAGAGCCACTGCCCAGGCACCTTCTGCTCTCACCAAAACCAGGCCCTGTTTCCTGGCCTGCCTGCAGGATCTTGGGTTTTCATGGAGACCACTCTAACTGGCCATGCTTTCACCCCACAATGGCCTTGGTCTCTGAGAACCAGATAGTCTTAGAAATACTTTAACCTTGCTTGCATTATTTGTCTTCTGCTATTAGCTTAATAAGTGGAAGAACTTGCTTTATGGCAGAACTCCATCTGTGTAAATTCCTTGCTTAGACTGGGGCCTAAGAGTGGTTGGAGGGCTATTCTGACACATGGGATCTTAGAATGTTTCAATAACACAGTGGCCTCTGAGATGTCTTTGGCTTATATTCGCAGACTGCATCTGCTGTCCATTGGCCACTGATTTATAAGGGTAGACTGACTCTGTACATTAGTGTTGTAGGCCTAATTTTCCAAAATCAGCAGTTTTGAAAATTTTCACTGCTACACAGTGGCTTATGGTAACCAAAAAGCAATGAGATTACTCTATTTTAGATTACTCATTTTAGAATACTAAAATGTGGCAGTGGGGATTTCTAACAGCCTGGGCAGCAATTGATCACCCAGAAGCAACTGGCTTGATGTTGCTACAGAGACATTTAGCAGTTGTTTAAATTACTCATTTTAGATTACTCTAAAATGAGATTACTCTATTTTAATAATTCTGGATTTGCAAATCATAGCTCTCACTATGCATTTTACTGCTTACGATTTGAGACTGAAAGAGCATTTATTTATTTATGACATTTTTATTTTGCCTTTCCTTCAGAGAGGTCAAAGTAGTGCTTCCTTCCATTGTATCCTCACAACTTTGTGAGGCAGATTAGGATAAGCATTAATGATTGGATCAAAGTCACCTAATGTGGTTTCAGAGCCAGCTGGGGGTTTGAACTCAAGCCCTCAGGGTTCCAGCCTGACACGTCAACCACTGCACTAATGTGGTTGGTTGGCTTTAAGGACATGTTGAATAGTGTGAGTGAAGCTCTAAATGCTTTGGGAGAAAAACAACACAAAGAGTTGTAACAGGGACTAGGAAATATAAGGTGACTACCGACATACAACATTCAGGGGAGCTAGACATCAAAGGCCCTGCTAAAAAGGAATGTTTTTACCAGGTGCTGAAAACCATACCACATTGATGCCTGGTGTACTTCCAGTGCCAATCTGTTCCAGAGCCTGGAGGACACCACAAAATAGGCCCTATCACAAGTCACTTCTTTCATACTTCTGAGTGTGTTGGAACTACAAGAAGAGCCTCTTCTTGTGATCTTAATAAATGGGCAGGTCTGTATGGGAAAAGGTGCTCCTTTAGATATTCAGGGCACAAGCCATTTGGGGGCTTGTATGTTAATATCAACACCTCAGAATGGGTCCACTAGTGAATAGGCAACCTGTAGAAATATTTCAAGACCAGCATGAGGTACATCCAGCCAGAAACTCCCATCAGCAGTCAAGATGCTTCATTATGCACTAGTGCCAATTTCCAGACCACTTTCAAAGTTAGCCCCATGTGGTGTGCATATGACCATTTACGAGTGGGTTTTAAATACATGCACATCAGTGAATGGCTTTGGGAACAGAAAAAAGAGATGGTTTTATCACTGAATTTCTTGTTAAAATGGTATCAATTATGAGGGCTGGAAAAGACATTTAACCCATGACCTTGGACAGCTCCAATAAATAAGCAGCAGTGGGCAATGGAGACTAAGGTAGGTAGGACTCCTATACAATGAAGATTGAGCCCCAAAACATGTGTGTGGGTCAGTAATATATAATAACCATGCTCAGCAGCTAGCCAAACAATATGTATCCATTCTAATCCCCCAGATGTAGTTCTTTCTGGGCCCTGACAAAAAGCCAGCCTGGTCTCACAGCAGCTACACCCTTGAGGCCCTTAGAATTGGCTTAATTGTGCCAGATAAAGGGATCTGATTTAGAATCTGATATCCCTCACTAGGAATGGAGCAATTCTGAATGTCCATAAGGTTTCCCTTATTCTGTCCCTAACTAATCGTGGACTCTTTCTCTTTCAGTGATTTGTAAAATACAGTAAATGGAGTAAGGTACAAATTAGTGGGACACCATCTGTTTCTCAGATTTTTTTTTTTTTGTGATCACATCTGGGGACAACAGCTGAATCTTGGTATTCTGTGGCAGTAATTTGATTGTCTGCTTGAAATTCTTAAAGCTCGAGGGAATGATTGAATTTTATGACCAAATATGGCTACCAAAATGCTGTCCTGTCCTTCTCCAATTCCTCAAATGTACCCCAACCAGCTTATCATTCTTAGGCAGAGCTTAACAGTCCCCTGTCCTTTCTGAATGTGGGGATGGTCCTGCAGTTCCTCAGAGATTGTGGTGATCTCTATAACCCAGAGAAGATTAGTGTACTTATGAAGCATAACAAAAAGAGAACTTTTTTTCCTCCATTGAAATGTCATGCTTGGTATCCAGAAAAATGTTATCAGAAAAACGGAGAAAGAAGAAGTTGGGAGTTTGGCCAAGAGAAACTCAAAAGAACGTGTTAAAATACAGCTTAAGGTATAGAAGTCCCTCAATAAGGCAATAGGAAATAATTAAAAGTTACAGTCTATCTCTCATGCAGATAAAGGCTTACTATTCTTGGTCATTCAGACATTTTACACAAATATGTCATATAGTGGATGAAGGTGTTGTTGGGTTTTCTTTAGCTATCCTGTCATAAGACTCATATTATTTGAGGAGACTATTTAAATCTCTGTTAACCCTTTTCACAAGCTAAAATATTTGTTATATATCAGTCATACAATTCCCTTTGCAAGTGTGTGTGCAAATACTTTTAAAAAGATGTTTTTCAGCCGGATTAAAATGTGAGAAAATTTGGACAAAATATTTAGATCGTAACAATATATTTAATACCAGTGATCCAAAGAAAAATTGAATGTGGGGCAGGGAATCTTCTATAGAGCTACATTTTCCCTTCCAAGTACATATGACTGTTATCATAAGTGATAGCAAGGAAAATGGGTCATTTACTATAAAGCTACACAAAAATGGTATTATAATAGAGTTAATTAGGATTTTTTGCAAACGTACTTCACATTTATGTGTTGAAGCACTACTGTGGATAGAGCTACTATTAGATGTATGAAAAAGAGTTCGATACTACAATGACCTTCAAGTATTTTTGTACCAGGAATACTACAGGGTTCTCAAAATATGGCTGTCTAGGGACTTCTATACCTTAAGTTGATCTATAGTTCCCATAATTCCTTGCCATTGATCACCCTGTTTGAACATCCCTGGATTACTTTATATAAAAAAGTAAACTTTGTACCTAAGGGTCAGCTGACCACATAGACAAATGTGTGGACGCAGATGCTTGTTTGTTGTCTGGCTTGTATTTTCTTCCAGACTGATACTGAGATCAAACCTGTGACCTAGGCAATTGTTCTGCTGCTGAGCTATAGTATCTTCACCTAATTTTAGCCTTTTCCATGCAACAAATAAATTTGGCTTGGGAAACACTTCAGTGGCAGGTTTCCGCTTCCGCTCACCAAAGACTAACCCACAACGAGTTCAGTCTAAAAGAGAGAGAGGAAGGGAAATAATTTCAATAGTTCTTAAGCAATAAATCCCCAGTTGGGCCTTTTTGAAAAGTCTCAAGTAAATATATTCTGCATACACACTGATGCTGTAGGGATCCTCCTCTATGGCCCAGGAGCCTACTTCACATTGTTGTAATTGTTTAATTTCTGGTTGAATTCAACAGGTTTGAATGTAATCAAGCCTGGGTGTTTCTATTTTGCTTGAACTAAATTATCAGTTAAATTTGATTCATTGATTGACTGAGTAACAAAGAAGGCAATTATTTTTTCACATGAGTGATTTTGGTATTGGATAACTTTTTCACTTCAATAAATGAAATAATAATTAGGCAACTGTATTGTGTATTGCCATTGTCTCATGTAAAATTGTGTTTGAAAGTATGACAGATACGCAAAAACAGAAGAAAACAGGAAAGGGACAAGGACTGTTTTTGCCTTTTTCAAGTGGAAAATTAACAAATCAACCTTGCAAAACACACAGTAGATGAATATATTGAGAATTTGCTGCAGGATATTCAGAAGTAACTCAGAGTGTGTGCATGCACACACACTCACATAATCTCCTACACACAATTCCCACTGGCACATTTTTCCTTCTCTGGTTTATGGTTTTTCTTTTTCTCCTCCTCCCTCCAAAAATATTTCAGTAACCTTGTATAATGCTGTAAAACAATTTTGCCTGCTCCGAATTCAAACAGAAAGCAGATTCGGAAGATCTGTCAAGCTGCATATATTCAACACGCTCTGATGAAAACAACCAGGACAGCCATGTTCTCTTTTTGAACTTGTGTCTGGGCATATACAATGAGATCATGTGGCCCCAGGTGCAGACATTCAGGAAATATTCAGGTTTCTTAAAAGCTGCTGCTCCTGGGACATTTAACTAATTCAGAGGACAAACTGGAGAAATACTATAAAAGTAGAGCACCCTCTGGCCTTTTGATTCTTTAGTTTTTCTAATACATTAATGCAATATTCATGGAAACATTCCATTTAACAAAATAAGTATAGGTGACCCTGAGACTTTTGGGTGTAAATAAATAAATATACTAAAAATTAAATTGCAGAAATAACTGAACACCAGCAATCTCTCCAGCAAACAAAGGGGGAGGGGAGACAATATATTTAAGAAAATGATTTTGAGGACCTGTTAATATACTTGCATTTACTTGTGCAGGGTCACATGTATCAACCTAGGGAATTTCAATGTGTAATTCCTAGTTTAGGGAAAGAGTTTCATGAAAATTGTACATATCAAGTGTAATATAATATTTCAAGATGTGGACTTGAGGTGGTAACAATCTGCTCACTTCCCCCCAAATCCTGCAGACACCCTGGAAACATAGCATCCTATTGCCTCTTACAGTAGGATGCATCTGTTAAAGTGGCCAAAACCGCTGCATCTTCATTTATGGGAGCAGCAGGCACCTCATGGCAACTGCATCCCCCCTGTCCCAGTATGATTGCTGTCAGAAGTGGAATTTATGCATGGCACGGTTTTGCCCCTGAACCAAAGGGGCTGTGATTTGCCATTAAAAATTGCACCAAACAAATGGAGAAATGGTGGTGTCTTCTTCACCAACAGATCATGGTGCCTTCCCACCCACACTCAGAAACCAGACACCTCACCAGGGAAGGAGATACCTGACCAGGGTTTTGTAGAGTACAGATTTGGTCTTACATGGTTGATAAAAGGTATAACATGGCTTTTTGTACAATGTGGCTTTAAACTCTTATACCACTAGAAAAATAACACTTCTCTTTAATGTGATTCCTGAAAGTTGCAATAATGTAATTTGACTGTCACACAAGTGTTTTCATCCTGATCTCTTCCCATTTTTGATCTACCTCTGATGCACTCTGAAAGTATATTTTATGGATTTTTATGCACATTACATGTGGCACAGGTGCACAGACATGTGTCAGTCTCAGCCCTGAGTTGCTTTGGAGCTGCTTTTTTTCTGTCAGTCCCTTCTTGGTCTAACATTACATAGTGACAAGGTTGTACCTTTGTTCTGTGGCAATCTATTGCCTGGCCTGTTAATCTCTGTAATGCCTGAATGTGTGTATGAAATGCAAGAGAGCGAGAATATTCCCAGTCGTGTATTTGTTCCCCTGCCCAAAGTCATTACTGCTATGCCTGGGATATAATCACTTTTTCTCTGATATATAATCCTTTGCTAATGATACATACTTATGCTTTGAACTGTCACTGCTGAAGCCTATATCTACCCTGACATGTGGTAACTGTGTCCTAACAATTTTTAGTCTTCACTCCATTTTATCTCAAAGTAATAAGGATACTTTCTAAGCAAGAAAGGCCTCTTTGTTGGAACGGGAAGTAGGGAAATCTCACTGGTTGCTAAGATACCTTACACTGGTCTCACCCCAGTGCCCACAATGACAATGTCTCTGTTGGTCACCATGATGAAACCAGGGACCACCATCCCTGTCATTACTATGGCCGGCATCCACAACTACATCACTTACCATTATAGTTTCAGTTTCAGTGACCAAATGTGGGGTGACTTTATTACCCCACATATTTAAGTCCCACAACCAATGTTCTCAACCTTGCAGTTGAACTTAACAACTTTTAAGCTGGGTCTCTCCAAACAGAAAATTCATCTGGTGCTTCAACAAGAGTTTGCTGAAGCCAATCAGAACAAAATCTCCCCTGAGGGCTGAGATGTCACTTTCTTCCCACAACTGCAATAGATTGTCTTCATTTTATGACATCAGAAACTCTTGTCTCCTAGCTGTGTAAAGGATGTTTGCAATACTTGGTTCACTGTAAATGCTTTCCCCCTTTGGAGCATCACTGGATTGATTCTCAGGTACTTTCCTTCACTGTCCATGACCTGCTGTTTTCCAAGGTATGGATTTTCTTTAACAGTATTTTGCAAATCCTTGCAATCTCCTATTTCAGCTACTAACCTCTGTGCAATTTAGTTTTGAATATCATCTAGAAACAGCTGTACATTCTCTGAGTGGTCATGGACATGGCATTTAACTGGCACATTGGCATTATGTGTAACTGTGCACCAAATCTGAGTGATGTGCAAGTGTCAACACGTTAGAGGCACTAATTAAGGGTGTTGGTATTGATGATTTACAAACTTCTGAACTTTTGAATGCTTTTTTCATACCACGAAGTTGAATAAATTTTCCCAATTTTAAATACTATGATGAATGCTGCTCTTTATATTTTTAAATCTACTTGGCTGCAAAGCGTAATCTTCCTCCCTCAATAACAGCAAAACTTACCTTATCTTTATTCATATTCTCCTTTTAAATGAACACCTGATCCAATTTAGAAGACTGTTAAGTATATTAATTTTAACCTCATCTATCTTGATTGGCAGATTTTCAAACTCTCTTTTTGCAGTCATAATAGGAGAGGCACATGCTACTGCCATTAACACCTGGGCACACTGTTGTGCAGCAGTTATAAAAAGAGAAAACGAAGGTAGGATATACATCTTCCTTGTATCTAATGCCATGAATAACATTTTGCTCTAGTGGTTGGTAAATGGGACAGACTTAACTAACTAGGACCCGTCACCATCATAAGTCTGCTTCTCTTCCATTCATGGACAGTGTTTGTTTGTTTGTTTTGGTCACTTCTTTAAGAAAAAAAGTTCCCTTCTGTAGAAACACACACAGAAGACATTCAAACAGTTAAAAGAATAACATTTCCCCCCACTTGAGTGTTCTTTGTCTTGAAGTTTGGCAGTGTCTTCCCTGACAATGAGTGCTCACCACTGATTGGCCACTTGCCTGCCTGGCTTTCCATGGCCCTGATGGGTTGCTCACTGGCAGCATTTGTTCCAATGTTTTAATTGGCTACATTTCTCTCCTCTGTGCTTATATAGCTCTCCACTCAATCTGACTGACAGAGTCAGTCTTGGTGTGATTCAACTGAATATGAGAAAAGGCTGCCCATTCCCAGGGTTAAGGATGGGTAAACTGATTTTACAATCTTAAATTTGATCACACCCATAGCTGAGATGTCTTTACGCTGCTTTGTACAATTCCTGTGGGTGGAGATAATGTGAAACAATGGCAAATAATTTTCAGCTCATCAATGTTGTTTAATTATAACACCCATAATCCCTGACCATGACAAATTGAGCTTATGGAAACTGAAGTCCAGCAATAGCTGGGTGGGTTGCAGACTCCCATTCCTAATGCATAGGTTGCCTTACAAAAAGAATTTTGTGAAGGAACCTACTACCTATTCAGTAGAAGTATATGGATAATGAAGTTCTGTATGAGGATCGCACCTGATATGTTGGGGCTGTATCTACTGTTTTTCAGCATTGCTTTTGTTAAGGCATAAGCAACTATGGAAAATATTGAACTCCCTCATGGGCTTGACTGTGTTGTGACCCACTGTCCTTGTCATTGTGCAATGTCTATGGGAAAGATAACTGCTGAAAGGAACACCACCGGAGAAGTATATTCCAAAGAGTATTTATTGCCAAAATGTTGAGTTAGGCTGTGTCTCCATTATGCAACAAAGGCACCTTAGCCAAGGTTTCAAAGCAGCCAGTCTCTCTCTACTGAAATGGAACCTGGCTGTCCAGAGACACTAGCTAAGGCAAATAATGGAGACAGAGGCATAATCAAGGCAGATTGCCACCCCTAGAGTTGCCACCCCTCCACCATTTTCAAGCCATTTCAGTTCAACATAGCTTTTTCTGCACTACATCTACTCATAGAGTGCTAGAGCTAGACAAGAAGAAGTCTACACTTTTTTTACTGAGCCATTTATCAAATCTGCACTGAGGCGGGGTCTTTTAAAAAAATTACTTGTTTGACTGACTTGTCTAGAAAGGAAAACAAATGATCAGTTATATACTGAAGGACTCATTTTGTGCAGCATCCTGTCTCACAGTGTGACCTACTAATTGTTTCCGGTCATTCTCAAGCAAAAGACTAAAGGTAAAATCTTCACCTGCTCTTGACTGCCTGCAAATGGTCTTAAGAAGAATCCTGCCTGTCTCTTCAACCTGGAGGCAGCATCTAGTCATCCATTTTAGTAGACATTGATACGCCTGTTCCCCATGAATTTGTCTGACCTTTCCTTAAAGCCAGCCATGCTATTTGCTGTCATCTCTTCTGGTAATAAAATCCACAGGTTGATTATTCACTGGGTGATAAAATACTTCCCCTTATTGACTCTAATGTAGTTTATTAATTAATTGACTGAGTACCAGTTACAGAATATGATAATTGTAATTTCTTGATTTTTTTCTTCATTATATCATTCATATATACATATGTTTAGGCTTGCAACATTGATGTATTTGCAGGATGTAATTGTGGCATGAAATGTGAGATCAGTCTTGATGCCTGAATGGCTTACTCTATACTTTTAAACTCTGCTTTTGTCTCTGTGTACATTTCATTCAGTTACTCCGAAACAACATGCTATGCGTTGTTCTCTTTCCCCTACTTTTCTTAAATTGAAAGACTGGGACCCTGACATTTATCAGTCCTATCTCTTAAGTCTCTTTGTAAAGGACTAGAAATAAATTACTTGGGGTCAAGTTCTGTTTATGTAGTGGACTGTTCTGGCAGAATTGCCTTCTTGACTTAATAGCTTCCTTTTGGGTGACATTTCTCTCAGAAACAAGACAAATTGTGTAAGGTCAACCTGAAGATCAGCTCAGAGTATAGGAGGAAATTGTATGGGATCAGCTAAATTGCATCAGGTCTCCTGACCAACATTAGGAAACATGGCAACGGTTGCAAAGCAGGACTAACATTAATCCAAATGTCTAAGGAGAGCTCTTGAAATTGATTCTGAGATGTTCTAGTGCTTGACTCTTTTCTAATTCAGGTTCTCCTTAAATCTCACCCATCTTGAGTTATGCTAAAATTAGAGCATGAGGTATTTAATTCTTACTTCACCTAGAGGAATTTCCCCCATCATAATAGATGGGTGGAAGGGAATGCATCAAAAGGAAAAAGAAAAAAAATTGAAACGCCTGAACAAATTAAGTAATTTGGGGTTGCTGCAAACTCAGTCACTCTGATTGCCGTGCAATTCCTTCTTTCCTCCCACCCCATTTTGTTTTGTCTTAGTGCTGGGAATGGAGCGTGTATCTTGAGTGTGTAATAAAATAAGAGAACGGTTGTAAATAAACTTCCAGAACGGATTGTCCCCCATACTTGGTCGCATGCAATTTCATTTACCGCTTCCTTCATTTATGTGTACTCTTGCTGTAATAAAGTGTTTCTGTTTGCAATGCTTCTCTTTTCAAAGGAACCTCAAGCTACCTGTCTTGTGTAAAGCCACTTCATTTAGCTGGAGCTTAATGGGGCATCACCAAAATTAATGTGAAAAATCAGTAATGATTAATTCATACCTTGCTGATTTCAGCAGAAATGAACCATGGAGTCCAACTATACAAAGCATAACTATACAAAAGTAAGCTACTGTACATTCAAGAGTGCTTATTGTCTAGAAAATGAGATTAAGATAACAGTCTTATTACAGGTAACATATAGTGGTTCCAATACATTGATTTGAATAGAAATTTACAAGGGTCTCTGCTCAGATTTTGAGACAGAAAATTTGGGAGGGTCCTCATGAGTGATACAAGATTTCCCCTTGGTTTATCATAATTTTATCTAAGGACATGGTCACATCTTCACAATCCTCCTTCAGCCTGTCTTCGGACCCTACTGCCCATACCTTTTTAGTCCAATTAATTTTATTTGTAGACTTTCCTCCCTTCAATCATACTTTTCCCAAGCCCTATTTTTACAGGTCTCAAGTTGTTATAGAGTGTTAAGCCATTTTCATTTTTTGGGTGTGGTCAGGGAAGAGGACTAAAGGGGGCTGAACTATAGTGGGTGGATACTGCATGAATTTTCCTTTCCATTTGCCCAGTGTGTGATTACACACTTTTGAGTCACAGAACTTTTATCCTATTAGAGCACAGCGGGTCTTGTGACAGTGGAGAGGGGTGGAGATCTAAAAAAAGACTTGCAAAGGATTCTCAGGATGGGAACAGAAAGATGTAAGGACTAACAGAGGAAGGATTTTCATGTATCAAAGTTAGTGTGTTTTGAGTCTGGCTTCTTAAAAACATGGATTATTTCAGCAAGGTGTGACCATGATCTACGTGAAGGCTTTCCAAAGAGTCATCTAAAATCAGAATAAATTTGCCAGTTTGGTCTAGTGGTTAGGGAGTTGGACTCTTATCTGGGAATACTGGGTTCGATTCCACCCTCCCCCATGAAGCCAGCTGGGTAACCTTGGGCTTGTCACAGCTCTATTCTGAGCTCTCACAGCCCCACCTACCTCTCAGGGTGTTCTGTTGTGGGG
>MTQE01001134.1:41429213-41441047 GCA_014337955.1 Aspidoscelis marmoratus | reverse complement strand
ATGGGTGAGAAAAGCAGGGCAGAAAAGCCAACTCTTCTTCTTCTACTACTACTAATAGGGTGTGTAAGAATACTTGAAACATTTGAAATTTGATCAAATTCAGACATTCGAATTGAAATTAAATGTCTATACATGTGTTTTATAACCTTTGAACAAATTCAGATGTTTTGAATCATTCATACAAATTATTCAGACATGTGTATGGATACATATGCATTACATATGTATCCATATGCATCTTATTCATATCTGTCCACATTTGTACAGATATGTATAGTACGAAAACAGGATGCATATGGGATAAAAATGGGATCCGTACAGGTGTGTACGGATGCGTATGGACACATATGAATGTTGTTGACATTCGTATCTTCAAATATGAATCACATATGAATACAAATAGATACAAATGTATTTGAATCAATTCAAATTTGAATATATTCGCTTTTTCTCTATTCATTCAAATTCAAACATTTGAATATTCAATTTGAATTAAATCAAATCCTAAAATCCTATTTGCTGGTATTTGGTAGTCTAGGCATGGGAAAGATGCAATATCAATGCTGTTGTATTTGATGTTTGGGGATGCTATGTACTACAAACTCTCATTTCAGAGATACTGAAGTAAATAACTGAAGTGATGGAGATTTTACAGTTATCTTTCTTATTGTAGCTGAGTAACCGAGTGAATGTTTTGGCATATCCCTGGAGAGATCATAATTTATCACCTCCTAGAATTTCTTTGAAATATAGGCTAAGGCAAGATCTGGGGAGCTCTAACTTAGCATGAAGTCAGAGTAGCCCTGCAGTGACAATATCTTTCCCTCAGCACATATTTCATGATTTCACTTCTCCCTGTCTTTCTCCCTCATACATTCTGTTTTCAGATTAGAACACCTGTAGGGATCTTGCCTTCTCTGAATAAAGAGACTGTCCCATCATCATATAAAACGTACTGACACTTCAGAAGCACCCATTATTTATTAGGAATATTTAGGGGAAGTACATTAAAAATAGGATGCAAGGTAATGGAGGAGAATATTTTTTGAAAAATAAAAATACAGTACTGTATGTCTATTTTCATATGACACACATCATCCTGTGCCATGTTGGGCTGTTCCTAGCCCCCCAAATTGCCAGTTAAGACTGTTTTAGCCATGTGTCCAGATGTGATCCACTACCAGAGCAACTTCATGGTTAAATGCCAGAGACCCTCTTCCTTCTGCAGCTTTCTTCCTTTCTTCATTTTCTGCTTGAGATCAAAACATGATTCAGGAATATAAAGAAACTTGGGGCTCATTTGCACTTGCATTAAAGGTGTGGTTCTGGACTCTCTGGGGCAGGTCTGACCATGCTCTGTACTGCCTTTGCTGTCCTGGAGCATCTGGGAGTTCCCTCTAGCTGCCCTGATCTTTTGTAGCTGTGGACAAGTAAAAACAAATTCACACAATTTTCCAGGTGTAAATGCTGCAAGTGGATAGAGTGACATTGACATGGCTGCAGCAGCAGCTGAGCAGTTGGGCACCATAGGCTGATGACAACAGCAACTTCTCACCTCACATTTGGATGGATGGTTTAAACATGAACAGACACTTACGGTGAAAGCCCTTGTCCTTCCCTCACCACCTTCATGGTCCCAAACTTTGACCCCAGCATGGGCACCCGGCAAAGTGCTGTGTGCTTTTGTGAACTATGTATATTTACAATGGGAATTTTCAACATACATATGTTTGGGGTAGAACAGGGTTTTCTTTGTAGAAATAGGTCAATTAGTAATCTTTGTAATGATTTTTCAAAATTATTGATTCTGAAGGTTTAGGAAAGTTGCAGAGTAAAGCACCTCTTTACATTCAAGAGTGTTTCAGTATCTCCAGAGTAATTGTCAAGAGAAACTGTTTCTTATCTTTAAGACAGTGAGGGGGTTAGAAAGATTTGCAAAACGAAAGGGGAAAGCATATGGCATTTTCCCTGCCATCTTACCAAAAGGATAGCGACTGAGAATGGGGTGGCTGGATTTTTTTTTTAAGTCTCTTTTTAATTAAGCTCTTTAGTCTTTGAAGTTTTCTGCCTTTTTTTTCACATTTGATGATGTAATTTATGTAAATAATCATCTATCTATGAAAGGAGTGTGTCTGTCAAAAGCCAAAATAAAAAACATCCGTCATTTTGAAGTGATTAACATTCTCCAGATGTTTAAATCCTCAGATTTCAGGAGTTTCTCTTTGTTGTGATAATGATATAGTATCCAGAACAAGAATGTTTACTTTTTTTGTATGGGTCAAACACAGATTTTTCACAATCCTATTAAAGCATGCCGTGCATTGTAATTGCATGTATAGATGAAAGCATATTCAGTTATTATTATTCCCCTTTAATGGTAAACTGCTGCTGGTAATTTTACTGTAAGACTGAAACAAAAGGAGTGTACATGAAAGGGCCCCCATTGCTCACTTATGTAATCAATTTATACATGTCAAGTTTGCACAGAGATGCTTATCCTTTTCAGTTACCAGACATGAGACATGCTACCACCCTGCAGCACTAGGAAACATACCCTTCTCTTAGGTTGTTCCTTCTCCCCCACCCACAGCCTTTTCAGGTTGCTTGGAAATACAGTAGATGTAGTTGATAATGTTAAATGACAGCTAGGGATTGCTTACGGTAGGCCATCCAAGTCTGGAATCAAAGAAAGCTGATGCAATAGAGTATAATCGGTACCTTGGTGAACAAGAGCTGTATTTGCCCTTCCTGTTCATATCCTGGGCTAGGACAGAACACCCTGGCAGGGGATACACAACCCATCCCATGTTTCCCATTCTGCCTCATCTGTACTGCTAAAAAAAAAAAAAAAGTTACAGCTAAATGAAAATTCCTTTTGCCAGGCTGTCATGTTGGCAAGAGATCTTGAAGAGTATTAGTAGATTATCATAAATTTACTGATTGATTGGGATTACCTTTCTTCGTCTTTGACTTCTTAAGCAACTTTTACTGGAACTAACACAACTCCATAACTTTCACACAGTAGAAAATGTTTTGGGTCTTATGCCCACACAGTTGTTTCATGCTCCTGCTTATCCTCTGAAGACTTTATTCCTGGCTTATTTTTATGATGGTGATTTTATTATTATTAATATTGCTATTTGCTATGTATTAACATTAGTGCACTTGAATGTATAGAATCTCATTGTGGTGACAGACAAGATTGCCTTTTAAGCTGATATAGCAAGGTTCATAATAAACCCTGCAAACCATTTTACTCTTGTTTTTCCAGGGAAGAAATTTTGTCAACCATAGTTTCTTACTATTCTTTCCTAATATACATCTGCTTTAAGACACAGGATTTCTCAAGATCAGTGTTAGTGAAGAATCAGAAAACCATTCACCTACCTGTGGCATATTGTGTAATGGCTTTGTAGGCACCTTCTGCGCTGTCCTTTATTCCAGAATAAATTCCAGAACTAGGCCCAGAGGTCCACACATCAGAGAAGCCTAGGACAGCCCAGCTCACTCCAATCACACCTTGTCCGCAGTGAATGAATCATGGACCAACTAGAATGCCCAAAGTGGCACATTGGCCCAGTGTAGCTTTAGACCTCAGTCTACAACCAGCCCAACCCCAGTATACTGGACCCTTTTCAGTGTCACTCCAGGAAGGGGCACCAAAATAGTTCCTGACCTTGGTAGCCTCTGTACTGTTTCTTATGGCTTTTTGGAGAAGAAGGCAGTGGAGATGGTACAGAACAGGCTGAGCACACCAGTGGCAACCCATCCCTGCTTGGAATAGCTTGCTTGGTCCAGAATGGGCAGCCCGTTTGTCCTGGATCAATGGATGTGACTGCAGAAAGGGACATAGTCGCTATTGATTAGCATCCTTAGGGATTGTCTTTCACGTTTACAAATTACCACCATTCTACTTAAATTCATCTCATGGGATGGGCAAATTGTCCAAGTCAGTGACTGACCATTGTTGTTAAGGAGCATAGGATCATGTGGACTGAAGCCCCCAAAAGGATTTTTTCTAAATCCTGGCTCCACCCATAGGAGTGCTCTGGAATATATGTTCCATCCAGATCCCTTCGTCCTTGCTTTCCACCAATTTATAAATGCTTTGAATTTTTAAGGCTTAGTTGGTATGAGGTATGGGTGTGGGTTAAAATCTTTTTTATATGATATGCCTGTTCTTTCTTATTTCTTATTTCACCTTTAATTATGGCTGCTATATTGTTAATATTGCATTACTTTTGTACTCTGACTTTAACTGATGTGAGTGCTTTGCATAGCGTTTGTATATTCAAAAGGCATGATGTACATTTGCAGACTAAACAAAACATGAGATTAAGAGATGCAATTACTAGGTGATTTATGCAGGGTTAGGGAAAAATGTGTACCATAACTACTGTGTTTTATGTACCCTTTTATTCATTGCTTTTTTATTAGCATTGAAGATAACATCAAAATAAGGCTATAATTGCTGTGAGGTCAGCTTTTTGCCTGAAGGTTAGTAACCAAGAGGTTCACTAGCATGCTGCTAGGCTTGGACAAATCTGGGATGGCACAAGCAATCCAGACATTATGACATGCCCTGGTGACACCTATATGAGACCCACCACAACACAGTTCAACCTCCTTTAGCCCATCCCCCCACTCGCACTGAGGAAGCAAAAATGATCTAGAATGCCAGGACGGATTGAGTCCTCTGAAAAAGAGGACTCCAGTTAGAACAATCTAACTTGGGTAGGCCGGCTTGGAAAATCAATTGAATAAAAATAATGTGAGTAACACAACCTGATAACAACCTGAAGTTGTCCTAAACTAAAGGTGTGATCAGGCTTGGGCTGCCTTGGCATGGCATCCTGCATTCAGCTGCCTATTCATGCTGGACCGCTTCCTAAAGAATGTTTCTAAGGACCATTTGCAGAAAGTTGACAGAAGATAAAAGTTTTGCCTTCGTCTTCTGTCTGAGATTGCCAGAGACAATTAGTGTGCAGGACAGCATGCTGCACTTAATGATCTGTGACCCTATCCAGCAGGACCCCTCTTATGTTTACCTTTGGGCTCTTTGCAGCATGAATGACAAGCATGGCACTTCAGTCAGCAGCATGGCATCTAAAACCATGGTTTTGGTGGCAGCTTCACATCCATGATAAACTGTCTCCAGGCTGAGATGACTGTGGGCAAGTGGCCTTTCACGGTAGGTAAGGTGATGTAAAGTGGATGGTTGGATGCTGCTACGGGGCAGGGGTTGAATCCAGGGCTCCCAGGCTTTGCAGAGATATTAGCACGCTGGATTATGATCTGCTGTAAAATCTGCCCAAGGATTGCTGTTAGACAGATTGGTCGGACTAGATTATATCTTCAAATGCCATTCATATGCCAACTACAGAAACTAAATTGTGGTGTTTTTCCCTTGATCGTTTAAAGTTGCTTTGATTAGAATAATCCAGCTTCATAATGCAGAATTGTGGTTTGTTGTACTTATGTGGAAGTAGAAATTTTACTTGTCCTAATGAAATCACAATTTCAGACTTTCCATCCGTGAAAACAGCACTTCTCACTTCCCACCCTTTATTTAATTCTGATCTTCACTGAATGAAACATTTCCCCCTCACAGATCTGCAGAATCTGGTGCTGAGTGGGCCAATTTGTGTTGTGGTCTCCCCACCTCTCCCTCAGGAGGAGGCAGAGGAGGAGGATCAGAAGGAGAAGGAGGTGGTGGTGAAGGAGGAAAAAGTGAAGGAGGAGATAGAAGAAGAGAAGTTTGTTGATCCCATCTAGGTTAGCATCCAGTTATTGTCATAGAATACTAGATGTCTGAAAGACCTTGAAAAATTTCTGTTGATTCCTGATATGATTATTTTGAGTAATCTGTGTACTAAGAATAGTAATACTAATAAACAACAACATAGTAGGTATTTACCAAGAGGCTAATTTCTGATAACTTATCATTTTATCAATAAATAATAATAGCGATTATTATTTTGGAATATACTTTAGGGCACTGTTACTATTGCAATAAAGTATTGTGTGACTACAATTATATGCTATTAGTTTGCCTTCAGTTACACCACTACAATTAGCTTTTTTAAGCAATTCACCTATGAACTCATAATTTTAGGGTCTTTGATCAAAGCATGAAAACTGACTCCTCCTCCTCCTTTCAGCTCAATAATCTCAGTCTTAGACTGTGAATTTACTGTTCACCAGACTTCTAAGTTTTTCAAAAAGAAAGATCAACTGCTTTTAAAGCAGTGAGAACTGCCAGCTGTAATTCATACACTTTTACACTGAGAAAGTTATTTGTCAATTCAAAAGCTTTATGCGAGTTATAAGACCAGACTTTAACTACTTTTAGGCTTATAAATTTTCATGTAACAATATACTCAAGGAAGAACTTGAACTGGGGCATTCCAAATAACTTTTTGGGCTAGAAATTACTCTCATTCCTACCACTTATGCTGTCAAAAACAGGTTTTGTTTTAAGCACAGAGGAGCAATCAAACAGTGGAATTGTAAGTGCCATGAGTTCATAGGTTTTGGCACTCTGGGGAGTAAGTTTAAGTATTAGCATGAGTACAGGTAGTAGCTCACCAGCCCACCTCAATGCTTTCCCAAGGCCCAAAATACTGATCAACAAAACATCTAGAGAACCACAAACATCTCTCTTTCTCATCTAAAACAACAGCAGTCCCTGCAGCGGGGGACATGCTCTTTCCTCAGCCAAAGGCCATCTGAATATATATAAAGAGGGTGCCTGATGCACTCTAGAGGGAAAACTATTCCATAGCTTGGGGGCTATCACCAAGAAGACCCTACCAGTTGTCCTACCCCTAAACTGCCAAAGGGGGTAGCACCACAAAGAGGGCAAACAATGAGGAAAAATGCTCAAAAGCTGGTTCCATATTCACTGAATTCATGTATTCCTACAGATGGTGCTCATGCTCAGCCTTACATGATTTTTAAAAAAATCCTTTGTGTTATCAAGTTAGCACCTTGCAGATTGATCCTACACAAATCTGATATCAGGTGTCCCTGATAATATATTTGAAATGGCAGTTCTGATATCAAACATTTGAACTTTCATAGAGCTCGTGTACACATAAATGCATGTGCATGCATGTGTTTGTGCACACATATGTGCATAGACACACATACATTTCATTCTCTGATGGAGACTGAAAAGGAGGCAGTTGTACCAAAGTGGTGGACCCCAAATGGCTGAGCAGAAATGAGTGCAGAAAGCTTTGATTGCTTCTAGAGCATGAGTGAGTAGTGTCTCTCAACTGCAAATCAAGCAAGCTACGAGGAGGAAGAGAGAGGGAGGGAGAGGAAAAAAGGCCCCAATCAAGGCAATAATGGCCTCCACTTCACAATCAGACAAGTGCTCCTACTTTAGAAATCCTACCATTTATGGTTGATTGCTAAGCCTGGCCTCATTTCTAATCTTAAGGGCGAGTAATAATTTGAGAAAGGAATTATAACAACTTCGCGACAATTTGGTAAATTGTTATTATTTGGAGGGGGGAGGAAGAGAGGAAGATGTCGTGAAGCTATTGCTGTTTGTAAGTTATTTAACTTGCTTCTCCCTCCCCCCCCCCCAAAAAAAAAAGCTGATTTACTGTATATCATCCACGTGAATTCTGCTTCCTTCTGTCCTGGAATAAAATTGTCATGTAGAGATGCTCTCCCTCCCCACAACCCAAAATAAGGAAGGAATATTTATTCAGTTATTGCATTGAATGTTTTAAACTTATCTCAAAAGGGTGAGACAGAAGGAGAGAGACAGAAAATGAAAGAATTAAGATAAACTAAGTGTACTATGCTTACATTTGAATGAAATATTGCATTTGGAAAGTTGGTGGAAAATGAATCAAAGGCTGGTATACAGTTGTCCTGAAAAATTATGGAGCCCAACACACTAAAATTAAAAAATATATATGATATTGTATCTAAACTGTTGGCATAACAAATTTAAGGTGATTAATGTTACTTGTAAAGTTGCCAGTTCTTCTTATTACAGACTGCTTTCCATCTGCTGCCAGTCTGTGGTTCCTACAGATTCTTATTACATTGTCTTTCATACCTGATTTATCTAAGTTGTGTACTTGAAAGTAAACTATGCATGTGCTTTAAAGGGGACATTGTGCAACTGAAATTAAGATGGTACTTAATTCTTCCATTGGACTCATTTTCAATGCTCATACCCATAGGTTGCAAGAGGGGATCTTTTATTAAGTTAGCTGTTTAATCAATTTATGCGGGAGGAAAAGAAAAATAAGATCCATTTATAACTTAAAGAAAGATCTACTATTGTATTGTTACATGTGTGGGATTGTAAGTTAGAGAAAAGAGAACTCAAGCCACCTGAAGGCAAGCACCTTGGAAAAAAATATTTATGTCTACAATAGTTTAATTTCCTTTGCCAATTGCATGTATTTCAATGTCTACTCCTCTTCTAAAATCTCCCCCACCCCCAAAAAAGTATAGTTCTGCCAACTGTGAGAACATAATCTAAAAATGATTCAGTGGTCTGAGCTTGTTTGTCATCATGCCACTTCTGACAAGTTCCATAGTGTTTGGAACTTTCTCACAGTGTGAAGTGCTCCACAGGTAAACTTCCCTCTCAGTTTGAAACTACGTGACTAAATTGGAAGCATAGGGGAATGTGGAAGGTGGTGGTGATGGGGAAATAAAGGTCCCAGAGGTAATTTGTTCCAGCATTGGTGCTGGATGATCTATCTTGCTATCTGGAGTGGAGAGAAGCAGATGGCTAGGGGTTCTCGATCAGGTCCCATAGCTGGTCCCTCTGTTCCCCAGCTCCACATCAGAGGAGACTGAAGACGAGGCAGTAAGTTGGAATCTGCTTTACATGAACAACATGTACAGTAACTGCCATGTATCTGTGATGGATAAAGCAGTCTGTGAAGAACTCAGTGCCAAGATCCATTAGTCATGGAAGAGAGACTATTTGATATAGTGTTTAAGATTTAAATGTTCCTAACAACAACTCCCATTCCTTGTTATCGGTCAGATCAGCTGGACTGACCTTTTGGAGAATATGGTTGGGCCATCTTGGTCATTCCAGGCTGACTGATGTTATTCTGAAATTCTTTCCTGAAAAAAAAAAAGTTTTTAGAAACAAGATGCAAAATGAAGAGTCTTGGGATCTGCTGGCAATTGACATGCACTCCATAAGCACGCTAAAACATTTGTTTCCATTTTATTGAAATGCACATATGCTCTAATCCAGCATTTGAAGCTGCTGTGCCTAAAAGCTGCCTTGTCAGCTTAAATGGAGAAGGCTTGCACAACATCACAGCATGAAGATAATGGATTCTGACACCTTAATCTGAAAATGCTTAATAGTAATTCAAAATAATTTAGGGAAACTTAGTTTAGGTTCATGTACATGTATTTAGAACTGAGCCTTAATTACACAGAATCAAAAACACGATCAGTCACCTCTGTGGCTAATGCTTTAGTAAAGGTGAGCATGAATCTATGAAACCAATACCCTTAAATGATTTACACTCGCTTGCTTTTGCTTATGAGCAAGGACATGTTCAACTCATAGCCTCAGTTGCTCACAGGGTTCTGGGCTGAATTAAAGAGGCTACCTGTGTGGTGAAGGCAATTGGTCATCAGACCTACCATGTAGGTACCCAGCAGCTCTCAAACTGATTTAGAGAGCAGATGTGAAAAGGGACTCCTATACTAGTCATGTCATTCTAGCAATGATTCTCTCCTCAAGTTGTTTTTGGGGACATGTGCATAACTAGAGGCTTTAACATTGGAGCATAAATCCTAGATTGCCACATAGACCTTCTGGGCCCAAAAGTATCCTCAGAAAATACAAATGAAAACACAAACTTTGGCAAAAGACGTCAGGCATGACCAAACCTATCAGCTTCATATCTGCCCCAGGAAAAATACTAAAACAGACAAACCTGAAAAATTACTAAAGCTGTACAAAAAATTACTAAGGTGGGTTTAAGATGGTTTTCAGATGGTTTGAAGGTAGGATTGCTGACTAGGAATGTGCACAAATTTTGTGTGTGTTCGATTTGTATTGAATTGAATGCAAAAAATTGTATTTGTTCGAACAGATAACCTTCAAATGTGGTAGGATTTGAATTTGAAACAAATGTTCGATACAAATCTGATTCAGATCCCTGCTATGAATTGCCTACATATCCCCTACAAATCCCCTTCGCGTCCCTATGTATTCCCTACGTATCTGTTCTGAATGCATCAAATCCACTCTCAATCCACTTTGAATCCACTCTGAATCCAATTTGGATCTGTTTGAACCACCTCTCCAGGTTCACAAATGTAACAAATGTATAGAAACATTCAATTCATATTTGAATGCACCAACATTTGATTTGAATTCAAATGTCTGAATTTGCCAAATTCATACAAATTTTGAATGTGATGAATATTCATGCATATCCCTGTGTTGACATATTGGGCTGGCTCCAGCTGGTGAGAGGAAAAAGCAGGATCTTGTTTGAATCCCACAATTGCTTCTTGTGATGGCACGAGGTGTTAAAATGCCACGGTGAGTTTTTGGGACTTCCCCAGAGGTGAGGAAAGCAGGCAAAGAGACAGCACAAACAGAGGGCTGGTTTTCTTTGGTTTACTAGTGCCTAGGATGTGCAAGTATATATAGTGCTCCAGTGCTTCAGGGACCCTGTCTATATACAACTATATACAGTTTCAAAACTGTTTCTTCCCTCCCCAAAGTCCCTCCTTACGACCTTCTCCAGCTGCCAGGTTTGGCCTCGGAAGATGACTCCAGTGCAGCCTAAGGAATCCTTCCCCTCCAGCTCCCTTGTTTGGCCTCCACCTTCACTTTCACCTTTTCCTTGATCCTTCCTCAACCAAGACTTCATTGTTGCTTGCATTCCTTCTCCCAGGCATCCTTGATGTCTCCACTCCTTCAATCTCTCTCCTCCGTCTCCAACCTCTCTCTCCATCACACACACCCTCTCCATCACACTCTCTCCCCCTTTCCCACTCCCATCTTCAGTTATAACCTGTTTTACCCATACTATCACCCAGTGATTCAGCAGTTTTTCCACTTACTATCTACCCCTGTGAGGAAGTTAAAGGGAACCCATCACACTTCTCACCGTCCTTGTCAGATGGTAGGACAACATCATAAGGGTTACTGTGGACACTTAACCTGTCAAGTGCTACTCCTATGATGGTATCTGATATGATCTGAGTATTTCTATGACCCAGAAGTGCACAATCACATATGCATTCCCCCCATTTTCTGGCTGGTTTTGGTGCTGTGCATGCCTGGGAGCCACCTCCAAGATGGCAGATGATGCAAAAAAGAGCATCAGGCAGGTAAGTCCTTTCACTTTTTAAAGAAAACCTGAAAAGTTGAGAGTTGATTTTTCCACAATAATGTTATTGTGAGATATCACCCTAATATTGTGGGTCTGTGTTGAGATTGCACCACATACATGTGGCAGTCCCAACATAGCCCCAGGATAATTTTGGGGTTTAGGCCCTGTCTGGATGGAGCCCCCCTCTAAAAAATGTATGAAATGTTATGTATTTTTATATGTAATTTTATAATGAATTATTTTTCATTGTATTTTTTCTTTGTTATAACTGCCTTGAGCATTTTCTTTCTTTCTTTCTTTCTTTTTTGAAGGACAGTATAAAAAAATGGAAATGCCCTGGGACCTTTGGTCAGCTGCTCTGGACTCCATTTGGTAGCTGCCTCAATTTGTGTTTGCATTTTGGCTTAGTTTGCAATGTTTTGTAAGATGTGCAATTTATTTATTTATTTATTTATTTATTTATTTATTTATTTATTT
>MTQE01001134.1:41405774-41427314 GCA_014337955.1 Aspidoscelis marmoratus | reverse complement strand
TTTTTTTTTTTTGGCAAAATATATACATTCTGATAAAGGCAAACCTACCTACTCTGGCCTATGGTTGAGGAAGCAGCTACCATCCCCCACTTTCAGGCACTTTTGTTGTTTTTAGTGAGTTCTTTTAAACCTGTTTTTACAAGTTGTAGCTTTTCCTGAGACTTTCGGGTATAGAGCAGGATAATAAATAAATAAATAAATTTAAATGAGGGAGTGCAAAACTAGGGGGGGGGCGTCTTCAAGGCCTGTACTGTACCGCCAGGCAACATGTTATTGACCATATTATAACATCTTTGTCTGCAGGCCATTGAATGGAGCATTTTTTTCTTTTCCGTGCCTTGTTCTTCTACTGTGACTTTGTTTAGTTTTACAGTTTTATCATTACAGTTTTAATGTAAATTGAATTCTGCTATAATTGTGATATTTCATAACCTTTCGTGGGACTCTGATGAATAGTGGGCTGTAAGAACTTTTTTTAAAAAAAAGTTAAATAAACAGTATAGACTTCCTGTGCTGAAAATCTTGCACAGCTGGGGCTTACTGGTGGTCCCTTTAGTCTCCTCTAACTATGGCATAGATTTTGGCAGGCATGAAAGTAAATTTGAAATATTAATATTTTCCTAAAGAATGCTATACCCCACATATTCAGTTCACTTAATTCCAAAAACGTGTAGAAATATTTTCTTAATGGAAAAAAAAATCAGATAACAAAGCTTCAAGGGCCTTTGTATTGCGACCGATAATAAAGTAGCAGGATTATGAACTCATGGTTAGGGTAGTTTGAATTTAATTTGCATTTTGAAACACTAAATCCACTCTTCATACATTTTGGAGAAATGTCACTCAGAAAACTAAACAATCCGCTCTCATTTTTTTTCATTTATATACATGTAGTTTAAATTCAGTGCATTTATTCTCTCTTAGCAAATCTTTACTTAGCTTATTTATCTTGTATTAAGAGATCTCTGTGTGTGCAACTTCTGATATTCAAGTTACCTTCCAAAATATAACATGCTTTTTTATAGCTACTTATACAAACCTCCTTTTGAAGATCTACTTGTATCACTTATACAGGATGGTGTATACATACATATCACATATGCATAAGTTGAGAGGAAGGCTATCATGTATCTACAAAACAAAAACAAAGTCTAAGTTTCTGTCCTAATAATTGGTTCCAGTGATACATTATGCATTTCTTTTTCAAACATTTTCAAATCAAGCTGACAAATCGGGTGATTACAATTTTGAAAGAAAAACAAGAATTTCATGTAGCAAAAGCACAAAATGAGCTAAAAAAAATATTAAAATAAGCATTGATAAGCATCAGGATTGATCCAAACTGCTTTGCCTCCAAGAATCCAAAGACAGAAAGCAAATATAAAATGCAAACTGAAAACTCAGCTAACAGTGTTTTTTCTTAAATGTTTATGTATCATATCAACCACACCAAAATATAATAGTTCAGAAGTTTACAGATATTTGCTGATGTCTTCAAATGAGAAGAAACATATTATTTATTTATTCCATGTATTAGCTGCAGTGCATACAATGATCCCAGGAAAGGTAGTAGAATAGAAGGCAAAACATAATTCTGTATGATTTAATTGGGGGGGGGAGATAAAATAAACACCATTATTATCATTTGCAAACATATTCTGATTTGTTTTAATTTATTAATTTTTTTTACCCACAGATTTAGATGAATGGGCTAAATTTGGCTAGTAACAATGATGAACACATCATTGGCAGAAACATTCTATAATGCCATGGGATCAATTTACAGCTATGTTAAAAGAAAATTGGAAGTCAGGACCTAGGAAAATGGTTTTCCTAGTACAGCTGCGTTCTAGGAAATTTTGTATTCTCTGAATGTTTAGTATTGCACAGCAGGGGGGTAAGCATAAATGACCCCTAGTGTCAGAAAGCAGCGTGCTTAAGACAATTACAAGAGCTGATTTTTCTTTTCAAGTACATGCAGTGAGTGTGAGAAAAGGATAATCTAAACTACATGAACTGTCTGACCTAAAAAAGAATTGGCAACTCCTCATCTCTTCTCAAAGAATAATTAAAATTAAAATGGTTAAAAAAGAAAATACACTACATGAATAAAATCTGATTATTCATTCTCCCTATTCTGCATATTTAGCTGTACATTTTTAATGTTCTTATAGTAAAATAACTTTCTCGGTGAAGAAGTGGCATGAAACTAAAATGTGAAGACTAGTCACTTCAGAATAATTCATTTTGATAAACATGAAAAAGCATATTTGGCAAAACAACAACACAAACACACATATCAGAAGCTAAAAGGTCCTTTATAAGCAAATTTGCTCAACTATTTGGGGATTTCTGGAACATTTTTCTTAAATATTTATTTCTGCAGTATTAGCAAATATATTACCATGTCAACATGACTAAAACTGAAGAACACAAGCATGACAGATTGAGGAGTAAATTCCCTCCCTCCCTTATATAAGGATAGAGGGAGAGAGGGTTATATTTTAAAAACATTTTAAAGAATACTTTGTGTATCTTATGTATTATATCTTTTTATAGCCCACTGTGGGACCTTTTGTTGAAGAGTGTGATATAAATTTTTAAATGAAAAAAATAAATCTAGCTAAATCTACATAGTTTTCTCTCTGATCAGCATTCCACTGTGTGATCCCATAGGAACCATAGCTATGCAGCCTCAGTATTGTAAGGAAACAGATAAAAAAAGACCCTGTGATTAAAACCTAAACTATTTCTGCTGGAGAGAAATTATGTTGTAGAGGAGCAGAATTTCTTTCAGTTCAGATAAAGGAAGTACATTCTGAAAGATAATCGTCACTGCATGGTCAGCATTTACATAGCATATGGTATGCTGAGCTACTCTTAACGTTCAGATCTGGTACTGAATCACCAATCAAAGAGAGAGAACATCTCAGGAGCATCATATCAGCTTTCACTGCTGAATCTGTACAGGCAGAGATAAGATTATCAACAAAATATTCATGTCTGCATTTGGAAATACTCAAATTAAATCATAAAAAGGTAATGCATGTTCTAATATTCATGGTGATCTCTCTCTCTTTTTGTCTATCTCCATCTATCATATATCTATCTGTCATAATAACTACGGTAGTGTTATTAGCACAGGTCAAAGAGTCCACTTTTAATTTATGAAGCAAAGGATTTATAGATTTGGCATGCTTGCATAAACTGTTATGATCGTTTTCTAAAAGTCACTTGAGTGTCAGTCCAGAAAAGTTGCCAGAAATACAGTCAGTTCTGAGAAATAATCACATATATCCTGAAACACAGATGGTAATGAAGGAAATGGGTTGCATGTCATAATATCGTTCTTCTTAAAAAGCTCTAGGTATATTGTTCACTATTGCTATGGTCTCTGTAACAGAAAGCATTTTTGCACTGGCAACTATACCAGCCAGCAAGAGTATTAGGAACTTCTCTTCCGTACAACACATTACCAGCCAGCGCAGAATTGGGCAGAAACTATTTTCTGGTCTTCCTGAAATTATTTGACTGAAGATTGCAATGCTTGAATCTATTGCTTCATGTGTGTAGAGAAATGTACAGTGTCCTGCGTGCAGAACCTGTTCAAAGTGCGACTAAACTGGTAACTCTTTTTACCAAGGGACATAACTCAAAATAAAATATTTCATTTTCATTAACAGTGAGCCCCTTGCTACAGTAGATGTAAATAGATGATATAAAAAATATGCAGAATAATGAACCCTAACCCTAAAAAAAAAAATCACTTGCTGAAACTTTTTTCAGTTCTCCGTGACAGCTTTTTTGATGCTCTGGTTGAGAAATAATCTCCAAACTTGCTTCAGGTCAGTAAACCACCGACAGATCTCTGTACAGTCAAAACTATACGACCAGGCATTTGCTTGAACTTTTTTTGGGGGAGGGAATAAATCCATAGTAATAACAAATGTTTATAATGTGATAGTATTGAGAGGCTATTATTCCTTCTTATTTTGATACTCAGGTCTGCATGTCATTGCTAGCTTAACTAGAAAAGAATCCGTATCTCCACAACCTATTAACAATTTCAAATAGAACCTACAATAAAATGTCGAGATTTGGGTACAAAATGTTCCCCTCCACTCCTGGAGAAACATGTTTCAAAATAAACTCTAAATGGGTAAAGGAGAGAATCGCATAGAAAAAGTTTAATGAGTCTAATGTGTGTTGATTGCTGGATGGCAAAGTGAAAAGGCAAATCCTAGAAAGCATAGGAAATTCTTCGCATACTTGACCAGAGAAATTCTATTGAAGTAACTGTTACATCCCCAAATGTTATTTAGGTTAAGTAGTATTCATTTCTGATATGAGTACTTAGACTGGATTGCTGCACTGCTCTTGAAGCTTCAGTTACTTGGTCCTTGGGATTGTCATTAAACTGACAGAACTGTAAGTATTTTCATTTCAGAATTATCCCTGATGTCTTATATGATTAAATGGACATCTATTTTTATGACAGAAGAACTATTGGTTTTCAGAGGAAATATTATTTTCATGGGAAAATTGATATTATATATATTACAATATTATATGGAATACTAAAAGAAATATTAGAAGTAGCAGAGAAAAACTCTGCCTTTGCTCTTTGCTGTACCACTCACAATTAAGGTAGGTAAACCAATTTACAATGAAAATCAGCATGTAATTTTACCCTCTGCATTGGGATTTGCTTAGCTTCGTTTTGCTATGGAAACTAGAGAATATATGGAGCAGTGTATAATTTGTACTCTCACTAGTGCAGGGTTCCTAGAAGTTTTGGTTTCCTCTGTAAAATGACCTTGAGTTGGTGGTGAGTCTTTCTTAACCACTGCAAAAGAGGAATTAGCTAGAGTTCCTCCATCTCCATTACCATCAGCTTACAGCCCTCCCAACTAGCTGGAGAGAAGTGAAGCAGAACTGCTCCAAAAGACTTCCAAAGAGGCTGATTCCACCAAGTTCCTTCCCAATTTTATTACACTTTCCTGTAGCCCCTTTCCAGTCTGTCATGACTTTTTTAGATTGTAAGCCTGAGGGCAGGAACATGTTTAAGATTTCCTATTGTGAGCTTCTCTGAGAGTTTTTGTAGAAACCAAATAAATAAGTAAATATCTGCTTTTTGCCCACCACATCAGGACCTCATCCACTGATATAAATTATCATTAAAATGTATAACAAACAATAAAAGCCAAGGGTGTGTGTGTGTGGGGGGGGGTCTGTATAGAACAGAATTTTAAAACATCTTTATATGGTCAGTTTTAGGTAACAACCTCTCTAGATCAACTATTTACTAAATTCTGTTCTTATAGCTCGTGAGTAGAATTTATAACTTAAAAGGACACATTGGACCTTTCTATGCTTTGGAAGGGTGTGTGTGTGTAGACCAGGCCCTTGCCTGGTATGGGTTTCTGGTGTTGGATAGTATCTGCTGTCATGCTTTGTCAGCACTGGATAGAATGTGGGGTTGACTAAGGTGCTGCTGACAATAGCTCCCTAGCAGTATAGATGTTGAAGTCTTCACCCAGACTGGGGGAGTATAACAGACCCCAAAGGTGTTGGATGGCACATGGATGGCACTCTCCTATGTATGGAAGACCCTTCTCAGCAGCACTTCAGGACGCAGCGCCAGAAGTGTATCGGCCCAACACTGGCCAGGTCAGAAACTTCAAAAGCAGAGAAGGAATGCTGGTCTTCAAGGCCTTGGTGATGGAGTCAGCAGTGAGAGATGTAGTGGCAAGGGATGCAGGAGCTTGGGTTGCAGGTTATTTGTTTCAAGACTTGGCTGTTTTCCCTGTTTCAGAATAATGAGGTATGTGCAGAAAAGCCCATTGTCATTTTGGTTGACAAGAAGATAAGTGAGATGGAAATCATTACCCTTAGTAAGAAGCCTTACTTTAATAGATGCAATAAACCCTGGGGGTAGGTTGCAGTAAAGGACGTAGTCAAGAAATAGATGGCCAGTAGTTTCAACTTCTCCATAACTACAACGTCATAGTACGCTATGAATAAGGGAATCTACTTTCCAGAATAAAACTGTTTATATAGCTTAAAATATAGATGTACAGTAGATGCATCTACAAGACTCTGGGATCCAGAACAGAGGAAAGAATTTGCCATTTGTCTTGAATACATGGACCATGCTGCCTCAGATTTCAAGGGGAACAATGCAGAACCCCCCAAACACAGCGAGACTCATGGTGGAGGTCTGGAAGTGCTAGTGGAAGACCAGTGTTGTTTTGCTCTGCGGCTTCCATGATAAATTTGCACAGCAGTCTAGGCACATGATAAGGGTGTCCTCAGAGTAGTCAAAAGAGTTTTCTTGAAAGGCTAAACATGTTGCTCCTCTGGAAGTCCAGCAGGGCTGAAGAGAGAAGGAAGCATTTCTCTACTTCACACTTGGTTGCCCAAAGGATTCTGGAAATCACCTGTGTGGATGCAACAGAAGCTGTCCAAGGATCAGAGCCTATACTGTATCAAGCACAAGGCAAGGTACAATCAAAGTCCTCACTGTGACCTGTTCAAGCTGCATCTGGATGCACAAGTGAGCTAACACAGTTTGCACAGATCCGATAGCTGCACTTGTGTCTTGTCTTTCCCCTGTTGCTGTGTGTATCCAAAATCATGAGTAGCCGATGGGTGGTTAATAGAAATTAAAAGCTTGAAATGGTACTACAATATATGGTGCTTACAAAAAAAAAAAAAAAAGTCAGTGTGCAGAATTGCCCTTTCATAGTTAACAGGTCTAGACTAGAAAAGATGGTTTAGCCGAATTCAAAAAGTTAATGGTGGATAATTGCAGAAGTTGCAGTTTTTAAGGTTGAAGCACCTACTTAATCATAGCTTCACACAGCTTTAGAGATATTGCAAAGAATCACACTTTGTAGTATTCTTTATGAGCTGGGAATCACAGAGATGACACTGTGTAGGGAAAACATGATTGTGGAGAGATTCAGGCCATAGGATGAATCATACATATATTTATTCACTCACACACTCACACATACACCAGCTATGATGCTATATAGACATCAGACTGTGAGGCCTAGACCATTTGCCCCTATTCAGCATAAATAGTTTTCATGGTGGTTGCATTCTACAAATTCTCCAGAATAAATTTGTTAGACATGTGCCCATTTTGCCTGCTCTCTGGGTGCCATATTGGTTGTGATGTTTGCTTAATAGTCTTTGCTTAACTATTGAGCTATTGTTTTTAAAATTTTATTTTGCAAGTCCGTTCTCAAGAATAAAAGTATATGAAACCAGAACAATATTGCATAGATATTACAAATACGGAAAGGTTAAATTATCATTAGAACACTTTTTAAAAAAACATCTGTGTAAACAAATGTAAAAAACTAGCCCCAGTAACACTTCACATGAAAACATTGGATCCTTTGCAGTGTTGATTCATTTATTATACTATATTTTTATCTATCCTTTCACTCACAGGTCTCAGGGTGGATCACATAAAACATTAAATCAGATGTACAAACATAAGTATAACCAATTAAAACAGATTTCCCCCAGAACTTCAGGACAGCATGTTGAGGGGACATAAACATCAGAGGTCTAGGTGAAGGTTTGTGTGCTAAAAATATATACGTTTATTTGGGAATGGCTATAGCTCAGATCTCGATTAACTTCCCAAAAGGCAAAGGGTTGTAGGTTCAATCCTCAACATCTTCTCGGAAGAGGACAGTGACAAATCATTTCTGCCTATTCAGCAGGAAAATAACATGGATGTATTCATGAAGTCATCAGAAGCTGAGATTTTTCTGAGTTCAGTTTTACGTTTTTCTGTTCTGATGTTTTTAAAAATGTACATATTGTCTCTCAAAATATCTCTGTTTGTGAGATTGAAGCTGCCATAACATACCAAGGTATTTTGAATGAAACTTCAAGAAGTTCAGTAGAGTAGAATTTCATCAGCATCGTGTTGAAATGACCAATAGATATCCGATGACATTCTTCATGTTCAAAACCACCCGATCACTATAGAGGCAAAGAATTTAAACTAATGCTGTATTTGAATGTTATATACATTATAAATGCCAAGTTGTTCCTGAGGAAAATTGGCACTGAAGTCTCAAATTCAAGCATTTCATTTTTATTTGCAACTTGAAATTTATTTTTACTGTCTTTTCAACTCTATTACTTTCCCCCACAGCCAAGAAATCATTCACAAAACATATTTAACTATTTAAAAACTCCAAATACATAACCTCCTAATGCTGACACTGTAAAAAACACATTTTGATGGAGTCTCTTTAGTTATAAGAGAATATTTTCTAAATGTCTCTTTATAGATTTGACAATATTTTCTCAGATTCCTTGAAATCTTTTTGCCTGTCATTTAGTTCCTAAATGACAATAAATAGATAACACAAACCGAAACTCAATTTTTCTCTTTCTCTTTATGAGAGTTATTTAATTTTATAATGGAAAAAAAGTGGTTTTCCTATACTTATCTATAAGTTGGCAGGAAATTCAGATGATGAATAACAAAATTGCCTTCTTCACTTTGTTATTTAATGGAGTAAGCCACTATGATATAAAAACCAATCACAGAATGAGAAAATCTAATGGGTCGCATAAAAAAAAACCCTTGTGTCAAATATCACCATAGGAGGGGGGATCTGAAACTGGGTTTTAACATTTTTTATCTTGCCAGGATTTTACGTTGGCACTCTTCTTGCACTTTTTAAGATCTAAGTGGATGCAGCCTAATTTTTGTACTCATTAGAGCCATGTTCCTGTTGCTTACATCCTATTTTGGGGTTATTGAACACATTCTGTGGAAGAGGCCTTCTTGATGGTGTCACCTCTAGCAGTTCTTTAAAAAGCAGGAGACAAGAGGCCAGAAGTTATGGAATGATATCCCCTCTAAAGTGCATTTGGCCACATCTCTGCTTGCTTGTCAAGACGCAGTCAAGGCATACTTTTTAATGCTAGACTATGGCTGAGGAGGTAGACGAGATGATAACATGAAAGGCACATGCTACTATGTGACGCTTCTGTGATACCTTTTACTACATGTGTGAATGCAGTCTTAGGCTGTGTCTCTCTCTACATGGTAAAAGCATCTTAATCATCTCAGGGCAACTCGTCTCCATTGGGAGTAATGGAAATTGCCTTGACTTAAGGGGTTCTGGAGACACAGCCTCAGTCTCCGTTTTTCCCCCCTCCCCCTCCTTCTCTCTTTCTCCCCCTTTTTTCTTTTTCTATGGGTCATTTCTTCCTTTCATCATGGACAAGACACTTTTCTGCTGGATAGTATGAAGAAGCATTGTAGTACAGTTTAAAAAAGAATCGCGTGTTTTATAAACTGTTTGGATTTTTAAAAAATAGTTGTTAGGAACACTAGGTGACAGGTATATTGAAATTCGTTAGTCTTCCTCTACAGAAGATACTGAAGCTTCATCCAGGCAGCGCTTATTTAATGCTCCACTTACCCGGAGTAAAGCACATTTTACTCTGGACTATCATGCTTTATTCTGGATTATCCAGATAATGTGGATTATGTAAGTGCTGTCTGGGTGAAACTTGACTAATTCTACATGCTGTATCACATATGACATTTGAAGATGTCCTGATTCTCAACAGCAATGGGATGGTCATCTAGAAAACAGAAGGGCAGAATGTTCCTTGCATACTCATCGCTGCACTGAACTATCTTTGTTAGCTTTGCACAAATAGAAATATGAAAAAATTGTATTGCAACAGACTTGGGCTTTGTCTCCATTGTGCACTGGAGGAAAGTTAATAATATCATCAGGCAACTGGTTTCACTTGGAGTACTGGTCTCATTTAAGGTGCCTTTCTTGCACAATGGAAATGCAGCTGAAGTCCAAGGACAGAGTCCAATGTTAAATGCTGTCTCTGCATTTAAACCTTGAATTGAAATCATTCCATCAGTACAAAGTAAAGCATTCACATAAGATATGCCAAGATAGCCAGGAGTTTATTTGCCTTGATTTTGTGGAAGATACTGGAGAAAGATCTGTGTGTGACTTTTCTGCATTGAACTTATTTGGTTGAGGAAAAGAAAAAGTGCGTAACTGCTGTGGCTCAAAGAAACCCCTTCCTCCAGATTCTTCTTCATATGTCAACAGTTTCATTGTACCAAACGACTCCTCTCCTACTGCTTCTCAGTGTAAGCTTAGGTGGCAATTGCCATTTGATTCTTGCTTCCAATAGGCAACAATTTCCTGTGGCTTACAGCATCCACTTCCTCTATTGTTTGTACTACCTCAGGTTTTGAGAATGAAATTTATTAAGACTCCATTTCTCTATAGTGAACCTATATTTACTTAGTGGGGAGTAATCTGCAGAAACAGTAATCCACAGACAACAGTTTATTTTTAAAAAGATCTTATCAAATATTTTTAAGGTTTTAATATCCCTATCCTTTGTATAAGGAAAGTATGTGATATGCATATACATTCATGTTTTTATTAAATCATGAAAATATTCTCTCCACCTGCTATCAAATACTATCAGTTTAGTTTCAGAGCATTCTAAACCACTCTGTTTTTTTCCACAATTAGCTAAAGGTTTGCTTCCTTTTATTTCTTAATTCCTCCCTGTCATTCAGGTTTATTTTTCAATTTTGTGTAGCATTCTGCCACCTGGTGTCCTACCACAAAACCTTTTTTAAAAAGAGAAAATGCTGCTGACTTCGAATTCTGCTGTTCATTGTCGTCTGATGTCTTCACTCCTTATGAAGACGTTTCTTCTACAAATTCTAGACTCATTTTGTTTTATTTTTAAAAAAAACACATTGTGGTGAGGAACTCAGTGGTAAAAATTTGCCAACATTGAATGTTTTACCTTTTATTATTTTAATATTACTTTCAAAATAAGCCTTTGCAATCAAAAAACATAAAAGAGTTTTATTTTCACAGTTTTCAAATGATGGATATCTTTAGGGCAATTGTGTTGTTATTCAAAATGTACAGGACCAATTTTTTGACTTAGGTATATGCCTTCTCAAAATTTCTAATGTGAAGTATCTGTATGCTTAACAAAAAGGGCACCTCAGAAAGTGTGTGGCCCTTGTGTTACCGAGCATTCTCTATCCACCTTTTCTATCACAGAATGTTCAAGGGAGAAGTTAGGGGAAGACAGGTATGTGAACAATCCCACATGGAAACCTTCTCTGAGATGCTTCAGAGACGTGGTTTTTTTACTGTGTCTGATCACAGCCTTAAAGGGTGGATTCACAGATCATCTTCCTAATGGCTTCATTATAAATGGTGATTTGTATATCCAAACATAACCCCCTTTTTTATCACTGCTTTGATTTTCCTTTTTTACAGAATAGAAACAGGTGCACATATAAAAGCAATATTTCTAGGGGCAGACACTGACCTTTCTAAATCATATTCAGAGATTCTTATGAAAGATTTCTAGAAAGTATATTTGTTTGCCTGTTCTTCTAAATAAACATCATTAGTACAAGTAGTAAACTATCAGTTGCTTTTTTGTTATTTGTTGCTTGAAAGTAGATTTTATTGAGTTTTATCATATTGGTTCACCACCCTGAACTTCAGTGATAGATGATGTTTGTGGAGTCCTTTGCTTTCCTGATTGTCATAGCCCAACTTCTTTTGTTATTGTCTTGATTTCTGTGGGGAATTTTCAGTGGAGCTGCCCTAAAGTTGTAAAATTGTGTTACATAATCATACATTTTGATCTGTGTTAGAAAATCCCCACTTCTACACTTTCAGTTCGTTGGGATAATCTTAACTCTTCACCTAAATGCTTCCTAGTTAATTTGGGCTTCAGTTTCTGTCAGGAGAGCAGGCAACACAACCATGATACCTGGGGCTTGGGGAAAAGATCTCTTTGGACATTAAAGTTAAGGATTTTGAGATTGTGGGATAATGGTAATTCCATCCAGAAGGTAGGTAAATACACTATTGTTGGAAAAACCTGGGTTTTGTGAGTTATTTAGACTGGTAGGCTTGTGCTGTGTCTCCATGGCAGCTTATTCTTGTTCCCAGGCATGTCAGATATGCACCATGTTTTATGGTGGATGTCTTTTATTGTCAAAAATGGAAGCATAATACTTAAGAAGTTCTCGCAAACATCTCCAGTCCTGAGTGGAGACACAGTTTCAACTTCTATGATTACCTTCTCATCTTCTAAAGGTAGCAATTATTTCCATAACATGATTTTACACTTCATGGTGGTTTCCAGGAGCCAAGATTCCTCACCGTTGTATGAGGTATGTATGATAATTGTACCCAAAATTTAAAATCTGAAGCAACAGATTAATAGTAAGTGAAAACAAAATAATGGTAATGTGATATACCCCCTAAAAAACCCTAGAAGAAAATATCAATATCCCTCAGAAAAAAGTTCTATAAAACTACATTCTCCTCTCTAAGTCTTTGCACTATTGACCACTTGGATTCCTGACAGGTGAATAACCTGTTTCGCATCTCCTTCCAAACATTCTATAGATAGTGCTTTTTCCAAATTGGTGGTGAATCTGAAGCAAAAGTCTACATAAACTAACAACATTCCTGAAGATCTCAACCTTAATAGGTACTTATGGAGATTCCATGGCTATTGACTTACCATTTCTGTCTGACCTCATCTTCTTTCTGTGAATGTGCTCTAAATAGCAGAGTTAGCTTATTGTGAAATGACACCATTGGTTTGGTGACAAAAAGCTAGCTGGAAATCTGAGTTGCGTTTTAAAATGTCACTCATACACACCCTGCTTGTACAGGATTGTATTTCAACACTTCTTTACTGTATTTCTCCCCAAAAACCTGTAAACTATCACATCTATATTTTTAATTAGAGACTATACAAATATGATAGCAAAATACAGCATAGCTATCCTGTAGCTTCAGCCAAGTTGTTACAAAACATTATTTAAAGCTGCAAGTTATATGAGCTGCAGCTGTGGCCTTAGTGAAATGAGTTATATGCTGTTGTATTAATGACAATACCTGTAACCATAAAATGGAGAAGACACAAGAATCTTATAAAACCAATCCAAGAGCAGAAACTGTAAGGGCTGATTTGATTGTTATCCTTCCAAGCTCATGCCCATAAAATAGGTAGAAGAATATGTTCAGAAAATGGCAGAAAAGATAGTTGTTGTATACTATAATGTAACAAAGTCTTCTTTATAAATATGCTTAATTGTGTGTTTTTATAGGAAATTCAGACTGGCCAGTGAAAGGACATCTTCTCTGTGTGCAAAGACCTTAATTTCAATCTTTGGCATATCCCCACAACAAAACAGTTAGGGAAACACACACACACACATGTAGTTGCCAAGAAAACTAGATGGATGAATCCAGGTATATCAAGTTTGACAGTTTCTTTACTATATGGAGCTAACACTGAATAAATAAATTAAAATTAACACAGAAATGAATGGTTGTGAATATGGAATACCTGCAGACCCAGTTAGTTGAATCAATCATCAGGTGATAATAGAATATTCAGATGGCATTATATTGGTTATTTCAGATAAATGTAAAAAAGCTGAATGAGTCAGTGAAAATGAATATTGAAAAAGCTAACTATAGAAATAGAATACTCTGTACAGTAGCTTTTCACTTCTTTAAATTTAGAAACTGTAGAGCTGAAAAATATAGTAAACTAATAAGACCAATCAACTTTTCAAAGGATTATCAAACTCTTTGTCTTAGATGTTAATTTAGGTTTTGAACATTTTTGTGCAAAGTGGTTTCCTGGTTATTATTATTGGGTAAACCCCCAACATTCACTATTTATAGATTTAAATACTTTAAAGCAATGAGCATAGCTGTGAACAGGAATGTTCTTCCTGCAAAATCAATTAATGCTATAAAGAAGTGAAGAAAATCCATCTTAAAGTCTTCTTTCTAAGAGGTTTGCTAGGCTGGAAGATGACGGCATGTGAAGCCTCCAAATGACAAACAGTGGCTCAGATAAATATTTCCCACAAATATTTATTTCATTTCTTTCAGTAATAAAATGAAAAATGAAATTTGTTCATGATTGCTTTCTTCCCAGCATTCAAAAGCTTTTTGTTTGAGAATGGCCCTTATGGTTTTACTTAACAGAACTACATGCAAAAGAAAGAAATATTATAAGACCTGAAGTGTCTTTGATATTGTATGATCAATATTTAACCTATCAAAGAGAGACACCATATACAGTTCAAAACCATTATTTATTGCGATGAAGAATGACTTGGAACTAAATACAATATTATCGTATAAAACAAGTTAGATCAAAGAACAAGCTATTTCTAGCATTAAGAAGTATTCACAGGTCTTTTCTCTGCCCATATTTACCTACCGTATATTTTATGGCATTTGTGTTACTTTTCTGGTAATAAAATTCATAGCAACCTATTAAGAACATGCCACTTTCTAGAGCAGAAGTGATCTATTTGCTAAGCTCTTACAAAGAGCAGGAAAAAATAAACATTATACAAATATAATGGGAATATACCTTTTTCACACAAAACCTATCTACAGTATATTTCAGTGAAAAGCATCAAGATTACTTTGACTCATCTTCACTTTCTGATTCTCTATTCTTTAATTGAAAAGTACAATTATTAGTGGCTTTGGGTTGTCTTTCTCTTTTATCAGATTCCTCAGTATTTTTCTCTCCTTTCTCCTCAGAAGGCAAGCTGTTGGAATCCTCTTTGCTTTCCAGTGCATGCTGAAGAGAGCTATAAAATCTAAAAAGAAAAAGAACCAGGAGTTATGCTTCCTCAAAATGCACTAGGTAATTAAATATGTTAGATGTTCTCTTCATATAATCCAGAAGCTGGACTTTGATAACTTTGCTAACTTTTTTAAATACCGTATGTTCTGGCGTATAAGACAACTGGGCGTGTAACACGACCCCCAACTTTCCAGTTAAAATACAGAGTTTGGGATATATTCGCTGTATAAGAAGACGACACCCGGCATATAAGATGACCCCCAACTTTTGAGATTTTCCTGGGTTAAAAAGTACCGTAGTCTTATACACCAGAATATGCAGTAGATGAATATTCACGGTAGTGTAAACATGAATGCACGTAGACAAACTTTTCAACTGATATTTTGACTGCACTTACTAGGCAAAAATTGCTCAGGCAAAAATTGCAAAAAAAAAAAAAAAAAAAAAAAAAAAAAAAAAAGAAGGAAAATGGCCAACAAGGTCTACCAAATAACATCAACAATCAAGAAACCATGCTGAAAAATCATGGCAATTTATTGGAAAAGGGCAAAGAAAGTTCCCATCAATGCATCAAATCTTAACTATTATTGCAAAGAAACAGAGAAGACTTACACAAGAATTTCTTGCAATATTGGATTATTAAAAACAGGCTACTTCTGTACAAAGAAGGCTCACTGAAAAGTAAGAATTTATTTTGCTTCATACTGCTGATCTTACAGAAGCCAAAACTTCATCACAGTCCAAAGCAATCTAGGTAATTGAACCGAGTGAGGTGAAAGCCAAATGGATCCTAAAAGGCCTGACTTACATACAGAGTGAAAACAAGAAAAAAAAACTTAGGCCTGGTGAAAACTGAGGGAATCAGCCTATACAGTAGGGTTTTACAAGAGCCGAACTGCAGTGTTGACTAACCACCCAAATAGTGATTTTTGGGCTGCCTTAATATGACCGGCCACCAAACTGAACTTGAATGGATATGTCTTCCCCTTCTCCTGTCAATCAGCCAGAAAAGGAGAGTGGAAAGGGCACAATTGACAGTCGTGCAACTTCTCCTCTTACTCCTTTCTCTGAGCAGTTGAAAAATGTAAAACCACTGCCTGCACACCAACTACCAAACCTGTTTGGGTTGAACTGCACTCAAATCTGACCCAACCCTGAATCTGGTTGGTTCTATACTGTTCAGAACCAATCCAACCTGGCCCTGTTTCATCTGGTTCAAATCTCACCTATCTGAACTGAGTTGGTGAAGTAGCCAATGGCTATGAATTTCTGCCTTGTGCATTTAATTATAAATCTTTTTATAGAGGCACCCAGCATACCAGTTGATAACCATGGATTTAGAAGTTACAGTAACTGCACAACACTCCGGTATCTGTTTTCCATCCCAAGCTTATGCTTCCCAAGGTTTAAGAAATTCCTAAATTGCAAATCTCTTCTTATTTTTTGTCAGTGTTAATGTACTAAGTTGTCCATCCAATTGAGTTAATTTTAGTTATTGTAAAACACCTTGTCATGGGTTGTCTATACCGTATTTTCCATTTTCTGCACAGAACATTTACCAACCACTGTGTAATTGGAATAGTCTCCCCTCTGATATTATAGGGAGCCTACATCCTGGTCTTTAGGCACCAACTGAAGAGCCACTGTTTCACCCAGACCTTTCCAGAATGAATGTTTATTTCCTCCATCCTTGATTGTAATTATGTTTTTATATAACTATTATGATTCTAACATTTAATTCTTTTGTATACCTCTTCAAGATTGTATTTTAAAGGGAAGTGGTATATATATATAAAGTGGTATATATATATATATAAAGTAAAAACCCCAAGGATATGCTCACAAACCTGTCAATTCGTCTGCTGTTCTCTTCCATCTTCTGATTAGCAACCTGAACCACAAAGTCAACATATTCTTTACTGACCATTAGCTTTCCTTTTTGGCTCAGTGGAACTTCTAAGCAATGGGTACTCCGTACAGCCTAGAATGAAAGGAAACCAGATTCACAAAACTTGGTCAGTTTCTGCTGCGGACCAGAAAACAGTCAAATTTGTTAAAATGAAAACATAAGGTTGCTTCAGCATCTTTTGGAAATAAAATGGAAAAGGGGAAGCACTGCATTAGGAGCAGCTGTTACAGGGTCCTACAAAGGTCATCATTGCCCAGGGATGAGAGGGAAACATATTGGCTGTACTGGGGCATGTTTCAGATATTTTTATGAATGGTATTGAATGATTATAATTAGTACTTTTGTAGCCTGTTTTGTGATTATCTTTGGGGATGGTAACAGTAGTTGTTGTACATGAATTCTGTGCAACTCTGTATATAAATTCTCCCTGGTTCCAAACCCTTAGTTCAAGCACCCACTACCTTTCTGCTCTACCTCAGTTAATCTGTATTGGCTTGATCTGTATTAGCTTGATCTGGATCAACTACAGGCAGAGGCATCTGCACTGAGTGGCCTTTAGAACAGCAAAGAGTGTCAGCATGGATGCAGACCACATTTATCTGGTCTATTACTAATCCGGATTACTGAGCCCTTAGCACAGTTCTGATCTGGACCTACACTACTCCCATGCAGGTGTGTTCTTAGCAGCTCCTTGATCTAGATAAACAAGTAAGCTCAGGAAGAGACCTAGATCAGTGTTTCAGATGCTTGATCGGAGGTGAGGTAACAGAAAATAAGTCAGAACCAGAGCTGTACATACCACTGCTTCTAGCAAGGGGAAGCGCTATAACTTAGATGTGCACCAAATAGAAGCATACAGAGAAGCAGTCTTCACTACCAGAGGCCACCCTGCTTTTCACTCTATCACTGCAGACTCTCCTATCATGTATGTTCTTGCAATGTTCAAACTCTCCTGCCCTCCTCACATTAGCAGCCTGTGTTGACTCTGCACTGTGTACCTTCCTCATCCAACAGCTAATGGGAAGAGCGTTTTCCTCCCCCCCTCCCCAAGAGACAATTAGCTACATAGCACAGATTTGTACCGCTTGGAGCTTTTTTGAAGTAGAACCCCTGTGTTGTGAGAAGGATGAATGGAATGGAATGGAATTAATTGAAATCATCACTGCTGTCATCTGTATCAGCATTTATTTTTATTTCTTATCTTGCTTTCTAAGGTCCCACCAGTGGTTAACCGAATATACAGTACTAAAAAGGAAGCAATTTAAAAACAGGATATAAAATGTGATTTTCAAAATAGATTCAGAAATACAAAATAAGAGACTGTGTATTCAGCTGGGATCTGTGATCTTTTCATCCTTTCTAGCCTGTTTCCCCAGCCATTCTGCTGCTGTCTTTAAAGTGCTTTCCGCCTGCCCACCACTGCTTCCTTCCTGCTTGCCTCCCACCATTCTCTGCTCCTTTTTAGAGTGATTTTGCTGCCCCTACAATAACCTGCAAGGAAAATGTTTCCTAACACACATGCTTTTGGGAGGTGTGGACAACCAGACCGAGAGTGAACTGAGTCACGTTCAACATTTGCAAACTATGCAGGCATCCAAAACACAAGACAAAAATGTAGAACAAAATGAGGATGGAGAGACAAATGGCAGTAACAACATAAGGAGGCTGAATTTGTTCAGTCAAACTTGATCTACCCAAATTGAAACAGAATCCTGGGCCACCAAATAATTACAAAATAAGCAGAAATCAAGAGTCCTTTGGCTCATGTCCTCAAGTGCAGGTATCAGAGGCTGGCAACCAAACAGCCATTTCGCCAAGAGTGTCAATGACTCTGCCGTTCCCCAGCATTAGGTGTATTCTACAGAGGACTAGATATCTGATATCTGAAGTCGTCCTCACTTTGTGTTTATCTGGGGCTTCTGGCAACCAAACAGTAAACTGCTTCCAGCAGGACACATATGGATGTGCAAGAATCCAGTACTAAGGAAAAGCTTTCCTACCTTAATGAGATCTGGGGAAATTAAGTACGCAATGTCCATATGGACACGTTGGTTTGTATCAACTTTGTTTCTATACAAACCTAATCAGGCAACAGACTTTATAGTAAATAACACATACCATCATAATTTTTCCTTTTCGGCTAACTGTTATGCCAGAATTTCTGAATCCAGCCTCTATAGCCACGGTGTGCTGTAGAAAGAAAAACAATAGTAATAATAGTAATAATGTTCTGCGCTGCATACTTCATTTAGATAGTACAGAAAGTTGAAGGTCTAGAAAGATTTTCAAGAGTGAAATTGACTACAGACCTAAGTATGAAAGATCATTTGATTTTTTTTTAAAAAAATAACATGGCTTTTTATTTCTAATTATATTTGATGAAATGAAAAAAATATTGCTCTGGATTATTCCAAAATGTTACAATGAAAAAAGAACAGTACTTTTGATAGAAGTGCAGATGGATGTTCAATAAGAAACTGGGCCAAAGTAATTTTTATTTGATGTCATCCTCACCCAATGATATTTAGATCCCTCCTAATGTCCTGCTCTGAGGTAGGGGAACTATATTTTACTAATGTGATGCACTTTACTGATTTTTTTTATACTTCATCCATGTACTGTATAGATTTTTAAAGCTATTTTTAATTCTTTATTATTTACGTAGTTTAACTTCTGCAACCTACCTTGAGACCTCAATGTTCAGGGAATGATTCAAATGCAAGCAAGCAAGCAAATAAACCAGAACACCTCTGAATGGGTGGTAGATAAGAATGAGGTTCCCATCAGACATGTGCAAACCAGGTTGAAAATGAACTGGTTTGCTGCAAACATTGTGGGTTCAAAAGTCTTGCAATCAAAAGAAATTCACCTTAAAGTTTGGGGTTCAATCCGAGAGTGAGCCGAACTATTGGAGGGGTTGCAATGCACTAGTTTACTGGCTTTGGGATCTTCTCTTTATCCTCACATCTACTACCAATGCTTTATGTTGTGTGCCACCCCTACCTGCTGGGCTGCACTAGATCACTGCTGCTGATTGCATGGCCCCCTGAAGCTCTACCTGGGGCTTCTGGCAATGAAAGAGCACGAGTGCTCCCAGCAGGACACACATGGATGTACAAGAAAGCACTTTCAAGGCTTCTAAAGTGATCAGTGAGGCCATACTAGAAGCAGAGCCATTCAGATAGGTGTAATGCATGACTTAGGACAGTGACAGTATGCAGGAGGGAAGAAGTGGGGAAGTCAGAAGTGCAAGCAAAGAAGCACGGAGTCCACAGTGGTGAAGCAAGATGGAACAAGGCTGAAGGGGAGAGGGGAGAAGGGGGAATCCCCAGGCACCAAGGGAGGGTTTTGACAAACTCAAACCTGAACTGACTGGATGTTTGGGGCTTTAAGACAAACAGGGTCAGAGGGCACTCATGTTCAGCTTGCATCAAAGCAAACGGTATCTCTAGTTCCTACTGAAACCCTGCATTTTATCTCCCTGCATCTCATTTTATTCTGCTGCAGCTTGGGGTGATCAAAGGCAGACTTCCAAAGGAAGGTCTACTGATCTCAATTGGTAGGTCACCACATGTACAAATGCATCATGTCAGAGAATTTTTCTGAAGAAATCTGGGACTTTAAAGTGAGCAGGTAGTTTGGACTGACAGAGGCATACTGTGCAGTGAAAAAGCAGGGAGATTCTAGGAAACTCTGTATTGCTAATTGCTCAAAATGCCCTGGATTTTTCCTCCCTCATCAGTATTTTCTTGTGCTGTGGAACAAGGTAATAAAAATGGCCCTGCCGTAGGGCTTGAGCAATACATAGTCATAGGCTTCATTAGCTGAGATGTGGGTTCTGAACTAAAACTACCAACCGCATAGGAATGAGATTGTTTCTAAATTTCTCATTCCAGCATTAATGGAAATTTTTTCATTGATTTTAACAAAAGCCCAATTTCATTTATGAGCATTACATCTGTAGAAATCATATAAATCCCACTTTTCCCCCACCACCATATTTTCATGGTCCTAGTTATTAAACACACAATGCTTTAGGGAATGCTTATAGGTGTGAAAATTGACTTAAGAGCCAACTGTTACTTATGTAGCAAGTATGGAATTTGAATATAACAACAACGCTTCACTTTACCAGAAGTTGTGCATCTTGCAATTCTTGACACTGAACATGAAGAACAAATGGTTCAAATTTGAATATGGCATCATCTGTAGCTCTCTGTAAGGCTGAAAGCTAGAAGAGCCACAATATATTACTATGAGTGTTACATCTGTGGTCACATAATAAAACATCAGCAGTTTCTTCAGCATCTAAAAATACAGATGTTGACCTAGACGGTTTGTTAGAAATCTATTTCCACAACTGTATGCTTAACTTAGGGTGATTCCACACTGCCAGGAAGCGTGGAGCCTCCACATGCTACAGTAAAAAAAGAAGCTCCAATCACAACGTACGTTTTCCTCTGCAAGCAGTGTACACCCCATTGTAATCTAAGCGACCATTCATATTGTATCATGTGCTGTGTCTACAGACCTGAACATTTGGTGGAGTATCTATACTCATCTAAAACTGGTCCCGTATTGTCCAGTACTCTGTTTTTGCATATATCTAAAATGATCATCTTAACTTTGTTTCAATAACATTGTAGGTACACTTATATAGCAAGAGTGGTGAACTACTCAGACTAACACAGTCTCTTAGGCAAAGGAACAGAGGGCTACAAGGACTTGACTTCCTGTGCATTAAGAATAGACCTGTGCTTGTTGCACTCTATTTCATCAAGTTGTGTGCAGTCTAGTGCACACGACCTACTGCCTCTACTATCTAGATAAAAGCCAAAGTTTCACTGGTATCAAGGGGACAATCCAGTGAATTATGCAAGGGGCAGTATAAGGATTCACATGTTCCCCAATGGCAGAATTTGGACCAG
>MTQE01001134.1:41392867-41405144 GCA_014337955.1 Aspidoscelis marmoratus | reverse complement strand
ACTCCTGTTCAACTGAGAAAAGAGAGAGAAAATTCCTAGACCTGCTAAATTATTGTTCCGTGGAGCAAATGGTCATAGAACCAACCAGGGGAAAGACAGTCTTGGACTTGATCCTAAGTAATGCTCAGGACATGGTAAAGGACGTCACTGTGGCTGATCCAATTGGGAAGAGTGACTGCAATGCAATAACGTTCAACTTAAATACAGGGAGTAAGTTCTTAATAAAGTCTAACACAGAGACCTTAAACTTTCATAAGGGAAACTTCCCAAAATGAGAAAACTAGCAAAAAGGAAATTGAAAGGGAACGCTAGAAGAGTTCAATCACTTCAAAATGCATGGAGACTACTTAAAAACACAAAAATGGAAGTGCAACTAGAATGCATACCTAAAGAAGAAAAAGGACTTCTAGGTCCAAGAGGAAACCAATGAGGCTCACAAGTGCAGTAGATGAAGTCATTAAAAACAAGAAGAGTTCATTTAGAAAATGGAAGGCTTGTCCAAATGAGGAGAACAGGAGGGAATATAGACAGTGGTAACACAAATGCAAGATGACCATTAGGAAAGCTAAGAAAGATTTTGAGGAGCACATTGCTTAAAACATCAAAAGAAACAACAAGAACTTCTATAAGTATATCAGAAGTAGGAATCCAACCAAGAAAGCTGTTGGACCACCAGATGGCAAAGGACAGAAAGGGATAATTAAAGAAGACATGGAGATTGCAGAGAGACTAAACAAATTCTTTGCCTCCGTATTCAAGGATGAAGACAGAGGATACATGCCAGTAGCCAAGCCTGTATTTTCTGAAGAATTAAACTGGACAGAGATAACCATGAAAGAGGCCTTAATAAACTAAATGTTAACAAGTCACTGGGACTAGATGGTATTCATCCAAGAATCCTTAAGGAACTCAAATGTGAAATTGCCGACCTTCTAGCAAAAATATATAATCTTTTCCTAACATCAAGCTCTGTACCTGAGGACTGGAGGGTAGCAAATGTAATGCCAATCTTCAAAAAAGGATCTAGGGGCGACTCAGGCAATTACACACCAGTTAGCTTAATGTCGGTTCCATTTAAGGTGATGGAAACCATTGTTAAAGACAAAATTAGTGTGTGCATGGAGGAGCAAGCATTGCCGAACAAAAGCAGGCATGGCTTCTGCAAAGGTAAATCATGCCTCACAAACTTGTCAGAATTCTTTGAGAGTGTCAATAAACACGTGGATAAAGGCGAACCAGTAGACATTGTCTATCTGGACTTTTAGAAGTCTTTTGACAAAGTCCCACATCAAAGGCTACTGAGTAAACTCATCAGCCATGGAATAAAAGGACAGGTTCTGTCTTGGATTTGTGACTGGCTTAACAGCAGGAAGCAGAGAGTAGCAATAAATGGCCAATTCTCAAGGTGGAAAGAGATAAAAAGTGGTGTCCCCCAAGGTTCAGTGTTGGGACCAATGCTTTTTAATTTATTCATCAATGGTCTAGAAGAAGGGGTACATAATAAAATAGCAAAGTTTGCTGATGATACTAAATTATTTAGGGTAGTAAAAACCAAAGAAGATTGCCAAGAGCTCCAGAAGGATTTCTGAGCATTGGGTGACCGGGCAACCAAGTGGCAAATGTGCTTTAGTCTTAAGAAGTGCAAAGTAATGCACATCGAGGCCAAAAATCCAAATTATGTCTATAAACTGATAGGGTCTGAGCTTTCTGCAACACAGCAGGAAAGGGATCTCAGGGTTCTGGTGGACAGTTCAATGAAGGTATCAACCCAGTGAGCAGCAGCAGCAAAAAAAGCTAATTCAGTGGGTAGGAGAGTCAGATCTGACAAGGGGAAGTATTTCTTCACCCAGAGGGCCATCGGTTTATGGAATTTGCTGCCGGAAGAGGTGGTAACAGCTACCAGTCTAGATGGCAAATCTATGGACAATAGATGTATCAATGGCTACTAGAATGAATGCCTCGGTATATCTTTCAGGCTGGGGGTGGGGTGGGGAGCAGGACGCTTTTAAGGCCATTTGCTTGTTTTGAATATTAAATGAAATGTTGGGAGACAGGTATTTACTACCATGTACGATACAATGAAATTCATAAATATTCAAGATAGCGGAGGAGATAGACTAAATCGCCCCTTCTAAGATCCTACCCATTTCAGACCAAATGCCTTAAAATCTATTTTTGTGGATGGAGCAAAATGATGCTTTTATAAAGAGTTGAAAACATTTCAATATGTAGCCACCTATCTCACAACAAATAAAATAAATACTCATAAATATGAAACATGCTATTAATGGGCTTCTGACTCACGTGCTAAGTCTCTAATATCTGGAACTGCTTTATTAAACAAACCAGTAAAAACAAAGCAAAAACGAACTGTACACAAAAGACATCATGGAAAGGTATCAGAAGCAGGGAAGGAGAAATATTTCAGCAACCAGTGCTCTCTCACACTTGCTCTAACTCTTTTTTTTTTTTGGAAGTATTTGTCAACCAAAGTATCACCAGATAATGGCCAGTTTCAACCAATAGTTCATTTTTAAAAAATATAAAAAACATACAGTGGTACCTCGACATACAAGTGCCCTGGCATACAAGTGTTTTGAGATACAAGCCACCAAGCGAGTGATATTTTGCTTTGAGATGAGAGCAAGATTTGAGATACGAGTATGTAAATACAATACAGTACATAACAAAAACAACTGAGGTGGTGTTTTGGGAGCTGGAATGGATTAATGGGAAAATTGCTTTGAGATACAAGCGACTTGACATAAGAGCAAGGTTACGGAACGAATTAAACTCGTATGTCAAGGTACCACTGTATTACAAAACACCTCAAAAGTACCCTCAAAAGTATTGTCGTTTTGGCTTGTAGCCTAGCTAAGAATTCACATTCTTTATGAAGAACTGTTTTGAAATCTATATTCTGATTAAGGATATTGTTATAGCTTCTAAATCACTAATTTCCTGCCAAAAGCTCTACTTCAATATTAAAATGCTGAAAGTAATTTCCTATTATATCTTCATAATGCACACCTCAGCATTTCTTCCAAGAAAACTTAACTGTCAAGGTCCCAGAGGGTAAAGAATCAGGTTCTCAATCAGTAAATATAAAAGCACAATTCTGGGACTGTAATTACATACTTCTGAGGTTGAAATAACTCCTTTTTCAGGTCTCTGAAATATTCATATTTCACTAAAGCTTAATAACAGATAGTTTTGCTATGTGGTCTTTTGATTATGAAACCGAGTAATAAGAAACATTTTAATCCAGACAGCTACTGTAGTTTGAGAAACCTTCCCCCACAGGTCCAGTCAGATGAGCATCCTGCCACGTAGTGATTTTATTTACCTATATCTACACCCATATCTATAGGATGCCGGCATAAGGCCTGTAAGTATTATTTGTAGTTACCGAGCCTATAGCTGGCCAAAATGCAAATTCTCATATCTCAAAACACCTAAAATATCTCTTAACCCAAGGAACTCAATAGATTGTACCTATACTCTTAACTTCTGTAAGTAAATTTTTAAAAAAGGAATGAAATGTTACTTTTTTAAAAAATGGAACAACAAAAATCAGTAGTATCTCCTGTACTTACCAAAATAAGAATTAGCAAAAAAAAGAAAGTACAGAGTTAGTTTATACTTTTAGGGTTAACTTTTGAAATCGGCAATTCTCAGTCTGCCACCTTCTGATAGAAATAGGAAGAGATAGCAATTTTTGCAAATGTGCATATTTATACGTCTTCCTCTCTGATACCAGCCTGAGAACTGTGGATTCAGAATGGTACTAGCGAAGACGACATGGCAGAAGGCCAGAAATTGCTAACGTTGATACTCACTTGTAATCCTATATGTTTTTGGCAGCTGTCAAATAATTCAAACATTTAGGAAACATGTTAAAATACATGCATATACACTTACCACATCTTCTAGCGTACACACTTGATGGGTCACCATGAGCCAAGTACAATTCTTCTTCTGTATCTCAAAGCCACTTGCAGCCTAGCAGGAGACAAAGACAGAGTCACAAATGACTTAAGATATGGCCACGGAAACCAAAGTATTTCTCAGTACTACAATTTTTCCATATCAAACTCTAGGGGTGCCTCCAGACATAAATTTAAAAAAGCAGACTTACCTCTAGTGCAAAGTAAAGGAACTCCACAGGGTGAAGAAAACATCCCCACATTCTCCAATACTTTGAAGCAGCAGGGAGGACTCTTCCAACCATGCAGTCAGCCTCTTCCTCTCCTAGTGACCAGTTGCCTCTCTTTGAGGCCTGCTGCTTCCCAGGTGAGGGTGAACGCTGGCAAGATCTCACCCAAACACCCAAGAAAATGCAGAGGGAAGGAAAACTCCAGAGCCAATGCTCAGGTAAGTGGGGGGTTTTAAACTTTGCAGCATTGGGCTTCATTTCACAAGGACTGCACTCTGAGGATAAGTCAGAAAATATTAACGAAACACCATAATTTGACAGGGAAAGGTGTCAATTAAAGAAAAGCTGGCCTGGTCAGAGCTGCATTTGTTTGTTTGTGGCATTTCAAGGGAACACAGACCATTTCCCCTCCACTTTATACCACAGTAGACTTTTGTGGCTGAGTGGGAATCTGAACCCAAGAACTCCTAGAATTTAGCCCAGTATTTAGCCAGTACTCTATCATGATTCTCTCCTCATTTTCTAGTGCATTCTGATTGTGTACCCTTTTCTGTTGTTGCGAGTCCAGCTCTCGCAACCTGAATCGGACAGGGAGGCAGGGGTGCAGCAGCTGGGGCTGCTGTTCTTATGCCGGGTGTTGCGATAGATATTCCCAAGCTACCTGACTGGCCTGAGTCCTGGAGATCCACCACATGCTTAATGGCAGACATGATAGGCAAGAAAATGAGGTGAGGGGAAATAAAGAGACTTCAGGCAGGAGAGACAGTAGGAAAAAGACCCGTTTATTCTTACAGCCTTTTAAATACCCCGCTCCAAAGGCACATGGAGGAAATGACATAGGAGCAAATCCAGAGAGGTGATTAGAGGAGCTGGGGCTGTTTGGCTGGTCAGAGGTCCTTCTGATGTCACATCCTGTGGTAGCAGGAAGAAAAGGAAGCTGTACTCCCCGCAGTCTGGGGGTGCTCCTTGACTCGTCGCTCCTGATGATAAATCAGGTAAATGCGACGGTCAGGAGCGCCTGCTATCAGCTTTGGCTGATACGCCAACTGCACCCTTTCCTGGAAGTAAGGGACCTCGAAACTGTTGTGCACGCACTGGTAACCTCACATCTGGACTTCTGTAACGTGCTGTACTTGGGGCTACCCCTGTACTTGGACCGGAAGCTTCAGCTGGTACACAATATGGCAGCCAGGCTCGTTTCTGGTACATCTAGAAGGGACCACATTACCCCCGTTCTTAGGTCCTTACACTGGCTGCCTATTAGCTTCCAGTCCCGGTACAAGGTGTTGGTTATTACCTTTAAAGCCCTAAATGGCTTGGGTGCAAGCTATCTCAGGGACTGCCTTCTCCCGTACAATCCTCCCTGCGCTCTCCGCTCCTCTGGGAGGAATTTATTGCAGCCTGTAAAATCCAGGCTTGCGGCGACCTCCCAGAGGGCGTTCTCTGTTGTCGTCCCCAAACTCTGGAACGACCTGCCAGATGAGATCCGTCAGTTGACATCACTAGACAGCTTTAAAAAAGCTGTCAAGACGGCTCTCTTCCGGCAGGCCTTTCCAGATTAATTTTCTCAGATTAACCATCCCGGCTCGGGCTCCCTGACCCCCTCATTCCCCTCGCGGCCCCATCATAAGTGATGGTTGAGGAGCTCTGGAGCAACACTCGGGCTGTTAGTCTGTTTAATTATGTTTTATATTTTTGATACTGTATTTTAATTTGTCATATTGTTTAATTATTTTTTAAGGGGGGGAGGGACTATAATGTTTTATTCTTATATGTTGTTTTTATTACATTTATTGTTGTTAACCGCCCGGATTGGTTTGCCACAGGGCGGTATATAAATAAATATTATTATTAAATAATTATTATTACTCTTAAAGCCATGTGCTTGCAGACTTCATTCTTGCCTAAGGGCAGCTGCATGGAGTGGAAAGAATTCAGCACCCTGGTGGCACTGAGTGTGAACTACACGTCTATGGAACAGGAAAAAAAGACACTCAGCCCTTGAGGTTTGTCATCTTGGTCAGCGAGGGGCTTACTAATTAGGTGGAGGCTGGAAGAGAAGGTAGGGGAAAAGGCTGGGCAGCCTAGTGGTTACTACATCTGTATTATTGCCAATCTGATGCATGAAATCTCATGCACCTTGAGCACAGCCTAGCAGTGAGACTATGGCTGGGTTCTTACCAAAAACTTGCATCTGCATGCATTCATACAGTATTTGATCAAACACTGCACAGCACAGTAGGCCCACTGTATGCTGCTTGCTCTGCTTTTTAGACTCTATCACACTGTGGGACTTCGGCAGATCAAGCCCTGTGTGGACTAAACTTTGAGCACTCATAATTATGAATATATTTGAAAGAGAAGGTACTTCCATGACAAGAAAAGAAATTGAGCCCATGGAACTCATTATGAAGAACAGATCTCCAGATTTACACCACCAAAGTTTCTGCATGTTCAGTCAGAAACAAACCTCAGCAAATGGAGAACATTTCTAAATCTGGAGTGCATTCAGACTAGGCTAGTGTGTACAGCCATTTAAATCTGTTTGGACAACTTGAAAGGGACCTGGGACTGTTGGCAATTCCAGGCTCCCATGTACCATTTAGGAACAGGTGAGGGCCACAAACTGCAAGGAAACTTGCTTGAACCTTAACAAGATGGACATTGCCATTTTTTCTCTGCCTGTGAGTGGGTTGGTACTGCACTTGTGCAAATGTCATGACTTGCAATCCAATGTGCCCACACATCATAACATGAGAGGGGTTTTTCAAAGCACTCATGTATTCCATGGTGCCAAGGAGAGCTTGGGGTTGTTACAAGAAGCACTTGTCTATCCTGGTCTCTTCACAGCTCTTTGCACAAGCCTCGTCCACAGGGGTAGGGGTAAGGAAAACTAATGTAATATCGAGAAAAGCATTAACATATAAGTAGACAAGGATACTGCTGTTCCCACAGCACCAGAAAGCGGTGTCTTTCAGTGGCACAAATTCACCTCAGGTATTCCATGAAGCAGAAAGACATTTCACAACAAGGTTCATATGCCTATGATGCCACTGATATTGTGCTCTCAGGTATCTAATGCCAACTAGTGTATTGCTTGTATAACCAACTTGTTCAAAGGGCAGAACCAGTGCTGGTCCCCTTTAAGGGCAGTTTTGAACTGTCAGACAGATTTTAGATACAGTAACTTGTAGGAAAGATCATAGAAATAAGCACATTTAGTGATGATTGACAGAGGGGGAATTTTCATTCCTTGTGGAATAAAATTTTCCTTCATCCAGGGAAAAGTATTATAAAATTATTTAATGTATGTAATATTAAGAGATCTGGGAACAAGGGCACTGGCAGTGATGGTGTAAAATAAGCACTCACCTCTAAGTACAGGGGCAATGCCATTCCAAGTGTTTATGAGCAACTGAAACAGTATTTTGCACATCTTTACGTGTTTCAGTGGCTACAAATGATTTAGCTATGACCTGGAAAACCAGAGTTCAAGATAACACTGGCAATGTCAACTCCTGGAACTATTTGAGGGGAGAGGGAAAGGCTGACATGAAAATGCAACTTTAAAAAATAAAAATTAAAAGTTTGCATTTAACACGGAGGCTGCATCCACATAGGTGCCTAAGTTGCCAAGAGCATAAGGCATCCAGGCATACCTGCCCCTGACTGGTGGACCCCTAGACCCCCTAGCTTCCAATGAAAGTGACCTACCATTAATATATTTTAAATAATTCTAAGGCCACTTGGAGGATCATAAGAGGAGCGGGTCACAGCCCATGGAGTCCAGCATCCTGTTTTACACAGTCGCCCACCCAATTGCTTCTCAGAGATTTTCCCTCACACACATACACATACATATACATCTGGGCAGGACAGATGTCTGCTGCTGTCCAGGACAGGACCAGCTGCAGCCAGGTGAATGACGCTTCTCTGCCCCTTGGACTGTCCTGCAGCTTCCCACCCACGATCATTTCGCCCTGGGTTTACTGGTGCTAAGAGCGGATCCACTACTCCGGAAAGAAACTTCCATGGACGACCCACAAATAACTCAACAGGACCCTGACCAGGCTCCCCACAACTTTCCTAGCAATCCAGGGCTGTGGTCACACTTGTTTAATCCAACTTCAGTCCGCCTTCAGAGCGAGAGGACACATCAGCAAAGTGACCGGCAATTTTATCTACCCCAAAGGGGAATTTTCTGAGTTATTTAACACTGAAAGAAAACAACCTGTCCCTTTGCTGATGTGTCCTCTCGCTCTGAAAGTGGACTGAAGCCACTTACATGTGAACACAGGCTAGGAGACGAAATTTTATCAAGTGCGCCTTGCTTCTAAAATTTTCTCTGGCATTCTTTTCTCAAGGACGCCAATCGATGGAAAACACACGGATTCTCCTTGGCGATTCCTAACATCCAGCACTTGCAGCTCCTATTCTTCTGGGACCCAGTTCGCAGCAGCGAGACTGAGGACGCGGGGGCCGTCGTACCTCGGCGGGGGGCGGAAGGGGAGGCTGCTCCAGCACCACGACGCGCCCCGAGCACGAACTGGTGGTGCAGAAGTGGTCGTGGTCGTTCAAAAGCCGCACGATTCCTGCAATGGGCTCGTCCACGCTGCCCTTCCGGCTCCCGTCGGCGCGCGACAGCCGCTGCTCCTTCCAGCGCTTGAAATCAGCCATCGGCAGCGACGACGCCGGTGGCTGCCGTCTTCGCTCTTCTCCGGTCCATTCCCTGCGCGCCTCAGTCCTCTCTTGGGAGGCGGCAGCCATGGCGGCCCCCTTAGTCCTCTGTGGGAGCCGCCATTTTAGACCAACGGCGGCCACTCTGGGACAATCTTATTGTATAAACGCGTTATGTCTTTCTATCTTGCACTCCTAAGTCCTCCTACGCAGTGTGTGTGTAGCCATACCGTATGATCCATGCAGAAAACTGCAGCTTTAATGAACTAGCCTCCTGATGTGGGGTAGTTTAGGCTTTAATGGCGAAAAAAGGAGGGGTGGCCATCCGAGGGGGCAGTGGGGACTGACAGCGTGTTTGAGGCTCTTAGGTGGATTTGGTTTGAAAAGCAATAGATCAGTATTTAGATGAGTAGGATGGTTCGGCTTTGTGCTTCAGAATATCTACTCCTAAACTGTTAAGTACAGATAAATAATAATAAGCAATCGTGTGCAGTCCTTATGCAGAGAAACGTAGCATTTGGACGGGAGCCAGAGGCGTGTGCTCAGCGGTTCCTCCCAGTTGTAACTTAAGTGCAGTGGTTTTTGCGCTTGAATGAAAGCTGCGGACTTAGAACCACGTGGCTTCGCTTCCTCGTAGAAACCTCACCGAAGACCCAGTTTATTTTGTAAGACAGCAGTCTTTTGTTTCACTAAAATGAGAAAGTTCTCCCTGTGAGACGTGCCAGTTTGGTCTAGTGGTGAGGGAGCCGCACTCTTATCTGGGAATGCCGGGTTTGAGTCTACGCTCCTCCATGAAGCCAGCTGGGTGACCTTGGGCTAGTCACAGCTGTCTTCTGAGGTCTCACAGCCCCACCTATCTCACGGTGTTCTGTAGTGGGGAGAAGAATAGAAAAGCTTTGTCAGCCGCTTTGAGTCCCCTTAAGTGGGTGAGAAAAGCCAACTCTTCTCCTCTTCTTCTACCCTGAGGAAGCACTGTAGGGATAAAGTTCTTTGGTCACTGTGAATTTTACTTTGCTCTTTTAAATAACAGTGATGATGCCTACAATGGACCGACATGGAGGGGAGGGGGCATACTAGGTACTACATTTCCCAGCATCCCCGCGGCACTGGACAACCCATTGCGAAGCGTAAGCCAATAAGCTCTGCGAAGCGCGCTACTCCTCGTCCCGTACGGCGCATGCCCAACATAATCGCCGCGCGCCGCCCGTTGAAAGGGGACGGGCCGCGCGTGCGCACTCTCTTAAGATGCGGAGCGGATCCGAGGTGTTGGGGGTGGGGCTGTTAGTCTAGTTATGCCTCGCGCAAGCGCATCGAGGATAGGGCATAGGTGAATAGTTAAAATAAACGGAATGCAGTGCAGTATAGTTAATAAAACTCCAGCAGCAGCAGTTGTTGTGTTACGCGATCGGCTCTTGGTTTGCAACTTTGCAGGTCTTTTAGTTTGTGCAGCCGCCGCGTCTTTCTTCAGTAAGGGGTGAGCGTCGCAAACTGGGTTCTGTCTGTGAAGAGAGTGGCAAAAAGGCTTAGAGAAGACGAGGCGTTAGTCGGCCCTTTGTGTGTGCCTTAAGTAGGCCGGGTTCAGTCATACACAAATGGAGCGCCTAGTAGGCTGTGGCCACACTCATGGTTTAATTACAAAGGGTGTGACTCCAGTTACATTGGGCTGTGTACACACTTAATCCAGCTTCAGTCCCCTTTCAGAGTGAGAGACTGCACCTGCAAAGTGACAGGCTGTTTTCTTTCACTGTTAAATAACTTAGAAAATTCACCTTTGGGATAGATAACATGGAAAGAAAATTGCTGATACGTTCTCTCGCTCTGAAGGTGGACTGAAGCTGGATTAAACCTTAGTTGTGACCACAGCCATTAGAGACAGTTTGTGCCCTTTGTGTTCCAACCCTAATCTAATCCGTATTTTCTAACACACAGTGTTCATGAGAGAGGGAGGGGCAGACTGGTGTGCAAACGATCCCATCTGGAAGGGGTCTCAGAAATGCTTGTTTTTTGAACGTTTCCAATCGGAGTGAGGCATATAGATACCTTTCACATAGTCTTAAAAAACATTTGTATTATAGAAATGAATCGCCTGCTGGTTGTGTGAAGGGTGATAACAGATAAGAAAATAAGATAAGGGAGATTCAGGAGATATATGTGCCAAAACAATCAATAGATGCTGCTGTTTTAGAAGCAATATGATATCTGAGCTAGTAACTGCATTGAGAGAATTAAGGTAGCTGAAATATTATGCCTAGAGTGTTGATATGCTAAAATCTTGTTATATGGGCAGAGCTAACTTGAGCCACTGTCCCTCCTTCCTATAAAACCTGTGAACTCTTTGTTCTCGGCACGCAGTGCAGTTGAGAAAGCAATTCTCTGTGCCTATTTGCATGCAAATAAAGACTCTCTTTCTGAAGAAACAACTTTTCCTTTTGAATAATTGCTCCAACCCTTAACAGTTGCGTGTAGAGCTTTTAATGGCGTGCAGTATCAGAGCCCCTTTCTGTAGTGGGTCTTACTCTGGTTTATATCTGGGTCTTGCTGGTGCTGACTATAGCAGACCCTGCCTTGGACCTGCACTAACATGTGGATGGTAGGTCTCTTTTTTGAAATATAATCTGGAATAAGGTTTAGGGCAGAAAGTGCCAGAAGTATGTGTGGCTTCCTCTGTCTTTGTTTGTTTTGTCCTCATTACAAAATTGTAATGCCACTGAGATGCAAGTGTTAACTAACTGATATAATGATATGACTGGACGCAGTAAAATGAAAATAGGTATGGAATGGTAATATGAAACTGAGAACACATTTGCACTCACATTTTCATTTTACTGAATATCCAGTTCATAAGAGTTTTGAGGAACCTAAAAGATCATCTGGTACAAAGTAATCTGCTGTTGTAGCACACCTGATAAAAGGGTATGCCCACCATATATTTAAGGAAAGAGACAGTTTCCTAAGACCAGCATTTTGATTGCCAGGAATGACCCCCCCCAGTGTTTGCTTGCTGGATTCCATTTGGTCTCAGCCAACTGTTAGTGACCATGTGGACTGTCTTCCTCCAGGACTGATGGGTCTTCTGTGCTCTTACTTAGGTCTGACAGTGTTCATTGATACCATAATTGTGACGGATAAGCAGTAACAGTAGTGAGTTTGGTTAAGTATTAGAGAGTAGAATTAGTTTAAAAGGCAAGCCTGCGAGGGGCGGAGCTTATAGGCCCAGTGAAAGAAGGCGGGTGTTCAAGTTCCAGCGGCTTGACCAATGAGAGAAAGTAAACAGCAGGGGAGAAGGTTTAAATAGGGGGAGCAGAGTGACAGTTCTTGTTCATTATCTTAACTACTGAAGGGGGTAGGGAAGGATAAGAACCGGGTCCCTGGATACAACCTTAAAGAGAGATTTAAGGTGTGGGATCCTGAAAGGAAGAAGTCAGACTGATTATAAAGTCACTG
>MTQE01001134.1:41341854-41392245 GCA_014337955.1 Aspidoscelis marmoratus | reverse complement strand
GATGGGAGCAGATGGAAGAGGGAGGAGGCACTTTTGTGAGCAAGGTGGCAGACCTCCTTTACCTGATTCCTCTCTTCTGCTCCTCTCAGGCAAGATGGTTCTCAGCCTTGTGATGATGGCAGTTGGAGGAGGGAGGGGCACTGCTGGGAGCAAGATGGCAGAGCCCAGCCTACTGCCTTTTCTCCACTCCTCTCAGGCAAGAATAGGCAATTGAGCCTATTCATTTACAAGCTGACTGGGCTCATCTTTTCTTGTTGTTTTCTTGTTAAATGTTGCTACTTGGCCTGAAACCTTCAGATATAGGGTGGGATAAAAATTCAAATAAATAGTTTAAATTAACAAATCTTATCTTAATTTCTTTAGCCTCATTTTCCAGGGAGTTGATTTTAATTTATACCTATTGGATAAAGTCCTATGCCAAAGTAAGACAATTTATTAATATTTAATGCTGTCATTGTATGGTGCCTTGCCTGGGTGAGAAGACTTGCATGCACCAATGGCTATGACATTAGGAGACAGAACCTCCTGTCAGGATCACTCAAAGTGTACAAGTCAAAGGTGAGATGCTAGAATAAAATCTACCATCCACACTGGGTAGCAACATATGGGATACTGTGAAGGAGAGCATATGATAAACCACTCCAGTACTTTTTTTTTAACCAAGTAAACCATATGGATAATCAAACCCCAGTGTTTAGCTTTATTTTCTTGCAGCTTTATTTGGGATCTATTCATGAAATAATGGAAAGTTTTCACATCAGTTTCTTTAGACTTTTGCAAACCACTGCTGTATTGCTGTTTAATCCACTTCAGTTTTTCCTCAGAATCCATAACAGTGCAATCCTTATTGTTTCCTCTGTGGTGCTTGCTTTCTAAACAATGAGCTTAGGCTTACAGATTGATCATGCAGCCCCAGCTTCCTGGAGCTGCTGAGAGCTGATAAAAGTAATGTTGGTGGGAGTAACAAGGTATCTGATTCCTCTGTTTTGGAGCAGATCCTTTACTTGACAGTGTCCCTAATATTAGAAGACAGGTGGAAAGTACTTGTGAAACAGTTCTGTGTGCTCAAAGCCTGTGTGCTCAGTGTGGAAAGTCATTTCACAGCAAGGTTCATGTACATATGCTGCCACTGGAGGACATCATACCCATTTTCACCACAGTGGCTATTGGTCGCACATCCAAACATGTGAGAGACATAAAAAGAGCATGAGCCAAGATATGCATTACTGAATGTATTTTATAACAGAGGACTTTAATACATCTCCACTTGCATATTGAAAGTTCTGTTCAGTCACTGTCGTTGTCCTTGAAGAATGCAGTGGCAAACCACTTCTGTAAGTTTTGTCAGGAAATGTTCATGGAGGTGTCAATATGTCAACCTAAGAAGCTGAAGCTAGCATTACATAGCACCTATCTGACACACCTGAAACAGTAAGTCCTAAGTAAGGTCCTATTTCTTGAAGATATAGCAGGCTCCCATTATGCCAAAGAGAAGTTTTTTACCAAAACTGCACATCTTCTTTGTCCAGAAGTTGCCTCTCCCGACTCTCCTGGGCTTTGCATTCTTGCCTGCTCAGTTCCACCAGCTATCCCACCCCATGGGATGAAGTGGACTTCTTATACTGTAGAATGATGATGTGGACCCCTTTTCTTTGACGAGAACAAATTATCAAGTAGAGTAATCTACTGTATCCCAACCTGTTTTGAGCTATAGGGAACCCTTGAGTGTTGTATTGCAGCTGCTTGGTTGTGTTGCTTTTTATCATCTGTAGTGAATAAATAGTCTTTAGAGATTTGGATACAGCCAGACATGGCCATCCATTGGGTCAAGATAAGCCAATGTGAGTTAAGAAGTGAACATGAACACTGCTTTTAGCATGGGTTAGCCAGCTTCCTGCTTATTTATTTATTTACATTTTTATCCCGCCCTATACCCGGAGGTCTCTGGGCAGGTAACAACGTCTAAAACCAAACACCATTAAAACATTAAAACAATAAAAGTATCTGCCAATGGGAAGAGAAAAGTCTGTCCCTGTTTAACCGAAGGCCAGGGCAAAGAGGTACGTCTTCAGTGCCTTCCTAAACATATACAGTGAAGGTGATAGACGCAAATAATAGCTGGCAGATCTCTAGCGGAGTGGTCAGTGTTCTGTCAGATCTGCAGTATCTGCTGGAAGTTCTCTCATCTGAAGCTAGGATTACCTTATTGTTTAGAATAAATCAGTCCTGTAAGTGCAGTCTTAAATATTTATTAACTTGCATGTTAAGGATCCTATGACAAAGAAGTGCTGAGAAGTGGCTTCTTGTGTTTCAAGTTATGAATATTTGAAACATATAGTAAAAGGCACTTCATGTTGTAGTATGCCCAGACTACCATTTGGATGGAAGAAGACATATGAATGCACATTTGTTCCTTAGTGTATGTTTGAATATTTTATTTCATTAAATTGGTATTTAGGCGATTTTATAGGCTAAAATGAAACTAGGTTTTGAAGAATAATGTTCTGCTAGAAGGAAGAGCATCACCTTCTAGTGATTTTCTTCTGTCCATAAACTTAAAAGCTTTTATTGATCTTGGCTTTTGTGTTAAAAATCCTTCTAAATGGACTAGAATAACTTTAAAATATGCAGCAGTTTCTTTTTTTCAAAAAGCTTTGATAATGCTTCTTAAATGTAGTACATGTTTGCAATATTTTTATGGGTGTTTAATTGGAAGCAAGCTCCTTAGCACTAGTTTTGCTTGATATTGGAAGGTTGGTAGGATTTCAACCCAATATATTCCTTTTCCAAAACTATTGAGGTTGTTCTTCACAAGGTGAGAAATTTAAAGATAAAAATGTAATAGTAACAGACTGTATACCAGAGTGAACCTCGAATTTAAATTGCAGCTGAAGAAAAAAGTCTTTTGATCCTTTTTGCTTTGAAGTGGGAAAGGTGGAGATTAAGATACTGCATTTTATCTTTGAATTTCAGGTTGCTATGGCAACTGGGAGAAATGTGATGAGAGCTGTCCAAGTGTTTAAATTTGGTGGACCTGAAGTGCTTAAGCTGCAGTCAGATGTCTCATTGCCAGTACCAAAAGAAAATGAGGTAAACATGAAAACCTGAAGTGTGAAAAACATTTTTAAAACCTGATTTTGTAAATTCAATTTACAAAGGACCTAGATTAATAATACCTAGAAAAGCTAATAGAACATTTAAAACTCTGATGAGTAACAATCAACAAAAGACTAGTCAGTGCTGTAGAAATGTCTCTTGTCAGATTATGCTCGTACAAAACAACATGCAGAGTAAAACAGAAACTTGCACATCTGGACATCTCAGATAACAAATCACCTGGACTCATTTGTCGACAGTTGTAATAACCTGGAAGGCTCTTCTACCTTCTCTGTGTCCAGGACATTTTTGGATGGCCAACATACCTTACAGAGTCTAAGGCATTCTTAGATGTTTCTTGGAAGTTTCCCCAGTTTTTTTTCTCTCACAGGCTTTAGAGGTAACGTGGTCAGCTGTTGTTGGGGAGGTGCTAGATGCGATCATTTCAGGATTGCTTGTTCACTTTTGTAGCGCCTGATTCACATCCAGCAGCTATTTTCAGGGTTGTTTGGTCCCTCTGTGGAGATTGTAACTGAGGTGATTTTCCATCAGGCTGCTCTGACATTTCCCCCTTTTATTTAGGGAAATAAAATAATTCACTACAGATAGATCCTGACTATTAGTGGAACCCAATAAGATAACAAGAGACAAGTTATTGTGATTTGTTATGACATTAATTTGAGCTTGTGGAAACTGAAGGTGTGGACAGGTGATTCTGGGCTTAATTCAGCAGCTTTGGTTTTAAATCTTCAAGGGTGGTGAGGGTTTGGATCTGGACAGGAGTAAATGCGTCCTGAGGGTGGGTGTTGTACACTCATTTCTGAGTGATGTGTCCCCACCTAAAAGGGCCATTCCTACATTCTAGCTCCCCTAAAAATGTTTAGCCTACCTCTAATGTTCCTTTTCAGGGAAGGTATTTCAAGACCACCATTTACAGGCCCAAGCTATAAATGTACAAGGACATAGAAACCTGCCTTTCTAGCAGCATATTAGTTTATTGCTAAAAAACTACATTAAGAACTTGTGGGCAGATGCATATATATAATACCTAGAAAAGGTATATATATGCAAAACTGTTCCTTCTCCTTAATCATGTCTTCTAGTTTTTTTGTATAAACATTCCAAGTTATTCCTTGTTTTCACCATTAGGCCTTCAGGTACAAAGGTAACCTAATTAAGAACTAACGACCACTTTTTATCTCTCTGTGCCAAGTAAATTCTAGATCCATGTGATAAACTATCAATGAAGGCCTAGTCTCCAACATGGAGTAAGATGGCTGAGCAGATACTGTCCTTACAGAAGATTGTTGGACAACAGCTACAAAAGGCTCTGGAGAAAGCAGATTTCCTAGACACTTACCAGTCATGTTCCAGGCTTGCACATAGTGTTGAAAGAACATTGATCACAGTGCTTAATGATATTTCACAGAACTGGGATTTGAATAATTTGGCCCTCTTGGTCTTGCTGAACTTTTCAATGGTAGTGTCCTTTTGGATCAACTGCAAGAGTTAGGAATTGGAAAAACTGTTTTACAGTGGTTCTAGCCTTTTCTTAGAGGGAGATTCCAATCAGTGTAAAAGTAGGTGAAGGTGAGTCACCAAAGTTCTGGGAGATAACTCATAGAATTCTGCAGGGCTCAGCTCTTTTCTCCTGTCTTATGTAAAGGTGTTTGAAAAGATCATCCATAAGGAAGGGTTTTATCATGATGATACTCAGTTGTACATCCACACTCTGGGTGGGTAACAACCGTTAAAACAACAGATTAAAAAGAAACACATTAAAAACACTTTAAAAATTCAACAAATTTTAAAACAGTACATTCCATGTTTAAAATAATGGTGTCTGTACTGGGGGGAAAATATCGCCTCAGCCAAGACCAGTGCAAAGAGGTGTGTCTTCACCGCCTTCCTAAATATATACAAGGAAGGGGCGTGATGCACCTCGAGTAGGAGACTATTCCATAGTCTGGGGGCCATCACCGAAAAGGCTATCTTCTGGGTGCCTACCAGCCTCACTACTGAAGGCAGTGGGACAACCAGGAAGGCCTCACCACTAGATCCTAAGGCACGAGAAGCCGTTCCTTTAGATATTTGGGGCCGAAGAAGAAGAAGAAGAGCTGGCTTTTCTACCCTGCTTTTCTCACCCATTTAAGGGAACTCAAAGTGGCTGACAAAGCTTTCTATTCTTCTCCCCACAACCCAATACCCTATGAGGTAGGTGGGGCTGTGAGAGCTCAGAAGAGAGCTGTGACTAGCCCAAGGTCACCCTGCTGGCTTCATGGGGGAGGGCGAAATCAAAACTAGTATTCCCACATAAGAGTCCAGCTCCCTAACCACTAGACCAAACTGGACCTTTAGGGCCTTATAAGTCAGAGTCAACACCTTGATTTAAGCTCGGTAGTGAATTGACAGCCAATGCAACCCTTTTAAAACTGGCGTGATGTGCGTCCGACTAGCTGTTCCGGTCAACACTGTAGCGGCTGCATTTTGTACTAGCTTCAACTTCCAGACCGTCTTCAAGGGCAGCCCCATTTAGAGTGCATTACACTAGTCCAATCTGGAGGTTACCAGAGCATGAATAACTGTGGCCAAGTCGTATCTGTGCAGAAAAGGCTTCAGTTAATGTACCAGCCGTAGTTGGAAGTAGGTGCTCCTGGCTACTTCCTCCATCTGAGCTTCCAGGAGTTTAATTGTTTAATTCCGCAAACAAGATATTCTTGTCTTCCCTTTTAAGGACAACAGTGAAGGTGCCATCAATGTGTCATTTATACTATGGACAATAGAGGGGCATGCCGATTGCTGAGTTTCCACTGTGTTGATGGAAGGTTTATTTCCAGAAGATGATCAATGTTATGCTCTTTCTGTGATCTCTTAAGAGCTGAACCATATTGCTCTGAACATGTTCATGATCCACATTGAGATACACGGATTCTACATATACAGTGTATGCATCAGTGTTCTTATAGATACTACATCTAGAACATGCTGTTATTGAAAGTGGATGAATGTTATTGGCCATGAAGACAGGCCCCTTGTTTGTTTAGGCTGGTTTCTTCTAATCAAGCATGTAGATAAGTGGAAATGAGGTTGTAGCCCAAATCCTTCTGTTTAGAAAAATCCTGTGAAGCCTGGTTCCATAGAGCTATCAACCCTTGCAGGGAATCCTGACTCCTGAATATTCCACTCCCTTCTAGATAAACTGATATAGGATAGTTACAAGAGATGCACAGGTAAGCTGTAACAGTATCATATATATTAGGGAGTACATTTTAGCTTCGTGGATTTTTTTTTATTGATCTTCTAGAATCTTAACATATACTTCCTCTGTGTTGAAAATATTCAGTATATTCAGCAAATAAAAATTAAATATTCTTGATCTTAATTGCTTGACAAAAGGAAACTGTTTTTTTTAGGTTCTCATTAAGGTTCATGCATGTGGCATTAACCCTGTGGAGACCTATATTCGCTCTGGAAGTTATGCTCGGCGGCCAACTTTGCCATACATCCCTGGTTCAGATGTGGCTGGAGTGATACAAAGTGTTGGGGACCATGTAGTTGGTTTCAAGGTATTCTATTTTAAATATATTTGTCCATTACTGCATCTTGGGTGGGGCCCCTAGGTGAAGTATTTCTAGCAATTCCTATGCCACCTCCAGAAACCGAATTTCCTCTCCTCTGCCTCCTTATTGAAGTGTAAAATTTGTGTTATTGTCCCAATTTGGACTTAATGTGCTGCTTTCTAGCAGGCGGTGTCTCTTCTCCTGGATACAAAACCATCCTACTTTCTATGTAGTTGATTTTTAAGTTGTTTGCTACCTCTTCCAGTGTTTGCTAGGCTGCTAATATCCGTGATCTGAGCCAGGATTACACCAAATAATAAGGATGTGAAGTCTGGAAACTGCAACATTTGGAAGGCACCATATTCATTTAGTTTTAACTTTACAACATAGATAATCCTGCCTTGGTGGAAGTTCTCAGGATGGTAGAGTATTTACAATGCAATTACAACAACTTTTTAAAAATCAGGCAGTGAAATAAACAGATTTATAATAACCCCCCAAAAATTAAATCAACATTTAAGAAGAGGTTTGCAAAACAGGATAACTTCCCACCTCAAGGTTTTAGGAAAGTTAGTATTTCCTCTATTAAAGAAGTTACAGGAAGAAAAAGTGACTTTTGCCACATGTGCCGTCTAAGAACCACCTTTCTTACAGTACATTTTAAATAGGCTGTGCATATCCCACTTATAACTGGATCTTAAGCCTAATCAACACCTGAATTGCCTTTTGTTTTCTGGGTTTACACTGTTAGTCTTGTGCATATGGCCGTTCATTCTTTGGCAAGAAACTCCATCTTGTGCCTTTGTTTTTTTTTTGTATCAGAAAGGAGACAGAGTTTTTACTCTTAGAACCATTTCTGGCGGCTATGCAGAATATACCATTTCACCAGTAGATGCAGTCTTTCCATTGTCTGATAAACTGGACTTCAAGCAAGGTTCAGCAATTGGCATTCCATATTTTACTGCATACCATGCTCTTTTTCAAAAGTAAGAGGTCATATTTAAAGCTTATTTTAAATATTTAGAAAATGGATTTTTTTCTTGTTGCTTTTCTATATTCACAGTAAATCCTCATAAGGTCTGCTATTTCTTAGCATTCCTCCCTTAATGTTAGGCTGTTTCTGCACTTGCCTCTTATTCTAGAACAAGGTGTTAGCATGCTTCTTTTGCATGGAACTAGTGCTAGTCCTGCCTAGAATCGTCCCAGATGGTCTCTATTCTGGATTAGCTGTGTAGAGGTCTGTAACTGTGCTACCACTGTTCTGGTCCAGGCATTGTCTCTTCACCTGGTCCAGAACAAGAATGGGGAAGTTCTTACTCAATGGAATGTGATGGTGTCAGTGCATTGCCACTCCCACCTGTCTTCATAGCCTCCTCTGAAGATCACATGTGAAAGTCCAGCACAGAGGTGGGCAGCCTTCAGAGATAAACCTGTTCAGCTCTGCCTGAGTTCTAAGCAGAACATTCGTGTGATGGGGCCAGAGCCAACTGCTGGCCAGGATGAGTGGTGGGATGGGAGTCAGTTGTGTGGACTGGAACATCTATGGTACTTCTGTGTATGGCACCCTGCACTTGTGATGTAGATAGCATCTTCTGTGCTTGGTCCAAAACAATCTGGAGTGGAATAGTTAGAGTCTAGACTATTCCATGCAAGTTTGGGGATGAGAATGGCCCTAATTTGGTCTAGTGGTTAGGGAACCAGTCTCTTTTCTGGGAATACCAGACTCGATTCCACCCTCCCACACAAAGCCAGTTGGGTGACCTTGGACTAGTCACAGCTCTCTTCTGAGCTCTCACAGCCCCACCCACCTCACAGGGTGCTCTGTTGTAGGGAGAAGAACTGACGGCTTTGTCAGCCGCTTTGAGTCCCCTTAGATGGGTGAGGAAATTGGGGTGGAAAGGCCAACTCTTCTCCTTCTAGTTTCTTTTACACATTTACTCTTTTGAGTTCGGAAGACTTTGTGCACACACGTTTAAAAAGCAGCTCAAGAACAGTTTAGAAAGAGTAGGCTATGACAGCTACTTTTCCTGTTCCACTTCTAACATTGAAGGCCAGAAAATGCACTTTGGATAGGAGCATTAGTGCATGGCAGTGATCACTAAATTCCTTTTAAGGTGCTTTATTTTATCTGTGTGGAAGCAGGGCAGAAAATGAGCTGAATCAACAGCAGTGTGATTAATTGTAGAGTCTGCTTCAAAATTTAATGCAAAACATATGAGTGGTTGGCAGTGTGGTTGGCAGGGGTTAAGATCTCCAGTTAGCTAGCTTTTTGGAAAAATGATATTTCAGGGCTTACATTTGTTTTTCAGTCACTGAGTATCTGATAGCAAGAATTGATTTTTCTTCATTCTGCTATATTACCAGCTCATCACTTCATTGACAGGATTTATACTGAAGCAATAAGAGTACTAATTCTGTAACTATTAAATACAAATAAGAAGTTACTGTTGCATAAATGTGGAGTACAGTCTGAGCTGATATGAGCTGACTGCTACTCGCACATGGGATAGCACTTTCTTCACTTTTGGCTTGCAATTCCACCTATGGTATGCAGTTGTTCAAAATTTGTTCCAAGGTGACCATCAACCTACCAGAGTAGTTTTTGAGGTTGTGTAGGGCCCTGTCCCCATGCAATTGAAAGTCTGCTGGAACTCTTCTTTTGCCTCTGAGCGGCCCCATTCCAGGCTTTACAAGGCGCATAGGGAGCTTAGGAAAGTGAGACACCCGCGATAAAATACGTGCACTTTAAAGAAGAGTTCCAGCGCTCTTTCGGCGATTCGCGGGTTTTGCTCGCTATATCTGCCTTGAGGACGCTCCGTGGCAAAAGGGGCGGGGATTGCTTGCCTGCACACACAGCCAAAAAGCATTCACACATCTGAGAAATGCAGCAGGTTCGCTTCCTTTCCTTTGTAAAAAGAGCCAGAATTGCTACATTGTTATCAAGTGATCTGTGAAAGCCTTAAAAGAGAATGAGCGAAGAATCGCGCTGCCGATGGCTGCAGCCGCTGACTTTGCCGGGGCAGATAGCCTTTTCTAACAGAGAACTGAGTGAAAGTAAGTGCTGAAAGTGAATGAATGAGTGATCATCTGCCTGTGCTAGGGGCGGGAAGCCGTTTCAGGAGACGGAGATCTGGCTATTTTTCCTTTTAACAAGAAAGGGGGCGGGGGGGAAAAGATGCCCGGAAAGAGAAGACCGCTACCATAGGGACGGAAAGTCCGTTTAGATCGTGGCTACCATGGGGACGCTTATTCCGGAAGTGGAGAGGACTTTTAAAGTCAGCTATAACAGAGTGACGGCAGAGGAAGCCGAGAGGGGCTAATAAGTCTTTTGGGGACAGGGCCTAGGAGCTTCTAAAGGGGAAGAAGAAAGATGTGAATAATAGCCCATTCCACTGGTAACTAACTACATTACAGAGCAAGCTGTTGTTCTTGCCATAGAGTAGATCAAGTAATTGAGAATATTCTGGGGCTGTGCTCAACTTATACGATGGTAGTGTTGGTGGTGAAGGAGGAGGAGAAGAAGAATTGGCTTTTATTCCCCACCTTTCTCATCTTTAAGGGGACTCAAAGAAGCTGACAAACTTTCTGTTCTCCCTACAGCAGTCACCCTGTGAGGTAGGTTGAGCTGTGAGAGCTCAGAAAGAGACCTGACCCAAGGTCACCCAGCTGACTTCCTGTAGGAGTGCAGCATCAAACCAGAAAACCACTAGATAAGTCTGATGCTCTAACCACAGGACCAAACTGAAGAGCTCACTGAAACAAAGTTGCGGGTTTTATAATGTGATATGTGCTTGCTTATATACTTTGCTACCATGTTTCCCCAAAAATAGGAACTACCCCGAAAATAAGACCTAGTTGAATTTTTCCAGTATTTTTTAAAGCTAAGAAATATAAGCCCTACCCTGAAAATAAGCCCTAGGGCATTGCTGGATATGCTGTGTGTTGAAGGCCCGCCTGCCTAGCGTCAATGAAGGCCACAGCCTTCTCGCTGCTCCAGAGCCTGCTGCGGCTGTCATAGTTACCCCGGGAGGTAAGGAAGAGCTCCTCCAACACTGGCTGGCAGCATTTATTTAAAAGTACAATAATAAAGCCTATGCCTCCTCTGAGGATGAAGTGATGAACAAATGAGGCTGCCAGACCCTCTGGCACCCACAGGTACCTTCTTCCTCTTCTTTTTCTCGTCCTGGCTTTAAAATTAATTCCTTTGGGCTGTTGCTGCTTCTGCTTCTGCTTCATTTCAGAGAATACAGTAGGTATCAATGCTGGTGGTTAGCATCCCCTGGTATACACTCCATGTATGCAACACCGGTAAATCTGTGAGAGATCCTGACAGGTTTCAGCCCCTTTTGTTTATGGAAAAATAAGGCATCCCCTGAAAATAAGCCCTAGTGCATCTTTAGGAGCAAAAATTAATATAAGACCCTGTCTTATTTTGGGGGAAACATGGTAGTTGCTATAAGCGCATATTTCTATAAAAAGTAAGCATTAATTTCTATAAAAAATACAAGTTTATTAGTGCTTATATTCAATGTTTTCTTTTTCTAGAGGATCTGCCAAAGCAGGAGAAACTGTGCTTGTCCATGGAGCAAGTGGAGGAGTAAGTGTGGTGGAAAATATTTCTCTACTTTATAAAAGGCTTAATTTTAATTTGAGTGCCTCTAACAAAGTGTAGTGATAACAAAATTTCCAGGAAATGTACTTTTTTTTGGACATTTAATACATGTCAGAGTTTTATCCATGTGGCAATACAATGTTGAAAACTGGTTCCATGAAGTTTTATTCTGTATACAAACAAAGCTGGACTTTTCCTGGTTCACGTGGTTCTCTAAGCTGAGCAAGTTGCCTGCTAGCTTGAGGCTGGGCCAAGCTACGTTATTCAATTCATGCACTGCTTTTAATACCTCACTGATTATTATAATGAACTTTTGAAAGTTCATTCCCTTTCCTCTAAAATTTTAGTTTCAGAACCAATCATGTTCAGCCTTGATATGTGCATGGGGACCTTTACACAACTCTGTAGTAAACCGTGTTTATAGCAGTATTACACCATTATTACAAATAATTTGAAATATTCTTGTCAAAAATTTCCCGATTCTTTTCATTCATAACGGTATTGTATTATGTACACTGGGGTATATAATTTTTAAGAGTTAAATATGGAGGTTTTTCTTCTGTTGTAGATTTATTGTGTCAACGTAGGCCTACGTTGCTTGCAAATATTTCTATTTGTAACTGCTGCCTTAAACAAAGAGGGCGTAATAATTGCCAAAAAACTTTCAAAAACAGTTCTTTTTTGTTTCATGTGTCAATAATTTTCACTATTTTACTAAAAAACCCTTTTGTTGCTTCTTTAGTCGAGCTCTTCTTGCCTTTAATATGAGAGTATAGCCATAAGTGGGATGAAAATAAAACTAAGCTTTTAGAAGACTCTAGAAACCCACAGTAATGAATGAAATTTTCAGTTCTATTACTTAATACACCTTCACCAGGCAATATACTATTCTACTTAGCAGTGATGTACACAACTTCCCTGAAACAAGGAAATGAGTATTTAAGCCAATCAATGGTTACTACTTTGTTACTTGTTCTTAGTGATGATAAAATTTTATAGCTTAGTTACCACCCCAGTTCAACCTATTGTGTTTGTATTTCAAAGGCAAATAGGCATAATTCTTAATAGCACCATTCTAAGCGATACTGAGGAAACATGTTTTAATTTTGCAAGAATGCATGGAAGATACTTTGTTGTTAACTTATTTTAAAGAGCTAAAAGCCTTCCACTTGATAATGACCTTTTATTTATTACAGAAATGTCACAAGAAACACTTATCCACAGGTCTGGGAATATTCAAAGCCTGCCTCCCACCAAAAATTTCCATGACTATAACATGTCCCTGTTAAAACTCTTTATATGTATTTTTTTAGGTTGGGATAGCTGCATGCCAGATTGCAAGAGCTTATGGCTTGAAGGTCTTGGGCACAGCTGGGACAGAAAAAGGAATGGAACTAGTTCTAAAAAATGGAGCCCACAAAGTATTTAACCATAAGCAGAAGGATTATGTGGCTCAAATTAAGGTAATTTGCAATGAGACTTTTAATAATATTCATTTACTCTGTCAGAAATGTCCATAATAGAGTCCTCACCAAAACCTGGTTGTGTGGTTAGAGTGATGGATTCTTTTCTGCTAGTCTTCCAGTTCGATTCCACACTCCTGCACAAAGCCAGCTGGGTGGCCCTGGGCTAATCACAGCTCTCTTTCTGAACTGTCACAGCCCCACCTAACTCATAGAGTGACTGTTGTGGGGAGAAGAACAGAAGGCTTGTCAGCCACTTTGTGTTTCCTTAAGGGTGAGAAAAGTGTGATATAAAAGTCCTTTTCTGCTTCTTCTTCATGGATACTCCTTTTGGATGCATGAAGTGTGCCAAAAGGCACAAAGAACATTTATTATTTTGTTTCCATTTTTATCCCGCCCTATACTCAAAAGTCTCAGGGCAGGTTACAGCAATAAAATAAAGTATAAAATAGAACCTTTAAAAACAATATGAATGTTTCCCATAGCTTTGGCTACTATAGACAAGCAAGACATTTTAGGAGCAATTACAACAGTTGATAACCTGTAAAACCTTGAGTGTCTTCAAACACGTTCAAAGCTGCACATTAGCTCCAGTGTCGCTGCTCAGGGGCTTCCGGTCCACCAGACTGGCAGATCAGAAGATTTGGCGTCCCTGTGGATCTGCTTTCCATGCATAGAAGGGAAGCTCTATTGCCAGTAGTGGTGGCAGAGCATTCCATTAAAAAAAGACTGATACATCAGCCTCTTTTACATGCATGCTGGGGTTGAATGCTCTGTTACTACTGTGGGGGATGAAAGCAGCAAAATCCCTTTGCTGCTTTCATCCCTGTCTGGAGGCACCCCTTGTTCTCCTTGGACCTTTAATATTAGAGTAATGGATATTATATTTCACCACTCAAAATGAAAAAAATGTTTAGGTAATGCAGTTTAGTTTATAGTCTTAGGATGAACCATAGTGCTTAAATGTTTAATTTTATATTATTATATCACTATAATTCTGAATCAGGATTACATCAATTTGATGTAACCTCACAGACATCAACCTGCAGGTGTCATCTTTTCAGCTAGGAGCCTTGTGGAGGTTTATACCTGTGTTTCCTTGCTCCTTCAGCTGATCAGATTCCCCCTGTGCTTCCCTTTCCTCTACAGTTCCAACAAAAGCCATTGAGCTAAGAGCAGAAGCAAGCTCTCTGCAGCTGGTTCATCTCTTGATCTGTCCCTGGACAGATGCACTTCATAATGATGAGTTCGAACTTTAAATCATATTGATATTGTCTCATGCTCAAGACTATTAGCCAGTTAATAGCCTAGTTTCTCTGAATTCAGTACTCTCTCCATATGGCCCTGCAGTTGTAGAATGCCCTTATCTCCCTATGAAGGTACTCTGAGTTTGATTAATCCCCAGGCAGTTGCTAAGGGTGCTTTTAAATTTCACCAAGCTTTTAGTATTTTAATCTTCCCTTTACTGTTCCATGTTTTTAAATTGATCACTGGGGGTGGGTGGGTTGTTCTTACTGCTTTTTTAAATAAAAGCTATCTGTTTTGGTTTACTGTTAATCTATACCGCATATATAGTTTTCTGATGCTTGTAAGCTGCATTGGTGGTTTTTAAAAATCCCAGGATATAAATAATTTTTTCAGATTAAGCAAATCTGCCAGACTTTCATGGTTTATGATTCTGAACATCTTATTTATGATGCAGGAATGTGCTGGTGCCCAAGGCATCGACATTGTCATAGAGATGCTGGCTAATGTCAACCTTGCCAATGACTTGCAACTGCTGTCAAGTGGAGGAAGAGTGATGGTAAGCCTGCTGTTTATGTCATTAATGGGAACCTTAACGCCCAACTATAAACTCTCACTATTCTGTGTTTTGATTTTCATAACAGATCGTAGGTTGTAGAGGTCCTATTGAGATAAATCCTAGAGATACTATGCTGAAAGAATCCAGTATCAGAGGAATATCTTTGTTCTCGGCCACTAAGGTAAAAAAAAAAAAAGTTTATGTAATATTCTCTTACTATTCTGCTGAGTTCCATTCTCTTCTGTACAGTTCGACTTGTGCATTCATTTAATGCTTGAAAAGCCAAAGTTATTTCAGGTGTGGGGAACCTGTGATATTTTTTGATTAATGTCACAGAAGCTGGGCTTCCTGCTTGGTGTAGTATGTCTTTGAACCTACTTCTTCCAGTTACTCAGATGGGTCAGGGGGGTCATGGCTAGAAGTTCCTGCCCTTGCCATGGTGGTTTGGGGCTTTTTATTTGGGGACTTAACCACTAGACCAGTGGTTGACAAACTCATTAGTCAAAAGAGCCAAATATCAACAGTACAGTGATTGAAATTTCTTTTGAGAGCCAAGTTTTTAAAACTTAAACTATATAGGTAGGTGCATTGTTATTAACTTAATTAGGGCACTCCTAAGCTGGAAGAGCCACACTCAAGGGGCCAAAGAGCTGCATGTGGCTCTCGAGCCATGGTTTGCCTACCCCTGCACTAGACCAAATTGTAAGCCAGTCTGGTCTAGTGGTTAGGGAGCTGGACTCTTATCTGGGAATATTGGATTTGATTCTGCTCTCCTCTATGAATCCAGCTGGGTGACCTTGGGCTACTCACAGCTCTCTTCTGAGCACTCTCAGTCCCACCCACCTCACAGGGTCTGTTGTGGGGAGAAGAATAGAAAGATTTGTCAGCCACTTTGAGTCCCCTTCAATGGGTGAGAAAAGCGGGTATAAAAGCTAACTCTTCTTTTTTGAAGCTTCCATGGGGCAGCAAATAGGCCTCTTCTTGAAGTTTTGAAGACTTCCACTGATGCTCAGATGCACAACACTGAAAGCTAGGACTTTGATTTAGCAATGGTACAAAGCGAGTTCTGATAAACAGTGGGGGATTTATTTTTTGTTCTTCTGCCATTGCACCTGTTAGGAGCAACCTGTGGATTAGGACCATGGAATGGTGAGTCAGAAATGGGGCTTTTACCAAAAGATTCCCTTTTAGCTTTTCAAATGGTGTTTTCCTCTGTGGATCAAAGTATTGTTTGGGAGTTATCAGAGAGAGACTTCTGAATAGAGCCTTGCCTCTACTACATCACCTTATGGTCCTAATCCACAGTCTGTTACATGCTTGTCACTTGGAAAATCACTCTAAATGTTTGGGAGCTGGGAACAGAATGGCAAGATGATTCCTACCTTCCCTTAAAGTGACCAGTCTTTAGGAGAGCTATTCTGTGTGATTCACCTGACTTAGTAGAGAAGGCATTAATAGTAAATTCTTTTTGTGTGAAATGATTCCTGGTTATATTCAAAATTGGTAAGTAGTTAGATAAGATCATAAGAGGAGACTTGCTGGATTGAGCCACAGCCTATCTAATTCAACATCCAGACTCACACAGTGGCCCACTAATTGCTTGTGGACATCTCAAGTAGAAGCCAAAGGCAAAACCTTAACCTGCTCTTGTGAGGTTCTATCCATCCCCTATCTCTGCCTTCTTGAATGCAAATATTTTCATTTTAATGTTACATTTTCTTTGCAGGAGGAGTTGAGTGAATGTGCAGCCGCACTTCTTGCTGGCATAGAAGTTGGCTGGTTGAAACCAGTGGTGGGCCCTGAATATCCGATGGAGAAAGTGGCAGAAGCTCACAAAGACATCATTCACAGTCCAGGCACCTTGGGGAAAATGGTGCTTCTTGTGTGTTGAAAGAAATTGTTGTGGTGCATCTATACTACATTATTAATTCTGTCCAAAATGTTTCTGCAATACACTTGGAATATGTTACAAAGGCTGTGGTCGCACCTTCACTTTCAGCCTTCTTCAGGTCTGACTGCTTAAACCATTCTTTTTCTATCCATTTTATTTGTGAAATTTCCACTTTCCATCTGGACTTTCCTGAATAGAAAGTCCACAAAGAAAACAAAGAAATGAAAAGGTGTGAGCAGTGAGACCTGAGAGATGCACTGAAGAAGGTTGAAAGTGAAGTGTGACCATGGCCAAAGTAATTCAGAATAATGTACATGGTATGAAATATTTGGATTAAATGATCTGCATTTCTTGCTTGCCTTAAACACAACGGATTCTAATTAATATGTCTCATCTTGATGGTATTATTTTATCTCACACTGCTTATTCCTGTAAAAATGCTGAATGTGAGGTTGGGCTTAAATAAGATCCTGTTGAACAGGAACTTATCCCCAGAATCCATTTTCCTTTAAAAAAAAAAGGACAGAAGAAATTTCCATGAGTTTTTTGTGCAATAAAATTCATTAGTGAAGCATAGCTTTCAGTGAGCCGTATTTGCAACTGTATGGTTATTCATTGAAAAGCTCTAATTTGTTCATTTGGAGATGTTTGGAGTTCACTGGAAAATACAATTTGAACAGTATGCATGCATACGTTTTTGTGCATCAGCTTACTGATATGGTCTGTGAGGAAAAGGAAAGATTGTACAAAGAATCCAAAAATTCCACTTGAGGTGGAATTTACTTGATGATCAACTAAGTCATTCCATGATTTGGTTATGCAAAAGCAACATAATCTTGTAACAATTGCACCTTTGGTACCCAAATGAAGGCGGAACAAGAGAAGATTTAAAAATACCCCTAACTTGGCTCCCTTACCCACCTATGTGTTTCCTCTATGAAGCCTTAGGCTCACAGCTCCTACATTGGTAGTTAGTTTTTGCTTTACTAGGTAGTCAGTCATCCAACTTTCAGAAATAGCTATATACTGTAGAGTGGAGGAGAAGCGAACAGAACATATAAAGTATCTGATCATTACAAAGAAGTTAAAATAGCTGTTTAAAAATAGCCCTGTGTGGTGGTAGTGACTAATGCTTACTAATATCTGTCAAGTGCAATGTACATTATAAAATACATACTGCAGCAGCATCTCTGATTTGTCCAGGTAGGATTTAAATAATCAGTTCTTACATCTAGCTGCGCTTTAAGTAGAACGTATATATAGTTGCACAATGACCTGACTTCAAGAATTCCGAATAGCTTCTTCAGTGGTTTTATATAGCTATATCAAGCTTAAGAACTGTGGCTCTCCTGCCAGGCACCAAGGTTAGATGCTGGGGAACAAAGAGTCTGATGGGGTTTTTTTAGTCTGCTGTGAAATCAGGAGACATACAGCCAAGGTCATACTGCTCTTGTTTGTATCCTTATGAATTCACGAAGGGCGAATGAGGCAATTACCATGCTGAAGTCCTAGTTGAAATTAATCTAGAAAATTAATTTCATCTAAGAATATTACAATTGGACACTTCTCTCCATAGCCTTGCCTGAGAAAAGTATATTTAGCAGCTGTCTTTAATTATCTGGTTCAGTTGGATCAAATGAGACTTTTTCAGATATGGCTGTATTTCAGTAAGTACTCAGCAACCTGGGATCACCCAGGCCCCTTGATAACAACTGCTTGATCCAACTGCTTGTTGCTCTTCTGTTTCTTTTCATTTGATTTTTTGCAGTTTATATTCAGAAAGAGCCAGTTTACAAGTGGATTCTCAGTTCTGATCAAAAGCTGTATCTTTGAACTGATCCTTGTGAACATCCAACAGTAGCAGCAGCAGCTACATCTGCTGCAGGTGAGTAGCAGGAAGCCCTTTCTCAACAGGTAAAGCCAGTTTGGGGGCTCCCTTTGAATGCCACGTGGCACCAGCATCAAATCAGATCAAAGAGTTAGGGTGGACTGCAGAAGACTCTTGCGAACTGGGGTCAGGGCTTCCTGCTGCACTTACCTGCACCAGCCTCTACTGTCCAATAGTACCGGATCGAGCAGTGCTTTGGACATTTCCATTGACTGACCTGTTCCAATAGATTTGAATGACTTGATCTTCAAAATGCTTTACAAATACTACAGCTGGGTGAAAATGTAAATAGGGTCCAGAATGCTCAGAAAAATTATGTGATTATTCCGTGGAGGTGGATAAAACTATTTCTTCACAGGCTTTATTGGTCCAGGCTGACTCCCAAATAAAATTGTGCTATTTCTTAGTTTCATTCGTCAGAATTTCCCTCTACATGCACTGTATTGATTTTTCCCTTCCTCTTTAGCATCCCCGTCTGAGAACCGCTGTTTTGGCTTGCTGCCTCTCCCAAACAGCCAAGCTAATTGGTACAGAAGTAACTAATTTGGGAGTTAGAATACCAGTTAAGAGTATAGTCAGCCTTGTGAACCAGTACAAGTGTAATTGATAGAAGGTCTCCCTGCGACAGATGGAGCATCATCTGTCAAATGTTGTCTTTTGATAGAGAGCAGACAGAGTTGCAGTGAAATTATTAGAAAGCATGAAAGTAGCTTTGGGTACCATTCTGTCTGAAGCTTGCCATTGAAAGACATAATTAGAAAATAGGGTATAAATGGAAAATAAATTAGCTACTTCTTTAAATTAGGTCTGGATCAGAATAATCCATTAAATGAGACTACAAATTGATTCCACCTCAAAAAGGTGGAAATGCCAGCTTTCAAAATATCAATATCGCTTGTGCTGTCCAAAGAATTGCCAGAGGTGAAAAACAAAGGTTTACTAGTAGTCATTCTGGGTCCATGGTGGGCAGGAACTAGTGGTTGATGTTTTGTACGTGGAAAAGGTTGATCTTTCCCTGCAGAGCTGCTGATTCAGCCATAACAGTAAAGAGAACACACTGAGTCATATTATGGACCTGACTTGCTTAATTGCTATCACTGCTGAGAGCCCATGAGCAACTACTTTGTATCATAAATAACCATCTGGTTAGGCTGCTTTTGTGACTGCAGATTTATAAGGTAGGAAGGCACACCCTGCAATAAATATGAGCTCTCTCAGTGGCGTTCTAAAATATTCATGCATATCACAAGTCTCTTTTATGTCAACAGTTAGCATTAGGAGTTTTAGTGCTAGCATCACCATTTGTGATTGAGCCCTGTGTTTTATATTAATACATGCCCATAGAGAAGCAGTGAATGTTCAAATATATTTTTGACTATATAGGAGAGGGTGCATTGTGTGAGAGGTGAAGAAACAAAAAGATACAATAAATACAAAGTTGGAAGATTTTCAGTCAGCTGGGAAAACAAGGCAGTAGGTTTCAGTGAGGTGGCTGTCTTACCCAAGATATCTTGTATCAAGACTAATAAATTAGAACTTCTTTATTTTTCCTGGGAAGAGGGACAGCTGTACCATGAACAACTGATCACACCATTTAGAAAATAAAGAGAAAAGCAATGTAGAAATCACATAAAACATAGTAAACAACATTTACTACGTTGCAATCAGGTTAATGCAACAACAAAACACTTTAGGAGACACACAGTAAAACATATTATTGCTGTCTTTTATAGCATCTGCAGCAATGATTTTAGAGTTCTGAACAATAAAGGTTTACGGGAACATCTTTCAAGCTACTTAGGTGAACTCAGTGATGCTGAGTTCTTAGCATACATGTGTAGGGTTGTGCTGTGAATGTATATGTATATTTTTATATCTGCTTGCATAATTTAGGTTTAAATGAAATTTCAAGGCCGTTGCTTGTATTCTATCACACTTTATTCTTCATAGTAAATAGTGAAGAAATGGGACCATTAAGTAATAAATGTTGGCAAGAAGTCTACATTGCTTAATGAATGCATAGATACAACATAACCTGCATATGCCTAATAAATGTGTGCTACTTCTCTACTATTTACTGTTGGTGAGATTATTAGCAACATTACATTAACCAAGGGAGAACTGCTTGACTTCCTACCAGAAGGTGTCATGCTAATCCTGTCTTTAACGTAGTTCTTGTCTGTGATGATGAGTGTGCAAAGCAAAGAATGGAGGAAAAGACACAGTAGTAGTATCTGCCAGAACACAATTTCACACTTTCTAATTGGGAGTCATGCTGGATATTACCTGAAGAAAGGTGTGATCAGAGAACTTATAAGTTACTTGAACATTTGTTTCATGGTATTTTCTTTATCCAGAATATTTTTTTAAAGCTTCCCTGACAAAGAATGGGAAAGTCATGGCATTTCCAATACAGGAATACACTGGTAGACTATGGCTGCCTCCAGAAGAAAATGTGGGATCTTGTTTAAATCCTGCAGTCACCTCTTGCTGTCCCTGCTAGAGCAAGGCAAGCCTTAACCCTTATCTGGCACTTGACCCCAATGACCAAAATACCTGGGAGGTGCATAAGCATCCACTCCAGCATGTGTGTACTGAGTATTCTCAGCCTGGTTTTACCCATGCACTAGGGTGGTGGGCATTTCCTCAAGGAAAAACCCAGGCACAAGCACCTGACAAGGTAAGCAATATCACTATTTCAGGAAAAACCAGGTTGGGAGTTCTTTTTCCAGGAACAGCAATATTCTGGGATTTCTTTCTATGGGTGTTTTTCCACTTAGCACTAGAGTACCCTTTAGGGACCCATTGAGGACCCTTAATGGGCGCTTTAGTGCCAACACCCATAATCCTGGTTTAACACAAACTAATTGTGTTTATTGTTCCATCTTTCGTTTGCAAGCATATAACTCTGCATGGTAAAAAAAAGGGGGGGACAGTATGTATGAATTGAACTCCCCCCCCCTTTAACCAAACACTCCTGATCCATATGAATGTGTTGGGTCATGAGGGAAATAAAAATATTAGGAATAAAAATTGGGGAGACAAACTTTGGAGTCGGAAGGTGTTCTGTCTTTTTGTCAAGGAAACTGCATGGATCTGCCCAAGTAGTAACCAGAGGTTGAGCTCAAGTTTAGATATGACTACCTTTGTCTAACTTCAGTGGCATAACAGGAAACTTGATGGAATGGAAAGTCATATGCTGTTTCAGTAGTTTCTGATTAATCAACTAGTCGTTATTTCTTGTACTTTATTGTCTCTTTTATATTATCACCACTTGCTAGTTGGGAAGAGAGTTAGGTTAGCAGAAGTTGGATGATGATGATTAGAAGAAGAGTTGGCTTTTCTACCCCGCTTTTCACACTCATTTAAGGAGATTCAAAGCTTTCTATTCTTCTCGACACAGCAGAAACCCTGTGAGATAGGTGGGGCTGTGAGAGCTCAGAAGGAAATCTGTGATTAGCCCAAGGTCACCTAGCTGGCTTTGTGGAGGAGTGCAGAATCAAACCCAGTGACTATGATATGAGTCTAGGACTCTAACCACAAGACCAAACTGGCTTAAGTTGCCTAAAAATCCTAATATTGACCTGTTACCAAGTCCAATTCAAGGTTTTAATATAACTTGGGCCCCAAATATCTAAAGGAGTGCCTCCTCCCATACAGAACTGTCCATCAAGATCTGCAGGAGAAGACTCCTTTGAGAGATTGCCATTATCAGCAATCTACTGAAAATTGTCCATGGAAATACCTTTCCATGTTGTTGATGTCATAGAAAAAATGCAGAATCTCTAGATCACTGCAAGTTGATTGTCATAAGCTGTTAGAAGGCCACAGCATTCTTTGAAAGGGTAACTTGGATGAATTGGTTCCAATATATACCTTGTGTTTCTCCTTTTTTCTTTTGTAGTAAAGCCTTATAGTCCTTTTTAATTTGTTGAAGTTCTGGTGGGAAGGTTTCCCAACTTTGGGCTAGCTAGAATGTTCTTTATCTACATTAGTTTTTCTTGACATCACAGGAAAAGAAATTGTAGACTAGAGATGAATGAAAAAGAAAAAAAGTTGAATGGGTAACTCCACATTCAGCCTTGGATCAGTGGTTCAGATCTCACGGAACTCTGCATGTTGCTTCTATGGGTTTTAAGTATAAGAAAGTATAAGAACTGTGGCTGTTGGAGGAAGAAGACTGATGCTGTCTTGTCATCATTGCATCCTTTAATTGGTGCTGTTACAGATTTGTTCTTTCTACTTTATATTATTTCATTTATAATCTGTATATTATTGTTCATAACACTTGTTTCTTTTATATAGTAGTGATTTACAATGTATATTTTATTTTGGGGGTATTGAATTGTATGTGTTTTGCTTATTGTATTATTTTGCTGTGAACCACTTTGGGCAATTATTTTTGGAAAGGCGGTACAGAAATACAAGTACAAAAAAAAGAGACACTGGTATCTTACAGATTCAATGAAACGTACAGGTCAACACTCATTTCCAGAATCATCTTAGTTCTATAAGACATCTTACTTCTATTACTCTGTGCTTGCTTGACTCCACTTTCTACATTTATTTACAAAGGAATATAAGAAGTTAGCCTAAGTGCATTAATTTGGCATTTCTGGTCTTCTCGAAGATGAAAATGTGTCAGAATTAGTGTTCTTGCTACAGCAGTTAGTCACAACTTGTTCTGATGAGGCTTTGTTTGTCCTAGTTGCCCTTCATGTTGCAATTTATGTGATTTTATTTGTTAATATTATGACATTATTTGGGTTCTCTTTTACATCTTTCTGTTGGCTAGGAGAGCTTTCATTCTTTCCACTATCTACATACCAGGGCATGTCAGGGCAAGTTAAAGAGCCTGAGTCATCTATTACAAGTCAGTCCTATGGAAATGAAAGCCTTGAATCTCAAGCACATTATTTTATTTATTTTATTTAATAAATTTATATCCTGCCCTTCACCAAACGGATAGAGTAATAAAACATAACAAATAATAAAGCATAATTTTAAATATGGCCGAACCCCTGCAAGCAGCTCGTCCACTTCCTCAGATTGCAACATTTGAAACTGATCCAAGATAATCAGACCCCACAGACCTAATTGTTGCAGTGCTACATTGGGATACAAAGAATATAGTTTTTGCAGGAAACCAAAGTGTCATTTCTGCTTTTATCTGGGATCAGGTTCTGTTAAATATAAGAAACAAATTAAGAGAATGTGTGGAAGGAAATAAAAACAGATACATCTGAGGGAAAACATCAAAGGCTAGAGATTCACTTATTGAAAAGAGTTGCTCACAAAATCAAAGAAATGAAAGAAGACAGAGGGCATGGACTCTCCAAACAAAACAAACAAACAAACAAAAACATCCCACACCACAGAACAAGGGTCACTCAATGAAACAAAATCTTGGAAGAATCAAGACAAACAAAAAGATTTTTCTTTGCCATGAAATGCTGGTCAGCACTCTGAAAGACAAGAACAAGGATTCATGAAAGAAGGGTCATGGCCACACTTTGCTGAAATAGTCCATCTTATTAAGAAACCATATACAAAATGCACTAAATCTGACCATACCCAATACCTGGCAATCATTGCTCACTATGGGTTGCTATTTCTGTTACTGTCCTGAGACTTATCTCCACCGATCTCCACAATCACAACATCCCCTGCACTCTGATAGGATAAAAATTCTGTGACTCAGAAGTGTGTAATTGCACATTGTGTGAAAGGGGAGGCAAATTCATGCAGTATCCACCCACTTCCCTGATTATACCCAAAAAATTGAAAACAGATTAATAGCTTGGGACCAGCAAAACTCAGGATTCAGAGGGTTCAGGAAAGTGAGACCGAAGCGAGGAAACTCAACACAAGGGGATAGGACTAAAAAGGTGTGAGCATTGATGATGGACAGAAGAAGGATTAAAGTGAAAGTGTGCCTACAGCCAAGGACAGCTTGATAATTTTGTATATACCTGGGGTATAGGAGGCTATGATTCTGGAAGGTTGACAAGGTTAAGTGTGTTTTCATATCCTGCTTGTGGACTTCTATGAGCAAATGCCCAGCCAATGTGAGAACTGGCTGCCGGACTAAATGTGCCACTGGGCAAAACCAGCAGGACTTTTTAAAATATAAAGTTCATTGGACTTCAGCACATTTAACTTAGATCCATTCTGCGTTTTCCTATCAGTCCAGCCCAAAGGGCCTCTGGTCCAGATCCTGATCCTCCTCATCCACATATCAATGTGAATCAAGGAAGGCCCTCCTCCTCTTAGTCCAGCCATATTGTCACAAGATAGAGCAAGATGCAGATTAAGATACCCTTTATCTGTATCTGTTTTAGACCAGTTACATTGAGTCTACAATCGGACTAAGGGGCTTGATGCAGAGAACGTTGCTCGGGAGGCTTAGGCCATCTCAACACTGTCAATGCAGATGGCACTGATCTGGTCCACACCCCTCTATGAACTGGATCAGTAGATCTGGGGCCTTTCTGCACTTGGCCTTATTCTGGAACTTATCTCAGAACATGGACTTGTCATCTGCATGGTAGTGCAGACTACGATAGATCCCAGCTGAAGCCTTCCATAGTCTGCATTAGCATATGGACAACAGACCCCTGGCCCAAGATAAGGGCTAGTGCAGAAAGGGCTCTGGTTACTCCAGATCCACTGACCTGATCTAAACCAGCAATGCAAACATATTACTGTAAAAGAAGCAGTGGACGTGGGAATACAGCGTAAGGGATAACGTACGAGCTTTGCGCACAAGAACTAAGGCCTTCACTCTGGTAGCCAGCCAGGTTCTTGCCTAGCCATGGCTACAGACCTTCACTTTTCCTTAGAGTTTGTGGCTTCCCGGGTCTGTCCATTCCTTAACCCGAAGAGAAAGTGGTTGAGAGAGTTTCAGACTCTCACTCCCATAGCGCAACGCACCAGTCCTCAGGAGTCCCTGCCTCACCAGCGACTTACCTCCCTCCCTCGCGCGTTTGCAGATCTACCTGTTGGCGTCGAGTTACAGGCGCCTGGGGAAGCGGCTTGCCACGCACCCACCGGCGGCAGCCGTTCGCCCTTGGCAGCTGAGAGAGCGCTGCGCTCAAGTCCTTGGGCTGAGGGATTTCCCCCCTCTCTCCCTCTCAGCCTCCTTAGGCCCGCCTCTTAGTTTCAAAGCATCACCACGTGGCCCTTCCTTAGCAACGGGAGAGAGATGCTTTGGCACACAATCAGCTGGGGGCGAGAGGCAGCGCGGCGGCGGCGTTGCGGGCTGATTCCGGAGGGGAATCCACCCCGGCGTGGGTCGAAGCGTCTCCGCAGGCGCAGCGAAGCAGCAGGCAGCCTCTGTCACGAGCTCTCTCTCTCCTCTGAATGCGCCCCGCTTTCAAGCGTCAGCGAGCGACACACTATTATTTTCTGTCAAGTTTTTATTTTAAAAAATATTGAAATAAAAATTCCCACCTGCAAAAATGAACCGTCCTCACCTTGGGTAAGTGAGAAGGTTCCAGAACTTCTGAGGGGACAGAGGAGGCAGGCAGGAGGAGGCGTCCTTACATTGCATGAGGAGACTTTAGGGCAGCAACTATTGGTTACTGTGCATGTTTTTTTTTAAAAAAAATCTTACCTAGCAGATTGGTCCTCCCCCCCATTTAATTTATTTTTTAAATTTTGGTCTTTATTATTTCTGCGGCCTTTTCTCTCCATGACTGCAATGTGACAGCTCTTGTAAAATGAACTATAGGCTGGCAATGTGTAATGGTGACACACATCACTTCAGCTGCCACACTGGGAAGCAACGGGAGCTGAACCTTAATTCAAGGCGAGAAATTAGGGAGAAAGAGAACGTTCAGTGAGAATTTCAATGCTCCAAAGGAATGTGAGCACTGAACTCATTTGTATTCTGCAGAAACAGTGCAGCGGCAGGAAACATAAAGGAGTAATTTAATTTACAAAAAAATTACTATTGAAGCCTGTTGATGTGATCTTCTACCTTCTGAGTCAGTTTACCTGCTTGGATGCAGATCTAGCAGGCTTTCCGGATTCGCCAGCAAAGTCCCTATGCAACTTCAGGCAGAAAAACTTGTGTTCTTTACATTCCCTTGCTGAGTTTTTTTTTTCCTTTTGGAAGAATAACAGAGTAATAAATGGAAAGGGAGACAATGTAGTAGAGTTTGTAGAGAAAGAGTTTGTTTGGAAGGGGATCCAGTTAGCTCCTTAATGACTTACAGAAGGAAATAAGTTGATATTCCAGTGTTCATGTATTTGGATATTCCTTTCCCTTTCCCTTCGTATTTATTGAATAGGGGAGAATGGATTAGTTAAACTAAAATATAGTATTTACAAGATTCTCCAATTAAAAGTATAAACAATTTCTGGATTTACTAATTAATTTTAGGGAATTGTGAAATCAAATATAAGAACAGTAGCAAGAAATTCACCCTGACCATATTTTATTGATTTTGCTAAAACAGTCAGCATGTAATTGGAAAGAAATAAAGCAGGACCTAATGTTACTTAAACAGTGGATAAAATTGTGTAGATTAATTTATTGAAAACTCAGGCACCATGTTCTTCGTTTTTTGGTCTTGTTTTATTATTAAAATTCTATTCTTCCAGTCCAATAAAACAAGTAAGGCTTTGCTACTTTTCTTCACTGCAAGGTAACAGAAGTAAAATGCTGTTTACAGACTAGTTCTTTGGTGAATATTATTTAAGATTCTTATCTACAGAATGCTTGTAAGTTCAGTTATTAATTAACCAGCCTTTTAATCAAGAAGGTGTTAGTGGACAATTCGCAGGATATCACCAGCAGGTGTATTGCTTTTTTTCTTTTCCAGCAAACTGAATAAACCTTACTTATTTGTTGGTGCAAAAAATATTGCAACATGAGTGGTGTGCTGTTATATAGCATGATATGTTGAGATGTTCTTATTTGGCTTATGAAAATATGTAAAATGCAAATCTATGTTAAACCAAGCAGCACACATACACAAAAATATATCCATTGGCATTCATATTTGCATCATTTAATCTGTATTTGACCCCTGGGAGGTTGCCATCATACTGTTGCTTTGAGTTAGCTCATTTAAGTCATTCAGATATGAGCTTCTCAACCACCATGTGGCCTAAAAGACATGAAAAACAAAAGACAGTTGCAGCTATGTTACAACTGAACGTTGCTTTTATGAAAATGGTTTAATGTAATGGTTTAACAAATTGCAATTCTTGTACAAATCCACTGTATGGTTACCTGGACCCCTCTTTAATAATGCAGTTGCTAAGTTTGAAGTATAGTTCCTCAACAGATATACAGTAGGCATAAAACCCTACTCTTTTCATAGTTTTTAGTAGAAGGCAACTGTAGTCTAGAGGGATACAATGTTGTTCTCACTGTGGTGAATGCTAGGTCAAGTTCCTTCACCATTGCTTCCATAGCCTTGTGCCCACCTGTGGTTTTCAAAAGTAAGAGTACAGAAACTAGAGAGACAGTCAATGATATGCCCAGAAATGCTAAGTGCAGAAAACAGCCTTAAATTGTCACTTACACTGTTCTGACTGTGATGAGGAAATGTAGTGATGTCTTGCCAAATGTGGGAGTTGAGCTTATTAAATACAGTAATATTCAGAAAGATGTTTCTCCAAAGACATACTTTGCAACACAACATTGCCTGAGCATGAATAAGTGTTTGAGTCCCTGTTTTTATTTTGTTTTGTTTTTTTACTTCTGCTGCCTTCTGTGAGCTATTCTAACTTTAAACGGAGTGATATTTATTCAGCACTGGTCTCCCACTACTGACTTCTTGCCTGTTCTTCACCACCCTCTTAGCTCTCATTGGTTGTCTATTCCTTCTTCATAATCCTGTGGTTTACCACACTCCCTCCTTTGAGCTCTGTCTTTAACCACTATGTATCTGGTTTCTCTGGTTTCCAGAGTATATTAGTTATGCCTCAAATGACCTACAGAATTTTCCTGCAAATTGAGATACATGGAGCAAAAGGGTTAGGGTATGTTTAGGCAATTGGCAGCCTCAGAGTAAAATATTGATCAGAAGGATCAAGGCAAGAAATTATCCTATGGGTTCATGGGTACTACTAGGTTCATATTAAAGGGATGCTTTGTCTAAAACTGGCTGTTCTTTTTCCTGAGAAAAATCCTCTTTGTAAATACCTAACGAATTTATTTTTCCAGCTTAGAATGTTTATAAAGATCCCATAGCGCTGTGATTTTTTTTCAAACAATTAGGGGTAAAAGGCTTCACACTCACTAATGCAGTTTCCTAATTCCCAATAAATTACACTCATTTCTACATTTTCAATATTTTAGATTATTGGAAACTGTAAAATAACTTGATAAAGTCAGCTCGTATGCTCTTAAATAACTCCAAATATTAGTCTGTTCTGCTCCAAGGACCTGTCCTTTAAAGCTACATACTTACTCCCTAGATAAACTGGGAGCAAATATGTTTTCTAAAGATTGAGGTTTAGACTCATGCAGAAAAGCAGATCTTAAATGACGAGCAAACCTAAGTTATGGAAGTTATAGTTTCCATTGTTGGAGTAGATTTCCATCCCAGAGTTACAAATGTTGAAAAATTAATAGAAGAATTAAAAGAAGATATTCAGTTTTGAGTTACTTACATTAAATTTTGTGAAGAAAACCTGACATTTCCAGGAAAAAGTTAACTCGCAAGCTAAAAAGCAATGGATAGTCCAAGATAAGAATATAACCCCAAAATGGAAAAGAAGTTTAGACATGAATAAGCAGCTTGTCATATTTTATATTTTTGGAATTCATGTACCTAAATGTGGGTATAATTGGATAGTTCTTATTTTAAATGAAACCAAGGCTGTGAACAGACACTGGTAAAAAACATTTCTGAGATGACTTAGGTTCCTTCCAGACTAGTGGATAAAAATCCAGTTATATAAAAATTTGCATCTTACCTGGCTGCGAAGTCACGATGTGTTGTCCCCACTCAAAACGGAGGCCCACAGCTTCCTCTTCAGCAGCTCTAACACTTTCACGGTGCACATGGTGAGGCACACATCACATGGGATCGATAGCCAATGGGAGCTGAGCTGCAGGCTGTTGGCTGTTTCTTACTGTCCTATCAGGACAGCGTGAAACTCCGAAATTACCTCATACTGCGGAGCGAGTGTTGATCATTCCGCAGCAGGTAAATCCTCAGTAGCAGCAGCATAATGCACCGCCGCTACAAAGTATCAGGCATCAGGCATGACTCCCATGCACTGACTGCACATTGGAACGTGCAGTATCCCCCAGTCTGGGCACACCCTTAGAGAAAATTCTGAGATGGGATTGTTCACACACCAGTCTGCCCCTCTCCCTTTCCTGAACATTCTGTGCTAGAAAAGGTAGATTATAGAAATCTTGGGAGAATGAGGGCCACATATTGTCTTTCAGAGGCATCCCTTTTGTTATGTATGAACGCAGCCTGATCCTATGAACAGGCAGTTGATGGAATCTCTATAGACCTAGGCTGCAATCCTCTGCTCATATAGTCAGCCTTATCAGACTTCATTAGGTTGGTTCTGCATGATTTGTAGGCATTTGCCAAGGAGACTGGGGCTGATTTTTCTTTATCACTCCTGCAAGTAATGCAAGACTGGTTAGTATGCTAGGTTATTAATCAGTGGGGAGGTATGTTACATTTTAACTGTGAAATTTACAATAAAGTGCAATTGTTCACTATAAAACATATTAAAACTCCCTGTGACTGGGTTTCTTGATCAATAATTAGGATAGTTTCAGACTGATATATCATTGTTAATTTAATTAAGTCATGAGTGATATTAAGACTTGGTGCCTAAAAAAATGATACAGATTGTGGGGACTGCGTTCAAATTAATTTTTCAAACAGTAAAATCAATTGTTACATTTCTTACAATATACAATTTTTCATGAGCTATGTGCCATAATGTGCTGTGACAATAACAAAGAGCAGATATCTTGCTTCGTAATTTGCTACGGAGCAGGTCTTTTGCTTAAATATATTGTAACTATGGTACTGTTCTACAGTTTTGCAAGAGCAGGCCTTGACTGTGATTGTTCCCATGAGCTTCCCAGCTTCTGCTTACAGAAGCTATGTATGAGACATATAAAGAGGAAAGTACAGGCTTGAATAAAGAGATACTGGTAGTTTTCCACTGTACAGAAGGTATGTGCAAATTGCTACATACCACTGTGAGAAGACTACCAATTTCCAATTTTCTTAGGAGCTTCATTTCCAGCTTCATTAATGCAGTGTGGCCTTTCATTCCATGTGTGCATAGGTGGTGAAACCATGTTGCTTGTTCTACTGTGTTTACATGTGGCCTGAAAGGAAAGGAAAGGAAAGAAGGACTATATAAAAGCAGGAAAATAGTTGCTTTGGTAAAATTAAGTAAAGGTGGGTCTCAAAGGTACACAAAATGTAGTGGTTGTAAAGCGGCTATATTTTTTTGGGAAATGGTAAATGTGAGAAGATAGATGCTTTTGAACTAAAAATCTAGAGATGGCTTATAAGTCTGTATCTGCACTCAGTAAACAAAAAAAGCAGCTTGCACGTGGTACCATCCATATGTCAGTACTTTAACCCACATTAAAGACTTCTGAGCTGCTTTTAAAAGTATGTGCCTAATGGCTAGGGAGCCAGTTTGGTCTAGTGGCTAGGGAGCCAAACACTTATCTCGGAATACCAGGTTTGATTTGGCACTCCACAAAGCCAGATGGGTGACCTTGAGCTAGTCACAGCTTTCTCTTGAGCTCTCACAGCCCTAACTACCTCAAAGGGTGTCTCTTGTGGGGAGAAGAATAGAAAGCTTGGTCAGCTGCCTTGAGTCCCTCAAATGGGTGAGAAAAGCGAAGTAGAAAAGCCAACTCTTCTTCTTTACTGTGGCAGTGATAATCAAGCAGAAACTCACGTAATGGGGACATATTGTTTTGAGCTAATACATCAACCTGTGCTTGGCAAGCTTAATGAAAACAGCAGAGGAGAACGGCAGTGGACACGATGGGCGTATCCAAGAGACTACAGGAATGGCTTTGGAAATTCTACAGATTATTACTAGGAAAAGTTCAAAATAGTTTTTGTTTATGCAGACCCCCAAAACTGAACTTAAAACAACACCTAATAGCAAGATGCGGGTAAAGAAAACACAATAGATCTTTACTATTGTTAATCAAAGACAGGATCCACACTGGCACTTTGAATGTCCCATGACAGGGCAATGTCTTCAGAACACTGCCCTCTCATCTCACACTTGATATGCAGGGAGAGCTCAGTGTCTCACTTTCCCCTTGTCATTTTGATTCAAGCACTACTAAAGCACTTTAAGTTCAGAGCTATTTGAAGAGCTCTCTGATGTCTTCAGACGGGTCTCCCATTGTGATGGTGCTGTGTCTGCTGCTCTAGAAAACTTACTGGTCCTCCTGTTTCATTTCTGATGACAGGGGAAAGGACTTTTTTCACTTGTCATGATCAAAGCTGGGGTATTAAAATAGCACTGTACATTAGTATTAAGTATAGCATTGCATTAAGAATCACACTATTCTTTGTGGGGTGGGGGCAGACAAAATACAAGTGCTTTTCCCTCTGCAAATTCTGACAAAGATATTCAGAATGTGTGATTGCATTATCATGTGATAAAAATGCTTTAGCAGAAGAATGAAGAACCTGTAGATCTTCTGGTATTCTGGACTAAAGCTTTCACTAGTGCCAGAGATAAGGGATTTAAGATTTAAGAAACATTTGAAGGGCCACAATATGTGGTCTGGGAAATTTCTGGGCTAGTACATTTGTCTCTCCATTTCTGTAGAGGGTGATATTGATAGTCATGTCACAATGCTTTAGCTGGTATTTTTTTGCCATCACTGTCAGTATAAACAAAGAAAATGGAAGGGACTTGGTGACAATGCTTAATTCTTTTTCTTCTGCATATTCTCCATATCCCATTGCTCTCCAGAACAATTACCTGGTCTGCTGCTGTATGTGCATTTTGAGTGGAACAATGAATGGAAAAGCAAAAAGTCCAGTAATCATACTCTTGGCAGCTTCCATACTTCGTGCCTCAGTGTGCAATGTGGAGAACATTCTGTAGCCATAAACAAGTGATTCATACCAGGACTGGGAAGAGGTACCAAAGAACATGGTGACAGATATTCACAAGACAGCTAATCTTTTGAGGCAAGGGGGGAAATCTGTGGCATGCCCAGCAATTGAACACGAGCTGTTTCTGCAGCCCAGCAAAATGATGTCAGGCTCCATATACCACATGGGCTGTTCTGCTGCCACTATTAGTCTGATGGAGCAGACCATGGCCTGGGAATGCTGGAGCACTCCTGGGTGCCCTTTTAAGTCCTCAGTAGTGATTCAACTGCCATGGTTGTGTAGCCAGTATGTTCCGCTAGAGGTTGTGCCTACTGGTGACTGCTCTAGGGAGTGGAGGCCAGAGTTCAAGGAGTCAGGTAGTATGGTCCAAATGGACCATGCAGAAGTTACCTATGTCTTCACATAAATTGAGAGCATCCCAAGAATACAAAAATGAAAATAAATTAACAATCCTCCCAGAATATCAATGCTTTATTATGGAATATCCAAATATAGTGGAAAAAAATAAGTGACACCTGGATGCCACCTAAGGCTTTAAAACTGGTCTCCTATGTTACAGTGTAACATGCAACTTTGACAAAGTATTGGCTCTGAACTGGCAGAACTAAGTAACATAAGAAGCCTGTTGTTTGCTTTGAAAACTTAATATCTGAACTGTGGGTTGCTATTAGCACCAGGAATGAGGAACCTGGTTTAGCATTTCGATAATCTACAGTATGTCAATTTGAATAACACATTTTACAAAAAGATGGAAATTATATCCAGATGTAACCAGTGATGCCATATGAAAATTCCTAGGTGAAATATCTTTTTCAAGATTCCCAGTTTCTTATATCCCACTGCTTAACCTTTAAAATTCAAGATTTTAACCAGAATCCATGCTCGAGACCTATAATTTGTTGTGGGAACACTTCAGAAGGGCACTGGCCACATATTTGTGTGGCCAAAAGAGTTCAGATAATCCTATATGCCATAAGCACTTATTAAAGTGCTCTAATGGTAAACCTCTGGGGGAAGCTAAAAGAGTTTCCCCTCAGTGGCTTAAACAATGGTGGATTGCATGAGCTTACCTGGTTTATTGCTCTTCTTCACTGAGCACAAGAAAATGGCCAGCTTCCACAGCCGTTTCCTGTGCTTAACCAAGGAGTTCCTGGGTGGAAACAATGAAGTGGAGATCAAATCTCCCCTTTTTTTCAGAGTTCCCCTCCCTCAGAGCACAGGCAAACAAACAGCATGGCACTGCTGTGTGTGATGAGAGGAATAAACAATTGCTCTAAAAGAGATCTTTGTTTAGAGTCTTGCGGGTGCCCTTGGGTAGAAGGCCCATGGCTTAGAAGGAAGTCCAAATTGGGACAATCTTTCACTGATCCAAATGTCAGTGGAAAAAGGGCCAGGGCCTGGAATGTATTAGTAGTTCTTGTGCATGCTCAGAGACTTTCCCGGCTTTATTTTTAATGCCTCTGCTATGCGTGTGACTTGGGGTGTTTTTCCACTGTCACTAAAAGTACCCATTAAGTACCCATTAATGGGTATGAAATGGCATTTTGTACCCTTTAATGGGTACTTAATGGGTACTGTTAGTGACAGTGGAAAAACACCCTTATTTACTGCATAAGTTAGTGAGTAATGCATAGCTTGCTACTTGGTAATGGTTCTGGGAGCAGGACAAGGCTCTATGGAGTGTGTCAGCAGCAATTGGCAAGATGGCTGCCCATCCCAGCCAACCTTCAGAGTTTGGGGAAAATTCTTAAACACACTAGGTTTTGTGCCACTTAGGCTGGGTCCAGATTAGTGGATTAAATCTGCATTTATAACACAATACACACCTTACCCGGCTGCGAAGCCACGACAGGCCATCCGGACTCCAGCAGCCTCCCTGCAGCTTTCTCACAGAAAGGTGTGATTCTTCTGTGGCATGCCCTGTGAGGTACGTGTCACATGGGATGGGGCAGCCAGTGGGAGTTGTTCTTGCCATCCTGTTCAGACTGGTGAAAAACTTCAAATTTACCTGATACTGTGGGATGAGCGCTCATCACTCCACAGTAAGTAAATTCACAGTAGCAGTGGTATAATGCACCATGGCTACAAAGTATCGACTATCAGGTGTGACGCTCATACCCCGACTATGCATTGGAACATGCAGTATTCCCAAGTCTGGATGCAGCCTTACTTTATCCTAGTTGCTGTCACCTGTCTACAGAGTGGTAGCTGGAGTGAATTGAAGGCTGGGAACTTTTAAGCAATGGTTTTGCACTTTGGAGTGCTCCAGCCACTGGTATCATGTGGCCAGAGAGGCTGAGGAGTACTCTAGGACCAAAGGCCAGGAACTTTAAATCAGTCTTTTCACATTTGGGAGCACTCAATCCACTACAGTCATGTGACCAGCATGTTCTCTGCCTCTGGTGAACGCTCTGGCACCATGGCCCAACAAGACAGATGGCAATAGTCCAAAAGCAGCATGTAGAAAAAAATCCTCAAGTCTGTTAAGTCTCTCTGACATACCTTTGTAAAAAAGTAATAATATGTATATAGATAAGAAAGGTGAAGGCATAAGAACATAAGAGAGGCCCTGCTGGATCAGGCCACAGCCCATCTAGTCCAGCATCCTGTCGCACACAGTGGCCCATCAAATGCTCATGGGCATTTCAAACAGAGACAAGGACAAACCTTTTCCTGCTTTTGAATCCCAGCAAATGGCCCCCACCAGCAGCCTGAAAGATGCACCTAGGCATTCGTTCTAGTAGCCATTGATGCGTCTGCCATCCATAAATTTGTCTAACCCCACCTTGAAGCGATCTAGACTGGTAGCTGTCACCACCTCTTCCAGCAGCACATTCCATAAACCAATGATAAGGCTCACTGATATGAGCATCTACAGCACATATAGTTTAAAAAGGAGGGAAGCTGATTATGTTTGTATTTTGATTCTTCAGAGAAAAAGTATCCAATAAACCTTAAATAGGATCAGCACATGCACATAGATCCAAATCAACTCAGGGGTTGAAAGCTGCATCAAGCAAACAAGCAGACCAAGATATGAGGCACGAATGTCTGTAATTGATAAATCTTTTGAATTTAGTAATGGCTATTGAAATGAGAGGAGTTTCCAAGAGTAGCATGAAACACTATTGGGTTTTGCAACTCTATAAGCTGACTGTTCAAACAAATGTTCCCATGATCTGCTAGTTCTGTTACGTATTTGTTAAAAATAACTATTCAAAACTGAAATTAAATATAAGGTACTACGTGGATCAGCAGCTAGAGTTGCTGTGTCCCTGTGATATCAGAGATCTCTGAGCTGTGCTTTAACCTGTTATCAGGACCATGAAATAGAAGGAAGTAAATAAAAGGATATTAGTTAAGTTTACCCCTCTTCCCTTCCCCTTTCTATTCATGCAAGACAACAATGTCAGGAGACATTATAAATCAGTACTTTGCATAACTGCTGTATCTGGAAGTTTCAAATGCAAATGCAAACAACAGGATAAAGAAAGTACCATAAAACAGTTACTATAGCACCAGTTTTTAATCACCAGGCATCACACATCAGAAGACTGAATTGTCTGTTTAAAGTTTAATTTATCTAGTGTAGGTTACCTTTGGGATTATTAAGAAACCAAAATAAACTTCCTGTTACGTCTCTTGCCTTTGTAATGTTGTTCTGGAAAAAAAAAGAATGCAGTATTCCTTTTTTCTTGTGCTCTGCTCAAAACCAGAGGCCTTGTAACTTGTCATTGAGCAGTTTCAGCTGAATAAAGGGCGGAAGAACCATTCCATTAATTCTAAGATCAGTTATTTCTGTACTTTTACTCCTTCCTTCCAGATACTGCAAGTATCAGTGTAATTATTGTGAAATGTTAAATATTGGTAATAAATGATCTGCCGTGAATTACTTCAGAAGCCTTTGATGCAAAGGGAGTTTACAAATGTTTCAAATAGCATAAAATACTGTACATAAATAATGAAGGGAGCTGTTATATGGCTTGGTATTCTGATAACACAAGGTAATGACTTCACATCCTAATCAGGGGAAAGAAGTCTTCTTGGTAGGGTTGTCATGGAACCCTGCGAGGATGGACAAAAAGGAGTTTGGATGAAAGGAAAAACTCTGAGGCTGTGGTTACACCTTACCTTTTTCCCCATTTTTCCCCATTTTTATTTATATACCGCCTTTCCAAACATAAAATTTGCTCAAGGCGGTTCGCAACAAATGGAAGAACAAAATACAATACAAATTCAATAATTATATCAAAGAGTACACCAAATAAGAATAATAAAAAATACATTACATGTTATAACAAATAATACAATATACAATAATAATAATAGAGAGAGAAAACCCTACAAAATAAATAACCTTTAGGTATCATTCTGCCAAGCCCCCAGAGGCAAAGAACCAAAGGGTTCATGGCAGGTGCTATGAGTGAGGATGCCACAGGAAGAGCCGGTTGCAATTTTTACTTGTTTAAAAGAAGTAGCGTTTTAAAAGGGAAGGCTGGGTTCATTGATCCCTGCACTTTAAACAAATATTAGTTGTGTTCTGTGAAACCATCTATGCGTGGTGACCCCGCTCAGCAAAGAATAACCATAAAACGTACGCACTGTACATTGAAGAAACGTACTGTTCGTTTTACTAGTCAGATCTCTCTTGATTCAATACTCAAAGCACCCATGTGATCCTCAGGCACAGAAGAAAACCCTGAAGGATTTTCAGTAAAAGAACTGAGGAAACTAAAGAACAAAGTCAATAACAGTATTTGCTGTTTTATTTGGTTTATGTTTTCTTGTTGCTGGATATTGAAAAGAGAAAGTGCTTAAGCTGAACTTTACTATGCCTTTTCCCATCGCAGGTTCCTTGAGCATTACCATTAGGCACATATGGCTGTACACTGTTCTAATTGTCTATTGTAAATGCTGATAGATGCATAAACATGCATTGTAAATATTCAATTCGAATTGGATTTTGAAAATCCGGATTTTCAAAAATCCAATTTGGATCCAGATTATCCGGATCCGCACATATATATATATAATTTTATTTAGTCAAAGCATTTTCAAACAACCTCAGAGAATATAATAATTTTCCCATATCAAACTATTACATTGCTTTAATGTTTACTGCTTGACTTCCTTCATTTTTCAGACTCTTCTTCTTGTTATCATTTAATCCTTTGCCCCCATAATGTCTCTTGTTCTTTTTCAGCTTGCTCTTTAATTTTTAACCAAAACCCTCCGTCATTACCTCCAATTCTTGAAGATAGTCAATAAAAGGGCTCCAGTCTTTCAAGAACTTGCCCATTGTTTTATCTTTTAGTAAGTTGGTCAAGATTCGTATTTTTGATCCGTATTTGAAAATGCAAATTTGCACAAATTCATATTTATTGCATGTTTAATCCGTGCGCAACCCATTTTCATCCTGCATTAAATACGATAATACACATTATTTTTGTGCAGATTCGTATGTGATAGATATGAATCTGCACATTTGAATTATTTGAAAATCTGTATCGGATTTTTGAAAATCTGCATTCAGATCCGAATTGGAAATCTGGATTTTTGAAAATCTGATTTGAGTTCGAATGTTGGATTTTCAAATTGGATTTTCTAATATTCAGATTTTCTAATATTCACACACATCCCTAGTTAGTTGCTTTTATTTTGTACAAAAGAAATGATGCATATAGTTGGTTGTTGTTTTTACTACATTCCTTTCCATAAGTTTCAGAGAATGTTTAATCATAGGTTCCCAGTTCTTTGCCCAGATAGATTTATGGATATTTGCATTGTAAGTTCCTCTTTCTCATAAAATCAAAAGATGTATATTCCCACAAATAGTAATGTCGTGTGTCTAAACTCCACTTTGTTGCATCTTTCCAGCTTCTTGTGGCATGGGCTGCTCTCAGTAATTGGCAGAATAAATTATCCAATTTATTTATATCCATTTGTCCTGTTAAATATGTAATACATACTTCTCATGACCAATCTAGCTACTTTTCTAGTATTAAGCTATTTTCCCTTAGAACTTCTGGGAGAAAGTTCTGTATTTTATACACTTCCATCATCTGTGGGCATATGTCCCTATGCTGGGATAGCCATGCCAAAAGCTCAAGGGTAGTCTCCTCTTATAAAGATAATTGGCAAGGTATTTTATACCAATGGCCTATGAGTTTCACTTGCTCTTTGCTTTTACTATTTTATTATTTACAGTTTGTGTCAGCAGTTGTGACATTTCCATCTTTCCAGTTTCTATGTACATATTCTATAAGAACATAAGAAAAGCCCTGCTGGATCAGGCCACAGTCCATCTAGTCCAGCATCCTGTTGCACACAGTGGCCCGCCAAATGCACATAGGCATCTCAAGCAGAGACAAGGATAAATCTTTTCCTGCTCTCGAATCCCAGCAAATGGCTTTGAAGCATTCTGCTTCCCCCCCCCCCGCCGCCAGCCTGAAAGATGTACCTAGGCATTCATTTTAGTAGCCATTGATACATCTGTCATCCATAAATTTGTCTGACCCTTCCTTAAAGCCATCTAGACTGGTAGCTGTTACCACCTCTTCCGATGACCCTCTGGGTGAAGAAATATTTTCCCTTGTCAGATCCAACTCTCCTACCCATCAGCTTCACAGAGTGCCCCTGGTTCTAGTGTTGTGTGGTAGATTTTATACTTAGCATGATAAAATAAGTACAAACATTTAGGAACAAGCATTGTTAAAAGAAAATCAGCATGACTTTCGCATGCCTTACTAACTTGTTAGAATTCTGAGAATGTTAATAAAGACATGGATAACGTTGAACCAGTTATCTAGACTTTCAGAAGCCCTTCATCAAAAACTCCCGAATAATCTCTTCACTGATGGAATAAGGGGTTGGGAACTGGCTAAAGGACTGGAAACAGAGTACTATAGTAATAAATGGACAGTTTCCTGTGTGGAGAGAGGTGAGAAGTGAAGTTCCCCAAGGTTCGGTCTTCTGGCCAGTGCTTTTTAATTCATAAATTATCTAGAAGTGGCGATAAGCAGTGAGATAGCAAAGTTTGCTGATGACATTAAATTGTTCAGGGTAGTAAAACTGAAAGAGATCACCAAGAGCTCAAGGGGATCTCTTGACTTTGGATGAAAGTGCAAAGTGGCAGCAAATAAGCTTTGATCTCAGCAAATGCAAAGTAATGTCCATTGGGTCAAAGAACCCCAATTGCACCCAATTACTGGACTTTCTGTGACAGACCAGGAAAGGGATCTTGATATATGTCATATTATGACTTCAACATATCAAATTTTATTTTAAACTATGTTTTATATATCTCCCCTGCAATACCTTTAGGGGATTCAACTGTTTCATTACTCATTCTAAAGGGCTGTTGGTTCCTTGTAATTTAATAGTTTTAGCTGTCATCTAATCACTATATTTTGTCACCAGTATCATTGTCCTATTATCTTCCTTCTTTAATCATTGATTCCCCTTTTAGATTATAAAATCACCAATTGTTCTAAATTCCTTGACTTTAAATAGTTATAATATCTTTTTCAGGCTTATTTCCCCTGCATGTTTATATGATCAGTAGGACATAATGTAACAGGAAAATAATAAGCAGGAACTCACACAAGACAGGTCCTAGAACAAAAGTTTAATTTGAACGCCATGTGCAAAGTTAAGTATAAGGCAGAGACAATAGCTGCTAAAATTCATCCTGTGGGGTTGTGTGACTATTATGAACATTCTTTTGGTTTCAGGTGTATTGCAAATTACAACAGCCTAACAGACAAGCACCTGGCAGGCTATTTTAGCAACACCAGGATTAGACGTCACCTCCGGAGATCAGGGCTGGTAGGTATGCATTCGTTTTATTTTAGTTTTCCTAAGTTTATGTCAGGAGTGGGGAACTTTGAGCTTTCTAGAAATTGCTAGACCATAGTCATTATCGTCCCTAATCACTGGTTATATTACCTAGAGAAGAAGAGAGCTTTAGTCATACAAATCTGGAAGGCTGTAGAGCAATCCCTGCTTTAGGTTTTCTGGAAGGCTCTAGATTAGTCAGCAATGGTATTTTCATTTCCATTTGCACACAGAATTGGGGTGACCCAATCATGGTGAAGCAAATGAGAACATGGTGGCAGTGGGCACTTTCTCAATCAGTGACAGGGGTCTCCTTTTGCAACCTATGTCTGGTATTTATAGTTCTTTACCACATTTCTTCCTTATTATACCCCTATAAATTTGATTACTGTAAAAATGAGTGATGTGGTCACCTGGAGGGTAGGACAGCCACACTTGTAGTACCAGCAATAGTTGTAATTCTGCTGTGTTCACATCCCTAACATGTCCCATAGACAGCAGGGGAAACAGCACCTTGATCAGACCTTCTCATCAGGGGAACACAGCAAGTTTGAGAACCTGGCATGTCTAGCAAACATGGTTAAGCAAACTGGAAAGTTTCTGCTCTCATAAATATGACATTTACGTGCAGGGTGGGCAGGAAGTTGCATGGACCAACTTACTGTCATCCTATGAACTCGCTGAGTGGGACTTTGAATCCAGGTTTCACGATTGTTAATTACTGTCAACATACAGTGTTCAAGTAAGCTCTGAACTGAAGTTTGTGGAAAGCTTTGCTATATATGTCTCTATAGAACTGGGCTGCCTTATATTCCCACCAGTGCTGGTAAGAGAGGTTTTTAGTCAACGATGATTATTTTTAGCCCCTTGACTCAGTAGTCAGTCAGTCCATACCCATCACATTAACCCAGTGTGAGTAGATCAAGTGATGGGTTGCTTGTGATTTTGCTGGAGCACTCCGGGAAGCAGAGGAACATTATTTGGATAGGATGGCTATTTCATTATATTTTTAGTGGCTAATCCTGATGTTAGAGTCCCATGTCTAATCCTGATGTTAGAGTCCCATGTGACAGTTGTAGCCTGTTGATAGAGCAGTAGCTTAGAGGGAAGGAATGATGTGCTCAGTGACATTGCAGACAAATGACAGCGGCAAAAGTGACCTATGTGCTTTTCTTTATGCGAGTAATGGGCTGACAACAGGCCTTCTGAATTTGGAGCTGACAGCTCCAGAGCTAAACTTTCAACTCCAAAGACACTTAGAGCCAAGGCCCAGACTCTTTTGCTGGCACATACATCTGCACAGATGTATTGGTACGCTCTGTGGCATGGAAGTGCAGATGCACTTCCTACAGCAGCTATCCTCGATACCATGAAGTAATGGAGCACTGTGAAAAGCAGGATGTTTGTAACTGAATTTAAAATGCATCATTTAAAATCTGAAGGAGGAGAGAAGGAAAATAGCATAGTTTTACATCAGCATTGTAATAAAGCATAGAGAGTATTAAACAATCCATGGTTAACAAGTGGCTTGGAACAGCTTTTTAGTATTCTGTTTTTTAAAAAATGTCTAGTAATGCAGAGTTGCTGTCAGGCAGGAGTAGATCAATGTGCAAATAAGCATCTTAGCTTGGTGTTTATTAAAATTTTTATTTTGAGTTTCTGTCTTTTAAATTTTGCTTTATTTAAAACATTTTATCCTCTTTCTGCATCTAAACTTAAGTACATCTTAAATAATTATCTCTCCTGACAATGGAAATTCTCCAGAGTTAAAATATTTTCTCTTGCTCAAACTTTTTATACTTGCACAGCATTGCTATATTTGGCTCTTATTCTTGTTATTTGCCAATAACAAGAATAAGAGTGTTTAAAAAATCGCTTTAGCTCCTGCATTTGTTTTTATTCAGAAATAGTGGCAGAATGAAGAAAACTTGTATGGAGTTATTTTTCCCAATTATAATGCAGATCTATTCATATCTAATCAGAAATGAACCTTGGTCCCATGTATCCCATATAATTGCCTGCCTTGTGCCTTCCAAGTGCAGTGTTGGTTGCAGTTTCAGGGAACTGTAGTGCAAAACAGCTAGAGGACATCTGATTAGGGAACACTGTTGTACAGGTCTTGCACCCTTAGACAGGGGAATGGGCTGGTGAGAAATGGAATGTCTCAAATGCACTCAGGCTCCATTCACTGGCAACCCGTTGGGGGAGCTTGATGGAGCTGCTGGGAGAAGGAGTCAGTGTGGAAGTAAGGCGGAGGGGGGGGGGGCTCAGATAAACACCTTAGCTCTGACTAGCCCTTCTGGTTTAAAACAGTCTCCAGTACTTCATTCTCATGGATTTTCTGTACTACTGATATTTCAGATTTTTTATCAGGCCTGTCATAGATATGTGTGGCATTCCCAGTATAGTCCCAGGAGAATTGCCCTTTTTAGCCAGAGGCAGACCAGATATGGGAATGGAAGTGTGTGTTCATTACTTGATTTTCCAGCATAAGGTCGGCGTGCCCCCTCCAGGTTGCTGGTGCTGGAACAGTTCTTGGTTAAATTGCTTCTTTCAGCATGTGACCAGGGGTGTTTTTCCACTGTCAATAAAAGTACCCATTAACTACCCATTAATGGGTACGAAATGGCATTTTTGTACCCATTAATGGGTACTTAATGGGTACTTCTAGTGACAGTGGAAAAACACCCCAGGAAGTCAACACAATCTGGAGTGCTGGCATTGATTGCTTGGTCCCCTTGCTTGTTGGGCTTCTGTAATCTGAGTCTTCCTGGCAACAAGATGAAAGTGATCTGGCATTCCTTTTTTCCAGGATTTTTTAAAAACATATCTGTCTAGCTGTAGCTGTGGCATTTTCTGTTATTTGTCAGTCCTAATACCAATCTGGTGAAACCATGTTTAGCTTTTCTCAAACAGTAAGGTGTTGTTACCAGTTGAATCAGTTATACATGTTTGTGAGTCTTCCCTCACCAACTTCTGTACTTACATTGTGTATCTTTCATGGCAGATTTCAAGAAGTGGAAGAATAATCTCTGAGAAAGAATACCGACTGAATGCCATGAAGAAGGATCATCAGAAGCATATACGAGAATGTTTAGCACAGGCCATTTTTCATAAGGTCCTTGATATGGAAGTATGGCTATATTATTGCTATTTTTTTCTAAAGTGTTTTCAAAAGAAATATTTACAGCCTTATTCAGGGTCATTGACATAATTTATTGGAGTAGGAATATCATTAAAATTTTGGTCTTTTGTTTTAGAACATGGGTCCACTATGAAAACATGGTGGCGGAAAAAAATTGCACTTACAGTTTTAGGAATCAACACCTTATAATCATCTTTTTTTACCCTAATAAATGATAAATTAAAGAACTTTTGAAAGTTATTATGGCTTAGTAAAAACAGAAGGTTTGGATCAGTAGTAAAATAGGGAAAAAACTCAGAAACATATATTGGGAAATATCCTGATCTCAGCACAATGTGTTTGCTAATTTTTAACCTATGGTCCTCCAAATGTTTTGTCTGGTCAGAGCTTCAGGAAACTGAAATACAACAAAATCCAGGGAATTTTTAATTGATTATTTTTTAGGAATACATTTTCATAATGGCTAGGGGAAAAAAGATAAGAGAATAACTTGTAATTGGCCAGGACTGGTCTACTGGCTGCATCTCAGAATGTAAGGGTCCCTATGGCTACCAGATTCCACACAGTCATCCCTTGAGAGCAAGGCAGCAGGAGGTCATGTTCCATCAGTGTACTCAAGAACCTGTCACAGCCCATCAGACAAATGCTCATTTATACCCATATGACCAACAAAGGACAAGGAAAGTCAACAAGAACAAACAGAAACATAGATGCAAGAAGTGAGCAGGAACAGGGAGGATCAGACACTATCTCATTCACCCAGAAGGTGGAAAGTTGGCTGGAGGTAGGCCTCATTCTTTGTTCTAGTCCAGCTTGATGTCTTCTATGGTCTAGCCCATATACAACACTGGCAAAGCTAACCTGAAAATAATATGTTAAGAGCAGACTCACAAAGCAGATCCTTCAATATTAGCTTCAGATCTCCTTCAAGATGACTCCTGCCGAAGTGTCAGCTTTGATGCCACGCTGCCCTTTCACATGGCTGAGCCTTCTGTGCACTCTTTTCCTTAAAGCACAAAGCAACAGTTGAAACCAACTGTCTTAGAATCATGGAATTCTAAGGGAGTTGCCTCAGTCACATACAAACATGGAGATAATTTAGCAGTGGGTAATCATGTTCCCTCCCCTTCCCACCCAAACATAATAACATCTTGTGTAACCAAGATCTCTGAAGAGGCCTTATGGATCATCTAACATAATGGTTCTGAACAGCTTACCAGTGGAATATACCAAGAGAATTTTGATATGGACTGCTGTTTCCTTTTTTCCATCATGTGAAATCTGTGAGCCTGAAATTCCCATCAGTCGAAGATCGATGACAAAGGAAAAATTTTACTTGGTCTGAAGTATAATAGAAATGTGTTTTTCCTTATTTGCTTTTTTGTCAGATGCCAAGTAGAGGGAAATTGTCTTGTGTAGAAAGGAATAATAAGTAGTGATTGGGAGTGGAATCTGGAAGGGAAAGTCTTATTTAGGGTTATTTAGAAAGGACTTATTTAATGGAGAGGGTTAGATGGGACATTGGAATGAAGGCAAGAAATTGAGGTGTTTTTGCAGTAGTGATTATTGTTTGTACTTTCTGCTTTTATAATTGGAATGTTAAGTGTTCCATAAGTAAGACTGAAATATTCATAGTGGTCTAGACTTGATCTGCGAGTAAACAGAGAATAAGAATTTTAAGGAACAGAGGAACATTGCTGTGCAGTTGTTGACCAATTACAGCAGCTTTTGCTAGCCTAATCACCTCCAGATACTTTGAATCGCACACACTGTCAGCTCCAGTTCCTTCAAAAATATCTAGAGGGCACAAGTTTGGTAAAAAGTAGATCTTTAAAAAATTATCTTGACCTGCTCTTAGGTACATCTTCCAGGCTGGGGGACAGGCAGAATGCCTCTAAGGCCATTTGCTGGGATTCGAGAGCAAGTGAAGGTCTGTCCTTCTGCTTGAGATGCCTATGAGTAGCTGGTGGACCACTGTGTGGGACAGGATGCTGGACTAGATGGGCTGTGTCCTGATCTGGCAGGGCTCCTCTTATGATCTTATTGCTTGGATGATTACTTTTAACCTACATTTGGACAGATAAAATTGCTAAGTATTGTATAACATATATTTATGAAAGCACTTCTATTTTTAAAAGTTCATTTTTTGCTCAGTTATTTCAGTGAGGTTTTTTAACCCCAAAAATGCTTAAAAAGGAATGTCTTCACTTACATGAAGGTAAGTTCTAGAATGAGAACAGTCAGACTTATTGCTGGGTAGCACCAGCCATTACTCTTCCTGGCATTGATGCTTTCTGTCACCTGGATTCTCAACATGGGAATCAACAAGTATATATTAAAAAAACACGATGAAAAACCTCTGGACATCCAAGGAGAGAAACCTGAACAGGAAAATGGATGGGTCAAAATGGGTCCAAAATGTTACTTTCTCAGAAGATGAGCAGGGAGAGCTACTGCTAGGACGTAACAAAGACAATATAAAAACATTCTTAGCACTAATCTACAACTTGCTGTAATACATACCCAGCAAAAGGTGCCTCAGCTGATCATTACTTGTTCAGATGATAGTGTTCAGAAAAGGTAGAAGGTTGTTTCCACATGGCCATCTTGCTAATATCCTCTGTTGTCTCTGGCATGACAAAGGGTGCTGAAGTAGAGGCCAAGAATGTGGAATGAGCATTCAGTGAGGATGCTGCTCAGCACATTTTCTGAATAATCTGGCCTTAAGAGACTGAGCCAATGAGCCTTCATGCAGACAACTACTAACAAGAGCAAGATCCAGATGTAGACCTGTTTCTGCATGAGAAGATCCTTCAAAAGACAAAAAAGCCATGGCTTTCTGATTACTATCTTCATCAAGGCTGAAAACCCCAGTTTCTGGAACGAGAATGGGATTATGAGAACCGCCCTTGCTTTCTTCTTCCTTGCTCAACAAAGGGAGCAGAAGATGAGAGACACTGGAAGAGAAATGTGAGAGGAACTACTGGCCATTGTTCCAGCAAGGTATCCACAACTAGGGCCCTTGGATTGTGGTACTTCAATATGTAGGGCTGAATCTGACAGTTCTAACTCAACACACACAGGTCAGTATTGGGCAATCCCATAATCAGTTACTGGAAGACTTCCAGATTCAGCATACATTTTGAGGAAGAAAGAACCATTTTACCTGGATGATTCTTGAACCTGGACAATGAAGAATGGCCATTTCTGTGATTGTCAGTCTGTGGGCTTACACTGGAATGGTTTAAGGAAGGCCTGCCTCCTCCCCATATGTTCCATCTGCACAGGGTGAAGCATACACTGGACCAGGATGCCCAAAATGGTGTTCTGGTTCCATTTATTGTTTTTTGTTTGTTTGTTTTTTGAGGTCTGTCAATGTAATTTCATTACTGTTCTTTGGAGCAAGCTTAGGAGTCTGTGGAGCTGGGGGAGGGCTGGTATGAAACAGGCTGTCCGAATGCAGACAGCCTTGAGCAGTCTGTCTGAGCCTGGATGGAATGATTATTCCAGACCAGTGTCCTGTTTGGTCCAGCCTGCTGCAGGTAAGTGTGGAAGTGGCCAGTGATTAAAGATCTACTTCTGCCCTGGGGGAAAAAAAATTCTGTAAGAGAGCTGATGGCCCTGTTCAACTCCAGTTTGAAATGGGTTGCTGGGTTCCAGAGTTTAAGCAACTCCATATCCTCTTCTTGGCTGTATAGGAAGATAATAATAAAATGGGTAAAATGTTTATAAATTTTTGTACAGGGATCCCAAATATGCATGGGATCCCATCCAAAATATGATTATTTGAAAAGATTAGATAGATGAGTTTTTTAATGGAAGGGAATAAAACTCAGTTAAAATCCCACTTTAGTATTTTTGGTCTCCCTACTCACTCTGCTTATGAGCCCATTTATATCAAAGGGCAATGATAATCTTGTTGTTTGACTTGCAAGTGTAATTTAGTCTTTCCCTTCTTGTAATTGGGAATGGGACAACTGGATTTATTTCTCATCCTCTCCTAGCAAGCAATACTTGCAGGATGCCTCCATTTGTTATTGCAGCACACAAAATAGAGGAAACTTGGAATCATTAGGGGCTGACTACTACATGCTGCATGTTGTTTTTGCTTTTCCATATAATCTAAACCCATCAGTGCTGGATGGCCAAGGAGGACAGTGGTGGTCTGTTCCCCACTTGACACTGGTAACTAGTGTGTAAAATCTGGCAAACAATGTCAATAACCATTCTATATTAGTGAGTTTGAATGGCACAAAAAAGATCTAAGAGTTCCCTACTACTGTTGTTCCAGTTTAGTAGTAGTGTACTTGGAAGTGGAACCATCTAGTAGTCTATCTTTGACTGCATCCAGACATCACTTACTTATTCTGCTATCTCTGGATATTCCAGAATAAAGCATGGATATTCTGAACTATCTATGCTTTATTCTGAAATATCCAAATATAGTAGAATAAGTAAGCGATGTCATGCAGCCTTAATCTGTCATAATAAGATTTCAGTGTGGTAATGCCCACACTCTCCTCTCAGATGTCCGGATCTTTTATTCACCTGGTGGTTCTCAGTGTGATGGATGTCTATCTCTTATTCCACCTAGGTTTTTTTAAAAATGAAATGTTTATTTTAGTTGGTTTTAACTTGATTTTAAAGTTTACATTGTAATCTATTTTTGAATTTCTTTAAAATGAAGAAACAGTATTCATTGTTCTAGCATATCAAAGGTTTGAATGACTGCATTTCCACTTGCAAACAGCCCCATGAAATGGTGTGAAGTCCTGCCTTCATGCAAGGCCAATCTGATAAAGCTATATTGTGATAGTCTCCTTTCCTCAAGAAGGAATCATTATTGTCAGTATTAGTTTTCTATAAGGAAATACTAAGACTATATAAGCTCAGTTCAAAGATGTAGGCATATTAGTCTGGATCAGTAAGCAAGGCAGTCTAGGAGCACCTTAGGGAGTGATGGAGAGAAAGTTGGTGAAATCCTGGAATTTCTGAAAAACAAAACAGATATGTATTCTCTCTTGTTGTTTGAAGAGTTTCCTATGGGCAATCCTAGAGAATGAGAACAAAAATTACTAGGAGTCAAAGAAGATGCGGTTGCTTGTGATGCTTAGTATATGTCTCTTATCTGTGAAATTGCATGCCCTTTTCCTTCTCATCTTCTCAAGAACTAAAAACTGAGATATGTCATGCTTTCACTTCTCTTATTTTTGATGCCGAAGGTTTGGGCTTGGATGTGAACTATTATTACTCATGTTAAAATATTGTGTTGTCATCTGGTTAAGAGAAAAATGGGACACTGAATTCTCCATTCACAATAGCAATGCCTTTGGTTTGGTGTCTTTTCTTTTGTATGTATACGTGCATACATGTATATTATGCACATGTGTAAGGGAGGAATAATCTCTAGGATTTATTTATGCTAGAGTGGGAAGCAATGCGTGTAGTGGACAAGAATATCTTTTCCTTCTGTGACTTGGTTTTTTTGAATGTGGATATAGTAGTAGATTAATTTAAGATTTGATAGTGATGCCAAAAGGGACTTCTTTGACCAGGTGGCTTTTGAAGAGGCACATAGGATAGGAAGTTCCTATGATCGATGCTGAAAGAGACACCTCCTCCTCTATGTCCATTTTCAAGTGAAAAGAAGTCTTTCCAGTGGAAGCATCTCTGTTCAGGACATTTAATTGCATCCTGCAACAATGGTGCTTCTATCTGTGATTAGGCCTAGAAATGCAGCAGCAGAAGCAGCAGAAGCAGAAGCAGCATCTGCCTTCTTGAGCAGTGGCAGTAGCCTCCGATAGTAAGTGGAGACGTGACCTTGGATTTGTGTTGGAATGCTCAGAGTGACACTCTAGCTTATAGTGAATAGAAAATAATGGAGAAAATTGTGGCGAGAATTTATTATTGCTTCCATTGACGCATACTACAATGAGTGTGATTTTCCTTGTGTTTGTTTTATATAAACCCAATCAGCGTCATCACCAAGTTGATATAAAGAGAAAATTTGAAAACTCTGCTCGGAAGGAACGTGTTCAGAGAATTAAGGTGAGGATTTTTTATTTTCCTTTTTAAATGGAATTCCTTTAGGAACATTCTATGAATATAGTTTGCTCTCCCTAGGAAGGAGCCACTGTTGTCATGACTAGATTTCTGCAAGGAAATACTGGCTACACTCACTTTAAAGATGTAGCCATGTTAGTCTAGGGCTGGATCCCCAAGCAACTTATTTGCCTCTCTATTGTCCCTCTATTGTCCCTCTATTCCAGCAGACTTTAAAAGTGCTGTTCAATTCCGTAATAAGCGTCCGCATGAGGCTCAGCAAAACGCGGGTTTAAAATGCACCTACCGTCCCCACGGAAGCATGTTTTTTTTGCCCGCATTTTTTCTCCCTGCCCCTCTCTTGTTGATAGGGTGCCGGCAGGAACGGGGAGGGACTGCGCTCTGTGCGGGCACAACCAGGAAGAAACCCCCAACAAGTCCAAAGGAAAAATAGCCATCGGTTCTCTGTTCGTCTCCCAGATCTCCACTCCCTGAAATGGCTTCCCATGCTGGCAAAGGCAGCAGCTGCAGCCATTGGCTGCACAATCGTTTGCTCATTCACTCTCAACACTTTCCCTCTCATCACTGTCAAAATCCACCCCATACAGCAGCGGTGACTGTAGCAATCCACCCACTTCACACCTGATAACAATGTTGCAATTCTCCGCAATTCTGGCTCTTTGAAAGTTCTGACCTTTAGAAAGGGAAAGGAAGGGAAGCTGCTGCAGTTCTGGGAGATGTCTGAATGTTTTGTGGCTGTGTGTGCAGGCGGCAATCCCCGCCCCTTTTGCCATGGAGCGTCCCCATGGTAAATGCTGCCGGAAAAACCCATGGCTTCCAAAAAGTGTGCTGGTAGTCTTCTTTAAAGTGCACTTTTCCCCACAGATTTCCCTCCTTTTGTGGCACTGGAAGCTCAGAGAAAAGCCAGGCATGGGGGTGCTCAGAGGCAAAA
>MTQE01001134.1:41290775-41341804 GCA_014337955.1 Aspidoscelis marmoratus | reverse complement strand
CTGGAAGCTCAGAGAAAAGCCAGGCATGGGGGTGCTCAGAGGCAAAAGAAACTTTTTAGCAGACTTTTTATTGCTTGGGGACGCAACCTAGATCAGTAAGCAAGGAAGTCTAGCAGCATCTTAGAGATTAACAGAGAGAAAAAAGTTGGTAGCATGAGCTTTTGCAGACTAAGTCTACTTCATCAGATGCTTAAAATAAGTAGGCTTAGCATATGAAATGTCATGTTACTAATGTCTTTATGTTAGTCTCTAAGGGACTACCTGACCTCTTGCTTGCTCTATGAGTTGTTCTATTTAGTCATTATCTGTTCCTTTGGCCTCTCTTCCACAGAATCTTTCATTCTGCTCTTATGCACAATTATGACCGTGTTTTTATTCATAATTAATAAAAAAAAATCATCTTTCTCTTCCTGAGAACTTTGAAGCATTTTATAATAGAAAACAAGTCAGAACCCAGACTCGAAGCAGCTGACAAAGCTTTCTATTCTTCTCCCCACACCAGACACCTTGTGGGGTGGTGGGGCTGTGAGAGCTCAGAAGAGAGCTGTGATTAGCCCAAGGTCACCCAGCTGGCTTCATGGAGGAGAGTGGAATCAAACCTGGTATTCCCAGTTAAGAGTCCCACTACCTAACCATTAGACCAATCTGGCTTACAGAAGAGTGCATCTGTGCAGCCACAACCATTATGAGATGTTCCTGCACTAACCATACTAGTTTTTCTGTGACAGCAAGCCATGTAGGTATAGGTAGTCCCTCAGTTTGATTCAAAATATTGGAATGGGCACTGTCAGAACGGAGAATTAACATTCTGAAGTCAGTGCACTTTGCTCTCCACCTCAGAGTAATTCTTGGTGTCTAAGGCAGGGGGATGTGCCAGTGCTCCAACATGGATGCCTCTCCCTCTAATTCTGAATACAATCTCTGTGACCATCTGAGCACCACCATAGACCAGAATATGTTGGCTCATCATCCATAGCCAACTCACTTCTTTCCCTATATTGGGCACATTGGGTGTGAATCATTAACAATGAAGATGCAAAACAAAGCACAGTATGGAGAAACCAAAGTGAAGGGTCCAGCTGGAGTCTCATTCTTTTCCAGTTTCTAGATAGGAAAGATCCATATGACTTTCATGCTAAGATGGGGGCTAATCTTTTTCTGGCCTGCATCTTTGGACATGTGTATCTCCTGTGAAAAAGATCTGCACAAATTCTGTGCTGTCCTAACTACATTTATCTTGGCAGAACTGTGGTTACAATAGTGAGGAAAATTGTTATATACTTGTGGCTGATTATGAGAACACTTTCACAAAAGTGAGAATCTATAAATGTCTCTGTCATCTTGGATTTACTCAGTGATTATAACATACTGATTTAATTGCTCAACAGAACTGTTATTCATTGATTTCTCTAAAGAGCAGGACTATAAGTAGCATCTTATTACTTAAATCGGATACTATATCTCAATTTCCTTTTTATGTAGGTTGATAGATCAAGAAGAGCAGCAGAAGATACAGGACACTTGATTTCGCCACACCCACCCACTGGTCCAAGAAATCGCTTCGGGCGCCGCAAAGTAGGTGACAGAGGCCAGTCAGGTCACTTGGTGAGTTCTGTGCATAATGAGGTTTAATAAGCCACAAAACTCTGTTGCTGCTCTTCCCTCAGGTTAGCTTTCCTTTTTGACCATCATGGACCATTTTGGAATCAGGAACAAATTTTTGTGTAGTATCTCAGCCTAAAAATGCTAAGGTGTGCAAAAGTGACTTTAGAATTCCAAAACCATGTGCGGTGTAACTGCTGCTTTTGATTGTTTCACCCATTTAAATTGTCCAGGCTTCCTATCCTCGACCAAGCACTGCACCAGGAAACATACAACATCCAGTCCGACTCCAGCCACTTTACAGCAATGCCCCAGCAGAACCTTTACCAAAGGCTACTTCAAGTTCCAGGCAAAAGTTTTTTGCCCTCGAAAAAGAACATCAATTTGCCAGTGGGGTAAGGCAGCTCTTTTATACATGTACTGTGGTAGTAGAAAGTAAGCACCATAACTTTGTTCAGCTTATTCAAACATAACTGATTGCTAAGGGTAACCATTTTTGAGTAAATTTCTAGGAAGAGGGTACCTTTAAATCAAGCTGTGTGATGAGTAAGCTTGTTGTGTGGGCGTTGATCAAGTTTATGTAACTCTGTGTCTTGTGATACTGAGACCCGTGTTCACATTAGAGAGCGACAGTGAACTGGGGGCAGTTTCATTCACTCCTTGTCACGCACATAGTGCTAGAATGGGTCAGAACCACTCAGGTGAATGTTTGGTGTGCTCCATGCATGTGGTGTTAGTATTATATCTTTGAATTAAGTCTTTGGAAATTAAAATTATTATTCTGTCAGCTGGTCTAGTATATGCTATTTTGAAGCTCCTTTTTCTTGTTCTTCAGATTGGCTGACAGAAGATAATTATTAGGAATGTGACAAGAATTTGAAACAAGGGTACTTGACTATGGAAACACTCTTTTTTCTTATTGTTGCAAATAGAATTGTGGCAAGCACAGCACACCCCAAGGAGGTTCTCTGCTTTGATTTGGCTTATATTCTGAACCTTCATTTCCTGCTGTTGTGCTTCCCCAAGCACAAAAGCTTCTTATGTCATAGCACATTTTTGCTAGGAATCTGTTAGATCAAGCTCTGTGCCAAACATGCTGGGTGTGCAAGCTTTACTAATTGGCCAGATAAAGAAAAATGTCAGGGATTCCTTTTTTCTTCCTCTGTGTAATCTAGCATGTTGCTTTTGTTGTAAACAATTTAGCTGATTTTGCTGATTAGATGCAATGAAACTAAAATCTCTGGCAAAGTAAACCTTGTTCGGCAGACCCTCTGGCTTCTGTGCTTCCCCCTGTGCTCCAAACATATGTTCAAGTCTAAACATTTTGAAATATCTCAATATGAACATTTTTAGAAGAGTGCATTATCTACCCAAGCTCTGTACTCAGAATATTTTTCTGCACTTGTGTCTTCAATGGTGAACACTTGAAAACCATTGCTTAACCTCCCCTTTAAATATCCAACAGGCCTTTAAATGTTACTCCTACATAGGGATGTGTACGGATTATCTGTGCATTCGGAATCCAGATGAATATGTCTGGATTCTGAGATTCAAGGATGGATCGAATAGGGCGATGGCGAGGAGGTATGTGGAGAGGGGGTGGGAAAAGGGGGATTCATTCTGGGCATGGATATTCTATTGAATATCCATGCTCAGATTCGAATACCCCACATCCTGGGGGAGGGGTGTCACGTTCCCCAGCGGTCCAGTAAGTGCCTGCCCTCTCTAGAAGTAGCTTGGCCCTGTTAGGATGCTGAGTTCGTGCAACGGCCGGGTGAGTACTACAGTGTAAAACACAGACACAGGTAGCAAGCAGTCTGAACAGTAAACTAAAATAGGTTTATTATTATACACAAGCAATACTAGAAAGGAAAATAAGGTTCAGGTATTTGTTGGTTTAAGTCTATGAGTTTGTTAAGGTTACCAGCTTCCCAGCCTGTCAGCTCCCTTTTCTCTAAAGGAAAATAGTTCCCCTTTAAAGTCAAACCTCTCCACGTTCCACCCTCCTGACCAGCTCTGCTTCAGCCCAAGCCTAGCCAGTGTACCAGAACGTGGCTCTAGTTGATCACAAGGCACAGCCCGTCCTTGCTTGACCGATCATCCAGTCTGGTCAGTTGCTAGTGAAGTCTCCCTCAGAGCCACAATCCTCCACAATTGTCTCCTTCTGAAATCACTCAGCCACAAGACCAATGGTCAGCTACTGGTCCAGTTCTCTCAGATTCAGCTCTCTTCTGTTCCCTTCAGCTCTTGTCCCAGCACAAAGACATAGTCTGCTGTAATATGAGTTCCTTTGTACCTTTTTCCCTGTGGCCCTGATTGGCTGTCACCTCCTAGGGAAAATTGCTGCAATAAAATGCTGCTGGAAACTCCTGATAGAGGTGCCTGTTCCGAATGCCTGATTGGTGGGAACTCCTCCTCTAGCCCCTCCAGCTCTAAGATCCCCAGACAGCTTTTCCCTCCAAATTTCACTTGCAGCCAATCATTGCACCCGGACCCGCACGGGATTTCCCGCCCTTTTTGCAGCCTCTGCCCAGGGCTTGCAAAAGGCTGTTTGCACAGAAGCTGTCTAATGCAGCTTGCTAGAAGCCTGCAAAGACAGAAAGCAAAGCAGTTTGCAGCCTGTACCCTGAAACCGTCACAAGGGGTATTTGGCCAGAGCCAAATTTTTCCACATTCTATTCAACTTGAATAGAATGTGGAAAAATGGCTTTGTGCAGACCCCTACTCCTACTAAGTCTCTAGTTGTCAAGACACTATTATGCAATGTAGCATAGTGACTAGAGCACCAAGCTTTGAATTCTTAGGTCTGAATTCCCACTCTGTGCCTGGCTGAAGCTGCCATAGGATGGGATGGGATGGGTTGTCCATAATGCCAGATTGCCTAAAGCAGGCTAGCGCAGTGTGGGCCAACTCATGCCAAGTGGAAAGGGCCTTAGATTTGCTTTCAGTCCTGGTGTCCTCTTCCCCTTCAAGAAAGGAAATGACTGTAGTAATTATCTACCAGTAGATTATTTTTTGGCTGTGTTTTGCACCAGGTCACTTCAGTGGTTTCTGTTGAAATTTGGGCTACGTCCATACAAGAGTTAAAACACCTGATTATGTAGTGGTTGGGTTGGAACTGCAACATGTATCTGTGGCAACCCCAGCATAACCCCATGGCATAGGGCATAAAGTCCCACTATAACCAATTTCAAGAAAACCCAACTCTCAACATGGGTTTTCTTGAAACTGTGCTATGACACATCTGTATGGAAGCTATGCTTGTGGGTTCCTTGCTGAAGAAAATGGCCCTGCACATGTGCAAGACTGAAACTGAGGCAAAAATGGCCATGGTGCATTTGCCTTGCTATTCTATGTGCAAGCATGGAGACAGGTAAGTTATAACACTTCACCCATATTGCCCAGCTGTCTGGGTAACAAGCAGTTATTCTGGAGGAGTTTTATTCTGGAATATTACTAAATAATGGTATTTTGGGGCAGTCCCAGACTTTAGTGATCTCTTTGGCCCAGAGATAAGAACCTTATTGGACTGGTGGCTAAGTTCAAAGTAAGGAATCCCCATTGGCAATTGCCCTAGATGGCTGGTGACTACATGTGAAACACACACTCACACTCACTCAAAGTTTCTCTCACACACATAACATAAGGAATAATTTGCTCAGTCCTTTTAGGGCAAGTATCCAAAAAGGCCAACAACAAGAAAGCAAACCAAAAAACCCAACCAACTGAATATATAACTGGTATAATTTTAAAAGCTGCGGAGGTATGGAGAAAAATATTTCAAAAACTGTGAAATTATTTTATTTAACAGTTTCCTGTAAGATAAAAATGCGTGCTGGTTTCAAATTTTTGTATATAATTAATCTTCTAAATTGTATTTTTAGGTCATTGATTGTAATAAAGTTATGTATGTGCAAACACACAATTATAAACAAACTGAGATCCAATTAATTATGTAACAGATATAGTTTGGATGGTGAAAAATGAAGCTCTGTCAGCCTACTGCAACTAAAAATATGTGTTAATTGAGAATATGCACTAGAAGCCATAATCAATAAATGTATATATGCATATACTATATTTAGCAATTTCATTGAAACTTAGTAATTTAAAAATTCTTATCTAAAAAAAGTCTGTAAATTAATCCTTGAACATGATTTATAGCTGTTTAAATATTTCAGGGGGAGAAAGGAGCACAAAAGTCATTTCATACAATGGATTATTCCACTGGAATATCACCATACCGACTTCCCATCATTAACAATTATGTGACACCTATTCCACCATCACTACCCAAGAGTGAGAAGAATATCCCTTCAATGAAGTCTGGGGCATCAAGAGGTCGGCGGCTTCGCCCAACAACTGCACCAAATGGTTTGGAGCATATGTTAATGAGGGTAACAGATCTTTTTCCTTTCAATGTTCACACATTTCTGTATCAAGGGTGAGTGTTTTGTGAGTTGGGGTGCCTCCAGACAGGACTTCACTGCTTCTGTCGCTCACAGCATTCTACACTCCCCTTCTTGCACATTAAAAAGATGCTGATTTTGGGTGCATCCAGACTCATTAATACTGTGCAGTGGTGGGAGCGTCACACACTACAATTGGTAGATTGTTGTGGTGACACATCATCCCATTGCTACTGCGAATTTACTGTAGAGCGGGATGAAGAATACTTGCTTTGCAGTATTAACTAAATTTGAATCTTCCCACCAGTCTGGGCAGGACAGCGAGAAGAGATGACAAGAGCAGGGAGGGCAGCTCAGATCCAATTGGCTGCCTCGTCCCATGTGATGGCGTACATCGACTGAGCTCTTGCAGCTTCCTATGGGAAGCTATGGAGCTGCTTATTGAGTGGGGATGGCTGGTCGTTGCTTCGCAGCAGGTAAGCTGTGATTTTCCCTTTAACTGCAGATTAATTCTGCAAGTCTGGAGGGGCCTTTATCAGCATCTTTTTAATGTGCACTTACCTTTCAATGCACCACCACCACTGCAGGTGATGGAATTTCCTGTCTGGTGGATGGGAAGCCACTTTACAGAGCCACTTTACACCAAAGCTTCCAATCCACTAGTGTGGCAGACTGGAAACTGATATGGTATCCCTGTGAAGCTTCCAATCTTCTAGTCTGGTGGACCAGAATCCCCTGTGCAGGGACAACGATGTTTGGAGACACCCTTAGGCTGTGATCAGATACAGCAAATGTAGGAAAGATTCTGAGGTGGAATTATTCACACACCAGGCTGCCCCTTCCTTGTTTCCTGAACATTCTGTGCTAGATAAGATGGATTAGAGAAAGGCTGGGGAACAAGAGTCACACATTTTCTCCCTGAGGCACTCTGAGGTGTCCCTTTTGTTATGTCTGAACATAACCTTAGGCTTTATCCTTGCAGGATCCTTATGAGGGTGGGAAGGCTGAGGCAAAAGGGCTGTGCTTGCTAAGCAGCCCTTCATGGCCACTGGGACTTTTCTGTGGATGTAACACTGTCAGCAGAGTCCTAATTGCACAGATGAGACATGAACTGGGAAATGGATGTGATTGGTGCAGCCCATGGCCCAAATTTCAGGGCTGAGGGATAATAGTTCTCCGACATCAAAGTTTCCTACTGAACCAGTGACATGAAGTACTGGAAATGACTCCAGAAGTAGTCCATTTGCTTTGTGTCATGGAGCTAGCAGTTTGGTTGGTCCATTTTTGGGGGTAGCATATTTCAGCAGATTTTTATGTAATTTGTTGCAGGACACAGGAAAATTCTACAGGCCTCAAATACAAAGCAATGCTTTTGTTACAATGATATATTTGGGAAAAACAGTACACTTATCGTATGACCTTTTAGACTACCGAGAGGAAATAAAAATATACCAACAGCACTGTGGAGGAGAGAATCTATGTGTGTACAAAGGCAAACTACTGGAGGGAGGTAAGCATGATTTTAATTCTGGCAAACTCCTGTTTTATATGAATAAACTGTTGAAGTGGTAGCAAAATTATTTCTGCAGAGCTCAGTCTCATTATGTGCGCCTAGGGACTTATATACCAGCTGCCTCAAACTACATCTGGATTTATTGTTTCATGATTGAAAATGAGACTGCAATTACTTTTGCAAATTATGGAAGAAGGGAAGAACAGGGGTGATTTAACAAAATACAGCGGGTTATATTAATTTTGGGATGGAGATGTATGGTTAATAAAATGTTCGCAGGGGTAAAATGAATGCCAAATTATTTGCTTACAGGAAGCAATAATATATCAGGGTGAGCTGTTTACAGGTCCAGAAAGGAAATGAATACCTGCTTTAGGTTTGATTCTGAATATGAATTGATGGTGACATTGCAGATTTGGAAATTGCCTTGGAAAATTGATTTCATGAAATGATAGTGAACTATTGGTTTACAGAAACACCTGTTGTTAATTTGGAATCTATTTCAATTAAATAATATAACAATTAGTTTAAATAGTTTAATAATCAATGCTTTATTTTAATTTATCATAGAACTAGGCATTGTACAGAATGCTGAAACAAATATGGGTCCTACTTAGAAGCCTTATATCTTTTATTTCGTGAACTGGATGGTGATAGGGGTGAAGGCCAGGAAGTGATAGGAACAGAGCAACCAAGAATCTGATGGACATTGAGGTACAAAGGAAGTGGAGCTGGAATAATGTTTGAGCATCCTGTGTTCAGGCTGCGTTCACACCTAAGTTTTAATCCAGCTTCTGTCTACTTTCAGAGTGAGGCAACACATCATCAAAAGGACCAGTCATTGCCTTTCCACTTTATCTAGCTCTGAAATGGATTTTTTGAGTTAGATAATGCCAAAAGCAAACAGTGTGCTACATTGCTGATGCATTATCTCCCTGAGGCTGAGTTAAAACTTAGGTGTGAACTCAGCCCAGGAAAAGAAGCTTAAGGAGGGCTGAAAGAGATTTTAATAAAGTTGTAGGGAAAGTTATTCTGTGTTTAAGAACCTGTATGGCAGGAGGCAGATTTTTTCTTACCTGAGGGAACAGGATGGGATGTTAAAGAGAAAGCATGCAACCTGCCCGTGTACCCCAGTATGGAAGAGGAGATTCCAGTACAATGCATAGGGCTGTTTTTAAAATCCTTGAGCCTGGGTCAACATTTTTTAAAGGGTTAAATCCTTTCAGTGCAGAAGTGGCCAGGATGGGTGGACATAACTGGAAGCTCCACCCCCTGCTGGGTACAGGTTTGTGACCTTTGTATGAAGATCGCATGGTGTTGGCAAAACTTCCTATTATCTGATCCACTTCTAGGTTGATCAAAAGAAGGACCTAAGATGAAGCTCATGAAACTGGCCCTCTGTGGCCGAGTTCCCATTATAAGCTTATTTCAGTTTCAAAACAGTTTCAATCCTCGCAGTTCCCATGTCAGTTTGGCTTAACACGCTTTCCGCAAGTTAGATCGCCCCAAAGCATTGTAAATGTTAATCCTCATTTCAACAGGTCTTACTCTGGTTCGTGTGCTTGAAACATTTTACATTTTTTACTGTGGGAACGGTACCGTGTTAAGGGATGAGAATGCATGTGTAGGGTTTCCCTCCCCCAATAGGTTGCTTCCAAAGATAGTGATTTTACTGTAAAAATCCACCCCTTAAAGCAGCCGCTACCCTGTAGCAATCCAACCACTTCACACCAGATAACAATGTTGCAATTCTCTGCAATTTTGAAAGTTTTGACCTTTAAAAAAGGGAAAGGAAAGCAGCTGCAAGTTCTGTTTTTAAGGCTGTGGCTGTGGAGGTGAGCGGGCGAAGGGGGCTTGAGTTGCCGCTGCTGCTGTATGTCCTGGGCAATGGGGAGAGGAGGGGAAAGAATTGCTGGCTGCCCACTGCCATTTTTCATCCATCCAGGCAAGCGGCAGCCACCCAGCCACCCAGCTAGGCTCCGTGAAGGGGTCCCTTATGGGTGGTGCGTTCACCCCAGGAGGAAGAGGGCAGGGCAGCCCTGAAAAGCGGCTTTTAAAAAGTAGCCACTTGAGTCCTCTCTTGAGTCACGTACGCCATGTACGATCCTCAGAATCCGGATCGAAGGCATTTCAGGCTGAAAGTAATGGGATCAGGCAAATTCGTGTTTGCATCCGGTTCTATTATTTTGGTTTAGAGAAACTGAATTAAGCCTATAATGGGAACTCCCCCGTGTGTGTGTGTCAGCCATTCTGTTTAACCTATGATCTAGACAGATTTGGCCAAAAAAGTGCTGGTGTTACTTTGAAAAAGCCGTTTATACATTGCAAATTGAATAAAGTAACCATGCTTTGTTTAGTATTAAGTGAAAAATATGCTAAATCAGAAATTACTGTGTGCTACATGGGAGTAATGGGAAGGATCTTAAAATGTGGAAACGTATGAAAAGCACTTCTTGGGGTTTTGAAGAAGAATTACGTTCTCATTTGTTCTGTAATACAACTTTTTCTGTTGCTAAAGTTCATATGGGGAGCTGCATTGCTTGTATAGTAAATTGAGGACAACAACACAGCAATCGTGAGAGAAACTCAGAAATACACTAAACTTCTTTGTGGAGGAGTTTGAAAAGCTGATGATTCTGCAATACACTAGTGAGAAATTAAAATAATGTTTTCACATTGAATGCCAGCTGGCCCCCATAGTGCAGAAAGAAATGTAGTAAGAAAAATTGAATTGAACAGTAGAATCACATGCCCTTTCCACCCAGGGGCCTTCCTTCTTCATTCATTTTCTGACTTTCATGGAAAGAAACATTTTTTCACCAGTGGCTTTAAAAGTTAAAGAGTTAAAGTACAGAGCCTTGTACAGTAATCTGCCATTATCCAAGCAACTTCTCCAAACAATCTCACTTTCAGGAGATGTATAGATTCCTAAATGTTTTAGCTGAACAAGAAAACTTTCTCTTATAAGACACTGTAGCATCAGAGCTTACAATGGCATTGGAAGGTGAGAGAAACTTTGTATGTAAGTTTTCATTGTATGAGCAGTTTTCACAGGTCAGATTGAGCTCATGTAAAAAGGGATGTCTGGCATTAGCCCAACAGTATAGGTCCAGCTGAATCTCCCTGAGATGAGCGTATCTCCAAGGTATGATGCTATAATAGAAAAGGGTCTGTCACAAGTCATCACACACTTTGGCTTGCTATTGATGTGAGATATTTCTCATTATGGACTTGGCATTATATTAGGAATGCCAGATGTAATTGAAGAATCCCCAATATTGTATTGCTTCAAGGGGCCCAAACCCTTAATTTTGCTATTTGGGGAAATCCAACAACTTTGCCTTCTTTTCTGTAATAGCAGTACTTACTTTTATACTGTCTGTTGGCAGTTTTTGGAATCAGCTCACTCCGGACTACTGGAAGCCAGTTAAATGCATGAAAAACATCAAAAGGAACTGTGTGGGCACTTGGCTAGCTTCCAGTAGCCCCAAGCAAGCTGATTCCAAAAGCTGCTGACAGACACAAAGGTAAACCCAGGATTGCTCCTTGTATCTGATGGGAAGCAGCAAGAGACAATCATGGATCAGGTTTCAATCCTGCATTGCCTTTTGCTGTCTGGAGAAAGCCTTGCTTTACAAGGTGAATTAATAGATTTTTACTTTAGCTCTGTGCTCACTGAGGTTTACAAGTGTTTTATAGTAATTCTTATGAATTGGGAAACTAACGCCTCTCCAGGTGACTGGAGTAAGAGTTCCAGTATTCTATTTTAGCCTAGTCTTCTTCCATATGTTTTTAACCCCCCATACAGTGGTGGATGGTGCATGGGACATATAGGCTAGGAAGCAATCCAGCATTGCTTTCGTCAACAGCATATCTAAGCACATTTGTGGCAATGTAACAGTGTCAAAGGCTAGTGTCAAATCACTTGCAAGACTCTCTCCTGAACTTAAGCCCTTTCCTGCACTCAAAGGTAGACTGCTTGTGATATACTGGACCATGAAGGCTATGTGAACTGTAATTTCCATGGTCCATTATACTGTGCCTGGCCCCTTTCTGAAAATGCATCAGGAAGCGGCATGGGAAGTGGGTGTGCTGCTGAAAAGCCCCTGGCTGAGAACTTTGAAAGATTGAAATGGAAGTTCACATCCTTCAAAGGTTGAGTTTGGAAAAGGTTACCTGAATGCAGACAGCCCTGAAGGGATGGGTTGCCTGTCCCAGACCTGGCTGTTCCTTTCTAGCATGGACCAGTTTGTTCCAATGAGGAAATAACCTTTGATGCCATATGTGACTTACTGGATATCATTGTTGTGGGACAGCTTCCACACATCCCGTCATCTACTAGCATGAAATTGCTTGATGCTTTGCTACTACCTTAAATGCAGTCAAAATGTTTTGTTTTATGTTTTAATTTGCAGAAACATTTCAGTTTATTTCCAAGCGACATTATGGGTATCCATTCAGCCTCACATTTTATCTAAATGGAATACAAGTTGACCGGTTAAGTTCTTGCTGTGAATATAAACATCGCAAGGGTACTCGGCTTGGAGGCAAGCACGGACACTTCGGTTTTGTCAATGTGGAAAGATCGGCACCTTGTTATAGGTATGGGTACTGTCATTGTTTGGTGAACCACACATTTTTTTTACCATGTAACTTGATTACATGCAAACACATCAGCCACTGAAAATGTGTTCTGTAGGTCTCATCCATGCAAATAAAACTAATGCTCCAGTGAACATTTGATAATCTTTGGATTGTTTTTATGCCTAAAATGGATAATAAAGAGAGATACCTTTTGGGTCCCTCATCAATCTTTTTAAGAATCCTATCCCCATTTTGGTGTACATTTAGGGATTGCTTGCCTTATTTATTTTTCTGTCTGTCCACCTGCCCGCCCACCTGCCCGCCCACCCACCCATCCATTCTGCCCTGGTAACCTAAGGGGTATGTTTTGATGAGTCTACCAGAGGACTGGAATCAAGTTCCATTTTGGCACCTTATCCTGATTCATAGCTTTATCCTGTGTGGATGAAGCAGACTTAGAGGGGGGGGGGTCAGGGAAGGCATTAGCCTGTACTACAGGGCAGAAAGCAAACCCCTGACCCCTCCATGGGCCAGGATATAGGTCCGTGCAGGAAGGATCCAACAATGACAGCTTTCTTTTACAGTGCGTTCACTGCATGATCGTACAGCCCTGAACCTTGAAGGCAATTGTATTCTCCACCCTGTCAAATTGTGATGAAGGCTTTCCTCACTACCATTTGATGGGGAGGGGAGGCTTGTCCACTACATGCAGGGTTGAAAGGACTTAACCACTACAGATCTGTAAAAGTGCTTCTAGAGGCATTGGAGCAGACACAGTGCTTTTCTTCCATATTTAAGGCACACTGGGTGCAAATTACTAAGTCAGCACTGTATCCTGTGCACACACTCGAGATGGCATAGTGGCACCATGCAGATTGTAGCTAAAATGGTTCATCTATTTCTTTGTGTTCATTGTCAGGGAATAATCTAATGTATTGAAATTTTGTAAATAAATTAAAATTGGAGTGAAATCAATCTCGCAAATAAAATTCTGGGTTAGTTTTCATTGTGGCCCTCTGATATATGTGCGTACATGTAAGAAATATCTACTGCTTACTTTTTTTTAAAAAATTAAAAAGCAACTGAGAAATGTTTTTAATAAACAAAAACAAAATCTGGGATGAATATTAGATTTATAGTTGTTTTTGATGGGTGGGGTGGTTGTGGAGCTAAATATGCCATTCTGGTCATGAAGGTTATTTGCTTCATGACTTGGTACTTTTTTTTTCATATTCAATTTTTAAATTTTTTTAGCTTGGTTCATTTTATTGTTCTTTATTATTTTTTTCCCTGCTGTTTCATCGATTGCCACAGTTTTTAAAACATTGGTCTAAAATTGATTTATCTGTATTTTACTTGCAGTCTAAGGAGCCTATTTTTAAGAAGTCTGAATAAGCTTTTAATTTTTATCAGCACTGTGTATTTAATTAGTCACTTATAATTTATAGATACTCCTGTATCTTAACCTGTTCTTTCAAAGTGTGTATAGGGAATTGTGTTATTAACAAGACATTCTTATCCTCAGTTTTCAGGGAATAAATACCATATACTGAAAATAGTACATTATATATCACAACGTTTCACCAGAGGATAGATTGTATTCATTTGGTGTTTCCTATCGAAGAGAGATACTGTTCTTTTCTTGATATTGTCTATATCACCACATGGAGCCTTCCCTTTTGTGGTCTTCCAAAAATCAGTGGTAGTAATAGTTATGTCAATTTCTTCTTCAAAGTTTTAATTTCTACAGCAGTTCCTTTGATTTGCAAAAAAAGTCAGGCAAGACAATGTTATGTGCATTTTCTAGTCTCATCTTTTTGTCTTCTAAGATATTTTATAAATAAGAACAGAAAGCAGGAGAAAGAGGAAGAAACTCGAACCCCCCTATGGAGCAAAATTACTTTTCAGATAAGCATATTCTGTTATGCAGAAATGCTTTCCCCCTCTTCAGACTTAAAATTTGCATAATGTATGTAAATGATATACTGTACTATAGGTGGTGAGATAAGGATCTTCTGGGACATATAATGCATGTGAATTAGCAGTGGCTTTCATTTTCAGAGAATGTTCAAACTACTGATATGTTCATGCAGCAATTTTTTGTTTGTCTAAAAACAGCTCCAAATATAGTTATTAAAATATATCCATTATTTACAGATATGATTTTAATCTATATTACTAAACTACTGTAATTATCAAGGCTTTGTCTGAAAACTCCTTCGCAATGATGGGATTTTGTATGTGTTTCCTGCACTTATATTCACAAGGTACAGTTGATGGTACAAAGACAGGAGGCATATTGATGAAAACATGATATGTTTGTGGGGCATAGGGGTGTTAAATAAAAAGGTTTGTGTAATAAATTTACTGCTCACTGAATGTAAATAAATTGAATTGATTACAGAATGCAACTACATCATTAAAATGTTTTGTTTGTAAGAAGTATATTACTGATTACCTAACTGAATGTATGAGTATAATTCCATGTAAAAGAGTATAATTCTAGTAAAAGAGTTTAGTGACTTATTTTGACAGGGATTTGTTGAACTTCGTTGTGGGTGATTCAGTTTCTAGCAACCCAAACCTCATCAGTTGTTGGACTAGTCTGCAGGCAAACTGAAAATGATCAGCTGATTAGTAGAACTGACTGGTCATTTTAGTTCTAGTTCATCAGGCTCCCTGTTTCTCTCCTCATGCTGTGGCCTTTTGCTTTCCCCACATACTGTACCTTCCCCCTTTTCCCAATGTGTTTCCATCTCCCTATTGTGGTTCTGAAGTCAATCATGCTAGCTTTACTTCTGATATGTTCAACTCCACTTCTGGGAAGGTCTTGAGGGTGACCAATCACATAAGGCTAAAGAGAAGCCTGGATTGATATGAGGCTGGAGAAAGAAAGAGTTATAAAAGCCTAAAGCACAGTCAGATAGAAGTAAGGCTGATGGGGACCTCCCTTTGAGTCAGGGCATCTCCCTCTTTCCTCTTGCAGAACTGGTTCCATTGTGAGAGGAGAAAACAAGCAAGCAAGAGTGCTATTTAACTGGATGCATAAAGGTTCTGTTTGTTTTTTTGGAAGCAAGATGCCGCCTGATTCATCGCATGCCTATGGGAAGGACTGTTGCATGTTTGCTTTTGTTCTTGTTTTTGCAACTGTATTTTGAGATGCAAACATTGGGAAGATTAACCTTAATTTAACGTTTAAATTAAAACTATTTTGTTGGGTAAAACCAAGCTAGATTTTTCTTATGCCTTTTTATTTTGCTTCTCTTTTATTTTTAATGAAATGTATTTATTAAATTGTGCTGCTGTTCCTTGGGGAGGGGAAAGTGAATACTTTCTGTAAGACGTTCTTGAAGTCCTGAACTAAGAACATCCATGGTTACCGCTTTTTAAAAAGAAATAAGTTTCTTCAGAGGAACAGAAGTGTCACTTGGTTTGTAGAACATTCTCTGATTACTTAGTTGAACTGGAAGGGTTTAATTTTCCCTTTCTGAAAAAGCCTGGTGTCAGCCAAGTGAACCTCTGCTAGCCACTACTTGGTCTTGCTTTCTAAAGGAGCTTCTAGTTGAGGATGGCTTCTAGCCTTTGTTGGAAAGAAGTCCCTAGCCATCTTGTTATAGTGGCTGCAGTATTCCACATGCAGAACATGTGAAAAGCTAGGAAGAGGGGAAGAAAGGACAACGGAACTAATATACGACTCTTCTCTTTCCTCTCCCTTTCATTCTTTTGATTTAAAATTAGCTAAAAGAGGATATCAGGGGAATCAGCACTATTTGGGCTGGTTCCCATTACAAGCTTAAAATGGTTTTCCTAAACTGAAGTAATAGAACTGGATGCTAACACGAATTTGCCTGATCCCATTACTTTCAACTTAATCGTGTTCGATCCAGATTCTGAGGATTGTACGTAGCGTACATGACTCAAGTGGCTACTTTCTAAGAACCGCTTTTCGGGGCTGTCCCGCCCTCTTCCTCCTGGTGTGAACGTGCCACTTGCCTGGGTGGAGGAAAAATGGCAGCGGGCAGCCAGTGATTCTTTCCCCTCCTCTCCCCATTGCCCAGCAGCAGCAGCAACTCAAGCCCCCTTTGCCCACTCACCTCCACAGCCAAAGCCTTAAGCATTCACACATTTCACCAAAACTTCAGCTGCTTTCCTCCCTTTTCCCTTTCTAAAGGTCAGAACTTTTAGAATTGTGCAGAATTGCAACATTGTTATCAGGTGCGAAGTGGGTGGATTGCGACAGTGTAACGGCTGCTTAAGGGGTGGATTTTTACAGTGAAATTACTATCTTTGTAAGCAAGCTATTGGGGGAGGGAAACCCTAAACATGCATTCTCATCCCACTAAAACTGTACCATTCCCACAGCAAGAAATGTAAAACATTTCAAGCGCATGAACCGAAGCGAGACCTGTTGAAATGAGTGTTAACATTTACAACGCTTTGGGGAGATTTAACACGTGGAAAGCGTGTTAAGCCAACCTGACGTAGGGACTGCGAGGATCGAAACTGTTTCAAAACCATTTTAAGCTTGTAATGGGAGCTGGGCCTTTGTGCTGTATCATTCTTTCCCCAACAAAGACGATTTCTTTCAATACAGGTCTGACTTAATGACGGTACATTTGGGTGATGCCAGAAGTACCAAAATCAACTGTGCCACAAATCAAAACTGACCAAAGGTATTAGGGCAAATCCCCATGGGGTTGCCAATACCCCGTGGTGGATTTGGGGGAGACTTAATGCGAATCTTAATTCGCATTAAGGAGTCCCCATGGCAATGGAGGACTCATGAAAACCGCGGCAAATCCGTGCATCAGGATGCCATGGTTTTCTCCACTACCCCCCCCTTGCCTGAGCGCTTAATCGCCCATGTAAGGGCTTGATTTATCCCAGTCAGCTGAGCAACTGTCAGGCAGGAATAAGGTCTGTCAAGAGCAGGGTAGAGCTCCAGTAAGATTATTAAAACATGCTCTTGACAGCCCCTGTACCCACCTGACAGTTGCTCAGCTGTGCAGGGAAGCTGTCAGGCGATTAAGCACTCAGGTAAGGGGACAGTTGTGATTGCAGCATTAGCAGCGGGGACAGCAAAACCCCGCCTGCTAATGCTCAATCGTAACCCACAAGTGTCCCCATGCCCCCTTTATAATCCGTTCTTGCCCCATAATTCAGGGCAAGAACAGTTATAAAGGTTCCCCCCCCCCGCAAATTTGTGGCATCTGTCCCTCATGTAGCCTGAATTAGGGCTTTGTATGGGGACTCTTCCGAGGCAGAGTGTGTTACAATGAATGAATGAATGAATAAACTTTATTGATTAGTCGCTTGACCATATCAAGTATCAAGTATACAAAGATCAAACCATAGAAGAATAAAATCAGTATAAACACGAGTAAAATCAGGTCTGTACATATGTTATAGTTACATATCCTCATCACCCTTAACAAGGCACTCCATTAGACTCAATGAAAAGTTTCCTGAGCCAGGCTGCCTTAAGCAAGTACAAAGCTACTTTTTATGTTGCCTGAGGTTACAATTCAGAAATGTAATGCCAAGACCCCACCCAGAGCTGATCAAAGCCAACCAGTTTCCCATCTCCCTACAAGCTTAGATTAGGTGCTAACATATGAATATGTAAGCCAGGAATATAAAAACCCTATATATTTTGACCATAAAACTAATGAAGGACAACTGTATATCATTTGAAATCTTGAGTTTTACGTAATTGAAGAAATCATTTCATAGAAATCTTTTAAAAATATGATTTCACTGTGTGTGTCAAGTGGGTAGTTTCTTTTATCTGGGCATGGTGACTTGTTATGGAATTAGCAACCTGTCCCACACTAGTATGAGTTGCCACTGGAATGGGATAGGGCTGTCCACATTTGGATTGCTTGTTTTGCTCCAATCTTAGTCATTCCTTTCCTTGTCTTCACAGTTCCTGAGAGGATCTTTATAAAAATTCAATAAACTTCATGAATACAAAGAAGAAATATGTATACAGTTTAGTTGGCCAAACATTTTTAGATTCAATGATAATAAACAACAAAGAGAACATTAACTATGGGTGTTTTTCCACTGCAGCCCTTAGATCTGGATCTAAGAAGATCCGGATTTAAGGAATGGATACATTTCTTAATCTGGATCTAGTAGATCTGGATTAAGGGAAGCACCCAATGTGTTTCCACAGGAGGTGTAGCACCCATTAGGAATGGCTGCTAACACCCCTGCTGTGGAAACAGCTTTGCACCCATCTGAGGAATCCGGATCGACCCACAAGGGGTCGATCCATTACCCCAGGTGTTTTGGGGGGCGGAGGGGGGGCAGTCTTCGAAACAACTTCGAGGTGATTTTGAAGTGACTTCGAAGTGATTTTGAAGCGACTTCAAAGTCAGCTTCAAAGTGACTTCGAAGCTGACTTTGAAGTGACTTCAAAGCTGATTTCGAAGTGACTTCGAAGTGAATGTGAAGTCAACTTCGAAGTGACTTCGAAGTGACTTTGAGCCAATGTTGGGGGGGGGTCCCAAAGGTGCATCTCCTCCCCCTAGCCTCCTTTGGACCCCATTGCCTGTTTCCAGTGGAAACAGGCTCCCTTTAATCCGGATATTCTGGGAGAAGACCCCATTGTAGACCCCTTTAATGGGGTCTACAGAAAATTTGGATTAAATGCCAAAATGTACCCATTAGATCTGGATTTCCCCAATGGCAGTGGAAACAATCGGGTCCCAAATGGGTGCCGTAGTGGAAATGGGGTCATCCAGCTCACACCCAAATGGGTCCTAAATGGGTGCAAAACTTGGTACTTTTGACAGTGGAAAAACACCCTATAACAGTTGTAAAGGTGAAAGGAAAAGGCTGAATATAATTAACATTATTTGCTCACTGCATCTATATTATTATTTCAATATTTTAATATGGTGAATCTTTTAAATGTTAAGTAGATTATTGGTTTTAATACTGGTTTTAATTTGTTGTTTTAAAGCCTTTTACCCTTCCTGAGACCTTCAGGTATAGGGCGGGATAGAAATATAAGTAAATAAATAAATATTTATGTAGTTAAGAGATTGAATCATTCAGGGTGTATGTGTATAATTATCTCAATATTCAGAGCATAACTTATCAAAGGTTACCGATTATCAAGAAAATACATTTTAGGTAACATACGCCTTCATTAATTGGTTTTTCTGTGGCACACAACTTCCAGTGGCACTTCCTGGAGTGCCACCGAAAAGACTTCTCCCATAAGGGTGACCTGTCTTAATGCCTGTAGCCTGGAATACAGGGCCTCCTCTGTTTGTGGACTCCATAGTCTGTGATAAAGGTAAGAGTGGAATGGACCTCGGCCTCCAGATGAATAATTCTGCTTAAGAAGGGCTCCTTGGCTATTCCCAAATCAGCAAACATGCCTCACTTATTCACTCTTACAAATTATAGTGGCCTTTGCTTACTGCTTCCAGTAGAGTTACTGACCTTGTGATTCTAGAACTCTGTGTTAAACTTTATGATATTTTGCTCCTGTTCCTTCTTTTGAAAACACTTGAAAAGTTTGGTCATGTTTTCTTTTAATGCCTCACAAGCTTTTTAATAGTTAGCACGGTAAAATGTTAAAAAATATAGCCCATTATTTGACTAGAAGGTTTTTGAAATAACGGATAGCTGTTTTACTTTTACAAATGTGGGACACTTGTGTTTTACTTTTATTTCAAATTGGAATTCAGAAGCTTGAATCTCCCAGCAACTACACAGTTTTGCAGCAGTCAGGTTGGTTGACCAGAGCCCATAATAAAATCTGGAATTTCTCCAAGTATTCCATTATACTTCTTTATCTGTTCTATCCAAAAATAAACATGTTTTTAAAATCAGTTCAGGAACTTGAGACACAGCTTGTTTGGATCTGTTCAGTCATTTGAGATGTCCTTTGCCCTGGCCTGCACTGGGGAGTAAAAGAAAGACTTGTTCAGTTCTATCCTCATGTCAAACTACTGTCTACTCAACCCAGGGGTTAATCTGTTTTGGATCAGCTGGAAGTTGCTTGGGGGTTTTTTGGTCAGCTAAACTGGCCACAGTGTCAAGCTGGGGAGAAATGAAGGCCAACCATGCCAAGCATTCTGTTTGCACTCCAGTACAGATTGTGTCTGAGGAGCTGAATAATAGAGAAGTCTGGGAAGTTTTCCTGGGTTACTGAACCATGCATACAATATTTCCATTATTAGTGTCTTGTTTTCACAATCTCAAATTGTATCTTTGCTAGGTGTATCATTGCAATGGGTCTAGATAAGAGACCTTCTCCTCCCAAGAAAAAGACTGATGAGGACGAAGGGAAGAAAGGAGATGCAACAAAAGAAGACACAATGTACAAGCTAAGAGGAGGCAGCAGCAGCGGAGAAGAAAAGAAAGATTCTGTGTCACCAATTTCTAATTCTTCTGACCAGTGGAAAAAGTTTGCAGGAGATTATGAAAAAATGGAAGTAACGGCACAAAAAAGAGAAAGGAAAACTGTTGGAGATGACTATAAAAAGGAGAGATCTGCAACTAGTGATGGTACAGTATGAAAAAGGGAGGGATTGTTTCCTAGTATGTTTCGTATATAGAAGATTTTAGGAACAATCTCTGCCATTTCTAGTTTAGGGACTCCCTCATTTGATGCCTTGGTGCTGCTACTAGTCAGAATAGGTAAAATCAGCCCTAATGAACCAGTAGTGTGAATCTATGTAATTCATAAGGTCATATAAAAAGAACCCTGTTTTCTTAGGTCATGTGGCAACAGAATTCTTTCCTGCATTCACCTTACCTCATTTTGTAGGGTCATAAAGAATGCCTCTTCAATATTCAGAATCTAGTTCTGAAGGTGTCTCTTTTTAAAGCTGCATTGAGCAGGAAACTACATAAGCAAAAAGGCAGGTTATGTGGCACTTGTAGTCAGGGTGCAGGTTATGTAACTTGGAAGGCAACTATAGACTGCAGATTGTTGCAAAACAAGATAAGTTCTCAGTCGTGTATTCGGACAACTGTTTGTTAGGCTTTTTGGAGTGTATCTGGGGATGACTAAAAAACCCTCACTGTCTGATCGCATCCTAGTTCATAAAGATCTGTGTGCTTATAATCATACATGCAGATATTGTGAACTACAGAGGAGACTTTTCATTTTTGTTTAGCTTCTATGTTTATAGCTCCCTTGTATGGTCCCAAGTGGATTGCATTAAAATTACATGTAAAAAACAATGTTATAATAAATTTAAGCAATATAAAATATAATAACTGCTAGTACATTTGACAGTATTAACATAAAATGTCCAATTATGTGTCAGGAAAAAATACAATAGAATAACTATTAGTGGTGTTACTACATTATTTTGTGTTTAAATACCACTTTTACAAAAGTATTTCTATTTTTATCTATTAAAGATATTCCAGCCACATTCTCATACCATCTGCCAGAAAAATATTCTTTCTCCTCCTCCCTCTCTCCTCCCATCAAATGTTAACCAAAATGAATAAGTTAAATCCGAATGCAATTAAACTGAACATGCTCATAAAAGTAAAACACTACCAGAAGATTTTCCAAAACAGATATGTTAAGCCATCATTCTGCTCATAATATGGCAAATGTAACATTCTGTAAATCTTTCCAGATATTTTTAGATTGCAACTCATATTAGCCCCTAATAGTATGATCAATGGTCAGCAATCATAGGAGTAAGAATTCAACATCTTCTGGAGAGCCAGAGGTTTTCCACTTTCCCACTAAGATGTTTTGAGTTTTATGAACAAAAGTGGAAGACCACTATTATAAGCAGAAAGCAATTAATTAACTAGTGATTGCTTTAGTTCCATTTGCCACATGACTATGATATGCAGTTTTTGTCTTACATATATTGCCTGTATCCCTTGAATTTTACATATAAAGTTTAGATGGGCCTCCTGGAAAGACGTGAAATGAACTTTATTGATTAGTCATTTGACCATATCAAGTTTCAAGTTTACAAAAGATAAAATCTTATAAAACATACAAGGATCAAATTAAAAAACATAATAAAATATCATCATTATTTGCCCCATCACCCTTACAAAGCACCCCATTAAGCAAAGATATGCATTTTATGCATGTAGTGGAGCAAGGAAGATGTTTCCTCTTCACTGAAATAATCTAGCTCTTTGAAAGAATATTGGAGAATACTGTATGTTGCAAAATTCTTTTTATGTGTTTTAAAAGTAAATACTTTATATGAATTACCTATTCATTTTCCCTACACATACATTTTTCCATTCTCCAACTTTTCCTCTATTAGTTACCAGTCAGCCAGTTAGGTGCATTCTTCCTTTTTACTCTTCAGGAGACTGCCACTTTCTCAATAAAATACCTGTGGAAGGCTTTTTCATCCCATGATGCAATTAGAGCCTTAATTAGTGCAGTTTATTTAAATCCCATTATATAAATAATTATTATTTGCATAAGTGGTTCCATATGAGATATTTTCCCCCAATCCATTTCCTCACAGAAAGGGTCATTTAGTTCAATTGAATCTAATCCTTTGTTATATGCAGAAATAAACAATATAATACAGTATTAAAATATAAAAAGGAATAGCATTACAAGCCAAGGAAAGAATACAATAATTTGAAGGAATGTGAAAAAGACAGAAAGAAAAAGAGAAACAGCCCTGGAAATCATTATGAAATTCTTCTCTAGGTTAGACACATATGTCCTTTCCATGGCATATGACAGACCTCTGGCTTCCACACACTAGTGAAATAGTAAAGGCTTCACCGCTCTGTAGAGCAGCTTTCCTCCATCAGTGGACCTGTTAAAAGTAGTCCAAAAATGACAATATCTGAGTCCTCAAAAGGCATGGGAACAGCATACTCTGTGGGCCAATATATTAGGCCTTTCACCTTTCCAGCTGGGCACCCAGAAGCAGTGCTGGAAATGTACCATTTTTGAATGCTTAGCTGAAAAAGCCCCAGATGGAAATATCAAACTCTTGACTGGTGACTTTGAAGGCCTGGGCAATGTCTTCAAAACCATTGGGCTGGGTCCAGATGGACTATTCACAGTGTCAACAACCTTTAGAGGTACATGTAACCCAGCCTACTGTGGCATGAGAAAAGCCTTAAAATCATGTGTTTATAGGTCTGTGGGGGTTGCCCCTGAGGCAACCCAGGGAAGAACTAGGGTTGGTTATTAAAATGGCCCCCTGCCCAAGGACAGCTCAGAGCTCTTTAGGCCACTGATAAGATGTCCTGACGAGAGAGCAGAATTTTCCTACATTGGATTAACCTGTGCCTGTTTGACTGCTTGGTGCAAATCAAACCTATATGTGCACCTATATGGTGTGGCTAGTGGTTTAAAGCATTATCTCTAGCTCTCCCCAAACTGATGTTGTGATAGTTTCAGTAGCTTCTCAGGAAATCTGAGATGTTCAGAGAAGCCATTTAGAACCAAAGTATTTGTGAATGTGCGCAAAGGTGAAAGAGCTCTTGTAGGTTATTGCATCCAATTCTCAGAAAGCCAAATAAAATATTTCCAGCAGATTGTCTGCTTGGACACATCCAGCAAAGGAAAGGTAAGTATCTCACTAGGTGCCTTTACTTTAAGGATTTTTCCTCTCTGAAACTAATTTCAAATCTCTCTTTTCTATCTTGAATTTGTTTGTTCTGTATTTGGGAAGACAGCAAATAGGTTACTAGTTGATCCTCTTCTTCTGGTATTTGCACTATTCTTTGCATTTATGTTCTGCCTTTCTTCCAAAGAGCTAAAAACAGTGAACAATATTCTCCCTTCCATTTATCCTTGTAGCATCCCCTGAGGTAGGTTAAGCTGAAAAGACATGATTGACTCAAGCTCATTGTGTCAGCTTCCCTGGATCAGTGGGGATTGAACCCTGGTACCCAGCTCTTGGCCTTTCTATCTAGCCACTGAACTACACTGGCTCCTTGACACGTATCATTTGAATATAATAGAAAAGGGTGTGATCAGTTAAAATCTGAAAGGTGAGAAAAATGTAATCTCTGGAAAGGGTGGCAATGAACTTGACTGATGCACTTGCTTCTCTTCTGTGATAACATTTTATTGTTTTTTTTTTCACAATGTGTAGTAAAATAAAGATAAAATGGGGTCGCACAGGGATATTCCTGGATTCCTCTGGATTAACAGCCTCCCAAGTGGCTCAGTGGTAGACTTCAAAGATGTTATGTTTAGCATGAAAAAAAGGACATGTTTACCAGCATGGAATTTTCAGAAATGTTTCCTTTTGCAGGATTTGCTCAACTCAAACTCTTTTGACCCAAAGCAGTCCAGGAGGCTTCTGAGCCACCCTTACTACACACCTGTCTAATAAACTTGTATTACTACTAGTACTACTTTACTAATGATGATGATGATAGTAATAGTGATTACAATGATGTGGGTTTTTTTGTTTATTTGTTTGAGAGAAGTGTATGTATTTTAAAGGACGATTGCATATTGGTTGGTATACTGGCCAGTGAGTCCACTCAGAGCCTGCCTTTTCATACTGGTGTAGTCTAAAGGGGCTCTGAGTGGGGTCTTCCTTAGATTGCACCAACATGGGGAAGGTAGGATCCTAATATGCTGCCTGGGCCAATATACCAACCAGTGTGGAATCATCCTAATTTGCAGGCACAGAATTCACCTATTAACACAAATTTGTTTCATGCGGTTGTGGACCTTCTGCTTTGGAAGGACATATCCTTGACCATGGGTGAAAACCAGAGCACCATGTATCAGTCACTCAACATTATTGTATAGTTTCAATTTATGGCTCAGCGTGTTTTATTTTTAAAGGAAGGTGGGAGGCAGGGTCAAACTCAAGGGAAAACAAAGGCTAACGGACTTAACCTATCTGGCATTAATGAGAACTTCAAGTCGCATGCATCCCGTTTTCTACCTCACATTACACTTATCCTTTTATTTTGGCAGATGATGAAGATTTTGAAGTAGATGAAGAGAAATCAGATGAGAAAGTTAATGAAGAAGGACAGACTGATGATCAAATGAATGGAATGTCAAAGTCACCCTCAGATGATGAAAAAGATAATTTAGGCCTTGAAAGGGAGAATAAAAACTCATCACCAAGAGCTTTGCAGGCCTCTGACAGTGAGCGAGATGAAAGTGATGGATACACAGAGAGCGACTCAGAGGAGGAGAATAAACAAGGTTAGTTGTTTAACCTAAAGTGGCATAAAGTGGCCGCCATAATTCATGTTTAACTTGTTTCATGTGCCCTGTGACAGGTTATCTATTTCGTGGTTCTCCTTTGAGCACGTTTTGGATTTGATTGACAAATTGTTACCAAATGTGCCACTCAGCAGAAAGTAACCAAATTCTTTTGCGCTGATTTCTATTTTGATAACTTAAAGTTTTCTTGTGTTTGAAAATATCCAAGAAAAATTCAGAGATGCATGATCAGTGAAGGAAAGTGAGGCTTCTATTTAAGGGTGACTTAGCTATCCTGAAGCAGAAGAAGCCTTCAATCTGGACTTGAGGCATTTTACATGTGAACCACATATAGGAAGTTTCATAGGTGCAGGAAGGAGGAGGAGCTTTCCTTTGCCCCTCTCCCTCTTGCACATACGCACACACACACACATATTCACACAGAGTACAATGCAAGGTAATGAGAAAGAAAATTGCACTGCATTGCTCACACACACACCCCCAACATAATATCTGGATGGGCACTTCCCACCCAGAAGATGAGGGCAGTGAATGTAGTTCGCTCCCCATGGGCAGATGGAATTTCAGTGCATTATCATGTGAAGAGACATTGTAGCAAGGTGACTTCAATCTCTGTAGGAAAGGTTTAGAGAAAGCCCTAAGATAAGGGCATATGGGAACCTCTTTTTCTGTTACTCCCAAAATGCTGAAGAATGGCTAAGGAAGAAACAGCAAATATGGTTTCTTCTTTCCGTCTGTTTATTTTGTCTGTTCATCCTTCTTGCTCAGTAATTAAATCAGATATTGATATCCCATATCAATCTGCTCGTGCCTTAAGATCTGGAGAGGAGGCCCTCCTGGCTGTACCACCACCTTCAACAGAGGGCCTCTTCAGTGTTGGCCCCTAGGCTGTGGAACAGTCTTCCCCCATAACACATTTAGGAAGGCAGTGAAGACACACCTCTTTGCCCTAGCTTTTGGTAAAATGGGAATATACTGTTACTTCCCACTTCCCACTGTTACTGTTTTAATATATACTGTTGTTGTTTTAATATATGTCTGATTTTAAATGTTTTTTTCTGCCCTGATACCTCAGGGTATAGGGCAGGAAATAAATAAATAAATAAATAAATAAATAAATAAATAAATAAATAAATAAATAAATAAATAAATAAATAAATAAATAAATAAATAAATAAATAAATAAATAAATAAATACTTTGCTTGTATAAATGGAAGTAAAATGCTAATTTATATTTAAATAATTTCTATTTAAAATATCTTAAATGATCCTGTCTTATGTCAAGAAGGCAGAACTTTTTGGTTGTAAAGTAGTAATGGTGAGAAAAGGCAGTGCAGGTTTAATTATCTGGCTTACTTAAGGTGCTATGGTTGAAAATATGTGCATTCTCCTGGACTTTGCTGAATTCAGATTTCTTGATACCTTTTGAAAAGAAAGCATCATATAGTTGAAATTTAGCAGGAGCTGGTAGGCTACTTGCACAAACAGAAGAACCGGTAACTCTTACATACCAGTAATTTCATTTGAAGCCCATGCTAATCTGGCAAATCTCACTGTCATCTGAGTTGGTTTGATGGCATAATCAGGAATGCCTAATTTTAGCTGCTGCAATAATCAGTTCTCTGGTAACGTCCCAACTGAACTATTATGATCCACTCTGTGGGGGATGCTATGGTTTGGAAGGCACTGCTGGCCAGATGCACATTATGCTGGCCTTAGAAGAACTGCACTGGCTGCCTATTTCCTACTGTGCCCAGTTTGAGAAACACGTCCCCTCAGATAGATCTGCTCCTGGCCTAAGTTCTGCCAGTGAGACACTCTTGATTGTGCCACTCCCTTCAGCAGTTAAGGGGGTGAGGAAACATGGGAGGGTATTCTCAATGACAGCCCTCAGACTGTGGAACACCAGTCACCCTCACTGTGTATAATTTACATGTCATGTGAAGAACATTTTCAGCAATGTGGAATAGGCTAAAAGGTCTCAACAAGCAGCATACTGTGCTAGGGTCAAAATAAATTTCTGGTAGAGATGAGAAAGAAAGTTATTGAAATATATCAGTCTGGAGAGGGTTTCTAAGGCTCTGGAACTCCAGCAAACCAGAGTGAGAGCCATTATCTCTAAATGGAGGAAACTTGGAACAGTGGTGACTCTTCCTAAAAGTCTCTGGCCTGCCTAAATCTCTCCATGGGTGTTTTTCCACTGTCACTAGAAGTACCCGTTAAGTACCCATTAATGGGTACAAAAATGCCATTATGTACCCATTAATGGGTACGTAATGGGTACTTTTAGTGACAGTGGAAAAACACCCCATGAGTACATCAGTGACTCACCTGGATGTCATAAAAGAACTCAGATGAACATCTAAGGAACTGTAGGACTTGCTTGACACAGATAAGGTCAGAATTCATGATTCCACTATTAGAACAACACTGGGAAAAGGTGATATGCATGGGAGAGTTGCAAGGCAAAAACTATTGCTAACCAAAAGGAACTTAAAGGCCATGTCCAGACTTGTTTGTACTGCGTAGCAAAATGCGCACTTGTGTTGCACACTATTGGATCCCTACTGCACGCTTACCTTAATGCTACGCAGTATAAAGAAGATTCAGATCTTCCTGCTGGTCCAGGCAGAACAGTGAGACGAGATGATTGAGAGGCAGTTCCGATTGGCTGCCTCACCCTGCATGACTGCGCGCACTGACTCAGTTCTCGCAGCTTCTGATGAGGAAGCTACAGAGCTGCTTTTTAGTCTGGATGGCCACTTGTTGCTTCACAGCAGGTAAGCTGCACTTTTACCTCTAACTGCAGATTTATTCCGCAAGTCTGGAGGCAGCCTAAGTCTCCATTCATTTGTCTAAAACTGTTCTGGTTGAAGGAAAGTTTTCATCTCTGGTTTTATATTTTGCTATCCTATCTTGGAAGTGGCTATAGTAGAGCAAACTTCCAGTAAAGTTAGGATTGCAGTATGAGAACCAATGCTCCAGTTCCTGAGTATGAATCCCTTTGGGCCTTCGATCCATCAACTATAGAACAGACTGACATATAATTAATAGTAATCTGTAAAGGGATCCTCTCCTGCTCCCATCATTCTGTACTAAATAAACTAAAACCAATTGCTGTCTCCAGTTGTTCTGTTTAACTTACATACAATACTATTTGTAGTATTTTGTGACTTCCTGGCTCACTTTTTTACCATTATGTTAGAAAAGTACTCCTATAACCTAAAGACAAAACAGTCATTTGATTTTAGTCTGTGAATTAGCTCTGTTAGTGAAGGAGGAGCTGTGGCAGTGAACATAGAACTTCATAAGAAAAGAAATAAATCTCACAACCAGCAGGTGTCACTTTAGCATTGTAAAGTAGCGCACATTTTTAGAATGCTGTATATAAGGAAGTAAGCACCATAAACATTTTTTAAGCCATTTCAGTTCTGAGCTCCTTACTGAACAGAACTTGCAACCCAGAGATTTCTGGACAGAGATTATTTTCTTCTTCCACCATGGTCCGAGGATGACGTGTGCATGTCCTCTGAGTGATAAATATTAATTCTAACCCTTAGGGTTCTAAACAAGAGACAAAAGCTCAGAATGATGAACTCTAGATAATTATTAGCATACAGAAATTAAAATGCCGTGGGATTAGTTTCAGGAGCATAAATAACATTTTCAGTAACCTCTGTCCTCCCCAGTCAGCATAACTGATGGAGATAATTATTTTCTTTATGTATGCTAAGCTGCACACCTTCATAAATAATCTAGTGAGAAGCATGTATCTCATTTCCCATTCATTAATACAAACAGTGAAAGGGGTCCAAAGCTGGTCATGCCTGAAAATCAATGGAAGTTGCCAGCGTATTGGCTTTTCATAGGCACAAAGCTGATTTCTTCCTGTTTGTCTCCTAGCCTGCTGTTTCCTTTTGATACTGGCATAACTTATGCAATTGCTGCTTGTCAAACTGCACAGTCTTGCTCTGTTTACTGCTCCCCTGAAATCTCCCTATTGAAGTTCCTCCCTTTTCAGCGAGCCTTGGAAGAGAGCTTTTTATTTTAAAAAAAGTCAGATGTTAATGTTGCTTTTACATTTTTTTTTTGGTGTGAAATGAGCAAAGGTAAAACAGGTGACCGAGAAACTGAGGCAGCTGTGAGAAAGATTCAGTGTTATAATGGGAAGAACAAAGATAGACAGCAAACTTAGGGTATCAGACCAGGTTTGCTGTTGAATTGTTCAGAGGAAAATGTACTTGATTATTTCTGCCATAGAGCTTGATAATCTTTTTACAGAAATTACAAGCTCTTTGTAGAATCCAGCCTCACATTTTTGAGTCACAGAATGTTGAGTGGTTCTTTGTCTGGCTTGCCTGAAAAATAGCTGGGCAGATTTTGTGCACAGTTGGACTGTTTGAGCAAGGCTGATCTGCGTCTTGGCAAGTCACTGCTTTTGGTGTGTGGGGAAGGATTTTTTTCATCAGTCCAGTTTGCTAAAATTCTGAAAATGATCTGCCTCCATCTGAAGGTGGCTGACTTGCTTAGGTTGTATGGCATACCTTCCCTATGTAGTCATTTTTTTACTGTATATCTTCTGATTCTGTTTTGTGCTGGGTGCTCTATCTAGAGAGGCCATATCCACTTCATTGATTCTCTGTTGTGCTAATAAAATCTTAATGTCTAATTAAAGTTTCAAAAATGCAGTTGCATAAGCACTAACAGTCCACCTCAAGTCATTAGAAGATGATACAGATAAAATAAATGATACAGAAACAATAAGAGATTGATAATGTACTTATTAGCAGTTCCTTTTATTTGGGTGTGATTCTTCTACCAATAGCTGTGTGAAAATCATTAGGATTCAATATCATAGAGAAGAGGTGATGTTGCTGAGATACTTTGGGTTGCTGTTCAAAAATTCCTACACGCAAAGCAATTGTCAACAACTCTCCCCCCCCCCCAAATCTTCACCTCTGTCTTCACTCATATAAAGCCCTGATTGGGTTAGGTGGTGTGTGGAAGCAAGCAGCTATTGCCATGGGAGCAGGAAGACAAAGCCAAACAGCTGATGTTATGATTCACCCTTTGAGGGCCACTGTAACCTTTGTGTGAAACTCTTGTGATGAGAGATTTCAGAGTGAGAAATCTTGCTCTCTATTTTCACCACCCCCTTTCACTGATTTGAGTGAGAGGCAGCTGGACTTGGAGTGCTGATGTGTGCCCCCTCAGCCTCCCAGTGTTCACATGGAAAGAAAATCTCACACCTGTAACATCGGAACATGGAATATCCATGTAATAACTACATGATGTGTGATATTAAGTTTGAGAATTGCACTATCAATGTTTTATGCCTGGAGAGGAATGGTTAGAGGAATGGTTCTTCTCATGGAGGGTCAAAGTTATTTGTCCTTCATTTTTAATACTCAGCTGTGAGCATGTCTAAATCATTTTATGAGTGTGTTTATTTTCCTTTTCATTTAATTCTGAAGATAAATAGTCATACTTAAAAGCTGTTTCTGGATTTGTCTTTGGCAAAATCTGCATACTGGCAGCACTTTAACTGCTCAGTAATTTGTATAGACTACTTACTCTAGTGATAAGGACAAGGAGGGTAACAAATCATGACATCTTGCATAGGGACTGTAAAGTGCCCTAGTGTCTAAAACACAGAACTATTGTTTGAGAAGAGAAAATTACAGTTGCCATTGTTTATCTTGTCATTATATTCTTGGTTCCTATGAACTGGGCCTAATAATTTTGTTAAATTATAATCAGTAGTTGTCATCTAATTGGAACTGCAAGGGTGCTGGCAGCTGATTGAACTACTTACCAGGCTTCCTGCTTACCTGACCAAATTGATTCCAACAGTGACGCTCCTTTTGATGCCAATTCATCTGGGTAAGCAGAAGGTGTTCCACTTGGCTACCACCACTGCTTGCTCCTGATCTTGATGGTTTTTGTCTGTAATTGTTTTTCACTGCAGTTTTATGTGATTCCTATCCACATACCTATACTTGCCAGGGGGCTTGCCATAACAAGCTTTGTAACTGGAGAATGCCAAAATTTTGAAAAAGGATTTAATTAATATTGTAAGCAACTGTATCTACACATTTATGGAAGCAGTGCAGGTAGAAGAAAGAACATTAGGGTTTACCTCTACTTGCATCATGCCATTATGTCTACACCACATACCTGTGATGTGTATAGGAGCCCCTTTTATCACATTTTGGGGGTGGAAAACCCACCTCAAACTTGGGGTGTCTTCAGACATAGTCGTCCCTGCGCAGCGGCTTTGGTGTCTCTGTGCAGGAGCTTCTGCTCTGCTGGACTGGCGGATCAAAAGCTTTGTCATCCCTGTGGAGTGGCTTCCTGTTCCACCAGATGGGAAGCTCCATCACCCGCAGTGGCAGCGGAGCATTGAAAGGTAAGTGTGCATTAAAATGATGCTGACCGATCTTTTTAATGCATCTTTTTAATGCATGCAGGGTCGGGTAGGGTAGAATACTGAGGGTGGTGGAAGCAGCAAATGGACTCTGCTGCTTCTGTCCCTGTCTGGAGGCACCCTTGGTAGCACCTTGATTGTTGTTGGTAATCTAAAGTTTCCTATTATTCATCCCTAATCTGGGGGTTTCTTTAAACTCTGGCATTACTATGGCTTGGCAGAATTACCCACCCATGATTCCCAGGAGAGAATCCCTATGGAGGTCAGCAGTGAGGGATGCGTGAATGCTGTCAAGCCACCTCAGTAGTGGCAGCGGTTGGAGGAGGTTCCTGAAGAAGCATGGTCCATACTGCATACAGGAAGGGCAAGACTTGTGTTGCTGCATTAGTGAGGAAGCCATTATCGAGCCTGTGAACAAAGGCCTGATGGGGAAAATACCATGATATAGAGGCTCATGCTGGTATCCGTTATCTAGATCATTAACTCTGTTGGGATAAATGTCACATGGAAATACCCCTTCAAAGTTTACTGTGCGATATTTATCCGGTTCATTCTGTGCTAAGGTGGAACAAAGCTACTCATTATTATTCCCAGTAGAAATCTTGGCTCAGCGGCCATGGCTCATGCAGGGAGTGGCACTGTGGTGGGTGCCAATAGCTACCTTGTTACTATTGAGGTTCAGGAATAAGGATAAGCACGTTTTTGTTTTTTTACAGCATGAAATGTACAGAAGGCAAAGCAGAGTAAAAGCTTCAGTAGCTTTGACACAGAAATAGTTATTAAGGAAATCAGTGTAAGGTGGGAATGTGCTGAAGATGGTGTGAGAGAAGGAAAAAAATGTTTCTTATTTTAAACATCAGTAGTATGAGAATTGTGCACTTCAGAGTTACTATTATTATTCTGTGGCATGCACTCATTCAAAGATATTTAGATATACAACCAGCTGTACTTCTGAGTAGGTAGCTGATGAACCGAATAATAAAATTAGTTTGACAATTGTATCTTCAGCCATTGGATTTGTACAGGAATATGTCTGGTTGCCTTTGCATGCAATTCTGCTATTTCTGTTTAGCATTAATTCAGCATGCTATTAATTCAGCATTTTTCTTTTGCAAGGGGGTGGGGGAATAGTTTTGTTTTAATTGTAGATTTAACTGGAAGCTGAGTAAATTTGCCCCTCTGCTACTTCTCAGCAGGGAGTTAAATAATACTCTCTGAGTTTTACAGATGAACAAATTTCAGCTAAGTAGCATTTAACTAAAAATCCTGACCCATTTTGTGGGCTTGTAATTGATCCATTCAGTGCAGAAATCCCAACGAGATATTACTTAAGTGGAATGATCATGCTAATTGGATAGGCGTGACAGTCTTTATTGAAGTGTTTTATTAATAACATGCAAGACTGGTGTGTTGTGTCTAGAGGCTGCTGAAATGAGATGACCAACCGTATTCAGTTACGCTCACCAGCACTTCAGTGATAAGAGTTTTCATCAGCATGGGCACCAGCCATAGCTTGCTTTGTTTTCACATCCAGAAATAGTTCAGTAGCTAAAGCAATTTTGGAGAAGCTTGCTTGTCATGCAGAAGGTTTTGCAGCAGCATAAAACTGGATGGATACAATGGAGACTTCAAGTCCTTTGCTACTCCCCAATCCATCTGCAAAATGGAAACAGCTTTAATCTGTTCCCCCTCGCTGGTGTTGTATGATAACCGTGACAATCAGATACACGCATGAAAACTGAAGATTTTTTTTTTTTTTTAGAAAGTTATAGCAGGAAAAAGATCTGGAGGTTCTTGATTAGGAATGGAAGTTTGAAAAGATGCATAAATACACCGTTCTGTAACTATTTATTTATTTGCATTTCTAAATTCAAAGGTGTCAAGAACCAATTATAAACCAATATAAAAACACTCAATTAAAAATGACAGATAACAGTGCCAGAAAGTGAATGGCTAGCTACCTTTTCAGCAAGCTACTTTATTCAGATAGAATAAAGAGATACATCCTCACTGTGCCTTTAAATGCATGATATCAGGGGTCTAGATTCACCGTAAGAAGGGAGACATTCTTGTAAGTCATATCAGGAGGAATGCAAAGTGTGGGTTGCATTCCATGTATTCCATCTGATCTGATTGTAGAGGGTGCCAGCCCTGAACTATAAATAACTGACAGGGGACTTAAAGCAGCTGACAAAACTTCTTCTGTGGGATAGGTGGGGCTGTGAGAGCTCAGAAAGAGAGCTGTGACTAGCTGAAGGTCAACCCACTGGATTCGTGGAAGAGTGCAGAATCAAACTGAGAGACCTCCAGATAAGAGTCTGGGGCTGCATCCGCATGCTCAAAAAGCTGTGAGGTGATTGCTAGGTCGCCTCGGGAGCATCCACATACAAAGCCCCAATACGTGGCACACTGGAGTCAATATGTGTTAAAAAACCCTCACTTCACAAGTGTTCTGCATGCAAAATAGGGGCTTAACACATATTGCCCAGGGGCCATGCGGATGCTCCTGGGGGACGGTTTTTAAACAGAGCCAGGGAGCCGCGAAGGGCTCTCCCGTCTCTGTTTAAAGACCTTTCCCCTGCTCTTTTCAGCCTCTCTACCTCCTGTCAGTTGCCCAGCTAGGTGCCCCAGTTGCACAGCTAGGCAACTGACAGGTGGCAGAGAGACTGAAAAGAACAGAGAGGGATTTCAAAGAGAGACGCGGAGCTGCAAAGCCTATGCCTCTGTTTAAAAAACTTTTCCCTGGTCTTTTCAGCCTCTCTGCCAAAATGCCCCAATATGTCATGTTATAATTGAGAAACAGGTTTTATCATGTTTGGCTGCAGACCATATCTTTTGTTTTTGTATCCTATGGTTCTGTCTCCATTAGGCAGCAAAAGCATCTTAACTGAGACCATTTTCCATTGCTCCCAAGAGAGAGGAGCTGCCCTGAAGGACTGATTAACTGCATAACAGAGGCACAGGCACTGTGGCACATTTGCTGTTTCTCTTCTGATTCTTGGGTAGTCCAGCTGTGGTGCTCCAGGTGTTTCTGAACAGCTGTAATCAATTCTTGCTTTTGTCAACATCGGTTGTGCCTGATGGGAATTCTAGTTAGAAGCATCTGGAGGCTGATAGTTACACTGGTGGTGGTTTGTGGGCAGTTTAAGCAGCAATTGCAGGAACTGTGAGGATGATATAGGAAGATTTTACTGTTGTCAGCAAACCCTAGAAGGACAAAAATACACTGTACTGGTGCAACACAATTTAAGATTGCTTCTGTGTAATTCTGCTCTCTTTAATTTTCTGTTGAATAGTCCTGGCCTCCACCTTTAAACGCAACATGGAACATAATAAAAGCATTTTTATTATGCTGCTTTCTTTCGGAGCAGTAATTGTCCTTACAATATGCAAGTGACATAACTTGATGGAACACTTTTAGTAACACAGCTTCAAACTATTAATTTAAACTTTTAAAAAACCCTGTTTGCTTGATTTTGGGTAGCATACGTGCTATTGAGAATTAGTTGGCTTTTTTTTTTGCCAGTTTTCACAAGGGAAATAAAACCAGCTTCTTTTTGTGTGTTATTACTGCAGGATATGTCTTGTACATTCAGTTCCCAACACATACACTTCCCGACTTTCGTTTTAAGGAAGAAAATAGCATAGGATGAAATACCAAGTGTACTTATTAGAAACTTGCAGAAATCTGTTTCTGTTTTATTAGCTAGGCTATGATCCCTGTAACTTTCCAACCAGTCAAGGTCTAATGAAACTCAGAGGTTACAAGATAGATAGTATCCTAGAAGATGGAACTGATGACTTCAATAGATACTTATTTTAAGTATGGGAGGAGTAGTGGCAAAAGAACAGTGGCAGTAGGTTGGAGTATCTAGAGTTGGTATTCTTAGACATCTGCCAGGACATGGGCGCCCTCTAGTTCCTACTTCTAAAGCTTATCTTTTCATTTTATGACTGCTCTGGCCAAACACTTCAAACAGTGTCAGATAGCTGGATCCAGTTGCCATTTATTTTTCTTAGAATTACAGGAAGGTATAATAATGGTGAATAGTCTGTGGCTTAGGGTGAATGGATTTCTCGTGATGCACTGGGTTTGCTGGATGCCAGTGTCTGCACAGACTCTCACTCGCCCAGCTGCCATAATTATTAATCTGAATGCCAGAGTGGTGGGAAGAATGCTTATTGCTGGAGCCTCAACATAGCTGTGCTACTGCAGCTTAAAGGGGCTACCTGATGCCTCCTCGGCAGCCTATCATAGCCTCAAACATAAGAAATGGGCCTCTGTTCAGTGCCCCTTCACCATCGCAGCAGGGAGTGAAAGTTCCCTGGCTGCAACATGTGCACAGCTGGAGTCAAGAAGAAGCACAGCTGTGCAGCTACTCTTACAGTGCTTGTCTTTGAATGCAGGGAAAACGACATTACACTGGTAAAGCTGTTCCCTCTGTTGTGTAACTTCTGCCTCATTTATTTCTTCCTTTTGGAGTGCTTTGAGTTTGACTGCTGCTTCAATCCTGCCTGCCAGTGCAAACCACTGCCAGATAAGTATACTGACAAAGCTATGCTTTTTATCCCAAATCCAAAGGCTCTCCTATGTATCTTCAAAATCATTCTCAGTGGGCTCCTGACTTGAGAGGTTGGAATAGACATGGGCTAGGATTTTCAGACCTGGGTCCTTTCTGCACTTGGCCCAGTAGTGCACGTAGGGGTACTTTCTGGATAACACCATCTGCACTTGCAGGAGCCCTTTCCACACCAGGAACCCAGAAGCTACCCCAGATTTCCTGCACCACATGCGTCCAAAAGCTTCCCTTTCCTGGCCACTGGGGAAACTATTTGTACCTCTTCTGGTTGCTGGCATGTCAGGTGACCTGGGAAGCTATGGCATGTCACCTGCAGAGAAGGTGGCGGTGCCCGGACACACATCTGGCCTCAGTTGAGTGTCCAGGTACATGGAGGGGGAAGATTTGACATGTACTAGCATGATATGATGGGAAGTGCAAAGTTCCCCATTCCCCCTGTTCTTCTACTTACCTTGTGGAGGGCAGATACGTTCATTTTTATTTACAGATAATTTTCCATTTGTTCACGTGTAGGGCCCCAGGGGAAGTGGCAATTAACGTGTGTACTAAGTAAGATTAGGGAGCATGAGAATCACCCCAAATTCTTCTAACTTCAGTATGAAGAAAGAAACTGCAGGGATGCAATGAGGATAGAATGAACCTTTGGAGATGGTAGCATTCTGTCCTTGATAAATAAAACAAAACAGTTATCAAATCTATGCCTGATTATCAGATTTGGACTGCACACATAATATAAACAGAAGCAGAATTTCTTGAAATCTGTGATTTTTTTTTAAAAAATAACATCTCTAGATAGATGAGAAAGAGTAAGATCTTTCCATGCAGTGTATTGTTTATGGCATGAATGGAAAACCGGACAGAGAAACTGAACATACCGTTTTCAGATCCTAGTAGAGCATGGCCCTGGGAATAAATCAGAGTGAATTATTAGCTAGAAAGAAGTGCAGGCTGAATTGCTGAGGCGGTCGTTTCTGAATCAGACTGTTTAAGAACAGAACAGAAGCAACCCTTATTTTTCTAAAAATACTTGAATAGCTCAAAGATCTCCTGGCCCTTCACACACTCGGAGATTTAGATACAGAGCAACTAAGAAAGCTTTGAATATTACTGAGAAGAAATGGTAGAGGGAGCCTGTGACATGTTCCTTCCGTCTCTTACACAGAAAGGAAAAATGCATAGATCCTTCAGAGTGTGATAACACATCTTCCAAGTGATGGATGGCATATGAATCGCCCTTCAAGGGGAGGTGGAAAAGGAAGCGTGAATCTGGTTTTCTCACTAAATCTAAAGAACAGTCAGAAAAACTGTGCTGTGTTTACTATTAAATTGGTTGAGTGTTGCATCCAAGACAAACTATAATACATAATTAAAACTGTATCACTTTCTAACTTGGCTGGTAACTTTGTTTGAGTTAGTGATTTGTTTTAACTGGCCCTCAGAAAATACTGCGAAGGATAAAAGCCTCTAAACTTGCTCCTCACTGCTACAGTCTGTAAGATGCAGGAATAGACTTCAGTTCAACCTCAGAAGAGAAAGGCCAAAGGAATCTTTCATGCAGCTTCAAAGCTTTGGATTCCTCTCCCCCTCTTTTTAATTTTTGACAGCTATGGCTGTTTTCATACATAACAACGGAGTGGCTCAGAACCACCTCAGAGAGACGGTGTGTGGCCCTTCTGTCCCCAAGGCTTCTTTAATCCATCTTTTCTAACACAGAATGTTTAGCAGAGGGAGAGGGGCAGACTGGTGTGTGGACAATTCTTTAAGCTGTCTCAGGGACGCTTTTTTGGCGGGGAGGGGGGTTGTATCTGATCACAGCCTATGATGTTGTGAAAAAACTTCTAAAAGGACACAGCTTTCGCATATTAGATTTGGTTATTCTACTGCAGCTTGATATAGTTGATGCTGATTAAGTTTGTTAAAAGAGCAGCTCTTAAGAGATTCACATTACCTTTTTTGTGTCTCTGTTTGCTTCATACCTAAACGTATCTTCTTAAGTCATTAGGAGAGAGAGACAATCCTGCTGGTAGAACATACCTTCAGTATATCACATTGACGGTGATGTTAATATTTATGAAAACCAATGATAGATGCTGCTCATATTAGAGCATTGAATGTGGACTCTGTCTTTACTCAAACACTATACCTCATTGGTTTGTTGATTGGTTAGGTGTTATTGGCTATATGTCATTTAGCCTTGCTTGTAGTCTGGAAAATAGTGATGACAATGACTTTTTCACAGTGGTGTTTCATTCTTATGATATTGATAGTAAAATACTTTGCACTTCAGAAGTGCAATGAATGGACAGACAAAGCCTTCATTTTCAGCTCACAAAAACCTATTATGTTTTTTTATTTAGAAAAGAATCACAAGCATTACAGAATATTCAGACAAGCAGTCATTGAAAATATTTTAAAATCTTAACAGAAATTAAAGCTAATTGTCATTAGAGACACGCAAGACATTAAGGGATTTTTAAAAAGAAAGAGACTGTAACAGAAGTCATAAAAATCTAATATGTTACAGTATTGATTTTAGTTTTGTCTGCAACAGGTTCTGAATGGATTCTCCACTTGAAAAGTTAGATACTTGATACTGAATGAGTCTTGCCAATGATTTGTAGCAGATTAAATTTGGAAAGTTTGCACATTAGCTTTTCTGTAATGGGGGTGTTTTATCAGAAAACCTCAGATGTAGTCTTCTAGCAGATTTTGAATTCAAAAACAAGGTCATATTCTGTGAAGGTAGGTTCATATTGGAGCAAGACTAGACAAAGTGAGGTGAAGTTAGCTGACAGGCATGTGCTGAACTGCAGTTTGTTGGGGGGAAAACTGCTTAGAGAGGTCCAGGATGGTCATGTGCCTCACCTGATCTTCTTGGTACTTCTAGCAACTCACAAATAGATGGGTCACATTGAAAGTACAGGGAACTTACGTTGGCTGGAAGTGTAATCTCTGCTATTTCTTCCTCTCTGTTGGCGGAACCATGTCATACTTCATGCCGCCATCCAGATGTCCTTGTTTGCTTTCATTGTATGGTTCATTATAACATTTCCAGAGAAAGTACAATGAATCTGGACATAAAACTCAAGGCCTTTAGTGGTGGTACATTGGCTCCAGAATGGTATCTTCCAAGAGGAATTCCTTATGCCAAATTTACTGGTATTCTGGCATTAAACTTTATCTGCTTACCTGATTATTACTGGTTCATTGAACTGCTTTTATATATTTTAAAATAGTATTACTGCTTGTTTTAGTATGGCTCTTACCTGCTTTTATGTTCTTAAGAACCTGGAATAGGATTTGAACAATAAGAATGAAATCTTAGGTTCTTTTGTACAACATTCAATATCCATTACACTGACATCATGTTTGCTGTTTGTAGGCCGGAAGTGTGCACCATCATCCTCCAGGAGCACTTTGTGCAGTAGTGAAAATGATTCTGATCTTGAAACAAGAAAGCAAGATGGAGGACAAGCTAATAGTGACACTGAGTATGAAAGTGAAACCACAAAGAACCAAAGGGAAGGAGGCCAAGAAAGTGATGTGGAGGGTGACAAAGAGGTGGGCGAATTGGACAGATCAACAGCAGACAGTATGGCAGGCACCTTTCATGAGAACAAGTTGGAGGTGAATGCTCAGGACCTGAGCCCAGTCAGTGAGGACATGAAGCTTATGGGCCCATTAGACGTGAACAGGAGTGATGAAACGGAGGATGTATTAATGCATTTTAAGAGCAACATTGTACAAGAAGAAGCACATAGAAGCAGGCAACCTTCCAAATACGACGAAGAAGGTGGTGAGTATGGACCACTGTCAAGATTGTGACAGGCCCATTATATACATGTGTGTTGCTTGTTTTTTCTTATTCTGTTTCTCAACCTATGTCTTGATGATAGCTAATTGCTTGAGTATGCCAAATATGCTAGAATGGTGTGATTGTCCTCCCTGTTTCACTTTGTGTGCCATATTGTTGCTAGTGTCATATTCTGAGATGGCTGTGCTGTCTCAGGGTTTCGCATACACTACTATAATGGTATTTATGCTATTTAACATAAGTTTTGGGTGAGCCTTTTTCTTGTCTTTATCATTATCATTTGTGAAACATTTGGTGATAGCTCAGTCTAAAAGAAATAAGGACTACTGAGTTTAATAGCTATAATTTTAAAAGCTCAGTTTGAAGGCTCTTACCAAGATAAGGCAATCCTGATGAATGACTTGGCATCAAGTTTAGCACATAGAAAAAGGACAGGACTACTGTGCATTTTATAGCTGTACAGAAGAATTAATTTAAGTGGGCTTTGCTTGCATTACAGCTTTTAAGCTTATAGTAATCATACTTAAAATCAACCTACATTAATTGTTGCAGGCTGTGGTTTCACTTTATACTGTGAGTGCTTGTGGAAAGGATCTTGGGTGTTGTGTTTCTAATTTTGGTGGCATAAAGCACCCATAGAAAATATCTGCCCAAGACACCTGGGGGTGAAAGTGGCAAGGGTGCCAGCTGCCACTTCACATGCGCACTGATGTGGGTAAGTGGAAGTACCTAGTGATACGGCATAGAGGGCACTTCAGCAGAGATACCACCCCAGACTCCTCTTCCTGCAGGTGTGGAAGCACAGCCATTCTTAATACAGAGTTGGAAATGATGCCAAAAAAAGTCTGTTGTATGTTTTTACAGTTTATGGCTAGTTTTGCAAGCCTTCCCTGTTTTACATGGTGCCGGCAATCCTGCAGGCCACACTATCCCACATTAGATAGTTCAGCCCTGACCTAGAGTGTGCCAAGGATTGTCTTGTGATGGATGGCCTGTGATTGCCTAGCTGCAGCAACCAGCTTCAAAGTCTGAACCAACCTTGGAGATGGAGTTGGAGCCTTTGAAAGATAGGAGCCTTTCCACCGGAGGTCCTTTCTGGAGATAGAGAAAAGGAACCCCACCATATCCTTGCCTACAGAGGCATGCAATCCACATGAAAGCAATATATCTACCTTTGTGTCCAGATTTCAAAAAAGCTTGTATAGGCTTCAGAAATGAGCCTGTGGCATTTTCCTTTCTCTAGACTGGGTGTGGAAGCACCAAAGGCATGAGATGTCTTAGAATGGGTCTAGAACTAATCTTGAATAGGAACTTCTTGGGATTGTTTTGGACCGGGATGGTGCTTGTCTGAAGCTGATAAAATTTACTAAGTAGCTGCTTGGTCCAGTCTCCTGACGGCTTGCAGAAACTCTCTTTGATTTCTGATAGAGGGAGCAATGGGCTTTTTACCCTACTGGATGTATTATCAGAAGGTGATACTGAACACGCTATTCCCCTTTGCGAGCTTCTTTTTTGTTGCATAAAACCCTCTCCAGAGATTCCACTTTTTCCTTCAAATACAGAATTTGAGAGTGAGTCATCCCTGCAATGAGAGTTCTGGATGGGTGTGAACAAAAGTGACATGCTTTTTAGCACCAAAAGTTGCAGAACAGAATTTCCACAGCTGCAAAGTTTCAGGGTGACACTGGCCGTGTCCAGACTCATGCTATTCTTCGCCATCCCTCCAAAGCCACTTCCTGTCAGTCAGACCTGATGATTGGAAGCTGCCCAGGTACAACTGACAGTGTGATCAGAAGCTGTGCTGTCCCACCAGAGCAGCTCCCCATCGATTAGGTGAGTCATGCCATTGCCCGCAGTGGGGGCACAGCATGTCCCTGAAGAAGTGAAGTAAAAAGATGCTATCTGCTGTGGGCAGAAGAAAGTTGCGCTCCGTTAGGGTAAGTCTGGATGCAGCCACTTTTGCATCAAACCAGGAATCACCTAGAAAGTTGACTATTTTTGGTGAGATGTGAAAAGGGCCCCCAGTAAACTGGGCCTGTAAGGTGTTTTCTTCCATCCCTGTTCCTCTACATGGAGGAAAGGGGAATCCAGGAACCCACCCTGAAAGTAAACAGAGTCTTGGGGTAGATGGAGTCACCTCTTTCAAACACTTTCACAGGTCTCCATATTGACAATTTGGGCTTCTTCTCTGTGTCCCAGAGTCCTTCAGAAAAGTATTCTCAATCTGACCCAGAAAAGTATTCTCAATCTGACCCATAACTTTTTCATAATGAAAACTGCATTTCTTTCATGTGTATATGCAGTTTTACCCTAAATGGGTTATGTTTTGTTTCTGTGAATCATAAAATGCTTTGTTTTTGTACAAGTGATTCATTCTTATTTAAGGTGTGTGAAAAAAACCTAAATCTAGATCATGCTAAAATCATCCAAGTAGCAAGTCAGTCAGTATTAATCAGGGCACTTCTGATAGTGATAAGGACAAGAAAGAGAGCCATAAACAATGCTAGTATTTTTTATTTTGATTTGTATTTTGTGGGGAAAGGTATGAAGTAATTATATGTTAAAAGAGGTGGTTCGTTTCTTATTGCTTGTGTATTGTTGGATTGAAAAATTTAGCAAGTGCAAAATGTTTTAAAAATTGGAATTATTTGCAAGCATGTTGGTGCTGGAATGCTTTCATTGCTTTACAATTTGTCATATGTATAATCCAGTGAAACACTGGAAAAATACATTTTTAGTGATTATGCTGAATTATTTATAGGTATTTAGTTGTTTAAAATCTTTCTTTTCATCCATATGCTAAGTCTTTGATGTAAGCAAGTTCACAATTAGATGAGATGAATATTTAAGTGTTGTTGAAGAATGAAGTTATTAACTGCTTAACAAGTAGACACATAGGATTAAATGCTCTAATATAAAATGGAAGCATGCAGTAATCATGTAGGTTTGAGTTAATGACTTGAACAGATTTTAGTGCAAAAGGCTATCATTTCTATTTAACTCACATTTCTGAATGTGGCAATTAAACAGTTGTTTGATAGTTCTGGTTTTGAATTAACTTGGCAAATAGCATAAAGTGTCTTCTGTCTCTACTGTTGTTAATACAAAGCAGTGCACTTTCTCTAATAAAGCACCTTTTTGAAAAAGGTACTGTAAGCCTAGATTGACAGAGTAAAAATAAATCTCAGATTCTACTGATTTGGTTGGGGGAAGTAATATGTTTCAGACTCCACAATTATCCTTCAAAAATAAATTAGTTATGCATGGATCGAAAAAATAAGTTATGCATGCCTCCACTTTTTGGTGGAGGCACTGCCAGGGGCTGTGGAAGAAAAGCATCCTCCTCATCTCCATTTTGGAGCAAGGAAACACCATGAAATGGTGCCTCGTTTGTGCAGGGCAGAAGAAAATGTCCTACAGAGGTGGTGCCTCCGCTGGCAATTGATGCTACTGAAATTATAGATGGTGTTAGCAGTAGGCACCTTCTTTTACCCACAGAGTGCCTGTAACTGGAGATGCGACCTAAATGACAATGACTTCTTAAACATATCTAGAAAGATTGTGGGAAAGGGATGAAGTTTTATTTATTTATTTATCCCACCCTATACCTGGTGGGGAACAGCATTTAAAATCAAACATTTTTAAAACAATAATAGTATGTATTAAAATAATAGCATCTGCAAGTGGGAAGGGAAAAGTGTATCCCCATTTAACCAAAGGCCAGGGAAAAGAGGTGCATCTTCACTGCCTTCCCAAATCTGTACAATGAAGATGATTGACACATCTCAAGGGGGAGACCTATTCCATAGCCTAGGGACCATCACTAAGAAGGCCCTCTCACGGTGGCCCACCCCTTTTGCTGCTGAGGGTGATGGGCCTCCCCTCCAGATCTTAAGTTCGTATTCTGAACCTTCCAAAATTTGTTTGCTGCAAATCAAATCTTGGCTTATGGAGGTCAGTGGAGCCCTGCCTCTCTTTTACCACTGTGGTTGCTCTGTTTTGTATGCCACTGGCAGTTCTGATTGGGTTTCTGTTCTTATTCTTATTCTTGGTGGCAATCCTTAAATCAATGCTGATAATAATAACAGACAATTAAGGGGTCATGAAATGCAAGCCTCCATAACCAAGGTTCATTAGTATAGTGTTAAAGCAAGATCTGACACAACACTTCCTTCTTTGAAGATTTATTAAAGGGCTTATACATGACCAGTCACGGAAGGAGTCCTAGGCACTCCTTACCATACAAAAGATATGCTCTGCTTATATAGCCAAATATAATGCCACCCACCCACCCCAAACAGTAAGAGTACATTAAGGTTACAAGGTGAAAATTAGTAATAATACTGAGACATCATTATGGCATATATCTAAAATAACATCAAGGTTATTGTGACATTTCATAAGACAGTGAAAAGAGAAGGAGAGGTTCCCCTTTCCTTCAGACAGCTTAACCGCAAATACCTGTTTCCTGTTATGTACTTCTGCTTTGACAAGCATTGTTACAATCCCATGAATCACAGCCAAGCATGTAGCCAATTATAGATTTAACCTTAACAAAGCTAATGATTATTTTATGAGCATTGATTATAGATTATAATATTAATTTTCCATGACAATAGTCAAAAAGAAACCTTTCACATTCTGATCAGGACTATATTTACCTTTTGAAAGATGTCAAAAAGAGCATGTAGAAGATGACAAAGACTGTCAAGGAGTGAGAAACACAGAACAGACGTGTAAAAAGTAAAATGGAGGAAAGTTTATTTTTTTAGAAGGCAGATTGTGCCCCAGTAAAATTATCAGTGTAATTCAAACCATCAGGATGCTTAGTAGGTCATGTATCAATTGACCTAGAAACTGGCTATCATGAGAAAGGTGGTGCTAGGAGAGAATGTGCAGTCGGAGACCAAACTATGAATAGAGCGTGGTAATAAACACCAGCCTTAGGCAGTCAAATGTTCCAAATGGCTCCGTCCTGGCTTCCTACTCCCCCATTAGCAGAAAACTGAGCTGCCCAGTATTAGGTTGCATCTACATGCATTAAAAAGAACAGTTCTAAAGTAGCTTAGATGTAGCAACACAGGGGCAGGTAATGTTCCCATTCCATCTTTGCATTTTCTAGCCTTTAGTGGATTAGAGGTGAGATGGCAGCTGCCACCTATAAACAGTTTTTGAGCTGCCTTTCTTTTTTTCACTGCAGCCGTAGTTATGTCTCTGCTATCATGTGAAACAGTTAGGATTGCATATGTATATCTACACAACACCTCTTATCAGAGTTCCACAACCACTAGTTGTATGCAAATAAGTGTACAGAAGTAGAGCTGACTTAATAATGGTATGTACGGATTTTATTATATTTTTTAATTTCCTCATTGCAATGACCTCTGCAATATCAGAGTTCCTTTAAAATGATGGAAAAGTCAGAAGTTTGTTTTTTTAAACATGTCATTCTGAACAGAAGGAAAAAAAAACACTCTTCTTCTGGGAATAGCAGTTGCTAAGCTGATAGGTACACAATATTAATAATACATATTTTGTTAAGAGCTAGTGAAATGTAAATAAGTTTATTACATAAGCATTTAAGTTAACAATGGAAATATTAACACAACTTTAAGCTCTGTCAGTAACCTAATAATAAAACATGAAAAATAACTGAATGAGAAAATGCCTTTTCTAAAGCATTTAGGAATATCAGATGTATGTGTTGATGAATGGGGATTTGCATTCAGATCTGCCCATGCATTAAGATGAGAAAGAGTTTGCAGGCTATTTAACTCGCTTAGGGAAGAGATAGAATAATCAGAATTGTATTTGGAAGTTTACTATTCAAAAACATCCTGAGCTCATTCGGCAGTAAAACACCTTTACTGCTGTCTAATTACTTTGCCTGTATGTGAATTAAAATTAACTCTGAACAAAAGTCTTCTTATGACTTGATGTGTTGTTTGTGTGTGACTGATGTTTGTTTGCATGATGGAGATTAAATTGCATGTAATTTTAATTGCTTAAAGGTGGGATCTTGTTTTTAATATTTGTATTTAATGCATCCTTGTAGGTGTTGGTTGCTATATATTAGCTGGAATCCTTAATTGCTGGTAGAATAGCCTTAGGTCAGTGTATGACCAGCGTTTCCCCTAGTGCCTCTCTTTCGCTCCCTATTTTGTGATTTTGTGCTGTTTTTTGAAGATGGCGGATCAGTCAAAGAGAAAATTGCTGATGCCACTGAAAAAGATCACCTTTTGTATTCTGAACCTGAATCGAGTGGTTACATTATCAAGGAGAATAAAGAGGAAAACTTAGTTTCTTCTCCAAAGGACCTTGAAGGTAAGCTTAGTAAAATGAAAGATGGCTTGCCACCCTATAATTAAAAAATGGTGCCGTAAATCTTCTCTTTTTCATACTGTTTAGAATGCTCCAAGAATTGGTTTCCTGACTTTCTACCTGCACAAAAGTCTTGACCCTGAACTCATTTATAGTTAGTGCCTTTGACTTCTTAAATCTCACTCTTTCAGGCATTCTAGTGGGTAAACAATATGAAAGATTCTTAGTGATGCCCAAATATTATTTTAAGAAAAGCTTGTTTGCCACTATTGTGCTTTTTCTTAAGGTACCTCAGTAAATTTCCACTGAAGTCTTGTTTCTTGCAAACATAAAAGTTTAAGTTTGGCAAATCTTCTTCCTAATGATCTGAGCCATACAAAATGGCACAGGAGAAGAGAAAGAGCTAAAAGATCCAGTGCGTTTTCACATGGTTTCTCTTAGAAGAAGAAATCAAAAGATTGTCAGCTGTAAGAAAAGAAGGGTTGCTATTTTATTCTTCAGATATCTTTGGAAGGCTCATCATTTCTTACAGAGAGCTGCAAGTTCCAAGAAGAACGCTTTAAAATGGTCAACAAAAAAGCAAAAGAAAAGGTTCAGCAAAACAATTCTAAGTTTAAGATTTTTTAAGATGAAATTGGAAGCTTTTATATTCTGTAATGTACATGTCCAGCTTTTTAAACTCATGTGATCAACAGAGACTGCACATCAGCCTTATGCAGTTCTTGACCCACCAAGCAATTGTACGTCCCTGGAATTGGAGATGTGAGCAAACTTGAAATCCTGATTTAATTTGTACTGAAGCTAAACTGGGCCCTCAAGCAATCTGCTTGACTGGTTCACTATCAGAGTTCACTCCCTTGCATATGTGGGCTTCCTCCAATGTGCCCTGGCTTTCTGTCATTGAGCCCCAGCTTCTCACTGCTGTGGCCTGGCTCCTACCCTTTCCCATTGGGCAGATGCCCCCTCAAATCATACCTGGGCCTCCTGCCATTATGTCTCTCACCCTCCCCCAGTCACACCCTGGCTCATCCCATTCTCCTTCTCTGCCACACTTGCATTTCCAAATAGCCCATAGAGGGCCACAGCCACCTGCTTTTCTACAGCTGAGTGGCATATTTCTAAGGCCTCATGAAACTTTTGGCAGTGGAGGAACATGTACATCTCAACATTTTAGAAGGCCTGAACTTTGCCAATTGCATTCATGACCTTCCTTGAACTGGAGGTACAAATGACCTTCTGGGAGGACCCATGGTCCTTCATTTCAGAGGACCTAATAGGCTTAGAAGCACACTGACCAGCTGGTGAAAAGCTTTAAAGGGGCTTTAAATGAACAAGCAGTTCATTCTGAATGCCCTCCACTTCAGACTGATACTTAATAAAGTCCCCCAAATATGAGGGCTTCTGTTTGAACCCCCTTATTTTGTTTGAAACCAGTTTTGAGCAGAGACATGACTCTAACAGACTTTAGTTTCTGCCCTCTTACTTGCAGCATCTTTGATGTAATATATACCATGTAAAAGATGAGCAACTCTGAAATCATAAAACACCCTAGAATTATATATAAGTGGAGTGCAGATTCTGCAACATCAAAAACTTCCATACATTGATCTCTCCTTACCCATAGCTAAATGGTTCCTGAAAATAGACCGTATAGAGAAATTCCAGATAATGAAAGCAGTTACTCCATTAATTTAAATCAGAAAAATAATAATTTGTTCCAAGCCTGTTCCATGTTCACCCATAAATCATTCTGTGCTTAATACTATAAGGAAAAAGTTACATCACACTATAGAATAGCATAAATAACAATTTCCATCTCATAGCTTAATGGATAAATTAAAGATCTAAGCTCTTATGGACTCAACTAGACATCTTCTACATTTTATTACTGTTAGTATAAACAAGATAAGACAGAAAGCTGATAAGCAAGGCAACTACACTCTCTTACTGCTGGGTGCTCTTCTTTGGGCAAGAGCCATGCCAACATGCCAGGGTTCATAGGTTTTATACATTTCGGGGAAGATTACATTCACATATTAAAAGGTGTAATATCCCACACTTCATTTCCAAACATGGTATTAGAAACATCTTAAAGCATAGAGTATTTCCACTGGAGATCTGGTTGCCCTTTGAGCCCTTCAGAGGTATCTTATCCCTTAACAAATTTTGTTGCTATTTATTTGTTGCAGTTTTTAAGGGAGGAAGATGGGATGGTTTAGAAAAGCCCCTACCATGTCAGCAAATATAAGCAGAATATACACACAGCTAAGGTAGAAGGGCACCACTGTAACATTCTACAATTCTTCTACCTTAATTTGCTTGAGATTCAGGAGTTCATTAATAAATTCTTCACCAATGCATTATTTACTATAACAGCTGTTCATTACACTTCCACGTTATCCAAACCAAAATATAGAGTTTGTGACCTGGGAAGAAAAGGAAGGTGATCCCTCTTCATGGATTATGGAATAATATAATAATAAACACACCCTTTTTTAGATTCTGAGTTTATTTTTGCAGTTTGATGTTTCTGTTGAATACTGATGTCTAATCGACATGCAGAAATAGGGATATGCACAAAGCATATTTTCCCCCCTTTTCAAATTGAAGCCCCTCCCCTGCAGATGTAGGCAGCTTTGCATTCACACATGATGGGGACCCCCATCTGTTCCTTCACATCTCCCCTTGCAACCCGATCACCTTCTACCACCACCACTGTTGCACCCTCCTCAGAGGCTCAACTAGACCACCCAGAGGTGCACACACAGCTGGAGAGGCTGCCCCATTTGTGAATTACCCCCATTCAGCATGGAGTATGTGAGGTGGGGGTGAACAGATCTGGCCAAGTTGAAGCTTCTATAATACATTCGCCTCACATTGTAGCTTTGAATTTGAATCCAAATTTGAAGCTGACAAATATTTTTCACTCATCCCCACACAGAAACTGTATTGTCATGGACAGATCATTCACTAGGGAGGTTTGGACTTGCAATGGCAGCTCCCACCTGTGGGGTAGGACCTATTGAAATAGTCCACCAATAGAAACTTATGGAATCCAAGTGATTCCTGAACTACTCTGGGGGATTTTCCGGTTGGTATGACTGGTGTTCCTGTCAAAGCCCTGGTTTCTCTCTGGAATTGAGAGATGAGCAGAGTTATGGATACAATTGCTCCCAAGTGCCCTTGGCATGCTTGTGAAGCCTGTAAAGCTCCTTGGTACTCGAGGGAACTATGGGTTATGAAACATTAAGGTCGATGGCTAGAGTGCATGTGACGTAAATCCGGCTGTGAGCCTGACCGAACATGGGTTAGAGCACACTGTTGTGTGTACCATGTGGTGGTGACGGTAGCAAAAAAACCTTTTTCTTCACCATCATTGCGTTCTCGAGTAGCCATTCAGCAGAACTTTTCAGAGTAGTAAATGGACTCATAAAATCAAGCTCAAAGAAGTATGAGTCAGGGCCAAGTAATATCTGCTGTGACAAATTTGTGAAGCACTTTGAGGACCAAGTCCCCCAGATTTGTAGGAGACTGAATGTCACAATTGGACATAGTCCAGACAAGGCATCCAGATAACTGTCTGGTCCTGTTTGGTTGGATCAGTTTCAGTTGTTGTGGCCTGAGGATGTGGACAAGCTGCTTGCAGGGGTGTGGCTGATGACATGCTCTCTAGATCCCTGCTCCTCCTGGCTGATAAAAGCCAGGTATTAACGGGTGGATCCAGGAGGTAGTGAATGCCTCCCTGAGGGATGGGGTGGTTCCGCTGGCCCTGAAATGTTGTGCACCCCCTCCTGAAGAGGGCCTCCCTGGACCCAGAGGATTTAAATAACTATCACCTGGTGGCTACCATACCTTTTTTAGGCTAGGTTCTGGAGAGGGTTGTTGTTATTAAACTGCAAGCATGCTTGGAAGAAGATGATTATCTAGACCCATTTCAATCTGGCTTCAGGCCTGGTTATGGCACGAAAACTGCCGTGGTCACCCTGGTTGATGACCTTCTCCGGGAGAGAGACGAGGGGAATGCTACCCTGTTGATTCACCTGGACCTCTCGGTGGCTTTTGATACCATTGACCATGATATCCTTTTGGAGAGACTACGGAGTTTAGGAGTGGGAGGCAATGTTTGACATTGTTTGCACTCCTGTCTCCACACTAGACCCTAGATAGTGGCTGTGGGAGACATTTATTCGACACCCTGGGAACTTACTTGTGAGGTTCCTCAGGGGTTGATCTTTTCTCCCATGCTATTTAACATCTAGCAGATGATACCCAGCTCTGTCTCTCTGTACCATCTGAATCAGGAGAGGTGGTTGAACTGCTTGACAGATGCCAATAAATTGAAGCTGAATCCAGACAAGACAGAGGTGCTGCATGTCACAGGGTCTCGGATCCATGCAGTTGGGAGATATCCTATCCTTGATGGGGTTGCAATGCCCTGGAAGGGACAGGTGCATAACTTGGGGGTACTGGATTCCACACTAAAACTTGAAGCTCAAGTAGAGGCCTACTCCCAACTACAGCTGGGGCATCAACTGAAGCCTTTTTTGGATAGAGACAACTTAGCCACAGTCATCCATGCTCTGGTAACCTCTAGA
>MTQE01001134.1:41277603-41290641 GCA_014337955.1 Aspidoscelis marmoratus | reverse complement strand
CATGGGGCTGCCCTTGAAGACAGTCCGGAAGTTGCAGCTAGTGCAAAATAAAGCTGCCAGAGTGCTGACTGGAACAGCTAGCTGGACGCACTTCACACCGGTTTTAAAAGGGTTGCATTGGATGCCAGTTTACTACCGAGCCCAATTCAAGGTTTTGACTTATAAGGCCCTAAATGACTTGGACCCCAAATATCTAAAGAAACGCCTTCTCCCATACTGACCTGCCTGTGCCTTAAGATCTAGCAGTGAGGCCCTCCTGGTTTTCCCACCGCCTTCAGTAGTGAGGCTAGTGGACACCCAGGAGAGAGCCTTTTGGGTGATGACCCTCATACTATGGAATACCTCCCCCTTGAGATGCATCATGCCCCTTCCTTATATATATTTAGGAAGGTGGTAAAGACGTACCTCTTTGTCCTGGCCTTTGGCTGAAGTGATTACATTCCCCACCACCACCCCGGTACAGACACTATTATTTTAACCATGGAGTGTACTGTTTTAGATTTGTTGAATTTTTAATGTATATTCTGTTTTTAATCTGTTATTTTAATGGTTGTCACACACCCAGAGACCTTTGGATATGGGGCGGGATAGAAATGTAAATAAATAAATAATTGACTTAGCCTCACCTGGAACTGCTCTAACCTTTATTGGCATGTGTTACCTAACTGCAAGGCAAGTGAACTATTATTCCACAAGCCATCTGTAGCTCTCCTTGAAGCTTGCAGAATTATAGTATCTAAGAACATTTTCTTAAATGCAATATTCTTTTAAAGATATAAATTAAAAATTAAGAACCCACCAAGTGTGAACCAAGTAATTAAAGAATGTCAACAAAACTGACCTTTTAATAAAAAGGTGCAACACGTCATTAAGCCATCTTAGTTATTGAAAAATTAGAAGTTAACTAATGTAACTTTATTATTATTATTATTTAAAAGGACTGTATGGAGCTGTGAAATTCTTAATCTGTATTACCCACATGAGATTTCATATATCTAGGATTTATGTACCCACCAATGAACCATTTGCAAGTATTATTTAAGTACATTCATTCAGTCAATTGTAAATCTACCAGACTGCAGGATTCTTTTTCCACATTTTACCGTTCAGTTCCTAAGTATATCCTGGGAAGCATTGCCAAACTAAGATCAAAATACATGCCTATAATAGGCTTACCATATGAGAAAGGGAATAGGTTTCCCATATCTTCAATGTTTACATACAAGGGTATATCTTGCATTATGAGCAAGACCTGTTTAAATTACTTCTACTCAGCTATTAAAATTATAGGATTCTTGATTTTGTCCCCACAAGTTCAATATACCAACTTCTATCCCTCCATAGTGAGGTGTTCCTCCTTCCATTTCCTATCCATGACTTTAAAAAAATTCTTATCTTTTCTGCAAGCTCAGAGCTGATTCAAATGCTTCTCAATTTTCTTTCTGAGTAGAATTGTTCATGCTTTTATGTTTGTGCTTCCATCTCTCCTTGGCTTATTTCCCCTTTGGATTTCTAACCAATAATCCTATCCACTTTTTTATTTGAGAACATTAAATCTATGTTCTTGAAATTTAAAGTGTATGTCTGACAGTCATTGCTGTCACTGATGCTGGTGATGAATAATTTCCTTTTTAAACAGATTAAATGGAATTTATATAGAATATAAAAATATGACATTTTTAAAAAATCATGAAGTAAAAGGGCAAACCCAGGAAGCCCAGGTAGTATCATGCTATCATGCTGAATATGATTAGTTTTAGGATAACTACTGTTGTCCATTTTCTATGTCTTCTAAAGTCAAATTGTAAGGGAAATAAAAAACAATGAGTAGGTTTCTGTTCCTATCTTATTAAGACTGCATTCCTACAATGGGAGATTGTAGCACTTTACTGGCAGTAGATAGTCTTATGTACTTATGTAATCTCTGCATACATCTTTAGTTATCATGATTTTCCAAAGTGCTTTTATAATTAAGGATAGGCCTCTCCTTAATTATATAATAAATTAGAAATGCAGTTATAGCACTGTAGGTCAAGGCAAGGATCTGTCCCATCATACTTTTTTTTCCTGAAGATTTGCTTTTCTTGAACTTGACTCTAGATTAGCAGTACATCACACTAAAAACAGTTGTGTTTTGAGTTTAGTTAGGTTTCTGTTCAATACATGCACAAAGCTGGGACAAGGGTCAATATTAGGCCAAAAGCAATTTTTCAGGTTTGCCCTTTACTGATATTATTGTTTCCATTTTTATTAAGCTATTTTACTGTTTTAAGCAGGTATTTATTGTTTATTAGATTTTATTGTATTAATTTGTATTTGCTTTTTAACCTGGGAACAGATACTAGTCTTTAATGAATGTATCAAGCAAATAAACAGGCAAACTAAATTTAAATAAGTGGAAATATTCCCAAACAGACTATAGTATGATGCTGTGCTATGGATATTTGATACGGCTCATTTTTAGTTTCTTTCGGTCTACTCTATATGGCTTCATAAAAAGCTGGTTTGTATATCATATCTATATTGTTTTGTTAACACTTATTTATTTATTTACATTTCTATCCCTCCTCATACCCGAAGGTCTCTGGGTGGGTAACAACCATTAAAACAACAGATTAAAAACAGAATATACATTAAAAGCACTTTTAAAAAATCAACAAATATAAAACAATACACAGCATGTTTAAAATGATGGCATCTGTGCTGGGATGGGAAATAAAATCATCTCAGCCAAAGGCCAGGGTAAAGAGGTGTGTCTTTCTAAATATAAATATGCATTTGTTGGATGGTGCCAAATGAGCTGGAGGTAATAAATATGATGAATTATTTTCTTTTTCAGGACTGCTTTTCTTCTAGAAACTGATAATATTCTCTCTTGATATTTCCATTCTGCCCCTAAATGTATGAATTTGCCTGTATTTTGCTGTGTCCCATTTTCCTATTATTATGTTGATTTGTGGGTGGTTTAGATCCATACATATATGTGCATTCAAATATGCATTTTTAATCTATCATTATAGAGTTTTTGAATAGTTTGGAATGGTCAAAATGTTTAAAAACCAGACAGTTTTGAAATTTCATAATGCATAGTAATCTAGTAGATGCTAAAATTTTGCACTGGAATTTGCTCGGATTGGTTGTGTTTAGCATTGAGAAGAAATAGTCACAGATTTCTGAAGTTGTGTGAATCAGAGCATGAGAAGTAGATATTTTGTGGGAAAAGATCCACATTCTAAAAGATATTATAATCTAATCTTTCTAGTATATGTGGTGCAGCATATGTCAGCTTATGGTGCAGGGAGAAGTGTTTCCTTTTTGTGCGTGTGAATATATTTATACTTAATATATTTGTTTCTGTGACTCTGCAGTTCTTAGAATTCTCCTGCCACTGAATTTCTGTCATTGTGCAAGAGTTTCTTTGCATAGATCTATAAACAAGAGGGCCTAGTAGCACCCCTAGCTTACTGATCCAGTCTAACACTACTATGTCTCTGAATTCTATTTGCATGGACCTGTTTTGTATGAACAGATTGTACCTGTTTCTTTTTACATTCTGATTTCAGCGATGTGATTAATTTATTTCAATTTGTTTCCTGACATGGATGAAGCTATTAGGAAAGGAACGACCACTTGTTAATATTATGTTTATATGGAAAGTGTTTCTTCTGAAACTCTGAAAGTAAAGGAATAGGAAGAAAATGGGAGTATAAGTAGTCCTTTCATCTTATTCTGCTTTGATTTATGAAGAGTTGACTGGACTTAGAACATTAGCAAGTCCAGTGTACTATAATGAGAGACTATCTCTCCTGAGGATAATCCACAAATTGCCAGAATAAGGTACCATCAAGCAATATGGAATGGCTGAACCAAGCCAATCTCTACAAGAGAGTAAATTATTACACATTTCATGACAGTGTGTGTATGCTTTAAAGTCCATGATACAGTTATCACAATTACAACTCATGCTGTGCTTATTTTAATAGTGCCAGATGGAGCATCCTTGGCAGAAGAATGGAGAGTGCTTGAATCACAGAAGGCTGCAAGGAAAGTGGAACAGGAGAGACAGATGGCAAGCAAGGAAAGAGCACTTGAGGAGGAGGAGATTGTACATGAAGAAGGTCCCAGAGATGTAGGTCTGAAAGAAGACTCACTGTCAAAAAGTGTAGCAACTCATACAGCAAAACAGGCAATGAAAAATGAACTCACAATAGAAGAGACAGAACTGGAAGGCAGAACATCAGTTGAGCTGGAGCTAGACAGTACTGTAAAAGAAGTAATTATTAATGATCAGTTATCCCAAAGGAAAATGAAAACAACACAAAAAGTAAAAGATGCAGAAGAAACAGTATTTGACAATATGACTTCTAATGGAAAGGAGACAGTAGAGGAAGTGATGCAACAGGAATTTACCGATGAATTGTCAGCTGTGGTGCAGGTGGACAAGAATGAAGAAGAGGCAGAAGAAGCAGAGCCATCTGAACTTCTGGGTCCTATAGAAAAGAAGGCTGTTGAAGGGGAGCCATATAAAACAAAACTGCAGGCTACTACAACCTTAGGCACAACATCTGTGGAAAGGGACACAGTACAGAAGGGACTAGAAGCACTGGAAAAACTTGAATCTGAAGGAAAAGAAATTTGGCAACAGACAAAACATGAAGTAAGGACTGTGAAAGAAGTGAGCGGTATGGAAGATGACAGTATAATGAAGGAATATTTAGAAAGAAATGAGTGTGTAAAAACAGAAAACAAGGAATTGGTGGAAGCAGAACTAACAGCACCAGTCTTGAAAGCTGAAGACACTACTTCAACAGATGAAAAGGCAGCAGTTTCAGAAGAAACAGGACATGATGAAATTGTTCTCGTAGAAGAAATTCCCTTTGATGTGGAAGAAGCAGGTCAGAAAATTCTATGCAATTGGGAGCAAAAGGTAGGAAAAAGGTCTTTAGAAGTGAGTGAGATGAAAAATATATCTATGGAAGAAGGTTCAGCGGAACAGAAACTAGAACATCAAGTGAAACACCAGAGACCAATAGAAGTGTCAGCAGACATGCCCTATTCTGAAGAAGAGACCATGATGGCTGAGAAAGAATCACAGGACAGAGAAAAACTAGTATATGCTATAGGTAAGGAAGCTAAGGAAACTGAGCAAGAAGCTGGGAGCACAATAAGGGAGGGAAAAATAGAAAGAGAAATACATGGTGAGAAGGTGGAAGCAGAGCAAATGGTAAATGATCAATGGGTGCTAGAGGCTAGTGAAGAAGCAGAGAGAGGGGCAGCAGGAAAAGGAGAAGCTTATATTGACCATTCAAAAGCACAAGGAGAACTAGGCTCCCTGATGCCTATGGTTGGGAGGCAAAGAACAACCAGTGACAGAGAAGAAGTGGATCAACCCAAACTTGTTAAAACATCAGTTAAAACAGCAGCACCTGTAGATGAAAGTTGGATCAAAGATGAAGTAGAAGAGGATGAGTCCACAGCAGAGAAAGTCTCGGTTAACTCGATAATGGAGGAGAAAGATGCAAATGATGAGGAAGGAAAGGAAGATGATGAATCAAGTGCTGAAGAACCAATGATGAATGAAGGATTAATAACCATGGCAGATGTGAAGGAGGCTCTACTAATAGGGATACAGCAGCTGATTACAGAAGTATCACAGATGAATAATGAAGGGGATGAAAAAGAAGAAGAACCTGAAGAGGAAGATCTGTCTGTAGAAATGACATCACATGAGATGGAAGCTGAGAGGGAAAGTTACTTTTCAGACAAGGAGAGGTGGGACACTGAGATGGATGAAAATGAAGAACATGGAACAAGAGAGATTTTGAAAGTAATCCACCTGGATCAAAGGTATGGAAGTGAAAATGGAAAAGAAGAACAGGAAGAAAGTTTGGTAGAAAATTTGCCAGCGAGTCACACCGTATCTGGGAACATGCAAAAGTGTGAAAGAGAGCGCCATCTGAAGATCACTGCAGAAATGATCAGCATAGAGTCTTCCCGACCATATGACTGAGAAGACAGGAACAAGGGATGAAGGTGAGAGTGTGACTTTTCTAAGTGAGTTGTGTATGTTTGACTTTCCAATTCAAAATGGCAGAAACCCAGTCATATGATGTATACAAACAGCTTTTGAAATTCATTTATTTAAATCTCAAATTATAACCCAAGTTTTAATCTCAATTCCATAGATATAGGGCATTGTACACCATCCTGCTACTGAAGTTAAACGTTATCAGATGATATGAGTTTAAATGGGACAGTTAAACAACTGTGTGCTTAATTCTTTTTAAAAAGTAGTAGATATTAAGAAGCTTAATTTATTCTTATTGTGTACATATTTATTTCTGCCTTGGGGTCTTTCTCCACTGCAAGTTCCAAGTGCATTTGATGGGCCTCTAAGGCAGCTAGTCTTCATGTCTCTGTCCACTGAGATATGATCTGTGGGGCCCACTAAAGGCGGCTAAAGTGCAGTGTGCAAAGAACACAAAGGTATTCTTGTGCAGAAATAAGACCCCATGAACAGTGAAATGACCATCGCCATCTCAAGAGATAACTGTACCTGTGCTCAGACACTTTTTGCAGGTGCAGATGTACCTTCTAAGGTAGCTTGTCCGGCAGACATGAAGCTGGGAATCCATCTCAGCTGAACTTCCACTGAGCCACGGTCTATGCCACTGATGGCCTATGCCACTGTGGTGACAAAGGCATAATCTTAGTCTTTTACAGAGAGGTCCAAGAAGCTTCAGATCCAGCTACACTTAAATTTTAATTCATCTTTGATCAGTCTCTGGAGGGAAGAGAACACCTTCAGAAAAGGGCAGGCTATTTTCTTTCCACATAATCTAACCTAACGGTGGCTGAAAAGCAGCTTGTCATTTGTTGATATGTTCAGTGTGGAGGATGATTGAAGACAGATTAAAACTTAGGTGTAGATGAGTCCTTAAACTAGACATTGGTCTCTCAAGAACACAACTTATGGGGTTTGGCCTTATTTAGTTCTTCTGTAGACCTACCTAAGGGCCTATCAGGCATTTTATACCGATATTAAATATTAGGGTTTTTTGTCTGCTAGAAACTTTATAAATTATTCCACTTTGTTTTTCATACTTTACTAGCAAAATATATAATTAATTCTAATAAATGCACCTGACTCCAGTAGAAACAATGGCTCCATTAAGATAGTGGAAATTGCGCATCTGATATGAACCCCAGGATGATGATGCTCTCAGTGAGCCCACAACCAGTTCCTAAACTGGTTACTCATGTTGATGGTGAGCCCCAGCAAAGGACTCTGAGCAAGTCCGCTGCCAATATCTAGAGAGGGGGCAGGAGCAACTTAGTTTGGCTGATTCATACCAGTGCAAATAGATACTGGTCAGGAAATGGTCACTTTCTGGGGACATTTCTTGTTTTCTGTTCCATATTAAAGCTAGGAGGTACCATAATGCTGCAAGAAGGGCTATTCTTGGAATCCCCCTCAGAACCTTGATTAGTGGGTTGCCTCTTGCTGCTCCAACTGGCGGATGCCACTGCCTTTAAAAACCAGAGGAGAGAAGACTGCTGCCCAATAATTGCTCTTTGCTTCTGCTGGTGGCCTCAAGCCACCAGGACAACAGTACATTTGGGTCCTGTATCTCATCATTTTATTTTTCTAATTTTTGTTCATGGATTCCTGTTCTGCCTCCCTTGTTCTCCCCCAGGTCAGTTTTGTGGGCTTGGGGGAAATTCTGGAGGGTTTGCAGAGGTGGATTGATGCACGCCCCTCATCCCTCTGCAGATTTTAGTGGCCAAAGTCAATTCTGCATGACCTTTTCTAATCACCCTTCCCATGATATAAATTACACTTTGAATCATGATAATATTGTGCTAACTTTTGCTAACTTTTACAATCTGGAGATGCATACTAGTTATTTTTAAAGAACAAATACAAGGAAAATAAGAAAAAGACATGGAGATCTTCAAAAGCCTTCAAAGACTGATAACACTGAAGATCCAAATATAACATATAATATTTACAAATTTCCTTTGCAAAGTTCTGTTTCATTTTATGAAGTCATTAGAGTATTTATGTCAGAATTACAATGTGAACACTATATGTGAACTACTTATTTTTTGTTTCTTTAGAATGAACTTGGTTGGGAATGACCATCTAATTGTCACTGCAGTCTGGAAGACAAAAAGAAAACAGCGGCTCCTTGAAACATTGTCTCCAGTTCTTTCAGTGCTTACAACTTCTCTTTCCCATTATGATTATTATGATCATTTCATTATTTTTCAAGCAAATCATACTAGATTAAAGCTGGCTGGGGTACATGCCCCTCTTTTTCTTTCCCTTTTTTCCCTGTTATGAGAAGCGTAAACACCTGCACTTTGCATAAACAGATCTGACCAAGTGAAACAAAAACACAACAGATCTGACCATGTGAAATGAGCTGATTGCAGGCCATTTCATAAATAGTATTCCTTTATAAGTATTTAAGTAATTACGGTAAGTCCTGCTGCGCGTTTCTTTTTGAAAAACAGAAAATTATTATATTACTGGAACTTTCCAAGCACCAGCCAGTTCTGTGGTAATATCACGAGCCACCTGAGGATTTTATGTAGAATAATAAAACACCTGAAAACATGAAAACTGTATATATTTTGATTGTATCCACTGTTGTCACTTGTGCCTTTTATCTATCATATGTCTTCTCTCAGCTAGAAAGGAAAACAAATGCTACAAATGTTCTTGTGGAAAAGCAGCTGTAAATGTATAATCTGATTGAGTACATTATGATCATATGCAGGCTTTCATGGCCAGATTGTCTCATTTGTAGCAGCTTTGGGGCTGTTAAGCTGTTTTCCAAGTTTCTTCAGAGAACCTAAACTTTCAGATATTGCTGTGATATTCACCTTCAGAGGGTTTGGCTCTAAAGATGGATATTGCGGCAATATCTGAAAGCTTGGGTTCTCAGAAGAAACCTGGAACACAGCCTAACAGCCCAAGAACTGCTACAAATGAGTACGTTATGTTGAATATATATAATTGCTATATATCAGTAGTTGTGTATTCAGACATGGGAAGGGCAATGCACTTTGCTTCTATCACTAATCAAAATGAATGACCATATGAGCAGTTAAAGATAGTGTTTTGCTGACTATAAGCTAACCTGGACCATGGCAGGGCTCACCTGGGGCCTTCCATAGTCTGCACTAGCATGGAGTTGGCCAGTCCCTATTCTGGGATATATTCCAGAATAAGGCCAAGTACAGAAAGGCCCCCAGATAGGCAGGATGTTTTTCAGATACTGCTTTCTCTGGTGAGAATCCTGCACCTCGCACAAAGCAAAGCCTGAATTATCCTTCATATAAGCAGTCTGTGGAGACTGAATAAGTGAAACTGGAAGCAGCTTATGGTAAAGGGCCAGCTGCAACTCGCTCATTCCTTGAATCATTGAGGACTAACCATTGCATTGAACTGCAGCCTATGTTCAGGCAAATGGCCCATGGTGGTTACTTCCTTGTCCTTCTGTTGGGCCTTCTATCCTTCTGTTGAACTCTGTGCAATTTACAAGACAACCAGTATAAAACCACAATTGAAACATGATTGCTTAAAGTCCACACATTACAATGCCTGAAAGAGGAGCAGCCCCCTCTTTAGGGAAAGGCTCGGATGCAGGTGGTGTAGCTAGACACACATCAAAGGGCACATCTTTCCACAGCCTGGGGGTCACCAGTAAAGCAACATGTGGATGATCACAATCTGCAATAATCCGAGTTAGAAGTGTGTTTCCTTGAATTACTGACTTGTGGTCCTCCAGATTTATCCTTGGCCTCATGGGCCTGATGTGAGTTGAATTCCAGTCACATCATTCTGGACAGTTATTGCGGTGACCTGCCTGCTTCTTCCCACCCTGTGTTCCTCAGAGCCACGGGAGCTGCAAGCTGCCAGTCCCCCGCCAGTTCCTTGGGGCTTTCACCTATACAGACTTCCTCCTGGCTCCCACTTTTATTTATTTAACGGCTATATTTGCCCCAAAGCAGCAGCCAGATACCTTTTTAAGGAACAAACTTCAAAAGGTTTATTGTTACAGGAATTCTGAAAAATAAAGAAGCAAGCTTAAACCTCAGCTTTTAAATCATAATGTCCTTTAAAAGGAAAAGAAATAGTCCATTTGAAGTCTCCTCCCCTTTCTTTTCTAGTGTCTTTATGGAGGTAAAACAGTCCCTTTAGAACTCTGCCCTCAGGGAAATGCTTAGGCTTTTTGTGGGCCTTCTTCCTCTCTTGACCGAGAGGAGCATCTGTCTCACACACTCGGATCTGGGCTGCCTCCTCTCTCTCTCCCTCCCTTGGCTGCTGCAACTGCTCCTTTTATAGTCCCGTTTTTAGCCACCTCAGTTGGTCGAAATGTTTAACTGATGTAGCTCCTCCAGTGGCCATGCCCCTCCTCTCACTCATGGAGCTGCCCATCAAACTTTCCTGCTCTCTCTCTCTCACCCCTGTGAACGCCACAGTTATCAACTCCCCAGCCCTAAGATGCACAGTAACTAATTTGGCAGGGAAAAGAGTGCTGCTAGCGGGGTGCTATGATGACAGTATTCTTTGCAAGCCTGCAGCCATTTCCAGGTACACAAACATTGCAGCTGTCCCCAACTGCAATGTTCTTGGATGAGGATGTTTAATCAAACACAGGAAATGGCCCATCCTCTCTGCTCCAAGACACGGGGCTGGCAATGCTGCATTGAGCAAAGCTGGCTGTGGTAAGTCTGCATGGGCGCTGACAGCCAACAGCACAGGCAGAACAGGGATTGTTAAGAACATTTGCTCTTACTCCACTATTATCTCCAATGAGCTGTTATGGTGGGATGCCGTATGACACTGCATACTATGTGTTTTATTCATTTTTTTAAAAAAAATTACATATATCCCACCATTCACCAGAAGGCCTCAGGGTGGGTCACAATAAGAATAAAATATTAAAACATATTTAAAAATGTATCCCTCCCTCCCACCTGTTCACTCTCCCTAGCAGGACAGCACTCTGAGGAAGCCATTTAAACATCAAAAGCATGGCTGAAAAGATATGCTTTAGCCAGGCACTGAAAACCACACAATGTAGGCACCTGGCAGACTTCAAGAGAAAGACTGTTCCAGAGTCTGGGAGCCACCACAGAAATGACCCTCTTGCGTGTCCCTATGCCTTGCACCTCTGACAGACATAATTACAAGAAGGTCCTTTCCTTGAGATCTCAGTGCATGAGGAGGTCTACAGTTGGGTAGTACACCCACTGCATGCCACATTATTCAAACGGCATTAGAGGGGCACTGAAGTCTGCAAAAGGAGCACTAGGACATGCGGAGGAACTTCAATGCCCCTCCAAGGCTCAAAACATTTAGTGTGGAAAAAAAGCTCTGAAGTCCTTTCTTGTGCATTGAGCTGGTCCCTTGCTGTGGCAAACATGCAGTTTGTATGTGCTTGAGAACCAAGGTCTCAGTGACAACAGCGGAGCTGCCAGATTCCTTGGTGAGGCTGCAAGGGTAACCTGCTCCAGTAGAGATACCTTCCTGAAGTGACTCTCACCACACCAGTACTGTACAATGAAGACATGTCCATAAAGAAGACGTTGCAAATCTGAGCTTTTGTGATTTTCTTAGGGTGATTCTACACTGGCCAGTCTTACTGGACCAGGAAGCTCAGTAGGAGCCTCCCTTCTACACACTGAGGCCTTTAATTGCAAGAGGCCTTTAATTGGATACTTGACAAAATTTCTGTTGTTGCCTGTATTGTAAGTTAAACTTCCTGAAATTCCTTCTTCTACACAGCTATTGATGGTGTAGGGGCCCTACTCTGTCTTACATGTGGTTCCCCTCCTTTTAACATATTGGGCAAAGAATAAGAGATGTTAAACATGTGCTAATGCTGGCCTTTGAAACTACAGCTACCGTGGTTCGGATGTTCTGATGTTCAGAAGAAAGATAATGGAATTTCAGGAAGGTTGCTGTACTTAAAAAACAAACAACCATCTGCCTTTCCCTTCAGTACCTTTGATAGCACCTTCAGATAATAGCAGGTCATAATGTTTGCTTCCGTGCTGTGAAGAGCAATTTGCTGGTTTCTGAACATAAAGCAGCTATTAAAAGTACAGGAGCTGCAGCATTTGGAGAGTTTTAGTTCAGGTTGATTAACCCTAAAGGGAGTCGGCACTTAATGAAATGCTTCTGCTTACCCAACAAACATCAAATGTGGACATTTTGTGCAGCAGTTTGGATTCATGTTCCACTGAATTCAGATGTGGGATTCCCTCATCCACTTTTAAGATGTAGCCTTCACAATGATGGATACAAGCTTAGGGCAGAAATGGTGTTTACCTAAGGAATTCATTAAGGAGTTCTATTGGGCTGCAAGAGCAATTTTCACTTCACAGTTATGTGTTTCTCTAGGTTTGCAATCTGTTTACAATGGGGAGTAGAAATACAGTAGAAAGTATACCTTCTATAACCTCATAGTCGTGCAAATCAGATAATTTCAGTACAATCCACTTTCCCACGAGGACTATAACATGAAAAGGTACAATGTGTTGCCAGTATATTTGCTGTGTCGGCATTAATTCCCAGCTACATTTCTATATGGTGATCTTCAATGTGTTTTTGTGACACACTATCCACAAAAAGCACAAGGGCTTCACACCTCAAGGTAGCATATGTAAACATATTTTCCATGTGAGTAAAATGATAACTTCCTATTTTTATAGGAAGACCCTTAAATTGGGAAGCTATAAAGCAATACTTTGTTTTCATATGCTGTATGTGTAGTATTTCTGTCCTGAAAGAAGATTTAGGCTATGTTCAGACATAACAAAAAGGGTGCCTTAGAGAGACAGTGTATGGACATCATGTTCTCAGGCCTTCTCTAATTTTCCTTGTCTTGCACAGAATATTTAGGAGAGGAACAGCAGAAGGCTGGTGTGTGAACAATCCCACTTGACTCTGAGGTACTTAAGAGATGCCTTTTTTTTTCTTTTGCTGTGTCTGATCACAGCCATAGACCGTGGTGAATT
>MTQE01001134.1:41264176-41277568 GCA_014337955.1 Aspidoscelis marmoratus | reverse complement strand
TTTTTTTTCTTTTGCTGTGTCTGATCACAGCCATAGACCGTGGTGAATTTTGCAGTGGAACTGACTCCCTTCCCTGTCACGCTGGTTCTGCTGCATGCTGGTTCTGCTGCATGGGTTGTTACTGATATAACCCGTTAGTGGTCACAGAGAAAGCCCTTACGGAGTGTCTTGGGAATGTTAAAATCAGTTGTGGAATAATATGTTTATCAGTGTTTTCCACATATACAAGTATTCAAAGCAATAATGTGTTTTACAGCTGAATAAACTTTCTTTTGGAATCAGATACCCCCCCTGTCTTCCCACTTGATATGTACCAACAGGATTTAGAATATGGAAAGTATGTTTGGGAAATGTAGCATATTGGTCTGAATTTTTCTTGTGAGCTATTTGTCAAACTGCAATCAAAGTGAAGGGCTGCTCCACATTATTTCATTGTGTATAGCAAAGTCATTAATTAAATCTCTTGTGCACTGTAAATCACAAAGTTAGCAATCTGCAGTGATGCTCACATTTTCTGGTCTCAGGATTTGATCTGAAATCATATAAGGCAAGTATCTTGCCAAGATTTTGGTCCCCAGAGTGGTCAGTGTTACACAAGAGATATGTAAAATGATCTGGATTACAGAGTGGCATAAAAATGGAATAAAATTGTATTTATTTGGGCCTCTCCTATTTATATCCTGCTGTTCATTAATGAGCTTTGGGTAGATTTCAGATTTTTAAAAACTTGCAAAAACAAAATGCAAACTTAATCAGCTATTGAATCTCTTAGAGATTTTAATAAACATGTGGACAAAGGCAATCTCATTAGGCACCATCTACTCAGGTTTTCAAAAAAACTTTTGATAAATTCATTCATTAAAGACTCTTTAGTAAACTTAACTGAATATGCAACAGTTAAAGGAAGAACAACCAAAAGATAAGAGTCAATGAACATTGCTCGCTGTTGTCTCTCAGAGTCTTTTTCCAGGACTAGTGCTTTTTGAATTGACACATGACTGGTGGAATAGCCAAATGTTCTGATGACTTAAGATTCTTCAGAGTGATAAAAACAAAAAGGGACAATGCATAGCTCCAAAGGGATCTATTTACATTGGGTCACTGGGAACCATAAAAGCAGAAGGCGTTCAAGGTGATACACACTGGAGCTAAAAATCCCATGTACTCATACACACTAATGGAATCTGGAAAGAGATCTTGATATGATAGTAGATAGTTCAATAGGAAGTATCACCACTTTGCCCATCAGGTGTTAAAATGGCCACTAGAATGTTAGAGATTATAAGTAGTGTTGAAAACAAAAATGCCAATATTGTAATGCCCTTATTCAAATAAATGGCACAGCCATGTCAGGAGTACTGTGCTCTGTTTCGGGCTGTGCACTCAAGAAAGGTATAGTAAAACTTACAGCAGCTATCACAATAATGGGGCTAGGTGAGCTTTCCTGTACAGGAAAGGTTACAACATTTGGGGCTTTTTAGTCTAGAAAGTTTGCAAGTGAGAAGGGATATAATAGAGGCATATACCATAATGTATGGTGTTGGCAAAGTGGATCAGGAATTTTTCTATTCCAAAATACTGCAACTGGAGGACATCCAATAAAGGGGGAGAGATAGAAATAGTTTCATACACAATCCATAGTTAAACTTTGGAATTCATTATCACAAGATGTGATATTGGCTACAAGCTTGGATAATTTCAGAAAAGGGCTTGAAATGGAATGGAAGGATTCCTAGTGCAGCTTTGTTGGCTTCTGTAGTATATTCTGTACTTTGGGGTGCTGACCCATACTAGTGGTTCTTGTGGAATGCCATGTGGTAGAATGGTCCTCTCACGGATTGGCCTGTCCATACAACAGTAGCAGCTGTCCTGCCTGTTGGCATGAATAATGGCACCAGAGAGTGGGACAATGGGAGGCTGCCTAAAAGTGGTCTCTCACATGTTCTCCATGGTAGACTGGATTTGTTGGGCCCATCCCCTGTTGGCAAAAGCAAGGAGCTGCTTCAGATTTGGATCTCTATTAGTTTGAATGAGCATAACTTCTTACACAGAGGAATTGACTAGATAAAGCCTGGGATTCCTGGTTGAAGACATACTGGATAAGCAGAAACCATATTGGAACTTCAAACTTCATTTTGAAAGAATATAGGCATCAATAAATGTTTCTGCTTACTCTCTACCGTTCCTCTCAGCCACAAGGAAATACCTATGCATAAAGCAATCAAAGAATTAGTTACTGGATAACTATTCTAACTCACCCTAGTGCAACAGAATATTCCGAAGAGAGATTTCCTTCAGTACAGGAATAATAGAACATTAGTGGGAGTTAAATGGAAGTTTGATATCTCTTGTAGGGATGTGCACAAATATTTGTAACATCAATATTCACATGAATTTGGATGAATTCAGACATTTGTTTATGAATGCAATGTTACATTTGTACAATGGCATTCGTATTCATACAAATGTTTCAGAACATTCATATGAAAGCTTTGGAACATTTGTGGATCGGGAAGGTGGCAAAGTGGCTGCGCTAGTCACATCTGCAATGGGTCCAGAGTGCATTCAACATGGATTGAGAGCAGAATCAAAGTGTACTCAGGGCAGATTTGACACTTGTATCAGATATTTGTACGAATTTGTATGAATACATTTGTATTGGATAGAATCGTACCTCATTCAAAGGGGACCTATTAGAACAAATATGAATTTTCTTACATTCAATTTGATATGAATTCGATACAAATTGAATGCAAAAAACCACATTCATGCACATCTCTAATCTCTTTGAATCTTCTGACTTTTACCATTATGCTTGCTGTACACTGGATAAGCATCTGGGTAATCAAATGAGGAATGCCAGATAGTTTGATTTGGATGTGGAAACAAGGCAAAAGTGTCTCCTCCAGTGACTTGAAGGCTCTGGAATGCCACTGCGTTGTTTACCTTGCCACACTTTTTGTTTCAGAGGAAGAGGGTCCTCTTAAAGCAAGAGGTCTTGGCAGAGGTCTAAAGAGCTCACCTGCATATCACCCTACTCAGATCGCACAAGCACCACTTGTGGCTTCACCCCCTGGGAGGACCAAGGGTTGGAGTCACTGCCCCCACTGTAAAATTTAGTCATAAAAATAGCTACATCTGGCACGGTGGGTACAGTTACTGTCACCAGAAACTTCAGTTGCCACACTTCTCTGATTTGCTGCAGCCCACAAGAGAAGAGAAGCCGAGAACTGCATTTTAAACATTTGCACCTTGCTTCCACGATCTCCATCCCAATCAGAAACAGCCCAGTCAGGTGAGATGCAGGGACATTTTTTTAAAACATTGTTGAGCTTGTGCTTTTCCTTATCTGCCCAACTCTGGAACGCTGATTGTGTGCCTTTGTGGAAATTTACTGTTTGGAATTCCCACAAAACTGGAGACCATACACTAGCCACACTAACAAACTTAACATGCCTCAGATACATTGTAACAGTCCTGCTGAGGTTTAGTGCAGTTCTGCCTGGGCCATACGGCATCTATCAAGGGACTTCCTTCCTCTGCACCATTCTAGCCTTTGTTCTGTATATTTTGACAATTCCTTGACAAAAAGTAGCTGATTAATGACAGATCTCTGTGTTTTTGTTTTCATGAGTGTTTTCCTGGGTTTTTTAATAAACTTATCACTTTGTATTGACAATTTTTATTGTTTGGGAATGCCTGCCTGTGTTTTGGGAACCAAATCAGTTAATTTTAAATCTTCTCTAAAACCTCGTTCCCAAAGATCCTGCCTAAGAGTTAGTTCTTTTGAGAGCTTCAAGTCCCCCTCCCAGTCTAGTCTAATCAGAGTACAACTCTTAACATGTCAACCTTATCTGCAGAGCTGGTATCATTTTGCCAGCCTCCCAGAAACGGGTCACCCTGGCAGTAACTTTGGTGGCTGGCTCCTGGTGCAGACTCCCAGCTGCTGCTCAGATCCGGGCCAAAGCTGGCTTGCATGGCATGCACCAATGTCTACGTATGGAATTTGAGGCCAACTTAAACCATCAGTTATGTTTCTCCAAGGAAGGGAATTCCAGAGATCAGTCACCACACTACAGCAACTACTACCTGGGCTTGTCCTTTTGGGTGGTGGACGCTTTAGCAGGTGATCATTATTCTTGGGGTTTATTCTGCAATGTGTCCCATGGTAAAGCTGAAATCACCCAATAGCTTGTACGTTATGGCAGTACTTCCATTTATAAGCTGTATACAAGACCTAAGAGAAGAAATATCAAGGTAGGCAAGCTTTGTTTCTTTCAGCCTTGTAACAGTTTTGAAGGAGCTGTGAGGGGCCAAATGATAGTGTTCACAAACTACAATTAAACTCATAGGATGTCAATTCTGATACTAACTGCCAAGTTTCAACATCTTTTGTAGAAGCCTATGTTTCTGTGATGAACTCTTAGGTAGACAATGCTCAGTTACTGGATTCTTAATTTTTTTAAAATAAACTACACAGATGATACATTTGCCATCTGAGGACCTATTCACAACTCCACTTCCCTGGGGGAGTGTCCCTGGGAAGTGAAGATGGTGGATGGATTTGGCATCTGCACTTTGGGATGCCAGGTCCATTCCAGGCTTATCTGGCACTTCCCCAAGTTCTGGATAAGTGTGAATCGCCTCTATACCAGAGGCAATCATGGCGCCATGGCAATGGTGCCAATGGACATGTGTGGCACCATTGCTGAAGTGACTGGGAGATACGGCACACAACTGCACCTGCACTGCCTGTGGCATGCTCCATTTGCTTGGAAGAGGAGCAAACAGTGTATGCCAGGCTTTAACAGGCTTTGAAATCATGCTCCACAGCCATCTAGGTCATGAGATAGTCAGGGAGTCGTGGAGAAATGTCAAAATTGTGGATGCTCTGTCTTGGACCATCCCTGGACTCCCTTGTTCACCAAGTGTGAACAGGCCCTGAGCTTCTATTGGATTTCCACCAGTTAGTAATATTTCAGCACATACGAGTAGATGGTCACCAAAATATCTCAATGGAAGACTTTCTTTTATATCTATTTCAAAAGGATTTAATTCCTGCAAAAGTCAGAAGACTAATTTTACTACTGCCAACAACTTCAGAGAACTTTCTATTTAGCTGGACTTTACATCCAGGTTAAAAGAAAAGAAAATTGAATGTATAACCTATTCCTTCTGATAAGCATGCTTTCCCCCAAAGACCTGATATTTCTCCTATAGAGACCAATTAATTGAGGTAGCGTTTCCCTCTAATAGCCAATTATATTAATTACCAGTAAAACAATGTGCTTGCTTTGGTTGAATCCAATCCATTGGCTGTGTCGTAGGCTTTGCATTTCACTGAAGTCTGCAGTAACTATCTAGGAATCAGCAAATGAAATGCAAATCCCAAATGAATGCAGAAGGTCGTATGCTAGCAACAGGGACCTGGCAATTAAAACAGACATTGTTCTTCCTCTCACTGCTGTTCCTCTTGTTCTATTTCTAGTCCTCATTAGTTTTTTACACTTGGATGGAGCTGTTAATAGAACTTCCATCATACAAAGTGTTGGTGCTTTTTTATTGGCAGGGCTCCTCTGCTTTTATCAAGTAGTTGACAGGGATTCAAGAGCAGAAACTCCACAGAAAGCTGCATCAGTTGCATTTTGTTGGTTACTGTTCTTTCAAGCACACGGTCCAATCCTGGGAGAAACCTGCCATGTTGAAATTCGCCATGACAGTTGCTGAAACATACTTTCTCACCTTTGAAAAGTTTAACTTGAATAAGTGAATTCCCATGTGATGAACAGTTAACTCTGTGATCACTTTGCCCTCACCAGACTCCTTCATTTTACTGAGGCTGAAAAAACTATCCCCATTTTCCATGCATAAATCACATTGGCTGAAGCCTTTTCCCTTCTTCTACCAAGAAAAATTAAGTAGATGTGAAGTGTCCCAATTTTGAGATAGAGGCCCCATAGTCTACAACCACAGCAGCTGTCAAGGGCTGGGAAGGGCTAAGTCAAGGGACCGAGGATTCTTCATGCCACTCAAAATGTCCCTGTAGGTGGAACAGGGTATTTAGTTTGGAAGTCTAGGTTCCCAGATGGCCTAGGGCTGAAATAAGCATTAGACTTTGACTCTCATGGTTGACTTGGCTGAACAGCGCAGCCTCAAGAGTACTTTTTCCCACTTCTGGAGGAAAATCCCTTTGAATCACCACTGAGACTGGATTCCTCAGTTAAGGCTCCATCTGACCTTATGTCAGCCAGAACGACACATGTAGATGCAGCCAGGGTTTTATGGTAAGCAGTATGTCTATTGTGCAAATAATGAATAGCCTTCCCTTAGAAAGGATGTTGTTATTGTAGTTTGGGACAGTAAAAATTGAGAAATTCCATGGGGGGGGGGAGGTACTGAAGAGAATAATGAGAGGTTATTCTACTTTTTCCTGCCTCCACAGGCAGCTGGACCACCTGTTCTGTTGCACCTTATAGATGCTCCTCATTGATGCTCTAAGGATAAGTATCTGCTCCACCTGTCAAATTCTGCAACCTGTTGGTCAAGGTGCTGTCATTCAGCTTGGTTTTATCATTAGGGTGACTTTTCAAAAAGTCTCTACCTGTTTGAAACTGCCTGTTCTTCTCCTTCATTGTTTTGCCTAGGTTAATATGCTTCCAACAAATGTAGAAAGCTTGTCTAGCCTGTTTCTGCAAACCAGTGCCTTCCTTTCTGCTGTGAAATTTAAGAACAGATTTCTTGCCAACTCTCCAGTGAATTACCATCTTCACCTCCACCCGGTCTCTCTATTTTCCACTGATGGAGCATCCATCCCAACTGTCATCTTGGCATCTCAGGTGCTTCTCGCCCCACTCCCAGCTGTCAGAAGAAACCTTGCCTTTTCCCTCTCCCCACCAAAGCAGCATTTGCTCATTACTGTGAAAAGAAAAGATCAAAGTTCACGTTCAGCTTTCTGTAACACATGTGTGGGCTGTGTCTTAATTGCGCCTCTTGTGCTCAGTGATGCTCAGCCAGGCAAAAAGGAAGCTGGGGAAAGGGAGAGTGTGAAGGGAAAGGTTGGAAAACTTTTCAGCAGCCACTTAAGGCTTGTTTTTGTTTTTTAAAAAGGACCTTTTTTCTTTTTTTAAAATAATGAATAATTCACACTATAAAATGAATAGATTCTACATATCCAAAACCAACACAGATGCAAGCACAGATACATACCCTACTGAGTTACTGGGCTTTGTAAAAGCAAAAGTAGATCAGCAGAGGACAGGCTTGCTCATTTAAATATATATGTATCTGGACCAGCTCCTTTTTAACAACTGTGTGTGTGACATGCAACAATGATTTTCTTGGCATGAAGCTGAAGTACAGATGTACGTCTTGTCTGCTTAATATCTTCAAGACATACACTATTCAAGGCACAAACCACAGCCTTCTGAAAACATCAGCAAAGATATTAAATCTGGAGGTTTATCCTCAACAAGGAAGGGTGAAAATCTAATGGCATGCATTTCTTTCTCCCAGTTATGCTTATGAATTCTGTACTCTTACCTTGCCACATAGTATATTTTCACAGTTTGGTGTAAAAGCCTCTTACTATTTCAGTGCGTTCATTTCTAGGGTTTGGGTTTCTAGGGTAAAACCAATCCATCAAGAGCAGCTTCATGCGTGCAACCTCAATAGGTAACACTCTCTTTGGCACAGAAATAAAGGATATGAAAAGCTTCTCATCTGAATGGAGGCAAAAGAATAAACGACGACACAGTTTCCTCTCCCACTAACATAATGCAAATAAAATGCAGAAGGGAGATGTACCTGGCTTTTAGGGCGATTCTGCATTGGCCAGTATAATGGACCAGCAAGCACAGGATGAACTTTCCTTTCACGGTCTATAGGATGCCCCATTTGGAGGCCCCTTCCCACCAGCATGTGGAAGGACTCTTAATATGCTTTCTGGTTCAGTATACTAGCCAATGAAGAATTGCCCTTAGTCTCCTTAAAGGTCTTGTTCCCACTTAACTTTTACAATTCAGGTTGGACTTTTAAAATCTGGATTCAGGACAGAGCATGCATTCTGGACATTTCCATTTCCTTGAGGATAACATGGGCTGAATGTGACTGGTATTCCCACTCAAACCACATAAAAACCAGCATGGAGAAGCAGGAACTTTTAATCTCTGTCCCTGTTTCCCTCTGTGTAAAATGCAGGCTGCTGGCTGCTGCTGTGATCTTTGCAACAATCTATCTCTTGAGTCCTTAAAAACTTCCTGCTGGCATATCTCTCCTAATCGCAAGAATTTCCCTGCTACAACTGAATCTTTTGAGGCTCCCTGGTGCTTTTTCTTTCTTTCTTTCTTTCTTTCTCCTCTTGTGATCCAGAGCAGGCACGGGGAGGGAAGGGGACAGACCTTTGCAGCTGTGAAATCCCACCCACATCTGGCATGAATTGGCCAGAAGGATAGATCCCTGCCCCAAATAGTCCCGTAGTCGTCCCAAAGGCAAAACAATAATGTAGGCTAGAAGCAAAAATGGGTGTGAGAGCTGTTTTTCTGAAGGTTTTAAAATACAGTTTTGGTAATTTAGTCCTCAGAAAGTCCAGGAATCAAAATTTAATGGGGACAAAGGATTTCCAAAACATTTCCAAGACATTTTAAAACTTGAGTGGGAACTTGATGAAAGTCTCTTCTTTGTAGTCCTGGATACTCTAGGACAGAACAGACATATTTTCCAGCATTGCAAACCATGGTTACGAGAAAGAAGGAAGGAAGGAAGGAAGGAAAGAAAGAAAGTGCTCCAAATGGCATATTCATCTTGAGAGCACTAGGTGACACTGTGGAACAGCATTTGTGTCAAATGAATTGGTGCTTATAGAAGCCTTTTGTAATAGAAGCATAACTGAGCTTAAAAGTTGCATGCTACTAGCCAGCTTTCTTGATAAAGGTAAATTGCAGCATATATTCTATTGTTTAAAGACAGGGCTTGTCTCAGGAAATTGGCAGTTTCTTAGAAGACATCAGTCCCTTCCTCTCATTATAGGATAGAGCCAAAGACCTTTCTGCACCTGTTCTTATTCTGGGATATGTTCCAAAATAGGGGGCTGGTCATCTGCATTACAGGATAGGCTACGGAAGGCCTTGATTGTGTAGCCTGCACTGGCATGCGCCCTGTTCTGGGAGATATCCGAGAATAAGGCCCAGTGCAGAAAGGTCTAAGATGGGAACTGATGGCATTGGGATCAGGGGGAGAGAGTGCTTTTTTGTGGCTAATACAAACTCAGCTCTGGTCTAGCCTAAGGTCCTCTTTTGGAGCCAATGGTGGTAATAACGCATGGAAGTTTCCTGCTTGCTTGCTTTGCCCAGTGTTCTCCACCTGCTCATGCTATGTGAGATGCTAAGCAAGCAAGCAGCTGGAAGACTAGGTGCTGTTGACTCTGCCTTGGCATATGATCCTGGGTGTGTGAGATAATGATGCCAACTGGGGGACAGCAGGAGCCCCAAGGGAAAAACTGCAGGCTAGACAGGGAGCCAAGTAAGAGGGAAGCTTTCACAGAATTAGAGAGAACTTCTCAATTCAAATCCCAAGTTAGTCATTAGACTGGGATGCCCTACTTTGAGGGAGGGGCTGTGGCAGAGAGGGCTTGAATTCATGCAGGTTTTTTTTTCACAGCTATAAAGAAAGGGCCCTTCTGCCAAAGGGTTAACAGGACCAACCCTGCTTGGATTCTGGACTCAGAGAGCAAGGGACAGCCATAATCTGGAGGAAGAATTGATATCAGATTCATTCAAAGCAAGCCAAGGCCTCGTCCCAAAGCACAATAAGAAGTAGGCCCCATGGGTTAAATCTGAGGCCTACTAGTTCAAAGACACTCCCACTGCACATAGACAGCAATGTATTTTCTCCATTGCTGTAGAGGTGAGAAAGGCAGAGGAGTTCTCACCCTGTTGGAAGCCCCCAAACTGGGACCTCCTGCAGTATTACAATTATCTTTCCTCCCTAACTTTTAGTGTAATGGGGTTAAAAAAAATGTTCCAGAGCTCCTTATTACCTTCATTTGCCATGAATGCAGTTTGTTCCTAGGGCAAAAATGGCCCCGTTCCAAATGCTGCAACGAGCTGATTTATATCTTCCCTTCACCTTTTAAAAATTACTGGCACAGAAAGAGCTGCTTGAAGTATAATTTATAGTGGAAGTTTTAGCTATCGGTAAACAAGCAAGCTAATGCAGGGCTGGCTTGATGTAACGTATGACGGTTAGGAGGTGCAGTGACAGAGGATGGATTGTTGCTGCCAGTTTGTGGAGAATCTCACTTCAGGTAGATAGTTCCTGCTGTCAGCCACTGTCTTCGAAGCTGCCACTGTTGCTGCAGGAATGAAATCGCATTGTGCTCATGGGATCTGACACATAACCTGTGGAAAGTAAAGCAGTCCAGGCGCTAGTGACAAACACAGTTCAGCCCAGCAGCTCCCTGTCTCCCTCCCTTCGCTGCTTCCATCATTATCTCAGTGCTTAGAGACAGTCTTCTCTGGCTAAATGAGCAGTGGGCAGATTTGCTCCCACATAGAATGTGTGTCAGGCCAATCTTTCTGCAACCCCCAAATACCTCGATTTAACACCATACTCTGAAGGAAAGTGCTTAGATGCAAAATATGAAGCACCAATGTACTTCCATTGTGGTGCTCTGTAGTCACAATAAGTATTTAAGCCCCTGGCTGATGGGAAAACAATAATCCAAGGTATTTTAATATACTGTCACATTTACTTGTGAATTTTTAAATATACCTATTTTGACCTTGAATGGGAGGAATCCGACAGTCAACAATATGCAGCTTGCCTGAAACAATTATGCCTTTAACCCTGGACAATTATTGTGATGACAGATACTACTGCAAGTACAAACTTGCCCATTACAGATTGTGATTATTTCTGTACCATCTGAGCGGCTGTTGTTGGTCAGATGTGGCAGCTCCTATCATTTTTCTGGAGCGTCATTTCTCTGCTAAGCCTAGTCATTAGCAATGCAATCCACACCTGTCTACTCATAAGGAAGCTCCATTTAATAGGTCTTGTTTGCAGATAAGAAATGTATCCTGTGGTTTCCAGCCAGCATATCAATTTCTAGCCCATATACTAAGAATGTATTACTTTTAAGTAAATACAGGAGAAATGTTGTAGACGTTCGAAAAATTGCAGAGAGACAGACCCCTGTCCTATTATTATGTCAGCATTACTGTCTTTGTAATGATATTAAAATAGGCACCTGTCCAGAAAAAAACCCTGCAATATTATTTGTTACATTTGTGCTGTTTAATTTTCCATAACTGAGGATGTTTTCGTGCACATATTGTGCTTTTTCTTTTTTTCTTTTAGTATTGTTTTAATATACTTTGTTAACTATCCTGTGTCTGCAGCGTAGGTATATAAATTAAATAAACGCATAACAAACTATGACAGCATATAAGTCTGGAGGGAACATGGGCCCAGTTAACTTAAGCATGCCTTCCTCCCTTTCAGCATTCACAACTAGACAGCCTGCAAATGCTCATCCTTAATTCATGTGGCATAGCTGAGAAAGGGAGGGGGAATGGTAAAAAAAGAAAGTAACAGAGATGTGCACAAACTTAAACTGGCTGTTTGGTTTGAATTTGTTTCAAATCGAAGCATATGGAGAACAGACCCTTATCATGAGATATATTCCAGAAAAAGACCAAGTGTGGAAAGAGGCTGTATTTGGTGCAGACATGCGCAGAGATTCCTGCTGCCATGGGAAGATTCAGTTTCTAACCTAGAACATTCTAGCTATTGGAGGTGACCCTTGCATAAAGCTTCCTTTTTGAGCTTTATGGAGAAGTCACCTTGGATTACTAGAATGTTATCTAGATGAGTTCAACATTATCTAAATTATCTCTTTAATTCACTTGTTTCCTTGCCAGAGGCAGATGGAAGTGAATAAAAGCTTGTACGGTATAGACAAGCTGGAAATTGGAAATAGGCTGCTATCCTCTGTATCCATTTACTGGCTGCTCCCTCCCTCGTCATTTACCTCCTTACAGGGAGGAAGAGGCTTAAAATAACTGTACTCTTCTGCTCAAATGTTGTTGGAGAGTGTGTACCTGGGGCCTGACATAGTCTGCACTAGCATGTGGACAACAGGACCCTACTCCAGGATATATTCCAGAATAAGGTCAAGTGCAGAAAGGCCCACAGATTGGTTTACTGCTGTCATTTTACTTTCCTCATCATAATCTTGTCCAATTAAGGCCTTGCATGAAAACAAAACTATGTGTCACAAAAAATACAGCACTTCTTTTGGGATGGCTATGTTCAGTCTTCTGTTTACAGATTGCAAAGAGAAAAACGTGCAATTCTGTGGCCACTCCTGGTGAAGGCTGAACATGTCCCCCACTCATGACACTGCCCTTCCATTGAGTATTCACTATGAAGAAAGACTGTGGTATCCGCACAGATGGCTAGCTTTTCCCCAGAGCTGTTTGAAAAGCTCTCAGAGCTTTATCAGACAGCTTTTGAGGAGACTTGTTGGTTTCTTTGGTGTCACTTGTATATTCAAACTCCCTCTCCTTCAGATTTGAAGTGGGAATTTCCTTGCTTCAGCTCTGATGGTTGGGGAAGCCTTCCTCCTGCCTATCAAAATTGCAGTCAGAGAATCCTGAGGAATGATTATGATGGGCGACAGATTTCCTTCTCTCCCTACATCAGGATCTGGGGAAGAGGCCACCTTTCCTTCTGTTCTCTGATTCAAAAACCATGACTCATCCCAATCCATGGTTGAATTCATGGAGAATGATATCAGCACACCTCAGTCTTTATACCAAGTTTGGATCAGAGAGACTTGAGCTGAATCTGGGAAAAATGCACAGTTGAAATATATAGTTAAATCTCTCAAGAAATCTATTTAGATGTTAATTTTATCTTGCCCCAGATGCCTGTATTGTCCTTCTGATTGCTGCTTGATTAGAGGAAGAATAGGGAATTGTAGTTGTGTAGTTCTATGTTCATTTATGACCTACACTTGCTATTTGTCTTGGTTCTGTATTTTTTTTAAAAAAAACTTGGTTCAGAGGTTGGAGGGAGAGTCAACCTCCATTGTTATGTGTCAAAAACAGCTGATCCTGATGTGGAAAAAGGAAGAAGACCTACCTGCCAGCCAAAAAAGCTCTTGGAGATTCTCTTGCAGCAATTTTGTCAGGCAGGAGCTTCAGACTCTCTGCAGACAGCATGTTACCACTTTAAGAAGAGTAAATTTCTTTTTTGGTTAGGAATGGGGAAGTGCTCTTCCTCTTCCCATGTAGAAATTGCCATATTCTAATACTAAACTTCACTGGAATCCCCTGAAAGCAAGTATGGGTGTTTTTCCACTGTCACTAGAAGTACCCATTAAGTACCCAT
>MTQE01001134.1:41247318-41264063 GCA_014337955.1 Aspidoscelis marmoratus | reverse complement strand
AATGGGTGCTTAATGGGTACTTTTAGTGACAGTGGAAAAACACCCTAAGATAAGGTGGGTCATGCAGGACAGCCATGGTCCCTTTAGAAATTAAGAATTCCTTAACGGAAGTCCACACATTCAAAACTTGCTTCAGATCTGGTGATCAAACTCAGTTCATTTTTTTAAAAGATAGTTTTGTTCAAGACTAGGGCTGCAATGACACACAATTAAACAAAGAAACAAACCAAAAACTGTCTCAAAAGCAGCTTAGAGATGTTAGCCTCCACATGCTTGTGTCCCCATCTAATCTACCCTGCAGGTCAAAAATATACTTTCAAAGCAGCTGCCACATGGTACCACCTCAGATGCTTCCGGGATGTTTTTCAATGAATGTGGATGCAGCCTAGAATCCATCCATTTTAAAACCTAAGATCCTCTTACCATTTCGATCAATAGGAGGGTACTGAAAATTTCTCCTCATCTCATCCAAGGAAAGACCTTGAGAGGGGTGTTGACCGGTGCTGCAGAAATTTGAAAAAAATGTTCTCATTAGTATTACCCATGATTGGAAAATATTTTCAATGTTACACAACATGATTGATAAAAACACCTGTTTTCTTGAATGGAGAAAATGGTCATGCCTTTAAAATACAGTAATTGAAGTGAAACCAGGAAGAGCATGGCTGTGTGTACACACACAGAGGAAAACAAGAGTTCTTTCCCAGTATACACGTATTCCTGAAGGTTTGATTTTGCTCCATGAAATTAGTTGACTTTTGATCTAAGCAGCAATTCTAGAGCACAAATCCAAAGTACTCTAAATAATTTATCTGCCCCTGTACTATCAGGTTTGTGTGTGCTGACTTCTTTGTGAAAAAGAATATCTCCCTCTTAAAGTGAATCCTAAAGATGCTCATCGTGAACACATTTTATTTTCAGAAGCAAGAAAGCCATGGCTAGTTTTGCCACTTGTTTTCAGAAGATGAGTCAATAATTCTCAAATATGCCCAATAAATGGGAAAGAACTGACCTAACACACATTAATATTTAGATGATTTATAAAAATATATTTCTGCTATTCCATGCCAAGGCATATAGTTATTCAGCCTGGATTTGAAGAAGAAAGTGTTTCAAGAATTTTTGTTAAATTGGGTCGAAAAGGAAAACTCAAGATTATTTACAACAATGTATCTTCCTTTATGATTTTGATGAATGCTATTTCTAACTGATGGCAGGTAAGAATTTCATTTGTATTTGTATTTTAGTTGTTTATCCCTCTTTGTGAATAAATGGATATTTTTCTCCTAAGCTTACTTTACTAGATTTTTCCCCCTAAGGAAACACATGAGAAATGTATCTATAGCTGAGATGTCTATATGGTTTAGTCCTGTTCATTTTTTTTCTTTGTTCATTTCATTTTATTTGAATAACAACTTCGCCCCTTTACCACATATGTTTTTAAAAACAATTTTATTGTTTTCTTGAGTGACATTCAATAGCAACATATTTTGTGTCTCACTGAAAAGAAGCTTCTTTTATAAATGCTCCATCAATTTCATCCTTCCATAATCTACATTTTTGCAGTATGGCACCATATTTTGGTTTCATCTTTTCTGGCCTCTTTCTGCCCATATCTCTAGTTTAAGGGCTGATTCTCAGTCTGGAGAGAGGGGCATTCTGGGTATGTGTGACTGATTTGGTGGGTGGAAGTCATGAGGCCATGAAGAGAAAAAGCTAATATGTGAAATTTGCTGAAAAAAATGTATAAAGGTATTACAGGAGTTATGACTACCCTATTTGCAATCCATAATAGAACAGAGATACAAATATATTTGTGTTTGTATGTAATACATTAAGAATTATGGAGGAACAGTAATAGAAATACAATTCATAGAGTTAAATTTATTTAAGTCAGAAATGGTAGTCAGAAGGATTTGATGAAAAGAAGTTCAAATAAATTTGGAGTCCACTGATCTAGAGTAAAGAAAGTCTAAAACTGGGGCTAGGATTGATAATTAGATCCAGATCTAGTTATTTACTGGACATTCAATAGAAAAAAAATAGCTCACCCAATTAATTACAAGACTTTTGATCTGCTATTTTGTGAAGCAGAAGTTTAAAGCTCTTTCAAACACAACTTGTTGCATAGTATCTTCTTGACATAAAAGAATACTAAACATCTCACCACAAAGCTACAGCAATTTCAGAACAGGAAGTCTCCTGAAGCAAGCAACGTTTCTTAATGTCACGACTGTTCGGAAAAGGCATTCTGCATTTTCTATCAGTCCTATTTCTAATAGTGAAGCCAAATATCAATACAAGGTAGCATAAGATGTTCTCTGTCCACCTAATATAGTAAATACTTTGCATCTCCACATTGTGGCTTGTGGAAGAAGAAATTCCCATTGTTAGTGCTGCCGGCTTTCCACTGTACTGAAATGGTTTCTTCATTTATTTGCTTAACTCAATCCATTTATTCATTCCTGCTGTTCAGAGGAGCTATACTTCGTCTTTGTCATGACTCCAGATCCACATTTACCTAAATGAAAACTAATGTGTAGTTCCTAAAGTATGCCCAGGCAACAAATTCCAATGAGTGTCAGAGTCTAATGCAAAGCACACAAGCATGCAACATTAATACCAGTCAAAATACTTGTCACACATGTGATATTATCTGGAACAACAGTATATACTCAAATACCCTAAAACTTTTAACTCAGGCTACTGCTTTACAAAGGTATCACTAAACAACAATATTTTAACTGCCAATTTGCAGTGCTAACAGGGACGTAGACATTTAAGTAGAAAATGGCTGCAGCCTTTAGCTCAGGAGCATGGTTTCAGAAGCCATCCGGGATGGCATGACAGGCACAGGTTAATAGGCACCTAATAAAATCACACACACAAAAAGTGTCTGTGGTTAATTGCAGACGTTCCACATGGCACAGAAACATTTGACTCTTACAGCAGTCACGCCCTCTGAAGACGGATATCACAGCCATCTTTGAAAGCTTAGTTTCAAAGCAGAACTAAGGAACATGGCATAATAACTCAAAGACAGTGGCAAGTGAGATGACAAACAGTCATGGAAGCCTCCATTCTTCCAGGTTTAATTAATTCCTAAAGCAAGGCACACAGCAGAAAACAAGAAGGAACATTTTGTTTTCTAAACACTTCTCATCCTCGTGTTTAAGTGAGGGGCAGCTTTCACCTGTTGTCAACACCATTTGTTGAACGTTTGCCATCCCTAATTTAAGGGATGCACCGGAGCTATCGTTTTGCATAAAAAATACACTTTTCTTTCAATACTGGTAGGTGCTACGAGCCATGGCTTGCTTATTCTCTTGACAACTGATTGCCTCAAAGGAAAAGGATTATATTCTGACACTTTATTTTATTTTCACCTTTGGAGTAGGATAAGCGAATAGTTTGCTCAGAAAGCTTGGGTGAGTCATCTTTGCATCTTCAGGCCACCTAATCAATGTGTGTGTGTGTTCCTGTGGAAAGAAAACCATCAAAATAGCTGTAGATCTCTAGTTGGAAAAATAAACAGCTTCAGACTCTGCCTTTTAAAAGCACACCCTCAAGTGTAGGATTTTCACAGAGAAATTTAACTGAAAGAAAGCTCTAGCAAGGGAACAGGTAATCCAATATGCCAAAGGTTCCCATAGGAACACCACATCTTTTATTTATACCTGCTTGGAACAGCTGCCTCATTTGGAGTCTGGCTTACTGAAAGTGCAGGCAACAGCCCCTTAAGCTGAGCTGTTGCAAACTCATCTCCCTGCTGCTAAACAAGCTTTTTGGCGCTCTTGAGCCCCCTGCCTTTCAGTGGCTGCTGACTCCTCATGGTTCATTAAAGGTCTTCATGCAACATTTTTAAGGCTGACAATTAAAGAAAAAACGCACGGGGAACTTTCCTCCAGAGCCTCCTGTCCTTGTAAAGCTGCAGGCAGGTGTGTACACTGGGACGGAGGGAGCGGGGATGCGGCAGCCTCAGAAAGGGAACAACGTCTTTCCAAAGGCAGCTCCTTGTGTTTCTGCTGTGAAAGGATAGAACCACGGCTAATGCACTCAGCTTCCTCTCATTATCACCGAGCCACTGGCCATGGCTCTGAGACTTGGGGAAAGACATGAAAAGACCGAACACTAAGCCTGTAGCATTACTGCACAAGACTGCCGGCCAAGAGTTTTCTGCTGGGTTATTTCAAATTCCACCTGAGATAACTTCTCCTGTTTGGCCTGCTATAGACCCTGTTTAAAATACTGTACATTGGTAGTTTTTTTTAAAAGAATATTTGACACTTCAGGAATAATGTGACACCCCAAGAAAATGCTTTCCTGAGATTTTAGAAGTCAGCCGATTTTGTGAAAATAGCTGTCCCAATTCCTTCCTTCCTTCCAAAATGAAAAATATATGATCATAATAAAATAAAGTACAAAGTTAACAACACAAACACAACTTTCTGCATTTAGAATAAAACATAACATAGGTTAGGGTGGGAAATGCCTGACCTGGCAGTAAAGCATTTAAAAGTGATTCTAATATTGCAGCTGTGTACAAGATGAAATAGAATTAGCAGCATGCTGCTGATGCAAAAAAGGTGAATGCGATTTTTGTGCTGCATCATCAAAACCATAACAAACCCTTCTTTTAGCCGATTTTGTGTAATGTCATAATTCAAACAAACAAATCTGGAAAAGGATTCGCCCTTTACGAAGTAAAGCAGCCGGCCACAAGGTTGGGCCTTCTCAGTAGAGATTCTGAAACAACATCCCCCAAGGAGTTGGCCTGGCACCATCTCTATACACCTTCAAGCATCAAGTGCTTTTTAAAGGAAATTCACCCAGGCATTACAGCTGCTCAGCTGTATTAGTTTCAAAATCTGTTTTTATAGTTAAATGTATGTAATTATACTGTTTATGCATTGCGCGCGCGCACACACACACACACACACAAATTGTTACATGAATAACTGATTTTAGTATTTTCTGATCATAACTTGTCCAGAGAAGCTTTGGTTAGTGGATAGCTATAAAAAGTGAGTAAGTAAATAAATAAGTTGCCAGTGTCCCTGCCAAGGGACTATACGCTTTCTGTTCACAGAAATGGGTATCCAAACTTATTAAAAGTCCAACAGTGCTGATCCTTAGAACATTCTGAAACTGGGGAAATATCAGACACCCCTATCATCCCTAATGACCTACAAGGAAAGGGTGAAGGGAATAGTTACACCAATGCCCCTTCTAGACATAGCAAGTTTCAAGCAGATATTTCCCTTATCCAAATTTGATTTTGCTTTGAAATCAGAAGAGCTGCTGGCATAAGCTTCCCTGCAGTGCATTTAATTGGCTCCAGGATACCAACATCACATCATTAGATTTATTTCTCACTTCCAGTTTCTTATTAGGGAACTGAATTATTGTAGCACATGGAATATTGAAAGAGAATGGAGTCATGAAGTAAGGCAGAAGTCTGCTTAGCCATTCCTCCATTGGCCCAAATAAGTTGAACTTCAAGGGATAGTCAGTTCAAACCAGCCGCTAGAAGGTCCCTTGCTCTACAAAACACAGTATTTGAAAAAGTGTTATACAGAAGGCAGTAAAAGCAGAGTGCAGCTAGATGTATTGGAGAGTAGATTTTAAATAGCAGAAAAAAAAATGACATGATAATTTCATGAGCTCTGGGTTTGCTTTATCAAGAAGTAGGTTGCACTGATTAACCACTCGGTGGAAATAGTTTTCTGCCAAATCCAGCTTAAGGAAAGAGACACTTTCAGAGCTATGAAATCCCAAATGCTGTTGTAAATCCCAAATGCTGTTGATACAAACTCAAATTCGCTCAGAGGGTGCCTCTTTAAGCATGTCTGATGTTACACTTAAAGCAAGTTCCCATTACCACTTTAAAATGGTTTCAAAATTGTTTGGTTCCTCATCGTTCCCACCCCCAATCAATTAAAACGGTTTCAGAATGGTTTGGAACTTCTTTGTCCCCATTCCCAATCAGTTTCAGGGGTATTTTGAGGATTATTTCGCTTAAAAACGGAATAAATAAACACCAGAATTCTCCAGGTTTTTTTTCTGCTTTTGCTTTTTTTCTGCTTTTGCTTTCAAAACGTTTCTTCCTTAGTGCTGTGGGAATGCTAGAGTATTACCCTATACAACAGACTATTTCATTGTAACAATTCAGCCACTTCACACCTGATGACAATGTTTCCTTTCCCACCCACGCAAGCCTAAAGATTGAAAGAGGCAATCCTGTGCAATTCTGGCTGTGTCCCTCCTTCCTTGATCTTTAAAAAGGGAAAGGGGGGAAGCTGCTGCAGGAACTGGGAGATGTGTATGTCTAAGTGTGTGTGTGCGGGCGGTGGCGGCGGCAGAGTGAGCCAGCCAGGGTGCTTTTTTCGGAGGGAAACCCTGCTGGGGATGGTGGTTGTGGAGATGGAGCGGGTGAACAGGGCTTGAGTTGCCGGTGCTGCCGTGTGCCCAGGGCAGTGGGGAGAGAGGGGTGGGGAAAGGCTGAGGAGGGGAAAGAATCACTTTCCCCAATCCATTTTTGGAAGCATTTTAAGTGTTTAAGAGTGGGGACACAAAATCGAGGTTGAATCCGATTGCCAGATGCTCCTCTGCTTCCTTTTAACACATTTTACATATCGATGTAAATCCCAATGTAAATAGCCTTGTATATAGTGCTTTATTCCTTGAATGGGAACTCGCCCTTAGTGTTTAAATACTTCAGCCTTGCCCTTGTTAAGAAACCCAAAGTTAGGTTTTAAACTTTTGAAAGATTAGGTTCTGCGCTTCCCATCCCATATTGTCTGACTTCAGTGGAATTTGCTTTGCATAAACCTTGAAAAGACTTTTGAGATTTTCTTTTAAAAACCATTAGCTGCAGTTTCAGGACACTTCTACTGTTTTCAAAGAAGAAAAAGAGGCTGCATTACTAAAACAGAACTTCATAGAAACTTAATTAGTCTTTTGGGATATTATTTACTTCATAAGATAGAGTGAAAACAAAGGTCTGTCACTACAGCCGAACTCCATAGATGTATTTGTAGCTTCTGGGTTCGATTAAGGATTCCCTTGAAAAAAAAAATGCTTTCAAGGTCTCTTTTGCAGAGCTTGACAGGATAATAGAATTAGATGTGTTGAATTCCACTAAACTGTAAAGTAACGTGTCATCAGCTTCACTTAGTTTTCAAATATTTTTCCATGGTAGTGCTCATTAATCTATCCCTGCTCACACATAAAACCACAAAACCAAAAGGGCAACTCAATCAGTTATCCAAGCATCAGAATATTATGCACTGAGAGCCTGGATACACATTATGGCTGGCTACTGCCTGTAGAACACAGACAACAGACTATTCCTGGTCTGGATGTAAATGCTATTCTGTGGTTCCTCTGAGCTTATTAAAAATACATTTAAAAATATTTATGGCCTCTGCACATATCCATCCCATTCTATGTGAAAAGTCAAAGTAAAATAAAGATCTTTAATACGCTTCCATAAAAATAGAATGATCTCTCTTAATTTTCTGTTATAACATCAAGAATTTGTTTCGGATAGTATTTTGACTAATTTTATTATTTGTGAAACAGTTTAGAATTCTTTATTTCTTTACCAAGAACAGTTTAAAAGGGACTATTAGGCCAATTAGGTTAACATTAGAGAAACACAGACCAAATAACTGGATAAGGCAGCCAAGGACCTGTGCTTTTCCCACACTATCCATCTATTTTATTGGTATGGCAGGGGGAAAAAATGGGAATAGGTGGGTCAGGGAAACTTTAATTTTCCTCTTTGGGAGAGAGACTTTAATTCTTCTTCATATCCATTCCATTTTCCTTCTATAAATGCTCTCATTTGCAAAACTTCTAAAGTCACAATAAATATATTTTCCTCTACGAATTCCCAGATTGACATTAATGAATCTGTTTCTTTATAAAGCCTAAGTCTAAGTCTCCTTATACCATTCCAGATGTCTCTATGGGCATCAGCCTAAGGCAGAAGAGTATCAGTCTTTAGCGGCTCCAAATGTCCTCTGGAGCGTTGAACAGTTTTGCTGGCTAAAGCTGGAAAAAGACATGCTTTTTCTCAAACAGCAGAATTTATTATGGGGTAACTGAAAAAGTACACATAGGAAAAAAATTCAAAAGAGTAGAGTAGAGTAGAAAATTTATTTGACTAGTCATGTGACCATTTCAAAATACAATACAGTTAAAACAATAAAACAGAAGTCCCCTGTATACAGTCAGGGTTCTACATTCAGGAGATGGGTTCTTTTTTAAAAAATTCAAATGAAATTTCGAACCAGAGGCAAGAGGCAGAGAGCAATGCCTACACTGTTATTTATTTATTATTTATATTTCTGTCCTTCCCTATATCTAAAGGTCTCAGGGTGGGTAACACCATTTAAAATCAACATATTAAAAACAATAACAGTGTCTGCAAGTGGGAAGGGAAAGTCTATCCCCATGTAACCGAAAGCCAAGTCAAAGAGGTGTTCTAATGCTGATGTGCCTGACGTTGTTCAGTTGCCTAAAGAAGGGGTCTAATAACATTGCTATGGAAAATCCCAGAGGTGAAAGGTCTACATGGGAGAGGGCACGCAAGGCAGCTTTCGAAATATGCAAGCTCAGCACATTTTGGGTGTTTCTGCAGAGGCTCTTAAAAACACATTAAGGACACATACAAGACACAAAAAGAACACATGGAAAACTTACCTTCCACACTGGAGGCCGGGTCCAGGACTCCTCAAGGATGCCGCTTCCGCATTCCGGTGTGCAAGATCTGACCCTAATTGGGTCTTGCCACTGAAGGATCCGGCCTCCAGGAAGACCTCGAAAATTAGGTCTTCCATCCAGCCCCTCACCTTGATCTGGTCAGAAGCAGGAAGCTTCCATCTTGGAAAGGGCGGATGGAGACCAGTCTGCCTCCTTCCACCCTTCCCCCATGCGCTGCATGCCACCGGAAATGCTTAGTGACTGGCAGCTGCATGCTCCAGTCCCATGGCTCCAGGGGCGGCGTCGGTGGTGCGGGAGGCCAGATCCCCTTTGGCATGGGTGCCGTGGCCTCCAGGCACACAGTAAATTACTTCATTACAACCCAAGTGGCAAAGTATCAACAATGGAACACTTTCACTTTGGGTCGCTTTATTAATTTATTTGAATATTTATATCCTGCCCTTCACCCAAATATACCAGAGAAGGTCACAACAGTAAAAAACATAAAAACCATAAAAAATCATAAATTAAAATATAACCATCCCTCCCTGGCAGGACAACACTTAGAAAAAGCTAAGCATCCGCTTGACTTATAACAACTGGCAAAGAGACACTTAGTAACAAGGACAAGACTTAGTGTTATGTGCATCAAGGGAAGGAGTAACTGTGATTCTAGCAGGGACACAGCCAGAAACCAAGAGCTGACTTTATTTTCAGCCAAAGGAAAGTCCAAAGGAAAGCTCACAAAAAAAATGGATAGAAATGAAAAAGTGTGAGCAGTCAGACCAGAAAATGGGCTTAAGAAGGTTTGGTGCGACCACAGCCTACTGTAGTTGGTTCCACAAGAACCGGAAGCAATCCTAGGACAAATCACTACTCAGAAATGGGCATGTTGATCTTCAGATAACTGAGAAACAGAAGTACTCAGTGCCACCAGTCTGTGACAGAAGCTGATGTCATGTTTCCTCAGTCAGTGAAGTCAGCCACATCTTTACTCTATTGGAGGTTTCCAAGCCTGGGCACTTCTTAGGAAGTGTCCTTGCGCAGCAATCACTTACTGTATGTCATTCAAGCCTGGATTTGACTAAAATAATTTTTCCTTGGCAGCACCTACTGTCTTTCAAGCAGACAAGTTATGACAATCTGGAACTTCAGGCAGCAGAGATGAGGATGTTATTAAATATGCTTTTATGCATATTTTTGAATAAAAATATAAAAGTATAAGCTGTGATCCTTTGAAAGGATTCAGGATTTTGTTCTGGAAAAGTACTGAGAGCAAAGAAGCTGTTGCCTTCGGAAGAGTTGTCACTTCTATCCAGGAAGCTGCTTTCTATGATAAGGAAGGAACAGGATGCTGAGATCTGGCTTTCTAGATAAACACTCAGAGATCTCAGAAACAATGCAATTTGAGTTCATTAAACCTCGGGGTTTCTTTTAATCACATAGTGTGGAAGACTCTTGAGTAAAAAGGCAGTTGTCTTCTTTCCATTTTTAAGACTTAAACAGGGCTAGTCTTTGGAATAAGAAGTTACAGGAAGTAACTAAAAACAACGGTTAATATTTCTGATCAGAATACTGGAGGAATTTCAAGGATTTTGGTTTAGTGGGTCCATAATTGTGCCCATTTCTCTGCCAAATAAATTCATTGGTAGGCTTGTCTTTGGAACTGAAAGGCTTCAGTTTACAAGAGCTCAAAGTGATTGTGAAATCTTTCTTTGAGAGCTGAAGGTTTTCCTTCCCCCACCTTCTGTTTCTTTCCTGCTGTTTTTAAGATAAAGGAAATTGCTATAGAGTTGGCATATTCTTGTAAAAATACTAGAATATATATATATGAGCAAAGAGGCAGTTTTAAATAAGGGTAAACAAGTTACTTGTTTCTGCTATGAAGCACACGCAAGCAGGAAGTCTGTGCTGGCTGCATAGCTAATGAAGCTAGCTGGTTCAGCTTGCATAGTGATGTTAATGAGGGGCTATCTTTGCTAGTAAAGAATTCCTTCCCCATCCCTAGGTTTTGAGTAAAACCATGTGCTTAAGCTCCATTAGATCTACTCCACCCATCTTCTTCCCACAAAACCTTGTTCATTTGGTCACCTTCCTCCCAGAAAGCTGTTGAGCTTGGGCAAGAACTAATGAGACAAATTTCCCGTTTAAGTCCAGCCCCTATGCTTTAAAAGTGGGATTTCTTTCTCTCTGGGGTTAGTAAGAAGAATTATGTCTGTGCTGTTTCTTTCTCTCTCTCCCTCCCCTGCCCCCATTTTCTCTGTGCTATGAAGACTGAAAAAGTGTGGTGGGGTTTCTTTTTCTTTCCCCAAGCATGGCTTTGCTAATAGGTAAAGATACACAGGGGGAAAGTTGTTCATTTTAAGTCATGTTACGTTTTGTTTTAAGGTGGGAATTTTTTCCCTTGGCCAATTGCATTTTAAAGTTGTTTGGGTCTGGTTCCTTCTTTTTTTTTGAATTTGTAGCATGGCTTTGCTGGAGACACAGAAGGCTATGCATTTTAAATTATTTTTAAGTTTTATTCTTTTTTTTAAGACTCCATTTTAAGTTTGATTATGCTCCTGAAATGAAGGAATTTCAGTAAGAAGTTGCATCTGTTTTACAATTTTGGAAGAGTGTTTCTGAAGCTGATATCCTGATATCTCGTAATATTTCCAATGCTTTATGTATGTCCAGTTTCTGGATATTCTTCGTTTTTAAAGCCAATGTCTAAAATATTTAACTACCTCTCTGGATTGTGAATTAATTAATACAAATTAATCCAGATTTACTTCCCTGGATAACAAGGATGCCACCAAAATAGACTGATGCCAAGCTAGTCTTCTCTTTAGAAACAAAAACTTATCCTGCAGAGACAAGTGTGAAGTCAGCACCTGTTAGTTAGCCAAAAGTGACCAGTCTGAGGGTTTTATGAAGAAAACCCTGGAGGTCCAAGAATGGAAAAATGGGGAAAGTGGATATCTTCAGGTTGAAAAAAATAGTGCTTATTTTTCTCCTGACCTTATTCCGAATCTGCATTTCGCATTCTTATTCCTAATGACAGCCATTAAGTTTCAAATTTCTCTGCATCTCCAAGTTCATTTACAGAGACCACCCTGATGTTACTAACATTCTAGAGGTGCATATATTCTTGTAACCATGTATATAAACAAGTCTGAATGAAGATATCAAGAAGGAACAGGAGAAATGGCTTCAGTTTGTTTCCCTTTTGCCACTTACTTGCCTACAAAAACCAAGGCTTCAGTCTTCTCCATTATTCCATTTCTGCTATGCTCCTACAGCCAAAGGCAGGTTGCCATTTAAGGGCATTTCCATACTTACCTCTCTTGATTTACCTAGTACACTCTAACCTGTCCTGAGGCCAATTGACACTTGACTTCTTAGTATACAATTAGTTAACATCTGGACAGGCTCATCTGTAGTTGCAGGAGGTTTTACAGCCTACAAATGCCCCCTGCCCACCCAGATGTTAACTAATTACATACTAGGTGTGGTGCACAAAATTGTCCACCACAAGTGAACCAATGTTCCCCAATCTCAACGAAAAGCTTACTTGTAGCGGCAACCATCTGCACTATTTCTGGTGTGAGGGGGCCATCTGAGCTGCTGTGCAAGTGCTCTGGCACCTCAGATGACCCCTGATGTGACTGTGTGTGTGTGTGTGTGTGCAGAGTGTGTCACCATGACAATGGTGCCAATGCATGCACAGTCATGCAAGGCACTGTAACCAAAATGATGGTGCCCATGTGGAAGACTGGACGCATGACCAGATCCAGTTAAGTGTCTATTGTGCACTAGTGCAGATGCTCGTACATGTTAGTGTCTTCTGCACTCTTCCTGTCCAATGGATGGAAAGGCAAGTGCAGAAATGCTCCAGGTCCAGGTCTAGCAGGTGCTGTCTACATTGTGAATTCTGTTGTCCCAGTTCAATACCAGCAGCAATGCAAATGAATCTTCCTTGATCCACTTCAGGCAAAGAATTACTCACTCTTCCTTGTGATTGGGCCATATCCCTGTAGCTCCAACATCTTCAGCTGGTGTCAGGGAGATCCTGGCTCATATGCAGGAAAACCCAACCCACATCTTTTCTTTGGGACACACTGTCTCAATTTTAGTTTAGATGTTGCCTATGTCTTTTTCATATGTCATCATCCATGCAGGCAATGACTATAGCAACAAGTGCTCAGTTTCAGCAAGGTAGATGAATCCTAGGACCTTGATGATGTCTTACTACTGATTCTAGGCAGAATTCTATGATATTTTTAAGGCTGTTAATAAAGATACATGCGTTGCTCTGTGCCTGCCCAATTTAGGGAACCATATAAAGAATCGCTGAGGAGGTTGAAGAAAATGTCAAATCTGGGTTCATTTGTAAATGCTTTTTCATGTTTCAGAAGAGAAGCCTGCTCTGGGTTTTCATCCCTTGCTCCAGTTCAGCCAGCATCTGGTAGACCTCTATAGGAGCATTAACAAAAGGGACTACATTTACAGTGCAAGAACTGTGCGGGTAATTTCATGCCTCCTTAGCTTTGTGTGTAGCTGAAAAGGCAAAAATGAGCTAGCAGAGGGTTCTATTCCACCGCGTGCAGAATGCTACTCTGGGCAGGTGAAAGATGTGCAAAATGTAACAATGTGCTGAAATCAATGGGAACACATCACACAGATTCTCTCGCTCTCCCCCCTGTCCCTCTCAATTTGTATGTTTTAAAAATTAAAGCCTGAAGTAGCTATTGTCATTAGAAAGCTAGGTCATTAATCATCTCAGTATGTTGTATATAATTGAAAAAAACACTGAAGCTGCAGAAACCATCTTCATTTTACTCTACAGTTCGCCTCTGGGTAACTCTTTCAACATTCTATTTATAGGACCGAGGTTAGTTAATTTGTATGGAACAGAATTTGTGGGGGGAAACTGTACTGTAACACTTTGGGTTATACAGGAACCCATTTCAGCAAGCTAATGAGCATGGGTGGTGCACTGAGACGAACATTAAATTACAGTAGCAGGGAGGCTGCTGTGATAACTACTTTTCTCACCCTCTTGGGTATCTATAGTGTAACCTAAATGTGTCATTTCCATGCACATCTATTATATGCTGTGGCACAAAAAAAGGAACTAAGAGTCTTGTAACAGAACTAGTCCCTTTTTGTTGTTGATCTTCTTTGGCAGCAGATGAGTATCAGATGCAGCATGTGGACCTGACAAAAACATTGCAGTATTTTCTGCTGCAGCTTCCTCTTTAGTTGTTTCAAGCCATTTTATTTACTCTTTTCCCCAGTTTCCTTTTCCTACTCCCAATATCATTCTAAGGATGCTTTCCTTTTTGGAGGTTTCTTTTAATGGTTCTCCTTCTCTTGCTTTCAAATATTACTGTAAATCTGCCTCAGTTCCTAGGGAGAGGTGGGTGATATTATTATTATTATTATTATTATTATTATTATTATTATTATTATTATTATTATTATTATTATTATTATTATTATTATTATTATTATTATTATTATTATTATTGTTATTGTTATTGTTGTTGTTGTTGTTGTTGTTGTTGTTGTTGTTGTTGTTGTTGTTGTTGTTGTTGTTGTTGTTGTTAGTGGAGTTCCTCATGTTGTGGAGACCCCCAACCATGGGGGCAGAGCAGCTGGGAGGTGGGAGGGAAGGGTGGCGACTCCTCTGAAAGGGTAGTTCGACCCCCAAACGGATCCCGACCCCCAGGTTGAGAACCACTGCCTTAGAGTACTTCAGACCGAGCTTTGATGTAAAGAACAAATACTGTTGCTTTATTGATTACACTTCTGAAGGTAAAATAAAAACGGTCTTTGAAATCACAACTTTGCCTCTCTGTCAGAAAAGTGAAAAGGGGGCAGCAGAGAGAGAACTGCCTGGCTGTCACCAGTGGGGCATGGGGGAGGAGGTGCTTCTCTCCTTCCCAGGGCTCAGCAAGGCAAAAGAGGACCCTCCAGTGTGTGCTTCCCGGCAAGGAGAAAGTGAGGGGAAGTGAAAAATGAAACTTTGTTATTAGTGTGAAGTGTGGATTGGGTGAATTGTTACATCTTATAAGGCTGAATTGTTACTTCTCTGCTGCATATGGATCAGGCACTTTTAACAAATCTGACAAGGGGCTTGTCCCTGCGTAGGGTGAAAGCCCAGTTGAAAAAACAGGTGTTTATTTATTCTGTTTTTTAGCCAAATAATCCTCAAAATACCCCTGAAACTGATTGGAAATGGGGACAAAGAGGATCCAAACCATTTGTAAACCATGAACAGCTTTAACAATCAAATTAAGAACTAGGACAATTTTCCCTCCTTGGCACTGCCTTTTATACTTGACATTCTGTGCCTTAGCCTTTCCCATTGGCTGAGCTCATGGGCTATTTCACCCCCCACCCCCTGCTTATTCAATTCTCATGAGCTCTGCCCACTGCTTACCTTTTGATATAGCTGTGCTGCTATAAAATATACCTATGAAATAATGAGCTGTCACAGCATGGGGAAAAAAACCTGAATCCTCCCCCACTCCTATTCATCAGACCTTAAATTATGATGGAATTTTTAAATGGTACTTTTGCAATTTATTCTATATATGTAATATCACTTTATCTTTTATAAGTAATACCAATACAGGGAGAGAACTGTCAGGTGACAAACCAAGTTTTACTATTTGCGTTAAAGATCTTTAAAGCAAAAAGCGGTTCCCAAACATTTTGTGCACTAAAGTGCCAAAACATGAGGTAAAGCCCATTCAGATTATTTGAATTTTCAGTACACTTCAGGGCTTCAGCCCATATTATTTTGGAAAGTGGTAATGAGCCTCTTTTGGGAGGAAACAAATTTTGTGGGGTATGCTCCCCATTTCCTCCTGTCCAATGACAATGGCTTTCGACTTCGCAGGCCTAACTCTGGGGGTGGGCAGAACAATACTGAAGCAGGAGGAAGGAACGATAGGAAAGGAGGTGGGGCAAGTAACAGAGTTTTGCACTTTTCCAGATGAAAGCTCAGCTGCTGCGGCTCCATTTTACACACACAGGGTTTCAACAGCAGCATTGCATTTCATGCATGCTTCATTGCAGGGAGGAGAGAACCCCCCCACACACACATACCTTGCAGGGAATAGGAGCATGTGAAGGAGAATCTCTGATCCCTTGCCTTTTAAAGGGCCAGCAGAACATGCAAATGCAGCAGGCAGAGAAGGAGGAAGAAACTCTCTGAAGCTGAATAGACTGGTGGGAGGGGAATTTGCTGGAGGGGAGTGTATAAAAAGGTTTGAGTTGAGTCTGCATTACGTGGGACCAATGAGAACATATACTGAATCCTTGTTTCCCCACACTTTGGATTTTTCATGTGATGTCAGAATGTGCCCTTATTTTAACTTATGTGGATCTGTAGTATTCCTGGATCTGATGATTGTAAATTGTAATCTGCAAGTGATGTGGTCCTAATGACTACTCACAAGGAAATAGATGGTAATACCAGATAATAAAGTGTCAGATGTGCTTTGCCTTTTCTCACAGAAGGAATGTGCATTATGAAATTCTTCTGCTGGCACACTACTAGATCTTTGGTATCACCCACATGGTCAAGAATGTGCCAGGCAGCCCTTGGAACACAATTGGTTAAAGGATCCATCCTTTCTTCTTACCTTTGTGACCAGGCAGCATATGCTCTTGTGTTTAAGGCATATTCCAATTCAAAGCGGCTTCTTAAAGCAGCGACATGACTACGGCCAGGGCATCCTCTAGCGACAAGGCAATCCGAGGAAGAGGAAGGAGAAAGTGAACCGCTACTGTTGCTGGAGGCTGGTGACATCAGCTGGATTTAACAAAGAAGACATATCAATGTCTTGTCAGGAAGGCTGAAAGCAGGAAGCACCAGCAAATACAGGGCTTAGTTATTTCCATTAGATTTCTTTACATAGAGAAAGAATGACTAAACAGCACACAATTATTCACACACCCCTCTTCTGGACACGGAATACTTTCTGTCACATGTACAGCACCTGACAAAAGTTCTGTCGCTTATCCATGTTGTTGAAACCAAA
>MTQE01001134.1:41224812-41245405 GCA_014337955.1 Aspidoscelis marmoratus | reverse complement strand
TTCAACAACATGGATAAGCGACAGAACTTTTGTCAGGCACTGTATGGTCCAAGGGTACAGCAAGGAAAGACTTTCTACTTTGCATTCTCTGGTTGTACATTATTAATCGATACTTCATCCTCATGAATGACCTTAATAGATTTGCTTTACTAATTTGTGTGATGTTACTTATTTGTGTAATGTTACTGTTTTAAGGAGTGACGGTAGCATAGTAGTAGAATAAACTGCCTGAAAAGCAGCAGGTTGCTGGGTCAATCCCCAGCATCTCCCTAGAAGCAGGAAATGTCAACCCCATTTGGTATGCCTGGCAAGAAAGCTGCATAAATATGCCCATGGAACAGTTGGCCACAACTGATGGTACCCAACAACAATTTTATTGCTTTAGGCCTCTAGCTTCACACAACTTCATGTGACATATGTAGAACTTGCCTTTCTGAAATCTGATTGTTTCTGTCATGATGTCATCAAATCTATCTTAAAATACCATCCAGGACACACATGAATATTAGTTCCATGTACATCTTTTGCTCCTCACCCTACCATCCCATCCCAAGGAGAAAGTAGAAGACAAACTAGATCAAATCCATCCACACATGGGATTCTCCAAACTCAATGATAATGAAATACAGATTAAGAATTTATTTTTTCTTTCTACAAGCTAGATTGAAGCAATACAAGGGTACATCAAAGCTTTAATCCCTGGTCTTTTCTTGTAATGGTGACTCCTGTTATTTCTCTTCTCCTCTTTCACACTGTAGATAATTTAAACCTACGTTTGGCTCATAAGTGCTCAAGCTGCAGTGTAGAACAGTTTGGCCACTTACAGATTCTTGAGAGAGAATTTCTCGGCAGGCCTACATTATTGATCATTCCAAAGGCTACAGAGACTCTCCATTTATTAATAAAATCATCACATTTAGCTTTATTATATAAGAAATGATTCTTAGAAGTCAGTTTTTTTTAAAAACAGAGCAATTTGATATAGTATTTTAAACCAACCTTTAATGGAAGAACATTTAAGTCAATAGCTACTAGAATTGATGCCTAGGTACTACCTCCAGGTTGGAGGCCTCTGAAGGTCATTTGCAGGAAGATGATAGCAAGTGAAAATTTTTCTTTTATCTTCTGCTTGAGATGCCTGTAAGCAATTGGTAGGCTACTGCGTGAGACAGGATGCTGGACTAGATGGACTGTGGCTTGATCTAGTGGGGCTCCTCTTATATTCTTATAAAGATATTTCCTTTGAATGCATCCACAGATAGTGAAATTAAGAGCTATCACATAATATAGTTGCTTGGGTTTGACACTTTTTTCCATGTGAAAAAACAGATAACTATATAAGATGATAACATAGGCATCAAAGGGATTAACTCAAAAGTTACACTTTTGATAGGACAAAATCAAAAGGAGGATTGTTGATTTTTGGATTAGCCTTCTTTTGCAGCATATAAACTTTGTCCTCCTCTTGCTTTGGCTGTGGTTGTGATGAGTTTTAGTTAGCTTAGTATTATTTTGCTCTTTTTTCTATAACTCACAGTTCATCATCTAGATTTAATCTCATATGAACTTTTGCCAGTGTATCACAGCAGCTAGCTAAATGCTCACAGACACAACAGAGTTACTTGTATTGTACTTCCTCCCTTTGCCAAAAACAAAATAGGCACGTGTAGCCTTCTTAAAAATATTTCCACCGAGGCAGAGAGTAATCACATTACTACTTTAATTTGAAAAATAAAATAGTTGATGGGAATATAGCTGCTCTGACCCATCAGTGCAATAGCAGTTATTTATTCTAAAAACAATGGAATGAGAAAGAAGAATTTTATCCAACACAAACACACAGGTGTGTAATTCCAGGAACAGTGGTAAAAATTAAACACATCTCCTGTTTTATCAGCTATCTTCTATTGTCTAAAAGCCAAAAAGACTGACCTATTTGCTAGCAATAGACTGAGGTTAAGCTTGACTGATGCAGCCTATTGCTTTAGAAAATATTTGATTTAGTTTTTTTTCCTTTCCACTCTTGTGAAATTTACCTTCCTCTGAGATAAAGCAATGTTCAAAGCAATGTTGAGTTTGCAATACCTATCACTAGAGCGCCTTCTCAAATTTCAGTGTCTGCGGCCAGCTACGCATAAGTTGTGAAATATATTTTAAATCCAAAACAAGCCGAGCCCAGTTAAGGAATTTTCACACACAATCTTGTTGTTGCACTTTGAGTGAGCACTTTTATGATCTCACAGGTATATCCAGATTGAACCCAGTTAGTTTACAATCCTGGGGTTTCTGCCCCCATACTGCTAAAGTGAGACAAAAATCACTGGCATCGCTGTTGTGTACATGGCTGTGTCCAGACTTATTAATACTGCACATGCTGGGGCACAGATGGGGCATGGGCGTCACACGTGACAACCGGTATTTCATAGCGGCATTCATTCATTCATTTGTCGCGGCAGCGCATTATGCCACCGTCACTGTGGATTTATGTACCGTGGAACAATGAACACTCCCTCCTCAGTATCAGGTAAATTCAAAGTTTCCCATCAGTCCGGACAGGACAGCGAGAACAGCCAATGAGAGCAGAGACTGTAGCTCAGCTTTCGTTGGCTGCCCCATCCCACGTGATGCACATCTCACTGTGCGTGCCACAGAGGCCTTGCAGCTTTCTCTGAGAAAGCTATGGGATGCTGCTGGAGTCTGGATGGTGTGTGGTGGCTTCAGCAGCCGGTAAGCTGCATTTTATTCTATTACAGCGGATTTATTCTCTTAATCTGGATACAGCCCATGTGTATGTCAAAATAAATAAATAAATCCAGAGTCTGTGCCCCACCACAGAGAAGGCCCTGCTGTGAGACACTTCAAAATAACATTCAGTGATTGGTTGTACCCACAGCAGTATCATACTGGTCTTTGCCCCGGTAACAAGTTGTTTATATATCAAACACAGGACCTTCAATCTGGCCATATAGCCAACTGGCAGATGGTATAACTGTTTGGTCTAGTGGTTAGGGAGATGGACTCTTATCTAGGAATACTGGGTTTGATTCCGCCCTCCTCCACAAAACCAGCTGGGTGACCTTGGGCTAGTCACAGCTCTCTTCTGAGCTCTCACAACGCCACCTACCTCACAGGGTGTTCTGTTGTGGGAGAAGAATAGAAAGCTTTGTCAGCCGCTTTGAGTCCTCTTGAATGGGGGAGAAAGTGGGGTAGAAAAGCCAACTCTTCTTCTACTTCCACAAAGGTGTTATATGTGAGTGAGGAGGTATCCCACTTAATTTGTCTACTGCATTTTACACTATGTGCAACCCAGATGCAAGGGCAGCTCCACATAGAGTGTTTGATACAGCAATATTGTGTTGAAGATACGCAACACATTCAGGCTTGCAAAAATCCAGTAGTTTTCTACATGAGGGATCCTATACCTGAAATGCTGCCCCCAGCAATTGACTCCTCAGCACTGTTTTCTGCCTGTTGCAGTGGTTGAGGCCTGGGTGGCTGCTTAAAATTGCCCTAATGTACTCTGGGCTACCATACATTTGGAACTATGGAACTTTGGAGCAGTTTCCTAGAATACCTTAAGGCATATAAAGCTATTTATGTGATATAGAAGACTGTGCTGCCCCTTCTTTTCTAGCAAGAGAATAAAGTGTGACGGTCCAGACAGCACATTTAGGTTTCTCCCACATTGTATCAGATTTTCATGCTATTTTGGCAGTTAGAAAACAAGAAATGCCACAGAGATCTATCAGTTAATGTCAGGCATGCCAATATTTGGATTCATTCTAAAAGACACTTTATGCACATATGATAACTGTATACTGAAAATTCTTTGCAAGTATAGTAACTGAGCAAAGTTTGTGTTGAATGTGCTAATTAACATGTTAAATACATTATGTTAATGAAGTTCATTTAGGAAAGAGCATTTACTGTGATCTGCAGGCTCAGCTTCTGCAAAACTTTCCTTGCATATCCTTTAATGACAATAATGATGTAACCTCAGTGAATAGGCACTTAGCCCTTACACCATTTCAGTTCACAAAGATTAAAAGTAAAGGATAGCAGTAATAGCATGAAGTTGGAGGTCTAGCTCTTTAATGGCATAGCTGATAATAGTTCTAAATAAGAAACTTCCACTTTGGATTTTGCATGACTGAGACCCAGGCTGCAACACCATGGTGAGAGCTTGTTTGCATCTCACAGTTGCTTCTCATCCATGACAAATGACAGGGTAACACACTTTGGGGCAAATGTGGACCACTTACTAGGTGCTTGCATCCAAAACGATGAGGCAGCTACTTCTAGGTATTTCAGTGGCATGAAATATTTGGAAGTGCACCTGTGCTGGCCCTCACAGTGTTCCAGGTGGCCGTTTTTTCCCCAGTCAGTTCTGCATATATACAGTATAAGGACCATTTCCTTCAGGAACAATCCCACGAGCAAGTTTCCAGACAGGTGAGAGCTAGATTTTCCCAGAATAGGGATACTGAGGTATTTCACACCTATATTGTGGGGCTATTTTGGGGTTGGTGCAGATACGTGGAGCAATCCCATCATAGCTCTGAGATAATTCCATATTTTAGCCCCTGTGTGGATACAGCCCCATTTCATTCATCATTTTTTTAGGCTGAAGGTTTTTAAAAAAATACAAAACAAATTAAAGGTGGTAATTTGCCCTCTCTCATTACTTTTTGTAAAATGTTTAGCTTTAATTTCTACCACTATGATTGGTTGACTCCACAAGAAAAAAAAAGTGAAAGGAATACCCCCCTCCTTAGGATACCACATTGAACTTCTATTACTCTGCAATATGGAGATGGATGGATGGATGGATGGATGATGGATGGATGGATACTGTACAATCTGTGTTAGAAGAAACAACACTTTTTCCATGCAGAAAAAAGTATGCCGAAACACAAATTGGTAGAGAAATACTGTGCACTGGACATAAGATTTCTCATTCTGGTGTTCTTTCCCTGCAGAAGAAACTGGTGCAATGCAAAGTAAAACTCATGGGTAGCCAACTCTTCAGTTATTACTTGCATTTCTTTATAGAAATAAATTACAGCGTTACCTCAATATTGCATAAACATTCTTCTAATTTGGAGACTACTTCAGAAAACTCAGGTCTCCCCTGAAAACACAATATAAAAAGACCAAAATGAGCATACAGAATTTTGATTAAGCAAAACATACATCGCATACTGGTTTGAATTTTAAAATAAGTTAACATAAAGGCATAATCAAAAGAGAGTTTTCTAGTCTCCTACCCCCATTACATCTGAAATCCTCTCATAAGCATATCTAAAGAAATAAGGGTCTTTGTGAACAATGTGGAATAGAGTTAGGTGTGCTACAACTATTTAAATAATTAAATACAATGGTCTCACATAAAGAAGTTTTGCTTAGGGAGGTTACACAGCCCAATGGAATTGGAACTATTGCGCTACTGAATTTGTTTAAAAGCATTCTATACAAATATTTATTAAGTTTCTTAACTACTGCTTCTAAGAACATAAAAACATAACAGGAGCCCTGCTGGATCAGGCCATAGCCCATCTAGTCCAACCACTAGTCTCATACAGTGGTCAACCACCAATTGCAGAAGACAAGGACAAAACCTTCACCAACTCACAAATCCCAGCAAATGGCACCCTGCCTATTTTTTCAGCCTGGAGGATGTTTTATTTTATGTACTATTTTTTATACCTCTTCTTCATTTTAAAAATCACAGGGTGCTCTAAGTGGTTTAACAATATAAGTTGAGAATATGCTTTATATTTTGTTTTTACTGCTGTAACCCACCCTGACACCTTACGGTACAGGGTGCGATATAACTCCAGCAGATCTTTTTACACAGGTCTAGTGGTATACCAGACTAGGTGGCCATTCAGGCAGCCTAGTCTGGCCTACATTATTGCTAAGCATGAAAGGCCCTTATTTTAACTGAAAACAACAATGAAAAATGACAGCCTTTCCCCTTCCTTCCTTGACTTTTTATACTGTTTGATTTTTAGAAACTTATGATTGTAACTTAGGCTGTGTTCAGTTTAGCAGATTAAATACGCAGTTATATCAAAATATGCAGCTTACATGGCTGCGGAGCCACAACAGGCCATCTGGACTCCAGCAGCCTCCCCACAGCTTCCTCACAGAATGCTGTGATACTTCTGTGGCATGTGCAGTGAGGCACGTGTCACATGGGATGGGGCAGCCAATGGGTTCTGAGCTGCAGGCTCAGCTCTCATTGGCTGTTTCTCACCATCATGTCAGGATGGCGGGAAACTTCAAATTTACCTGATACTGCGGAGTGAGTGCCCATCGTTCCGCAGTAGGTAAATTCACAGTAGGCAAATCTGCATAATGTGCCACCGCTACAAAGTATCGGGTGTCAGGTGTGATGCCCTTGCCCCAACTGTGCATCGAAATGCACAGTATTCCCAAGTCTGGACACAGCCTTAATTTATCTGGTTGCTGAACTGAAGTTAAAGTATGCATAATAATAATAATAAAAATAATAATGATGATGTAAGACCACTAAGGAATATTTCTCTCTCTTTCTGTCTTTTATTTATTTATTTTTCCCTTTTAGGTGCATTTCTCATTCTGCTTGCTATGATGATTCAGTTAATCACATCTTGCCCTCCTTCATGCCTGGTATGCTCTGAAGATATTACTCTGTGTCAAGGATTAACATATATACTAGGTAACTAAGTAAGACACTTTAAGCAAACTGATATTTATTCTACACTGTAAGCTCAAATAGTGCAGCTGTAATTGTATTGACTGCTTTCTGTGCCTGCTGCCGTTGAGAGGTAAACTTTGAGCGCGCCAGCCGTTTGCATTCTGACTGGAAAATGATAGTATTGTTTCATTTCTCTTTGCCTAGAGGCCCTATCCAAACTATTCCAATCCCTTCAAAGGTAATTGAAAACCTCTGTTACTCAGAACAGAGTCATTTCATTCAGCCAAATGCTTTAAGAAAAACAAAATAGATCATTTTAATAAGTTTTGTCCACATTCTGTGCAAAGTTCAAGCTGTCTGCTGGCTGAATGAGCTATCAATTGCGTTATAACCTTGCCAAGGCATCCTTCAGTGCAAGCAAGATTAAGTGATGTACCAAAGATACAGATTAGCATCATAAAGTGCATTATGATTCCAAAACAATGTGTTTTTCCTCTCTTGGTGCTAAATGAGCTGAGGAAATGCTAACAAGATACAGTGGCTGTGTTCATTATGTGTTGCTTGCCTAAGTCAACAATTTAATAAGACACCTGATTAACAAATTTAAAGCAGAGTGTGCCTTACATGCTGATTCTTAAGAATGGAATATCTGCTTACTACAGTCAGCAGAAAAATCCTTGTCTAATAGCTGTTAAAATAATAGGTAATGACTGCAGAAATACTGCTGCTTACTAACCACTTTGGAATATTCTTCCAATATTGAATGAGAATAACTTATCTGTATCACTGTCTCTGATACTGAATGCAAATTTTCAGAATTCTTTATTTTTTCATAATATGCTGCAAATGATAGAATATTTTCTCTGAAAAGCTTTGAAGTTTGGTGTTTACACTTAGCTTAAGCTAAATGTAACTATAGCTTAACTCCTGGTTACTAAGTGAACAGTTGTGAGACAAGTACTAGAAGTACCCTATGAGTGAAGCAACTTATTGGTTAGTGATGGAGAACCTGTGGTCCTTCAGATGCTGTTGAATTCCAGGTCCTATCATTTATAGCCTGAATAGCCAATGAATGGAGGTGATGGAAGCTGTACTCTCAGAACAAAGACAGACAAACTATGTCCTTCCAACTGTCACTGAACTACAGAACATTATGGTCAATGAAGGGAACTGTAGTTCACAAAGACCTGGAAGGCCATAATTGCAGCAAAAACAGACTTAGGGCAGAGGAGGTAAGGCAGTAAAAATGAGGCAGAGAAACCTATGATACTAGGGGAATCGGTGGTGGTGGTGGTGGTGGTTTCCAACCAATCAATAACATTTACTAGGCAAGAGGATCGAAAGAAAAAAAAATTAAAGAGCCTAGTTAACTGCTGTGGAAATTTAGCAATCTCGTCAAGAGTGCCTCAATTCAATGAACTCTTCCCCTATGATTTATGAAGTGGGAGGTTGTAAACCTTTCTTGGAGTCTTCTTTTGGTCAAGGTTAATCTTCATAGGTTGCAAAGTGCAACTGTCTTGCTAACACACACACACATGCACACGATCACAGGTTTTCCCTCTGTGCTGCTTGTTTTTTCACGTCATGGCACAAAAGAGGGACATGAAATTCATGTACAACTTGGTCAGTGAATTTCAGATTTCTTGGGTACCAAAGAGAGAGCATATTTGTAGGTATGCCTTCTTACATGCCTAACCATGGTGAATGCATCTATTTGTGTGTAGGGTTCTTGGCCCTGAGTGTTAACTGCTTTAAAAACAAACTGACTAATTCAGGTGTTAAATGTGCTTATGCATAGTCATTCATGCAACAATTACACAGGCAAATGCTCTATCAGTGGTATCCACAGCGCCTGCTTTAGTTTTTCACATAAGGCTAATTTGGCTGTGAGGATAGGAAAGGCCCAATAATTTAAAACTCTACTCAAAATCAATACAAATTAAGCTTTCACCATAGAAGATGAATTCCCTGACTTTCCAACTGTTCTGCGTAGAAGAACTGATGCCAGTTTAATTAAACCACATTGTAATTGAAAGCTGTGTTGAAAGTCAGTGGTTTCCATGGAGTAATGTGATCTACCTTTGCTCATGTGTTCTCATTCAAAGTTGCTGTAAAGAAGCTCAAAGCAATACAGAAAAGATTTCATTTAATTTCAGCTGGACATACTATGATATATGCAAAGGAATCACGTGAAAGAACCCATAGGTCTCTATATGCTATTCCATTCCAGCTGCTATCAGTTTTGTTCTTGGTGGCAAATGCTCATGAACGGTGGAAGGCACAGTGCAAATCAGGTGGAGAAGTCTATCTAAACCTGTTTCATACTTTCACAATTTTTCACTTAATGGGAATTACAGTTATTTCATAAAGATGACAGGTTTTCTAGAAAGCATTTCTTGGTATACGAAGGAATCATTTTAACGCCTTAAAATTGGTAATGTTTATCATACATATTTGTGATGTTAGAGCAATGTTAGATGTTAGATTACAGTGTAATCTATTACCTGCTAGAATCTGACTGTCCAGATATTTGCATCAAGAAAACTGGACACTGTACATAATGACTATACTCTTCTACAGGGACTGCTAAAGAGGGCACAAGGGAAACTGGCACTGTGGGAGATGACTGGCAATTCCAACAAAATCTTGCTATTCCACTACAGAGCTAGGGACTTACATATGCTAATATGACCACGGGGAAGAACAGTAAATGGCACAGACGTGATAACTCAGAACAGCTATTAACTTGTGTCTTATAAAAACCATTGCTCATTTAATGTGGTCATACAATAGCTATTTTTGCAACTGTATGGTATTCAGGCTAAAAGTCTCTGCTAATCTTTATCATATAGAAGACTTGATTAAAAACAATATCACAGTAGGGGACTGTATTCTAATGCATTAAGAAAAAAACCTATGGAAAATTCTCCAAGGCATCAACAAGAGAACAGACCCCCTGTCAGATTTTATTACATTTGCCTGAGGCAAAATAATCTATATCATAGGGAAAACAACAAATGAACTACCGGCAAAGATAAACATTAACATCAGTGAACCTGGTGCGGCAGTACAAATGACAGCTGCTCTTCAAGAGTGCTTGTTTCTGGTAATAGCAGGGTGCATTGGGTCAGGAACAAAACAGGGTGGCTAAACAGCATGTGGAAATGTTCTGCGTTGCTCGCCTGCCTTGTGCTGTTTGTTTCTCACTTCTGTTAGAAATGGTGGTGATGAGGGTGGTGAGAGATCTTTTTGAATAATGCAGCAAAAATCATAGCAATAAGCAATGCATTAAGTTTGACATCTAGTGGAACAGATGGTTTTCTGTTTCTAGAACAAATATGTCATGCTGGAGCATAGTAAAAATAAAAATGAAAAAAAAATCAAATGCCTGTAAAAAAATTAGTGTTGCTTGGTGCTTTTGTTAGACCAATGTCTGAAATGAATTTGAAGCCTAGAAAATATCAGGTAAATTAATAATTGCAAAGAAACATGTCTTGGATAGACTCAACAATTCCCCACCCTGTATGTTTTTAAAATATTAAAACTCTAACTTCATAAAACTCTCTTTTATGAATAACTTCATATTCTCTTTTTATCTGTTTAATTCACTTTTTACACATTTTGATGTTGCAATGCACCCTGAGACCTTAAGGTTCAGTATATGAATGGGGATATGAGTGTTAATAAAAAATAAATATAAATAAACAATAGTACTCATTGCTGCTATCTTGCACATCTGACTTTGTGCTGTACCTTTAGCAACAAGGACTACTACGCAGGTTACTCTTAAAAAACTGTGTCACAGCATTGTTCTTTTAAGGCCACACACTATGAAACAGAACTTGTCCTCTAACTCTCTGTCTTTATAAACATAGAAAATAATTTTATTCATTGAAGCCTGGATAGCTTTCAGAAAGGGTTAGGCAAATTCTTGAATGCCTACTAGAATGGTAGGTACAGCTAGGTACAGCTTCCAGGTTCAAGAGACAGGCAGGTTGCCTCTACATGCCACGGATAGGGTATTCAAGAGCAGGTGAAGGATTTGCCTTTGTCTTCTGCTTGAGATTACCCAGAAGCAATTAACTGTGGGAGACAGGGTCATAGATTAGATGGGCTGTGGACTCATCCAGCAGGGCTCCTCTTACGTTCTTAATGAAGGCCTAACTTAAGAATTATTGCTATAACTCTTCTAAACATTATAACTCTGTATCTCTGCTAAATATGAGTTTTGGATCTGACTGGCAAACCTTTACTTACATTTCTATTCCTTTCATACAGCTACTCCTGTGTCCACAAAGGCTTTGATTATAATGGATGGCAGCATCACTTCAGTAGAAGGATTTAACCTGTCTTTCCTGCTTAATGCAACTTTATTGAGACTCAGCACTAATGGGATTACAACTATAAGAGATGATGCATTCCTTGGACTTAGAACCCTGAAGACTTTACTTTTGGATCAGAATCAAATATCAAGTTCTTCTATTACGTACAGCACATTTCATGAACTTAACAGGCTTCAGATATTAGTACTAAGCAACAACGTTTTGAGTAGCATCCGTGGTATGTGGTTCAGGAACACAAAGGATCTCATTAGACTCCATTTGAATGGAAATCAGTTAACTAGCATCACGGGTGAAAGTTTTGAAATGGCAACCCTTGTCAATCTCAGGATCCTGGATTTATCAAACAATTTCATTAGCTCCATTGACAAAAAAGCCTTCCACAGCCTCACACAGCTGATGGAAATTGATCTGTCAAGGAACAGGCTTGGAGTTATTCCTGACACATTTTCTTCCCTCACTCAGCTGAGACTTCTAAGCTTAGAGCAGAATTCGTGGAACTGCACGTGCAAACTTCATGACTTAGCCTCATTTCTAAGGAAATATGTCAATTCTTCATCAAGGACTCTTCGTAATGCTGATAATGTGAGCTGCATAGCTTCTGAAAACCCATCAGTGATCAATCTGCTTGAGCTCACAGAGGTCAACTGTAAGTCTGCACTTAAACATCCTCCTGGTATTTTAAAAAACAGGAGGAGGCTTTATGGGCGAGACATTGCACTGGTTGCTGTTTTTTCCTTTTTAGGTAATGACTTCCTTTAAACTGTTTCTCCCCTGCTACATACTTTTTGTTTGCTTGTGGGCACTTGCTATACCTAATGGGAAAACAATAATAATTAGAAGAAGAGTTGGCTTTTCCACCCAGCTTTTCTCACCCATTTAAGGGGATTCGAAGTGGCTGACAAAGCTTTCTATTCTTTCCACAACAGAACACCCTGTGAGGTAGGTGTGGCTGTGAGAGCTCTGAAGAGAGCTGTGACTAGCCCAAGGTAACCCAGTTGGCTTCATTGAGGAGGACAGAATCAAACCTGACATTCCCAAATAAAAGGTCTGGCTCTCTAACCACTAGACCTAACTGGCTCACAATTAAGGGAAGTAGCCCCCTCATTCACATTTACAAGCAGTGTGCTGGGCCAGGGTTGCTCCACTGGCCTGGGATATGCAGCCTGTCCCAGGATGGGATCTGTTGTTGCCAGCATGGACAGGGCTGTCCTCAACAGTGCCAGCCCCACCAGTGACTCTGAAGGCTATGCCAGCTTCAGAACCATTTTTAGAGTCCCTGAAAGCCAGGACTGAAAGTTTCTCATCTTCAGAATTCCAGAGTGGTGTATCTTGGGGCCTTGTTTTGGTACCAGAACAGGGAGCTATGTGTCTTCCATACACGGTCCGCTGTTCTAGGTCAGAGTCCTTGATGTCGAGTTCCACCAGTAAACTGGGCTATGGTGGTAATTTGCTTTCTGCTCCATCCTGTGCAAGTCGAGCATGGTAAGAAGACACAGTGCTCCCCAATCCTGCACCAGTATGCAGAGGGGAGGCCCTTGTACCCTTTGCCAGGATGGGGCTGAAAGGGCCATAGATTCTTGCCTGCATATACACACAGGTCCTTTCCACACATGCCACTGGAAAAGGGATCTAAAAGATCCATTTTCCAGCTAAATGTTTTTTCAAAGAATCTGTCCCAAACTGGGACAGATTCTCGGAGGTGGTGGCAGGGCCGGATTGGAGAGGGTGCTGGTGCGGACGCAATGGACGCTGAGCCTTCTGCTGCCAGAAGCAGCCAGGCAGCGAGGAGGTAAGACGCCGATTGTGAGTGCATGACCCTGGTCGGGTGGGGGCTGCGGCTTCCCTCTCGCCATCGCGCCTTCTCGGGTGAAGGGGAACCCGGTGAAGCCGGCTGCCAGCCTTGCCATGCTGGCTCTGATGCAGCCAAAGGCAGAGGCCTGTGAGCAGGCCCAGCTGTCAAACAGGGAGAGCATGCGCCAGCAATCTGGAAAACCCTGCTGTTGCAGAAGTGTTTGCTTCCAAAATGTAAACAAAAGTGTAAACAAATTAGAGCTGGCAAGAAGATCAGCTGCCATGCAGGCAAGCCTTAAACTTAGGTCTCAGGACTAGTATGATCAAAAATATATTGACAGGAAGATTTGGCAGGCTAACCCTGTAGTTCACCGACATTGTTTTTCTGCATGGCAATTCTTTTCGTCTCTTTTTTTCATTTGACAGAATTTTGCAGGCAGTCTTTGAGTTTACTGCTCCCATGCTACAGGGCTTTTGATATGAACAATACTGAACCCGGGAAAAATGTATTTTGCCTTCCAACACATAATTGGAAATAACTTGCACAGACTGGTCACTGTAGCTTCCTTGATCTCGGGACACTGTGGGATAGCGTTAGTGGATCAGTTGACCTTCCGATGCAACCCGAGTTTTTTCTTCTTTATTTCAAACTAATAATTCAGAACTCCTTGTTCTTGAGCAGAAATATATAAATATATATCTGGGCATCGAAAGGCTTGCCTGAAGCTATACCATTGCCTGAAGCGGTACCACTGCAGGCTGTGATCTTATTTCATTTCACAAGTGAAGAAACGTTGGGCACAAATTTTAAGTGGAAAGGAGGCTACCAAGATGAAAACAAAGCTGTGAGGTGGCTGGGTGAATTGATAAGTGAGATTTCTTCTCCAGAGCCAGGCAAAACTAGCTCCTCTACTAGCTTTTTATTTACCACACCACAGTAGCTAGAGAAATAACCAGGTTAAATTTACTGAGACGGTTAAAATCCCTTTTATAGTGCTCAGGTTACTTACTTCACTGCCTCACCATTTCATTATTGAAATGTATGGAGTATCGTAGTCTCAATTGTCTGACATGTTTTAAAATGTTCACATAAACCTATATGGGGATACTAATATTTTGAGTCACATCAGGTAATATAAAGTGCCTGGGCTTTTTATGTGGGCAGCATTTTCTATGGATATTGTCATGTCTGCCCCCAGGCAATCTGGATTCCATTCCCTTAGCCAAGGATTTTTTAATTTTCAGTATACCAGACACTCTTAAAGTGGATGAATTACTGCTGGTAGAACGTGACAGCCATATAGCTAGTGTCCTAATAACTCATAAATTTATACTCACTAGTATTGCAGCTGCTGTGTTTTAAATGAAACTGTGAGAGAACCTATTTATTTGCATTCTAGAAGTGGCCCCTCTACTACCTTATCTCTTGGAACCATTTATGTTTGCCTTCTCCATGCCAATCAGGACCTGAGGAGTGCTGAACAATATCAGCATGCAAAGAAAAAAGAGTTTTGAACACACAAATATTTGTTTTTATTCAAAACTAGCTGTTATTTTAAACATGTTCATTTTGCACGGATCAGAATCCTAGAGGTATTACTGGGGGTGGGGGGAGAAGAATATTCAGCAGATTTGCTTGCCATTTCTTTCAAGAGAAGCTATGTCATTTGTTCTCAACAGACAATTTGTTTTGTTTTTTTCTTGACACTTGGGAAGGTGGCCACTAGCCATGAAATGGCATTGAGGAAGGCAGAATAATTTGGAATTCAACCCTTTAAAACAGCTGTTCTCAACCTTCCTAATGCCGTGACCCCTTAATGCAGTTCCTTATGTTGTGCAGACCCCCAACCACGGGGTTGGGGGAGCTGGGAGGGGGGAGGGAGGGATGGAGGGAGACACGTTGCGACCCCTCTGAAAGGGTGGTTCGACCTCCAAAGGGGTCGATTCCCATAGGTTGAGAACCGCTGCTTTAAAAGTTAGCCTTGCAGAATGTAAAATAAGGATATGCATCAATACTCATAACATTCAATATTCATACAGATTCATTCAAATTCAGACATCTGTATTTGAATAGAGCATTGGGACATCCATACATTGACATTCGTATTTGTATGAATGCTTCAGAACATTTGTGGGAAAGTGGCCGTGGCAGTCATGTCTGTAACGGATCCAGAGTGCATTTGACATGGATTGAGAGATTCAAAGTGGATTCAGGGTGGATTTGACGCTTTCAGAGATAATATATTGCAGATATGTATTGGATACATATCGGATACATATCAGATATGTATGGATACATATGGGATACGTATATGAATTTTCTTACATTTGATACAAATCAAATGCAAAAAACCAACATTCATGCACATCCCTAATGTAAAGTGCAAAAAAAAAAAAGAAAAGAAAAAGAAAGAAAGAAAGTGGGAGAGAAAAAGGGAGAAAAGGTAAGGAACCTTTGAGTATTTCACCTTCATGAAGAATGGGGATGTGTTCTGAGGTTTCACTGTCTCTGGTTGTATTCACATATAGCCAAGAAAGTGGCTCAAAAGTACCTTCACTGGGCTGCTGGCTCTCATACACATTGTGGACCTGCCTATGAGAAGCCCATGCCTCCATGTAGAAAGTCCTGTCTGCATGAATGACAGCATTGCATCAGGCCCTAGAGCGGTGATGGCCAACCTATGACACGCGTGTCACAGGTGACACACCAAGCCCTTTGGGGTGACACACATGGTCACCCTAGCACCTGGGTGTGTAGTGCTTGCTTGTTCTTGAAGTGTACGAAATACCAACTTTCAATTGAAGTGTAAAGAATTATTTGTTTTTGCTTTTAATAAAATACATATATCAAAAAGATAACTTTTTTACTAGAGCCACAAATATCACAAAATTATGGATATTTCTAGATGTGACACAACACCCGAGTTAAGCTAGGTTTTCTTGCGAATTTTGACACACCGAGCTCAAAAGGTTAGCCATCACTGCCCTAGAGAGATAATGGCTGTCTCCAGATGATCTTTGTTTACTGGGCTATGTCACAATATTCTGGTTAAAAGCACCTACAGAATTATTACGTGTTGTTCAGATAACAGGGCAACAGTGAGGAGAAAGTGGAAAAACCATTGTGGATCCTTGCTCCCACAATGGCATAAGGCAGACATCCAGGAGTGATTTTCATGCCACCTGCATACGTAGCCGTGACTCCCAAGATGGTAGATCATGCAAGCAAGAGATAAGAGCTCTTGCTCTTTACACAAAGCCTTGGTTGGGAGTTGATATTACCCCAATAACTTGGGACTGACTATGTTGGGATTGCCACAGAAAGATGTGGCAATCTCAACATCTTCCCAAGATATTCCTGGCTTTTACACCCTGTTTGGAGGCAGTCAGTGGTGCTCTTACCTGCTCAACTGGGATCCCACTTTAACCTGGATGAAAAAGCCTAAGCCGAAAGCTTTCATTCCCAGTTTTAGAAACTGGACTGGGCTGGCCACCACAGTGATCTGTGTTACCAGCCACCCCTCCAATATTAGGTGTGATTGTTTGATCTGGTACAAAACTGGACATGCAGAACACAAAATAACACCTACAGTACAGATTCTGCCTCTGTGATGTCAACATGTGGTATCTGTGTTTTCATTCTTTCTCTAATTTACATTTACTAGCCTAGAATGTTCATAAGATGGGTAGATTGGCAAGGGAACAATTTCACCTTAGAACCATTTCTAAAGGTGTGATCACACAGGGTGGTGTTGGTGGTGTCCATGTTCTGGGATTCCCCCGTCTGTGGATGCAGTAAAAAGAAAAAGCCCAAAACCAAGACTTCTCACCATTCCTTACTTGCTTAAATCCCATTGGTCTCTGCCTCCCTGGATTTCCATGGATCTTATTGGTTGGTAGCCATATCAGGCTGGGATTGGCTAGGAGCCTCTGTAGCCTCTCACTACATCTGACCCAAACAGCCCCAAAGTGATTATTTCACATTTGTGGAAAGGGTAGATAATCAGAAGTTTGGAGATGAAGTAAACCGGGTTGTTTAAAGTGGGTTGTTGTTGTTGTTATTAATATTTTCTGCCTGTCTCTTGATTCTCAAATTTGGCCTGGGGTTATCCCTAAACACTGAAGGTTGAAAGTTAAGAAGTGACAGAAGGGAATCGCACTGATGGCAGAGCAAAGGGAATTGAAGCAGGGTGGGCGAGGAGACAGATCTGATGACAGAGCAAAGGGAATCACAGCAAGGGGCGAGGAGGCAGATCTGATGACAGAGTAAAGGGAATCAGAGCAAGGGGCGAGGAGGCAGATCCAACAAAAGAGCCAATGGAATTGAAGCAAGGGGTCGAGGGGGCAGATCCGATGACAGAGAAAATGTAATTGCAGCCGGGGGGGGCGGGGCAAGGAGGCAGATTTGATGACAGAGCAAAGGGAATCAGAGCAAGGGGAGTGAGGCGGCAGATTGGACAACATAGCAAAGGGAACCATAGCAAGGGGAGCAAGGAGGCAGATTGGATACAAAGGGAAACACAACAAGGGGGGGGCAAAGAGATTGTCATGGCAAGGGGGATGGGGGATGGGCAAGACTCGGGGCAGAGGCTTGCATAAGTATCATTTTCTGCACAGCCGGGGAGCTGGGAATGGTGGCCTCCTGGAAGGGGATTATGCTGTGTTGTCCTGAATAAAGGAAAACTTGGATAGAGGAAGGAAAATTCAGGGGGGGGGGAAATGTCTTGGCATTTAAAGATGTAATCAAACAGGCTGAAATTTGGGCCAAAGAAGAATTAAAGTAAAGGTGTAACCGTATCTGTAGTAAAAGCACAATACTTACCTTATCTAAATCTAAACTGTCATGACTTATTCACTGAGTAATGTGAATACTCTGGAAAAGCTAAGAGTTTCTAACACAGAATTCTCAGCAGCATCACAAGATTTATGTTTCCCTAAGCTGCTTGAAAACAAGACACAATAAGTAAACCCTTTATTTTGCCAATCTAGATATACCCCAAGTATATCATATTTTTCAGACACTGACAGTTCTTGTAGCTTTTATTTTGGTAGGTTTCAAATGTTAAATGTCAAAAACCACCAACTGTGCAGTGATAAACATTACTGCAGGCCGATTATAGTGTGAAAGTCAGTGGTAGATACTGGAATCAAATTTCAAAATGAAGATTTTGTGTAATAAATTATAACAAAAAATGTTAAAAATTCAAAGATGAATATCAAAACAGATATTCAAGATATCAGTGGATCTCAAATATCAGCATTTACAAGGGACAATTCTGGGAGCACACATGAAAAGTGGTTTCTTTTTGATGGGAGGGAAATCATACCTTAACTTACAGGGTTCTTGTGAAAATTATTAAAATCTTTGATCACTATAACTGGAAAACTATGTATACATCCACATGCTGGCCAAATATTGCACTAACAGGTGAAATTCTGGAGAAAAGCCCCCCTGGAAAAATGGGCTGTGGAACAGATAGTGTAGGGTTGGTGCTATCTGTGTATGATACAGTGACATGTGCAACCAGTTATTCTGATGGCACAAAATACCTGGAAGTGCATAATCACCACCATCACGGGTACATGGGCATCTTTTTCAGCTTGTGCATATGTTTGTTGACCAGGATAAAGACAGTAACTCTGACCTGAAATAGTGCTATTTCAGGAAAACGGATAACCAGACTTAGGGTTTCCTGAAATAGGTTATAGCAGGATTTAGAGGGACTGTAGCAAGGCTATGGTGGGATTGCCACAGATACATGCAGTAATCCCACCACATCACAGGGCCTTTCCGCATAGGGTCTAAAAATGGAATTAGAGCCAGTTCGGGGAGGGATTAAGATGCGGCTTCTGCATTGGAGGCCAGATTGGACCCCCTTTGAGGATGCCACATCCGCATTTCGGCGCGCAAGACCGGTTTCTTAAACCAGTTTTGCTGCCAAAATCCTACCTAGATGTAAGGCCTGAAAAATTAGGTCTTACATCTGGCTTTTCCCCTTAAACGATTTCAGAAGCAAACACTTCCGAACACAGCAGGGGAAAAGCTGGATTCCTGGCACCCACCATCTTGGGGAGGGTGGAAGCAGGCTGGTTTGCCCACTTCTGCCCTCCTCAGAGCGCCATTGCGGCTTGATGACAGGCAGGGGCGGAGGTTGCCTCTGCCTCACCTGTCATTAAAGCGAGGGGCATCTCTGACAGGCGAAGGCCAACTTCTGCCTTCACTTGGCAGCGATCCCCAATTTCTGGAGAGGAGGGGAGGTGGATGGCAGCTGCCTCCATTCCTCCCCCCACGCGCTGCCGCCACCAAGACAGGGAGAACGAGCGGCAGCAGAGGCATCTCTGCCGCCGCCCAATCTCTGAATGCTGGGCATGACAGGCGGCGTTGGCCATGGCAGGGCAAGAAGGAAGCAGCTTCCTCCTTCCCCTGCTACTGCCTCCTGTCATGCCCAGACTCCTGGAGGCAGGGGCGGCGGGCCATCAGCGTGTGGAGGGGGGGCGGATGGCAGCTACCTCCATCCGATCACTGCCACCACCACTGCCGCCTCCTCCCCAGCAGGGGGAATGCAGACGGCGACTCTGCAGCCGCCCGTCCCCCCCCCCAGGAGGCTGCATTACAAGCTGTCAGAGAAGGAAAGCCAGGCTTTCCCTCTCTGACAGCTTGGCCCTCCCCTCGGTCTCCAAGATTGGCTTGCTTGGAGCCACGCATCGGGAGGCCATGGGGTGCCTTCCCCAGGTTCCCCCTCACAAGAGAAGGTGTGACCATGCCTTCTCTTGTGAGGCAGAACCTGAGCAAGGCACCCCATGGCCTCCTCATGGTGGCTCCAAGGGAGCCAATCCAGCAGGCTGAGGGGAGGGCCCAACTGTCAAACAGGGAGAGCATGTGCTTTCCATCTTTGACAGGGCAGGGCCTTTGGAGGCTGGATTGGGATGGGTGCTGGTTTGTCCCCACCAGCACCCTCTCCAATTCGGCCCTGCTGCCACTGCTGCCCCACGCATGCGTGGATGCGTAGGGCCTCTGAGAATCTGTCCCTACTGGGGACAGTTCTTGGAGAAAACTATTCGCCGGAAAACGGATCTTTATAGATCCGTTTTCCGGCAGCAAATGCGGAAAGGTCCACAGACATAATTGCAGTATATATCCCCTGTCTAGATGGGGCCTATAACTGGTCTTCAGTTAGAAATTAAAATAACTAAAACAAACACATATCTTAAACTAAGAACATATCTTAGTTCTTTTAAACCTTCAAGATCTCAAGGAGAGGGGCTTCTTATATTTCCTCTCTTTCAGAGACTGCAAGGGCCTTTTCTGTGGTGGCCCCAAGATTCTGGAACAGTCTCCCTCTTGAGATTTGCCAGGCATCTACACTGTATAGTTTTAGGTGCCTGATTAAAATATATCTTTTCACCCTGGCTTTTGTTGTTTAAATAGCTTACTCAGGGTGCTGTCCTGTTAGGGAAGGATGCTGGGGGTGGGAAGGAGGGTAGGGGTAGAAGGGAGGATTATATCTTTAATTATGTTTTAATATTTGGTACGTTTTATCCTTATTCTAACCTTCCCTGGGACCATTGGATGGCGGGTGGGATATAAATTTCTTAAATTAATAAAATAAATAAACATAGTATGGAGGAATCTGCAGCTGAGGAATTTAGCACATTCACTATCACAGTTGTGAGCACTCAAACTTTTAATGAAGAAAATAATGTTCACTGCCTTGAACTATTAAAAAAAAAGTAGGATGTGAATTCAAAACACCATACTGTTTTTTTTTTTTTTTTT